>OX031044.1:3757500-5007500 GCA_943735995.1 Sesia bembeciformis | reverse complement strand
TTTGTTTCTACTTTTTGTTTGTTCTATTTTGATATTATTTTTATCTTTAAAAAACTACACATTTTTTTAAATTCAAAGTCGCAATGGCAAATCCCAAAGACATTTAATTAATGGATTCCAGAAGTACCAGTGGGGAATTTAAAATACTTTTTCACTAAAAAGAGCAATATAACAAGAATAATAGTTTGTTCAGTCGAGACGTAGATATCAGCGAGTTTGTCCACAGTACACAGAGCGGCAAGTGTCTCGATACTTACCTGTACTGAAGAAAGGATTGATATTCATCTTTGAATAAAGAATTGATGCATCTTTAAACAAAGGACTGATATGCATTTTTGAACAAAGGATTGATTGCACAATGTAGTGTACACCAGAAATATTAGGGGTATCTACCGGACCTTATTTCGTTTTTCTTGGTATTGAAATAAAAGCAAATTTGGAAAGGTTTGTATTTCGTTGAATAATATTTAGTTTCATCATAATCGTCACGACACTCTGCCATCTATCAGAAAGAGTAATGTATTTCGGTTTTACAAAGTTCTTGTCATTATGCAGAGAAAATATGTTGAATATGGTTTTAATATGGTTTACATCTGTGAGGCTTTTTTTTTTTAAAAATCTTCCAGTGACCGAAATAAATGGTAGTCGGAGCGTGCAATGTCTAGTGAGTAGGGTGGAATCCAACCAAGCTTGGAATTTTATTTGGTTCATTGGAACATTAACGAACAAACACTTAGAAATATGTGTGAACCGTGTTCATACGATCTTTGAACAACTTTTTTCTTCAAAAAGCCAGGAATTTATAAAACAGAGTGTCATTGATCATGACATCAATGATCATTGATCATATGATATGTTGTAATTTATTAAATTAATTTATTAATTTATTATTGTATAAATGTGGTACAATTTTTTTCAGTAATTTACTTTTATTTTAACACCATGGCAAATGAAAAGAATTCATTTTGGTACATTTAATAATACCAGGGGGCACTGAAGTGCCCCCTAAGACTCGCCACACTACCGATTACTGCACTCTTTACTCGAAAAAACTCAGCGTACTTTTGATCCCCTCGTATTATTACATAGACAACTCAAAATGAAACCCCGATGAGAAGTTTAGAAATTAAAATTATACTGCCATATTTCAAATTTCAACGACGTCCAATTTTGTAGATATGTGAACAAGAAAAGCCATAATTTTGTCATTTCGTCACTGATCATCAAAAATCTAAACTACTTCCAGAGGTGGTAAGAAGCTGAAATTTAGCACGCTGATAGAGGTTGCAATAAAACCAAAGGGAAAATCTAAAAATGGTAATTTTCCACTCTGGTTGCCTATCGTGTAAGGAAAGGTTCCTATCACGTAAAACTCGATTAATTAAGGTAATTTGGAATATAATAAGTCATGTTTGTATTGTCATTCAAATGGCAATACAAACATTAGAAAAAACAAGAAAAAATAGCAAATGTAAAACAAAAATGTTATTGAGGAGAGACTCGAACGTGGATCACCTTCTTGCGAATTCATACCGCTTACATTTAAACCAACCAGCAATAATATCGAATTTACAACTACACACTTCTTTTACCACCATGTATTTCAATAGGACCGAATAATAAATTACATTAATAATCTGTTATGAGTGTTATGACATTCACTATGTCACTTTGGCAACACTAAAGCTGGCTAGCAACTAATAATAAGTAAAATAAATAATCTGTTATGACTAGACATATTATTTTTCTAAATGCATATTTCTCGGTTTTCACACTCTATTGCATATTTCTATGATTTTTCCTTTACAGTACCATAATTCGACATAAAAATTTGTCAATTTAAAATAGAACGCTAGAAAACTGATCTAGAAAAAAACGCTAGAAAAAAAAAATGATCTCACGAAATTGATCTTAGATATAATGCATATTTATACCTATTTTTTGCACATTTTGACGCTTTGATAGTGCATATAATCGTATGTCTAGTATGACAATCAGTATATCACTATGGTAAAGCTGAAGTTGTCTCCACAATTATGAAGTTAAAATCTACAATCTGATAAGTTACCGGTTAACCAATACATCTTCATCTACAAAAATATGTGAAATCCCACCGAAACATTTCTGTAAAAATGTTGTAAAAATGTTTGGCCGATAAAAGTTGTGAGATCTAAAAGTCACCAAGACTTGTTTAATTGAACTTTAGTTCTTGTGGCCAAGCCACAAGTAAAATTAAATTGAACAAGTGTTGGCGACTTTTAGATCTCACCACTTTTATCGGCCAAACAGTCGCGAGGATTGGCAACATTTTTACAGAAATGTTTTGGTGGGATTATTGATTTATTTGTAGATAGTATTATTTCATTGACGCTTATCTAGGAAAAGTTTCTTTTGTTCTTTACCCAGATTCTATACTACTAATTCTTCCGCATACTGTGGCATGTCGGATTACTTTTTACCAGTCCATTGTTGGTTGTCCTGTAAATAATTGAAGCGCTCATGTTGCCAGGCTACCTTTAATCATTGTCCGGAGAGCTCTCGAGCCTAACAATACAACGTTATCTAGTTCCAGATTCATTGGCGTTTTATGAGATTATAAGAGTTCTTGAAAAAATATAGGAGTTCTAATGGGAACGGGCCATAACCTGTTTCCATTTTTAGGGGAAAGTTAGGTATTGTCCGAGACTGTATTGCTTTCCTTCGACTACGAAGGAAAGCAATACAGTCTCGGAGACATTAACTTTACTATACTAATTAACTATATTAACATTAACTAACTAACTATTACTAACATTAACTACACTAATTCGTGTTGTACAGTAGATATAGACAGTAATTACGATATATTTGCACTTTTTTATTTTATGTTGATTATAACTACACAATTATGATTATAAGTGTCCATAGCATTGCATGTATCCATACTAACTTATTTAACAAAAAAAAATATTATGCGCGTATAACAACAGTGTTAGGATCTGCATTACTTCGACATGAACAGCAAATGCTTGTGATTTTTCAAACAACCGCATTCATAGTAATAAACCGTAAAATTCGTAGCGAAATTTTGGCACGAAAATGCAATTTAATGAATGGAAAGTGGAGTAAATTTTAAACTTTCTAAATTTTTCTGCCAGTTTCTAGTTATTAAAGTTGAATAGAAATAGGGTAGGGCGGGGCTAGTTGAGCATAGGGGCAAGTTGGGCAATCGAAATATCTCAAAAACTACACACCGCACGTTAACTCATCAAATGAAGGAAAGAAGCGGTCGCAGGAGGGGAACTCACCGCACGACCGCCAGTGACGATTTGTCGATCGAGTGACGTACGCACACGCTTTGTTTGTTTTGCGACGAAAAAGTAAAATATTAGTTTCGGTTCAAATTTCTTCTGTACACGTTAATAATCATCCGTTTTCGATCACGTAAGTGTTAAACTTTCATAAATCTATTATATATACGATATCTCGAAAGGATTTGGTTCTTATTCAAACGGTTTTTTCATAACCTCACTTTTGTTTCAAATATTTGGGTAGGGGCTAGTTGGGCAATTGTTGCTCAACTAGCCCCACGGTTTAAAACAAGCAATATATGGTTTTCTTTTATTTTAGCATGCGGACATATAAAAGAAAGACTACAAGAGCTTCTATTTCTAGTCAACAGTTGAATGATGCAGCAAATGCTGTCACCAACGAAGGCAAAAGTGTAAATGCCGCCGCCAAGGAATTCGGTATTAAACGTATGACCTTAACAAGATTTATAAAGAAATTAAAATCTGAAAGCGGTGTTCCATCAATGGGTTATGCAGCACCGAGGCAAGTATTTTCTTCAGAACAAGAGGATTCTTTAAAAAAATACTTGTTACAAATGGCATCAATCTTCTATGGATATTCCCCGAAAGACGTTCGTCGCCTTGCCTACGAGTGTGCAGTTAAATTCGGCATCAAAATTCCAGTCACCTGGTCTACATATAAGATGGCCGGGAAAGAGTGGCTTACGATGTTTTTAAAACGGAATCCCGAGTTATCTATTCGAAAGCCAGAACCCACCAGCCTTGGTAGGGCAACATCATTTAATGCTCAAAACGTTTTTTTTTTGACAAGTTAGCTGAGTTAATCAAGTGAGGAAAGAAATGAAGATGACTATGCCTGCCTGGTTTGTTGCGAAGCCTATTCCGAAAGTTTACCAGGAGAAAAATGGATCCAGTGCCAAGTTTGCAAGGAATGGGCACATACAAAATGTGCGCTAAATGCTAGTCTTACTTACGTTTGCATTAATTGCGACAGCGACAACGATAATTAATTTCCTATATCACATTAATGTCTATTTTATATTTAAACCCCATTGATCATTACATAACTGTAAAAGTAAGATTTTAAACAAAAAGACTGAGTCTATTCCAAAAATTGAGCTTAAGAAATGTTTCGTTTATGTTGATTATATTTTTATGTTTAATATTTGAAAAAAGAATAGTTTCTGTTTCACTATTATATCACTAAGAGATTATAAATAAAAAGTTGGTTGTAAAATAGCAATTTTATTACATGTCTAGTAAACATTCACGTCATTGCATGGCTTAATGTTCTAATTGCTCAATTTGCCCCATACCCTTGCTCAACTTACCTCACCTATGGGGTAGGTTGAGCATGTTTGACCTTTCTCACTTAAACGACTGTAGCTCTTAAATCTGACTTATTAACAATAAATTACTATGGACACTTTTGCTAAGGGATAAATTACTAATCCATCAGGTCGCATAACAACTCATTGAGACTTATCATTGAGGAGCTATATCCGCTCAAGTGAAAAATTGCTCAACTAGCCCCGCCCTACCCTACCTAAGCGTTTCTCTTTGACTAACATGACCCACTTTATATTAAAATTCCTTTAATTTGATGAAAGTTATGGAAGTATACTGAGGCCTTCACTACATTTAGTTAACCCATTAAATATAATATGATCTATGACCTTTTATTATATTTTTTTGATATGCCAGTCCAGATTGATGAGTTTTGTTGAAATTGATATAAGTCAACTTCTCACACTTGCTAATTTCTTTGTACGATCACCACAGCAAGAGACGAGATCACAGTGGCGACATTCCTGCAGGAACGATCTGGGGCCCTACCACCATCTTTTACAAAACAATATTGTTGCAGGAACGTTTTGTTTCAGGCTTAAAACAACATTACTCATATTCGTACCATGACCAAAGTATTAATGCTTAGTGCAGAGAAAGAACGAATGATTTTAATTATTTGGCTATTCCCTGCTAAAAACAAAACGAGATAACGCTATATGAACTGTATAACGCCATTTCTTTCATACAACATTCCGATTTGCACTACAGTATAAGTTATAGAATTGTGTTGACGTCACCAAAACTTCCTATTAAAACATTCATAAAGTAAGCTTACATTAAGGACGCCGTGGTACGAAATTGAGAAGTAAGGTTAAAATAATACTGCTATAAGGAATGGTGGTAAGGCCCCAGGTCTGCAAGTTTCTCAAAGAGTTACTTATTATATTATATGTGGGTGCTTTAAAGAAATTACAGATTTACCATGCATAATATATTACTTCAACATGGTGATTCTATGATTAGTTTTTTTCGTGAATCTTTTCATTCCGGATCTTCATTCCGGAGCAAAGAAACTCCGAGCATGGGTTTCTCCAAAGCTCTCTGAGAGACTGAACTTATGGATCATGAAATACAATCAATGCATAATATTTACTGCCGACCAACTGTACTTCAGTTTGACAGTTACAATTTGTAATGGTTCAGTGATTGTTTTTGGGTATAAATAAATAAATAATAAAAAACACGTTTTGGCACCGTACGTCAAAACTAGCGGAACACACTGTTTGAAGATTTTCTAATTCAAACGTTGTGAAAGGACACATTTTCAAAAATGCCTCCTAGGACATTTGCGATGGGGTACTCACATCTACCATACGGTCGACAACCGATGGGTTTCCGTTCAAACCACGTCCTTCAGCCAGGTGGACAGATCACACAAAGAAATTTACCTATAGTAGCTGGATGAAGAGAGAAGAGCGTGTGTGGTGACGAGCTTTAGGAGACATATCCAGCAGTGGAGAGACATGGGCTAATGGTATGATATGAGATTATAACACTGATTTATTATTTAAAATAATGAAAGGCAAATTAATACTGCTGCTACTTGGATAGTTAGTAGTGACGCCGTCACCGTCCACATGCTTGGCATTCACTACTGGACACAGGTCTCCAAATATACATTGTTCTTATACATGAGGAAAGCATTGCCTTCGAAATGGCACGCTGGTCAAACGGGTTGGCGAGTCCACTAGAGGTGGTGTAGTTCCTTAGGGCTTGTAGCAGCGGTTTTGTTTTATGACACCCACGGGAAGAGATTTGTTGGTATTATTCTAAATTGTCGTGGTGCTATTCTATTCTAAATAGGCGGGACAATCGCCTGCAAAATATTTACCAGAATTTCGAAATGGATTTTTTTTCGAAATGGGAATATCATTTCGTTTCTTGTGTGTTTTCAAGGAATCACTCCCACTTTTCAGTCTTCAGCGGCTTCTAACTTATTTCAACGGGTCAGGACGAGACGAGTGTTTTTTTTTACTTTAAATGAAGAAAACAGTGACACAATGTGCTAATTGCGTTATTATCATATAAGAAAATGAAAAAAAAACTTCGAAATAATAGACTCCAAAAAATATTATTTTCTATAAGGTGTTTGTTTGCCTTCACAAATATCTCAAGAAAAGACTAAGCTCGGACTACGAATAAGGCCTAACAATGGAATCCAAAAGGGTGAGTTTTCTATCAGCCCGTTCTCCAGTGTCCATTAATAACACATGGCGTCTGAGAGCTGATATTAAACTTTCCAGCGAGACGGTGAAAAATGAAGCGAGAAGTCTCACTTGCCGCCAAAAGATTTTCAGTTTTCTTTGGTGATTAGTGTGCCTGGACGTGTTGGCTTGATGGGTATTTTTTGAAATTATTAGATTATTGCAGCAATATTATGGTGTTTTTAGCACTTATTTATTTTTACTTTATTATCGTCACTTATCGTATATCACTTATCGTATACTTATAGGAGAAATGTCTTCGCCTGACTGACTGTCTTATCAAGGCCGAGCTGAAACTGCTGAAGTTAGAAACATGAAGTTTAGACGGTTGCTACCTTTTATGACGTAAAGATGAAGGGAATTCCCGAAATACAACCCCCGGTGAGAGACGGTGTGTCAAAGTTTTTTATGTCAAAAAACGAACAATACCGCAGGTAAAGGAAACACTACATAAATAAAGATTAACATAATTATGTACAGCAGACGAGCGGATTACTTCGAGACACACTGCAAATAATATATTTTTCCGATTAGTCGCATGGAGCCGCGGCTCCAAATATCAGTAATCCCATATAAAACTGAAGCCAAAAATATATAGAGGCTGCATGACAAACTGAACCTTTGCCTCGATCACTTGTACACAAACTCCATAAACTTACGAGTAGATAGGTAGATAGATAAACTCTTTATTGTACCTACATTGAACACATGTTGCAAAAAGACAAAATTACAACACGCAACCTTATTGCCAAACCGATCTCTTCCAGGCAACTTTGGGTGGTAAGGAGGAAAACCTTTAAACGTTAAACTAATAAATCAACTAATTCGTTTTAATTTTCACCTCACACAGCCTGGGCGTCAGTTCTGGCGAAACATAACACTCTAATGAAAACTGTAGAGCTACCACATAATGCTTCGTAAGGTTTAACTTGAAATCTCATTATGAGCTTGAAAGATAACACGATACGAACAGGGTTTATACTCAGCTAGCGTTCAGCAAGTAATAAAGTTACAAGAAAAGGGATACATAGTAAATAATTTTATGCTGAAAGTATTATTCTAAACGCGGAAGAGGCGTAAGTGGAAGCGAAGAATATCCTTAATATTCTTATAGTTAAATTAAGTTCTTAGGATAGGTTTTACAGTCTAAGGTAGATAGCTAGGCTGGGTATTCAGTTTTTTAGTATGAATCTCACATGCATATTTAAAAATAAAACTGATATTTAAAGCTTTTTGTTTCATGTGCTGTTATTTCACAGGTCTTGTAATGCGTTGGTACAGGTCCATGAACTGTTTTGTCAAAAGCAAGACAAGTTGAGGAAAATTGCGGAGGCATATTTCAGCCTTTAACAAACATATATGTTCCAATACTGTTCCAATTTGTAAAACTAGTAATTATTGCCCGCGGTTTTGCCGGTAATTTCCTAATATGAAAAATTCTAAAATGGTTTTTCCTAATATGAAAATACAACAAAAGACTTTTTCTTCATAAAAAGACTCCTTGATTTACTATTATCACCCATTACCATTTTTAATACATTACAGTCATAAATTAGCCGCGTTATTTCTAGTGCTATAAAGGTCGTTTCATTCCCGCACACGTATCTGAAAGAATGATTTAGTTCCACAGGCGCCCTCAATATAGAATCATACGATTTAATACTATTAAGTGGGCACTCATTCTCTACCTGCGGAGCTTTTAATTAAGAGCACCGACGTGAAACAAAGATTATAAAACGAAACAGATTGGTTTGATAATAATTTCACTGATTGCCTACTAGAAGCGTACCTCACTAAAGAACTGACATGATTATGCTTAATTATATTCAAGTTGAACAACAGTTTTCTTGTTCTGAGCATTTTTGTTTGTTATTCTAATGGTAAGGATGAAAGAGAGTTTCCATTTACATTATTAAATAGCTTAAGATACTCGAAATTAATTCGCTAAATGAAAATACATATCTTGACAAACTGGTAAGATAAAGGGCAGTCTTTAAACGGCTTATACGGTATTGCGTGGGCAGCATGTGCAAACTATATATTTAATAAATTAGACAACACACAAGAACTCAATTTTAAAGTAATAAGAAGCACGCTACACACCGTAACACACAACACCTTATGCAGTGCAGTCACAAGTTAGAAAAGACCGCTATGTTGATGACGTCACGAACACGGCATTATAACCACGTGTGAATAACAAAGACGGTGATCGTTTTCCACCCCAAATATTTGCAAGCTTATATCTACCTAATTTACTAATGATTTCTTTTTGTGGTTTTGTTTTTCTTCTCTAGTTGTTGAATAATCTAGAAAACATGCCAGTTTCGCACACAGTTAATTTTATTATAAAAGAACTCAATTGTAACATTAACTAACAAGGTATAATTAATTATTTACGACGTACTTCTTCAGTGCTTCTTGTAGCTCATATCTTAAAATCTCGAATTAAAATTCTTAGTAGTCGTTTGAAACGAATTGACACGTCTACTTCGTTTAATCTTCAAGAAAATGCAAATTAGCTCGTATGAAGGCGTCGAGCCTGCAGCGACGCCAGGTAAAGCTGGAAACAGACTGAGCCAACGTAACAATACAACACCACGCGTGACATTTTTATTCAGTGTCCTGTTGGCTAGCTGATGCTACTAGTACCGTGTCATTCTTTTCTTAGCATTCATTCGGAGCGGTTGCTCGCTCGGATACAAATTAACAATATTTTCCTGAAATTTTCGATGCAGATATTCGTAATATTGACTGTTTTTTATGTCTTCTGACTTGAAAAAATATAAATTTCAAGAATAATTTAATAAAATGACATACATAGCCACTCTTGTCAAACACCAATGGCTGACTGACACGTGCCTCTAAAGACACACTAGTCACACGCGGCCACACACGCTAATGCGCGTTTGGTCAGAGAGCGTCATGTAGGTAAGCGTTATGTAACGTTAGTCAAGTATTTATTTATTTGGTATAACAACAAATATGCAAACAGCTCTTATCTAGCTATAGGCTAATAGCTAGATAAGAATTTCGGTCATTGACATGAGGTCAGTCAAGACTGGACGGTAAAGAGATTTATATGAAAGCGTCGCACAACGACCACTAAACGTTTCTTTTTTTTTCTTTTTTACGTGGGGAAATCCATCATGAGATACGCCCCCACCGACACCTTGGCGGGAGAGTATGCCGGACTCTTACCGACTAAAACCCCACGATTCCATCTCTCCACCTAATGCCGAGGTTACGGGAACGCTTCAGCACTCGTCCGCGACCCCGGCGGTGGCGGCCCGCCAGTGCGGGCCCCGGACTGATATTCGCCGGCCCATGGGGAAAGAGACGCCGTCCACCCAGGCAGAGCCCCTGTACCTGAGTAACCCTAGTCTCACTGGGATGTATGCGTCATCCCAGGAGTAACCACCCCCTTCTCCACCGTGCCCTCCGCCCATACAGAAGGACACGCAGAGACGACACCCGTTTCCCCGCCGTGCCCGCCGCCCATTCAGCGAGACACGCGGAGACCGTCCGCGGTTCTCTGAATGCCCCCAACCTCCAAGGGACACGCAGAGAAACCAAAGAGGAGAACACCGTCCACCCAGGCAGAGCCCCTGTACCTGAGTAACCCTAGTCTCACTGGGATGTATGCGTCATCCCAGGAGTAACCACCCCCTTCTCCACCGTGCCCTCTGCTCATACAGAGGGACACGCAGAGACGATCCCTGATTCTTCGCCGTGTCCGCCGCCCAAACAGCGAAACACGCGGAGACCCTCCCTGTGTCTCCATGCGCCCCTAACATTTGGGGCACACAGAGAAACGTCATCTTCTTGGAGGGGAGAGACCAGACTGGCATCAACTACCAGTCTGAGCCCCCGCCTCCCCACCCTTCGCCGCTGGAATGCCGAGAGGCATCCCAGAGTCTACCTCCATGCTTCTTTCTCCATGCGCCCCCAACAGCTGGGGCACACAGAGAAACGTCACCTTCTTGGAGGGGAGAGACCAGACTGGCATCAACTAACCAGTCTGAGCCCCCGCCTCCCCACCTTTTGCCAGGATATTAGCCAACAGCCACCAGGATCTCCCAAGAGAGGAAAAGTCGCTGACTGTTGCCCAGGGTGCACCGTCCCGGATCTGTCGTTGAGCCATCGTTCCCTGCGGACGTATCCACATGGACAAATAGACCAGCGACAGCCCGGGTACACGAGGAGGTTTCCCGGCCACGCCACCCCCCACTTTACGTTACTTGGTTGATCTCATTTCAACGACTGAAATCCTTCCTGCTCGTGGCTCGCGCTTCATCTATTGATCTTTTTTTTTTTTTTATGTACGAAGGCGGCAGACGAGCATACAGTCCACCTGATGGTAAGTGGATACTGTCGCCCATAGACATCCGCGATACATGCCAACATTAGTCCAAAATGATAAATGTTGGCACGCCCCCGGATGCGCTGCCTACCTTTGGAGATATAGGAATGGATTTGGAGAAAGGGTTGGGAAAATGGGCAGGGATAGGATAGGATGGGAATGGGCTCTGGCACATCTCACTCACTACCGAAACATGTACGTACATTGGGGAAATACGATAAAGTGGAAAATGCAGTACATTTCAAGGTAGTCTTCTGTGAGAGAGGGGTAACGTGGCCAGTCGAGCGCGCCCAGCGGCTGTTGGATTGCAGCGTGCACTCTCCCCCTCCTTAAACTTAAACTTAATCTAACAGGAAAATATCTATTTAAAAGGATTTTGAAACGGGCGTAGGTATATTTTAGGTAAAATATGTCAAATTCGTCATCCAGACCGTTATAATATCGACATATTCAAACAATGGAGTACTACTATATGCTTCTAAACGTTGTCTTTCTATATAAAATATGTGGGCACTGATGCGTTTGGATCACTGTCATTTAATATACATAAAATTACGTGAGCTAAGTGTGTTTCCGGCTTAATAGTTGCGTCCGCTCCCATTACACTTTAACCGGAAATGGTGTCTTCTTATTCCGGACGGGTTCTAGCTATACCCTAATTTTGTGACGTTACCTATATCTGAAGACTGTCGATTTGGACGGAAAGTGGATGGTTATTGGAAATTTCCTCCAACTTTGTTTTTATAAAAGAAGAGGCAAACAAAAAAGCGATCCACATGATGGTAAGTGGCTACCTAGCCACTTCCATATGATAGTGGACACCTGCAACACCAGGGGATATGCGGGTGCGCTGTCTACACGGCAGAATTCTATACAATTGCGACGTGATGATTTTATGAAAGGGTTTTAAGACTATCAATAATCTATATACATATTTATAATAAAAATGTAAGTGATCGCTGTCTGTACATGGAAGATATATGAGAAAAATATTATTGCGGGCCTTTATCAACGCAATAGAACCCAAAACAATGATTGTTAGAATTTTTGTCTGTTTGTCTGTGCGCGCTAATATTAGAAACGGCTTAACCGATTTGGGTGCGGTTTTCACTAATGTATTGTGGTAAGCTTCACTTAAAATTTAGTGTTTGTTTTATTTCAATCAGTTCATAAATAAAAAAGCTATATCAATTTAAAGAATCACGTCGAACATTTGTTCGATAAAAAATAAGCTATAAGAAATAATGTGTGTGATCGTTTTTGAAAATACCAAATACCCCTAAGAAGGTAAAGACGGTGTTTATAAACTAAAGTCCACGCGGACGAAGTCGCGGGCAACAGCTCAATATGTGCGCGCTAATCTTAGAAACGGCTTAACCGATTTGGGTGCGGTTTTCACTAATGTATTGTGGTAAGCTTCACTTAAAATTTAGTGTTTGATTTATTTCAATCAGTTTGTAAATAAAAAAGTTATATCAATTTAAAGAATCACGTCGAACATTTGTTCGATAAAAATGCTATAAAATAACTGTTCAGTTGAATTGGCTGAAACTTTAGAAATTCTGGGGAAACCCAAAAACTGAAGCCCACGCGACCGAAGTCGCGGGCAGCAGCTATAAGAAATAATGTGTGTGATCGTTTTTGAAAATACCAAATACCCCTAAGAACATATAGACGGGGTTTATAAACTAAAGTCTACGCGGACGAAGTCACGGGCAACAGCTAGTACAATAATAAATGTCATATCAAACTACTTTCAAATAAATTACATTTTGTAGTTAATTAATGACAAACTTCTATAATAATGTATTGAGAAATAAAAGTTCTGGATATGGAGTCAAATACATACAATTATATATACAGTCGGCAACACGTTGGAGTGTTCAAAATCAGTCGATTCTAATTCTTAATAGAAATGAATTAAGGTGACCATGGGCTAACTTGACCTCTTTTTTTTTATATATGTACGTAGGCGGCAGACGAGCATACAGTCCACCTGATGGTAAGGGGATACTGTCGCCCATAGACATCCGCGATACATGCCACCATTAGTCCAAAATGACAAACGTTAGCACGCCCCCAGATGCGCTGTCTACCTTTGGAGATATAGGAATTGATTTGGAGAAAGGGTTGGGAAAATGGGGAGGGACAGGATGGGAATGGGCTCTGGCACATCTCACTCACTACCGAAACACGTACGTACATTGGAGAAATATGATAAAGTGGGAAATGCAGTACATTTCAAGGTAGTCAGTCTTCTGTGAGAGAGGGGTAACGTGGCCAGTCGAGCGCGCCCAGCGGCTGTTGGATTGCAGCGTGCACTCTCCCCCTCAATACTTGACCTATTATCGACAGTACTTAATTCTTAAATGTATTCTTAAAATTAAGTCCATGTAGTTTGCATGCTGAAATTTTGTAAATTGTATAAAATAAACAATAATAAATACTATCTATCTAAGCCATTTTAAAGATGAAATGAATTATTAGTGAACTAAACTACATATACCGTTCATGTTCTACGTACGTTTTTATTCAATATTTTGATGTTTTTAGATTAAATATACAATTCAAAGCACCCGAACTTACCGTATACATACCACATACGCCACCGCAATCATGTCAGTTAGCATTCCTTTTTGATAAGAGTGCGAAACGTTTCAAATTTCCGAAAATAGGAAACAAAACAAACTCTACTCTCCCTATAAAACTAACAAAATGACGTGTTGTTGTCGAGGTTGATCATCGAGGCCTGCAGATTAGGGTGGAGTGATAATGTATGGAGTTTTGAAAAATTCTTTTTATTTCAACGGCATAGCGATAAAAAGTTGTCTTGTAATATATAAAACAAAAGCATAAAATTTCAGCCACCAGTCATAACGTTCAGAGGTGCCCCAGAACAGCTGAATATTGAAAAAAAAAACTTTTTTTTCTCTCTTTTTCATTTATTGTAAAAATTAATTAGAAACATTAAAAAAACATATTTAAATATCAAATTGTTTTTTTGTATTGAAACTAGGCATTCGTTTACGCGAAAGTAATCTTGCCCTAATGAAACCATCTCGTTTATTTTCCCCACAAACTGCATTTGATGCTTCTGTCACCAACTTGATGCAGCGTTCTACGGCTTGGATGTGGCATGGAAAATCAATAATATTCTGACACATGCCGAGACCATTTTTGACTATGTCTTTCAAGACTTCATCGGACATATTTAAAGTAAGAGGTGGTTCCGTTATCTCAAAATCTCGCCACATAATAATGTCCGTATAATCTTTTGCATCGAAATTAAATGCAGGCACCTTAAACTTTCGAAGCCCTCGAACATTCTCTGATCTAATTTTTATAATTCTTCGGTATGCAAGATCCCTTATAACCTCTCTGTCATCGCCAAGCATGGCAAGAAGAAGATTTTCTGGGTGACCGAAATATCCATTTCGCTGGATTACTTTGTCAATAATTGTCTTCATATTGGCGTTCAAATAGCGACTAAGACTAATAGTTTGCCATAGGTGCTTGGCTCCGTTAATGCACGAAGAATTAGATTTTATTGTAAACCACATCGGTCCATAAACCCTCATCACGTACGTGGCTAATACTACTAACTTTTCTTCTGGGTCAGTTTTAGTGGCATACAACCTTAAAATTCGATTAGCTGTTGTTAGCCATCTGGAATGGTTAAGTTGTCCAATTTCCATATTAGCTAAATCAGAAGGAAATATACCAGTACTGATAGCAGTCATTACATCATAAAGATATTTTTGGTCGGTACTCAGGTCTCTCTTTGTAATTGCAGGTAATATTGTGGGTATAACGGTGAATTTGACTATCGGCATTGTATGACAATTTTGTAGTTGAGATCCGATGGCACCGGAAAAGCATTTGGGCCCTGTAGTTTTGCCATCTAAATGTAACAACAAATGTCGCAGTGGTAATTCGTTAGAATGTAATTGGCAAATAAACCACTGCAATGGTCTGTTTAGTTCTTCTTCCATCAGACGAATAACACCACCTTTGAAACCTGTATTCACCACTGTTCCATCGCAGCCAATTACAGCTATTTCACTCAGTTTTACGGACTTAGATTTCAAGTGATTTATCATAGTATCTTTTATACCTTTAGCAGTTCCCGACTCACACGTGACGTGCCCAAAATAGTTGCTTCCTGGTTCCGATAATATCACATAATGATCTTCTATGACCCGTTTTCTGTAAAATTTCCCTTCTTTCTCAATACGAACCAAAGTTTTATCTTTTCTCCCATCAAAATACATACCACGAATAATTTTCTTGCAGTCAGATTCTTGTAAAGTTGATCTGACTTTAGTTCGTTCACGGCGCAACTTTGAACGATCAATAACAAGACTTGGATCGTTAGATGAAATAATGCCAACATCCTTTAAGACAGAAGAAGCTATAATGGCAGCGGCTCTATCCGAAACTCCAGTACGATCACAGGCAAGGGCTAAAGATGGTAAATTCAGTCTCTTTTTTTTTTGAGGTGGCGAAGCTTTGTGTTTCAACTGTTCCGGGTTTTCATACTGAGGACTAGAAGATGGCACAAGTAAACTATCGCATGAGCTGCTGCTTTCGCTTGGCAAGTTATCAGTCAAAGAACGAGAACAACAAGGTTTATCAAAATAGTTTACCTCTCTGTTACGCGATAAACTTTTTTCATTTCTCTCTTGTTTTTTCTTATTTTTTACAGTTGCAACCACATCCACACCGCCTATCATCATTTTTCTGCTCGTTCTTTGATCTAGTAAGAAATTTACTTCCTCCTTGGGAACACGACTACCTTTAACACAGTTACAATTCGAGATAACTTTGCATTTGCAGCTGCAAATATCAAACAAGCTATGGGATTCTGATATAAATGTATTAATGTTTTCTTGGTATTTAATGTTCGTTTGACGGCCTTTATATGGTTTCATTAAGCGTCTGTATTTGTCGTGATAAGAGCGAATCAATTGTAGAATTCTTTTTACACTTACAGTTGGCAGCGACGATTTTTGCCATATTTCTAAAACTTCTTGAGCCAATATTTCGGATATTTCATGAACTGTTGGCTCTTTTGTTGTTTTATCGGGCTTTTATTCATGTTTGATAAAAAGATAATTTTTCATTACGTCGTTATAAGTTGGTAACTGAGAAACAGGTAACTTTTCTGGCAAACCAAACACAGGACAGCTCGTCATTTGTCGTGTTTTAACTTGAGACATATTTCTGTAATCAAGACAAAGAATATAAACAATAGTACAAAAGTTATGAACAAAACTGCGAGTAATAAAGATGAAAAATATTACTTACTTTAAATATCTCGTTCCCAGGGGTATATTTCGATGCGTCAAGTACTTAGGTGCACGACAAAAAAGTGAACTCTTGTACGCGCGCGAGTTGACTAAATGTCATTCCGTTGGTGTGAGAGAGCGAAATGTAAAATACCCCTCCCCCGCACCCCGTTTACCTACCGATCAGAACACGTACGTTTCAAGTTCAATTTTGTTTATTTTATACTAATAAAGCATCGCTTAGGATGTGGTTCAGCGTTTATAGAATGTTTGCGATTTCATGAGATTTGGTTAAATTATTCAAAAATTTATGATGATGGGGGCACCTCTAAACATAGCGTAAGCAAATTGAGTTTTATTGTGTTTAGTTATGACCTATAATAGCAACTTTTAACAGGTATGCTGAAGCAAAAATAAATAAAAAAGAAAATCGCTCCACCCTACTGCAGATGCTTTGTAATTCGGCCGGTTTGCAAATTAATGGGAAGAGTAGATGGGTGCTTTTACACTACACGATGCTAATCGATTTTTATCAGATGTTGATGTAGTTAGAAATTGTTATCAAATTACATCATACAAACCCATATTATTATTTTAATTTTTATTTCAGTTGAGTTGTGAGCCTATATTCACCAATCCGCACTGTACTCGCGTGGTGGATTAATCATTTATTTATTACCCGAGTAGGGTTTACAGTGTTGCTCGCCAAATCGCCTACTCAGGACCATCTTACAAATGTAAAAACCGACAGACAATCATTAAATGTAAATCACTACAGAATTACCTACTGCTGCCTGCAAAATGCCTGCAAGGTGCAGTGGAACAAGTCTAACTCTGGGTTCCATGGTGGTATTTCGTTATGTTATGCATGAAACCCCCTTGTCATTACTAAGAGTTAAGTGGGATGTTAGGGACTGATATCGGGATGAAAAATAATTAACTGTCAGACTCATCTCAAACTTCGTAATTACACATTTACTTACTCCTTTTCAATTTTTCCATTTACTCCTTTTCGACCCAGTATCTCTCTATAGTATAAAATACCTGTTTTTACACAGTCAAAATAGGAAACGCCTAGACGCCTTTGGAGACGCCTATTTAATTGCCTGATTCTATTTCAATAGGACGAATTATTTCGTCCTATTGAATTGAGTTGAGTCCTATTGAGTCCTATTTCGTTCGAATATATTTTTTATTCCATTGAATAATGGAATTGATACTACGAATAGTTTGAATTTTAAAACCAAGAGCATATTGCAGAATTTCCTATTTAGTTTCGTGAATATTTGCTAAATAATCGTAACCAGCCCTTTTATCGTTCATTGCTGGACTCGGACCACCTCAAGTACATGTGCATGAGAGATGTAAGGCCTTAAAACAGCACGCTGGCGAACCGTGCGGGCGAAACGTTAGTGGTTCATTTTTTTACCATTTTTTGTCGCTTCCCTATTTTCCCAATCCATGCCTTAATCTGCAAAGGTAGGCAGCGAGCGCATCCGGGGGCGTGCCATCGATTGTCATTCTGGACTGATGTTGGCATGTATCGCGGATATCTATGGACGACAGTATCTTACCATCAGGTGGACTGTATGCTCATCTGCCGCCTTTTTTCTATGAACAAAAAAATACGCAAAGGGTTCTTGGGATAATTGTAAATAATTTCATATACCATACCATCAGCCTGTGATTCTCCACCGCTGGATATAGGCCTCTCCCAAGCACCGCCACCACACACGGTCTTCTGCTCTTCTCATCCAGCCACTACCGACGACTTTCTTCAAATAGGCAGTCCACTTGGCCGGAGGGAATCCCACGCAACGTTTCCCGAAACGTAATTTCATATAGCAGGTAGGTAATATTTGTACACACTTATTTTAGAATGGAGTATTTATATTGTTTACTATCTTTTAGTTTCGAATTTTTAGTTTGGATACATTTTATTTTAAATAAGAGATAGCATCCACGCATAGAGCATTTTGGGAACATTGTAATAATGAAACGGGGAAAAGTTGAAAATCAGTGCTGTGCAGGCGTGTATCCACAGCATACGCTGAGCTTGCGACCTTTTGCTCACGGATATATTAACTCCTACATACCATTACTTTGTTTGTGTAATTTATAGTGTGGCAAATAAATAATTTATTTAACATTGGCTCGTAAAATAAAGCGTCATCAATTTTTCTGTTTTCAACCTTTCCACTGACACAACTCTTAAAGGACATTACGAAAATATTAAAGCAGTGGGAAAAAATTAATTCGTCTTCGGGTTTAGAGGATTCCGTGGGCTGTCTTCATAACGTTATGATCCGTCTTGGCAAGTTATAAATGATCCCACCCAGATCCCGGATTTCAGTTAAAATACTTTTGTAGCCCTGAGATGTCTTGACGTTTTACAAGTCTTCTGGATTTCGTGGCGTTATAAATGAAAACTGCCGCCTTATTTTTCTTCTGTCCTACAAAAACAGGTATGTGGACTACGCGACTTCGTTCACGTGAAATTTAGAGTAATTCTCGTGGGAACTCAATAATGAATCTGGATAAACAGTCCTCTTAATGTTAACTCGGCACATAAGCTACACCAAGTTTCATTAAAATCCATCCAGTAGTTTTTGTGTGATGCGCGTTCAGATAGACATGTGATCGACAGACGGACAGATATATAAACAAAAATTCCAAAAATCGTACTTTTTTAAAAATAAATGTAAGTACAGACGGATTTGTTACGATTTCATTATATGTATAGATAGATAGACGTCACCTTCGAATTTTTAAGAGTAAATTAAAAGTAAAGTAAAAGTAAAAATAATGTGCAGAATGGTACGTAAGGTGTAGTACACTACGTTGTACTGTAGTGCGTGAGAGATGTTACAGAGGCGGGCATCGATACATTTTTCGCGAAGTTGCGTAAAAGAATTGCATCCCTGATGTGTGTGTGAGAATTAGAGCCTCCTGAGGGTAATTACTGAGAAAATTGATAACCTTTTACTGGAATCACACGTTGTGGTCTTCAGACAAAAAAAGTCTAAAAGATACTACTACTTACCACTATTCTAATGACGCTATGTAAATACTTTAACATTTAGTGTATGGATAACAAGATGCAGTAGAAATAAAAACTTTAAAACTGTCACTGTTGACACAGAAAACAACACAGTGTCCACAGTTGGAAAATGGACTAAATTTCACAACTGAGTCAGCAATTTTTCGAGCGTCCATTACGTAACTCAACATTATATGGTATTAGGCGATGTGAAATTAAAGTGAATGGGGCAAAGGACATTATCCAGTAACATACGCGTATGCTCCCAGTACTGTTAGCATTTCGTTTCATACAACTAACTGCAACTGAGGACTGTTTAGGGAAATAGCTGCTTTTAAATCCAAAATAACATTGGTGGAGTGCTATTGGCTGTTGCTTTTTAGTGTGTGTAGAAGTGGCCGACTGGATTGTCACGTACTGGAGATATGGAATAAGATGTGCCTAATAAAATTAATATTAGGCATCGTCAAGGGCGTAGTTAGAATTTTATTTAGGGAGGAGCAGAGCAACTCATTCAAATCCAATACAATTCAACTCATTTTATTTATTAATTAAACATGTATTATATTTATTAGAAAACAAATTTATTTCATTTTATTTAAATATTTTACCTGAGTGCACTGAGCGCACGCGTGAAATTCAAAGATATAAATAGAGATTCTGAAATGCACAAGTCTGTTACCTACTTATTCTTCCTTATGACGGGGGGGGGGGGGGGGGGGTCCAAGCGCCCCACCGCACAGTGGGACAGAACCGTGCGTACCGTCTCAAAAATAGCTTTTCGTAATGTTCTATATTGAATATTTTGTTAATGCATATGTCTAACTGAATGTTCAATGCATATTATATAGCAGTTGAAATACACTATTTCTCATTTTTTGTATTAGAATAAGGCTTGCAAGTTGACGCTCAAAATTATGTCAATTATGTAGAACACAATTCCACCAGTTTACATGGTCATATTTGCATTACTTTACCAGCAAATTTGTAAGTGTGATATATGGTTAGAATGGTGATGAAGTACTCTATTTAAAAATAATTTAAGTGAACCATTATGTGAAACCTGGGGAGGTAAAGAATTTTTATTTCAGGACCTAATATTCTATCCTTATTAGAAACTTTGCATAGACTTTTGACAGTTAGCGGTGTCTGCCCATGTCGTAATTTTGATAGCATCGTATAGAGCAGCTAATGTTAAAGGTAGGGCAAAAAAAATTGAGTGCCCGAATCTGCCCCCCTTGAAATGAAACTAAAAATGGCTAATGGGGAGAAAATAGAAAATATTCCAAAAATTATTTTAGTTCTGATTAATGAGATTTTTGGATATTTAGATCACTTTTGACCTTTTTTTCTTAAACAATATTATCTATTTACTCAATCTTTAGGTAAAGTGGGAGTTTTGGGTAATGTATTAGTATGTAGTATATTTTTTTTATCGTGCGGTCAGATGTGGTTAATGTTTTGTTATCACTGTGTGAATTACATGTTTCTCATATAGTTTATGTATTTCTCTATCGCGGTGAAGGAAAAGGGAGCAAGTGGTATCTAGTTATAGTTGTTAGTGTACATTATCAGTACCTACCTACTACTAACCACCTTCATAGATAGTGGTTAGGAACTTGATAATGACACTAGATAGTAATATTTTTTCACACGAAATTTCAGTATAAAAGTTATTGATTTACGTTGTCATTTACCAGTACTTTAGTGTGCTTTAACATAATATAGTCTTCACCAACCTCGGTAAAAAAAAAGTAGATAAAAATAAAAACAAAATGAGTGAATTTGTTGTGCCTCGACGAGTATTATGCGAATTTTTTATTAGCCATGGAACAAAATCAGAAGATATTCAAAAATACTTAGAACAACACCACCATTTGTCGTCTGAAAAAAGTGAATTAATTGTGAAACGTATTCAAAAAACGCTTATAACAGCGTTTAACGATCGGTGGACCAAATCTAACCGAACTAAAGAACGTTTCTTTAGTAATAATATATCGTGGTTAGACGATGAATTTAAGGTACAATTCGAAGAAGCACCGATGGATATTACACCTACAACATCTGAAAAACGTGGACGTCCACCAGTCTTATGAAGATCTATCAGAGAAATCGAAAAAAAAAAGAATATGGAATTGGTACAAGAATATGGACTCGAGTATATACATAATGCATACGTTCAAGGATTGCGGGCTGAAGGAGAAATCGAAGAAGCTACTGTTGTTTCAATGATGCGGAATTGTGAAAGAAATGAAAAAAGGATCATGAAGGAAAAATTATTGCATGAAAGTCGCAATGGAACAGATTTTACGGTGGATGAAGCTTTAAGTATGTTTGCAGATTTAGATCTTTCGAAATCACAATACGGATTTCTTCGAGCAAGTTTGATTAACAAAAACTTCGACATATTGCCATCATATAATATACTGACGAACGCCAAAAAACTGTGTTATCCTCCACTATCCAGCATTCAAATAACCGATATAAGTGCTAAAGTAAATCTACAAGATTTGCTGGATCACACTTGTGCTCGCATCTTAAAGATTGAAAATGTTTACAACCCAAGAAGAAAATCTCTTAAATTGTTTACCAAGTGGGGATGTGATGGTTCATCGGGGCAAAGCGAATATAAACAAGTTTTAACAGATGAGAGTGACTTAGTCTCAGATACAAACTTATTTATAGCGTCTTTGGTACCAATAAAGCTGACTGACACAGAAACACATGAGATAATTTGGCAAAATCCGGCTTGTTCTTCTATTCGTTATTGCCGACCAATCCTGATGGAACTTGCAAAAGAAACGCCCGAGAAAACCCGATCAGTGGTTGGTGATATTCGGGGTCAAATTAATAATTTGCAAACATCAAAGATACACAAGGAGACGCAGGTAATTGAAATAAGTCACGATCTATTTCTAACTATGGTGGATGGAAAAGTTACACAAGTTCTTACTGACACAAGTTCTGGAGCTGTATGTACAGTGTGTGGGGCTAAGCCAAGTGAAATGAATAATTTGGAGAAGATTGCATCAAAGCCAGATAATATAAATGCTTACGAATACGGTTTGTCTACGTTACACGCGTGGATCAGGTGCATGGAGCTAATTTTACATATTTCATATAACCTTTCATTTCAAAAATGGGCTGCGAGAACTTCGGAAGATAAAAAAAGTAAAGAAGACAAGAAAAAGCTTGTACAAAGTTTGTTTCGAAGCCGGATGGGATTGCACGTTGATAAGCCCCGACAAGGAAGTGGAAACAGTAATGACGGCAATACAGCTCGGCGTTTTTTTGAGAACTACTACTGCGCTTCAGAAATTACAGGGGTTGACGAGGAACTTATTAAAAGGTTCTATGTTATTCTGCAAACCATGGCATCCGGTATTGCTGTAAATCCAGAAAAATTTGGTGAATATACTCGTGCAACCGCACAACTGTACGTAACAAAATATATGTGGTATAATATGCCTTCTTCAGTACATAAAATCTTAATACATGGGGAAAGTATAATAAGACATTTTGCTGTTCTGCCCATTGGTCATTTATCTGAGGATGCCCAAGAATCGCGTAATAAAGATTACAAAAAATTCAGATTGCATCATGCTAGAAAATGCTCTAGGTCCGCAACAAACGAAGACGTATTTCATGGTCTTCTATTTACGTCAGATCCTTATATATCAAGTATCAGAAAACCATCAGTCACTATATCCAAGAAATTGTTAGAGGAAGCTAAGAACCTCTCAGCTATTTAAATCGAAATAATTTCGTACATTATTTGTAAAACATATTTTTGGAGTGGGTTATTATATATTTGTCATTTATTTAAATGTAAGATTCATATGTAATATAAAATAACATAAAATAGGTTTATTAATATCATAAAACTGTAAAATTATAATTCAATAAGTTAACCAAACCATGGTTTAATATTAAAATAATACATTTTTATTTTGTTTTATTTTATTTTATATTATTTATTAAACATTTGACAATGATACATTCATTATTGGATTGTATGTACTCTGGAGACACTACATACCAAATTTCAGCGATTTACTTCAATCAACAAAAAAGTTACAGATTTTTGAGACGGTACGCACGGTTCTGTCCCACTGTGCACCGTGACGTGTGTTACAATGTCAATGTATCGTACAGTTTCCGTGTTACTATCAATACATATTTGAGATTTTAATTGGACTCAAAGGTACAATTGCACTTGTAATTTTGTGTCAACTGCACGTCCCGTTTTTGTAGACATACACCAGCGCATATATAAATAAAAACGTAAATGTTTTTTATAGAATGCAGATGAGCCGACGTATCTGGTGTTTAGTGGATACCAGGGGCGTGCATCTCATATAAGCAAATAGGTATAGCTTACCATTAACTAATATTTTTCTAACGCTAAATCTACGCTAATGTGTACGAAGTCACGGGCAATCGCTAGTGTTCTCTTCATATTTTTCAGTCAATTAAATACAATCTTTATATAGATGCTTGAATAAGGCCACTACCGTTAATCCTAGTTTCAAAACCAATGAACGCCTGGTGACATGCTGCCCCGTACATGGACATGTGCTCTACGTGCTGATATCAGTAAAGAGGATCACTCATCCCTCGCTCGATAAGATGGGATACGACATGTTTCACCCACTTCCAAAACACGTGATTACATTTTACGGCAGTCCTTTGTGAGAAAAAAAATAGATGATTACAGTGGATTACAAGTCTAAAGTCAAGCTTCGAATGAAACGAAACTACTTTCAATCAAATGCAAATCAAAACAACGTTTAGAACACATTTTCAATAAAGATTTATTTACTGACTGAATCTGTGTATAAGTTTCACTAAATCGTGGAATAGTTTCAAAAAGCCTTTATGGCTAAATAAACAAACATTCTGTGCAATGTACCGTCTGCACAAGAAGTTAATTCTAAAGCGTATTCCGAAATTAATAAAGGCACATTATAACAGGAACCTCTGCTTTAGCTTACCATAGCAAGTTAAAAGCATTTGGAAACATTCCAGGCAGGTGCCGCGGGATACCGTACTCGTATTACGCGAAATAATTTGCTTGCGGGTACTCTAAATTTATTAAGAGTATGTTTTTCGGCATACAGTTTTAGATGGAGCATAGTTTAGATAGTGGAAGCAAATTAAATTGTAGAGAGAATTGTTTTCTTGAGCGAATTTAAATTGAAATAGCGACTTGGCTCCATGAATTTCATTATTGTTATTCCTTCACGACTTGGAGACTGGATTGGACTTGGATTTAATAAAGTTAACATTAAATAGAAGGAATACCGCGCGGATCTGAAGTGTTTCGACTTCTTTATTGTTCATGTAGATAAGTATACAAAACATAGGGGTCCATAACGTCTGTAATGGCCTGTAGCCTGTAAAAATAAAACACTTTATCCGACAAGATAATTTGACCCTATCTGAATATTTTGTGCTCTTAGATTGTTTTTTACAACTAATAACGAGTATGGAAGTTAGTTCTAAAGTTTTAAGTATAATTGAAACGAAGTTCCTTTACGCGGCTTGCGGTAGGTGTGATTCGAGAGAAAATGTAACGTCGCGTAAGATTTTTACCCCCTCCATACGCCTTTCTCTTTCTCGCCTTTCTCCTCGCGATTCTCGCGATCGTGTCAATTCGTCGGTATTCGGTATTCGCTTGATTTGATTTGAGTATGAATAATCATCCAGCGCAGTACACAACAAGAAACTGTACGACAATTGATGCTGTTTTTTCGAGATACTTGGATAAAATTTAATCTCAAATATATGTATCTTATTATAGTTACTATAAGCCGATAATTACCATGTTAGAATATAATGATAAGACTTAATAAAGTATTGTACCTATTTTTCAATTAAGAAAATGAATATTTTCCTAATATATTTAATGAAACTTGATTGATTTTTGAAACTTGATTTTTGATTTGATTCCTTATTTTAAATTATTTGCATTGAAAATATGATACGAAATAAAAAAAATACATGAACTATACAGGTTTTATTTCGAATTACATTCGGAGTATAAAAAAATGCGTGAGGATCTTCGTTCCTGACGGGCGGTCCCCTGACCGCACACGTTTTTATTTTGTTATTTTATTTTAATTAAACTTTTAAAATTTTAAATAAACAAATTACGTAACCAGGCTTTCATCGTTCACTGTTGGATATTGACCTCCTCATGGGAGATACTCAAGGCACAGTGCTAAAAGGCCACGCTGGCCAAGCGGGTTGACGAGTCTACTTACTCTTTTAGAGGCGGTGTAGTTCTGGATTTATAGTAACGTTTTGTTATCATACGTATTTGTAGTCATGTACTTACCTGTTTTCTTCATGTGCTCCTTCTACGTTTCCGAGTAGATTTTTTTTAACTTTTCTCGCAGATGGCTACTATCGCAGGTAAGACCACTATTAATTCCAACTTTTATGTTTTAATATGTCCATTTATTTTACAAATTTTGTTTACGAGTAATTAACGATTAAGCAACACTGTATTTACTTGTGAAATTATCCTGCGGAACTGCGAGCTTTATATAATCTGCGAATGTGACTAAAACTTGCAAATTAAATGAATTCACCTCACGCTCTCTACCCATAAATAAGATTCTCCAGTGCTTGACTTTGCACATTACTTGCTTTACCTTATAGATAGAAGTAAGAACTTATATAATTAAATTGAATCTTTTTTTCTTTAAGATATTATCCCCGATCTTTCCAATTACTATAGATACCTAATTTAGTGCTCAAAGAGCCAATAAATCTGACCCGATTGAAGCGCTACCACGTCACCTAGACGTCCTCGAATAAACCAGTTAATAGCGATGTATTTCGAAAGGGATCCATTGAAAACTATAAGTAAATACTGCCTCATACTGCTAAAAACTATAAAGATAGCAGTAAATGCGTCTCCCTTTAGGATTGCCTACGTCAGCCACATGAATTATTATTTATTATAAAAATAAATCGGGTATTTTATAAAAAGCATGTACTCATTGTAGATAAATATACATATACATAGTAAGTAGTATAAAAGGAAATAATGATAATACTAAAATTAAATGTCATTAATCATGTCTACTTCAAAACTCTATAGAACCAAAATATAAACATTTTGTATAAAAATTCACATAATTATTATTTTAATTTAGTTCAATGTTCAAAAGTTCAAAAGTTAAGCTCATTCATCCAGAATACTCGAGCTAAAAAACCCATTCATCTTATTTGGGATCGCAACAGTACCCTAAGGAACTCCTTACGTTACTAACCGACGGTAATAATTTGAGATTTTTCTGTACTTCTTCGGTCTAAAATGTAAAGAATAAAAACAAAACGTACTTTCGAAACTTTATTTCAATTCAGAACATTAAATTTTCCATTTAAATATGTTTTATGAATATCAATCTACTAAAATCATTATATGAAAAAACTACAATAGTAAACTTTCAGCTTTTGTGAGAACTTCTTCTCAAACTTGTTCACAACGCAATGGCCATCAATCATGATCATTCAGGCCAATCTCTTCCTCAAACTTGAAAAAATCATACACAGTAGCAAAAAGCGTGTCGTCGTACGGCGTTTGTTTCTTGCGTTTAAAGGAGTAAATATCCACACGTAAATTGAATTTATAATTATACATAATAATATTCATCGTTCTGTATTTCATCCTGATCAATTTCACTGTATGGTGGTGGTGGGAGTCTGTTCTCTGCGTTACCATCGTCGTCGTCAATATCAAAAATATCGAAGAATGATTCATTCATCCATTCATTGGAAGGTAATGCGATATTAGATTCTTTAGGAGACGGTAGTCTATGTTTTTCAGCTGCGTTTTCCATCCGTAAGATATTTTTGTAATCCCATATAATGGTTATGAATATCATTCCGAAGCCTGTAAATGTGTTATTATTAAACTTTATAGATTGAAATACACTATGTTTTATTGGTATACTCTATTTATACTATGATCATTTGAGAGTGTCTCATCGATTTAAGAATGCATACTAGATATGTTATACAAGCACTCTAGCGCAGGCCCGTTTAGAGTCTGATAGTGTTCTATGTTCACTAAGCTCTCGAATTATTTAATTCATATGTGTTTTGAAAATGGAACATTCTTATTACGTAGTACTGTAGTTTTAAATTTGACTTTTTCATGAACACTTCATCTGCTCCAAAACCCCTAAAAGTTGCGCACCAAGTTTCTTTGATAATAACATATGACGTGTCAAATCGATATTCCCATATCGATGAAGTGTTTTAAGTTATTTACATTTCAGAAATATATTGCAATGAAAATATTGTTACTTACAACTATCCAGCAATTTGAAGCTCCAGTATTTATTATCTGAGAAGAACATATCGAAATTGGGCTCGTACCACAGGTATATGCTTTGAAACATCAGCTTTAGAACGATCAGGGCCATCATCATAGACATCATATTCTGTTTATTCTATAGAAAGATTGTGATTACAATTAAGAAAACTGTTAATACAAGTGGTATCATGTGATCAATTAAATTCAGTAAAAACTGCTCTAAAAATATAAAGATGAAAAAATAAATGTAATAATAAATGAGCATATTTTTTTAAGCTTTAAGGAAGCATGTTGCACTGTGTGCAGTTTATATCATAGAGTAATAAAATCGACATATTTAGAAAGATGTATAACTGAGAACTTTTGGATCTTTGAAAAATAAATGTCAGAAAATATCAAAAGATTTGTATTTTCAAATATTGATGGCAAAGCTTGTAAGTAACACACAGAGAAGCCGGTGAAAAAATAAAAAAAAAAACTTTATAAACAATGAAGTTATTAACTCAACTAACATAAGAAAATTGAAGAAAACACACAATTAATATCGATGTGCCAATTTGTAATTTTGTTATTAAGTAAAGGGGAAATTTTCACCTCTAGAAAGAAAGAAAAACGATGAAAGAACTGACAAGATAAGAAACAAACCAAAGAAAAAAAATATTTCTTACCTTTTTTACACCAGCTATAAAAGCGAGACTAATTTTTATCCATACAATTTGCGTTATAAATTCAAAGACATCACTGTAGTAGACATGCAACATCGCGGGGTAGCATTTTGGCGGTGACGGAATCTCCCTCTCCATGTTGCTCACAAACACTCTCATTCCAAATGGGAAGGGACTGAAATTCTGGCTTCCCATGTTCACGACGAGGAGAAACGGTTCTAACATTTGCCATTTGATTTCCTTGACCTGTATAAAAAAGAAGTAGTGATAACTAAGGGGTTCCTATAGTCTTAGTGAGGTGTAACTCTCACCCATCGATTTGAGAATACATACTCTAGCAGACAAGCACTCTAGGGCAGGCACATTAGAGTCTAATAGTGTTCTGTGTTCAGTAGCTCTCCAATTATTTAATTCATGTGTTTTGAAAATGGAACATTCTTAACATTCTTAATTTGAAATTAAGAACTATATAAGTTCTTAATTTCAAATTGGACCTTTTAATGAACCCCTCCTCATCTGATTCACCCCCTCTAGTAGTTATTCAACCAGGTTTCTTAGTTAAGAATGTTTCATCTAGTATATTTCGATATCGATGCTCTCACTCAATATACACTCTACTCAATGAGATGTAGTGAGATTAGGCCATGGTATGTCTAGGAGTACAGTAAACAAACCGTACTAAGTCGACGGCACTACTAGTATAGAAGTAAAAGATTCACAACATATTAACTTCACCTAGGTTTTTAATGAATACTTCAAACCACAACTATGATAAGATAAGTTTATGTCGTTCATATCAATTTAGAAAATTATGATTATTCAACATTCAAAAATTATTCAATTATGTAATTATGTAATTTATTCAATAATGACAATAAACAAATATTACAAAAATACTACAAAAATGATAATATACAAATACTACAAAAATAATAATAATAAATACTACAAAATGATAATAAATAAAATACTACAATAATGATAATAAACAAATACTACAAAAATACAAAATACAAAAATTATAATAAAAAAATACTACAAAAATAAACAGTATTGTAAATAAATATGTATTACAAAAATAATTATTATAAAACTTTAAAAGGATATACGCAATGGTAATGTTCTTTACTTTCGCTTTATGTATTTCTTACATTTATTATTTACTTTTGTAACATCACTAGTTTATTTTTATTTTAGTGCCGACTGAGTATATTTTCTTTTTATTTTCCTGCGTTAAGTGAATAAAGAATAGACAATATATTAATTTCACTCCACAAAGAGAATCTTACTCTTATTTATTGTTTTGAACGAAAAAAATCCATTAGCTTACTCTAGTTTTTTATTGTGATCACTCAGTATATTGTTATTTCATTTTTATTTCTATTTTATGTGGCCGTAAATAACGACAGCGCGTCGAATAATATTTTATTAAGTTGAATGAGTAAGTGCTTGCTGAATAGGTATTTTAGGGAGAGTCCTACGTTTTCGACTGTCTAAGAGAGACAATTGGAGTCCAAACCAAAAATTTTCGTGGGTTTACGCCCATATTATACTTGCACTTGTATCAGCCTATATCGTTCCACTGCAGGGCACAAACCTCCCCTATTAAATCACTGGGGGTTTCGGGCTGTAATCCACCACGCGGGTCTAGTTTGGGTTGGTGGATCACATACTCCAGATGTTTTTTTTTAGTTCTGGAGCATGCCAGTTTCCTCACATAATGTGCAATTCGCGAGATGTGCAATTCGGAAAATGTGCAGTTCCTAAAATGTGCTATCATTTTTGTACAATCAGAAGCAGTTTTGTAAATTATTATTCGAAAGTGTATAACTCATTTCATATAGCAATTTGATGGTATATAATTTTTTATTTACGTCTGGACCTCTACTACGTACTTCAGCATTTTCGAATTGCACATTTAGCGAGTTGCACATTTTGCGTCTAAGCGAATACAAAAGATAAAAATATGTTGTTGGATAGGTCTTATTAAGTTTAAATATTTTTTTCCAAAACATAAGGGCAATAGCGACAACATCACTCTTCCGATTACGCCTGACATACGTATTTTTTGGACTCGGCCGGATATAGAATGGCACCACTCCATTTCTCCCCGTGGGGGTCATAAAAGGCGACTACCGCAGGTCTTGATGAATTACACCACCCTAAAAGAGTGGACTCGCCGACCCGCTTGGCCAGCTGGACGTTTTAGTGTCATACATCTCTCACGCACGAGACAATGTGCTCGAGGAAGTCCATGTCCAGCAGTGGATACTGAAATGGCTGGTTGAATTGTATTGTAATAAAGTTAGTAAAAACACCGAATGGCAGGCGCTAGTCAGAATGGTAGATTTTGCTATTTTCCATATATTTTAGAAAAAAACTGTTTTAACAAATTACCACATTTGTTAAAACAGTTTTTTGTTTGTCATATAAATTGTACGCATCGACGTCGAAGTGTTTTTTTTTTAACTTTTTGTGTTGTGTTCAATCTGTCAAACTATTGAATTGGATTCAATTGAATTGGATTGAATTGAATTGACTATTTTGGAACTATTGGCTCATTTCGAGCTTAACTTGGATATAGACCCAAACTATTCTTCTGCCAAATTTCATATTATTCCGTTTACTTGGAGTAAAGTTAGGTATTCAATTAGCAAAAATTCCCCTCTAGGTAATTTTATTTCCCGAGCATCGTGAGCATGTTTACCACCATACAGGGTGCGCTTCCTTTTTTATTTTTCGAAAATCAACAGTCATATTCTGCATATGTATAATTTTTCAAAATATACCTAAAAATGACAGCAGATCATAGAATTTCTGCTCTGGGATAACTTAATACATATTGCCTTGTGTTTGAAACTTGAATTGTTGTTCGTTAACTCGAATGTTGTGTGAGCTTTGAGGTGATTGCTTATGACGCTGATGTGGGTCCGACGGATCTTCCACGACCTTCTCTTAGTTTAGTTTACAAAACTTTGTAAGAAATAAATAATAGGTAGTCGGAAAAGTTCTCGGCCCTTTTGAACGTAAGACTTCAGCGTGCTATAATTTCTGACAACGCTAAACATTGGCGGGAAAGTGATATACCGTTTGACAGCTAACTTTTATGCAATGGCGGCAAATAGAAATTAAAAGTTAAGTTTCAATTTTTTTTATCAATTTTCACATGGTAGTTAATAAGGAGGAAATTTCGACGATACTTCTTGCGGGTTGGACGTGTCGGACCATCGTCATTATAACTATAAATTATAGTTTTGATTCAGATTCTGGATTAATTATTATTTAAAATTTTCTTTACATAGTAGTTAATATACATAGTATTATTTAAAATTGATTTGTTTTAAGGTTTTTTTCTATGCCAATAAAAAAATTGGACAGCAATTGTTAAATGTCTTTACTAGTGATGAGTCTTTACTATAATGCGAAAGCACTATAAGTCCGCTATAAAAAAAGGTCAACAAAGGTTGGATTTCGATTAAATGACACAGTGTACAACACTTTTATGAGTTGACTGTATTTCAGCTTAAACTGGAAAACATAAAAGATAGTCTAGCAAAATAGGTCCAGCATAATAATACGATTAAATATATATTTTAAGCAACATTTTTTTCATAAATCTAGGTTAGTTTAGATTGAGTGAGGTTGAACTTTTGCCATTAATAATGCTTACCAATTTCATATTAACGTCGCACTGAAAGCCTTGGGACATTATGAAAAACACTGTCATGTTTAACAACACATTCGTGAGACCAGATATCTGTGGGGGGAAAGGAACCATTAATTTTAATAACCTAACTAATGGATAGGATAGCCGTATATTTTAAACAGTCTTGCTATTATTACTAATCATTGATAGCTAGATAGATCTGGGAATTGATAACTTGACGATTTTCTTACGCGTAATAGACAAGCCCTACGCCCTATATTCATTCTAAGAATGACCTAACCCTATTAGGGCTCTACGGTGTCCTCTCCCATTCAAATTTTTACATGATTATTGAAGCAGAACGAAATGGGAGATATTTACATCATAACACCATATTTTATTACTTTTTTATTACTTATGTTTTTTGCAAAATAAATGATAAAAAAAGAAAACGCAAAGATAGAGCAAAACTCTAAAATTCTTTCAAAATTTCATACCAGATGGAGATATCCAATCATAAGTACAGTAACACGAAGGTTGTCCTTTTTGCATTTGGCCTTTTTAAGGCGTCTCTTCGTGATATAGCTGAAAATAAAAGTGAATTCTCGGAAATCTTTTAAACAGTAACAAAATATTACCAGTATTGATTATTACTAGGATTCCCCGAGTCGTGGATTCAGACAAACACACAGACCATAAAACATTTAGATCAGAAGACATATTTGTTTTTAAACAAAACAAAATCTCGAATTGAACCCGGGACCTTTTTACATAGCAGACAGCGTCAATATCAACTGGGGCTAACTGAGCTAATCGGTCTTAATTCTTTTAATTATGACATCATACTTAAAATAATACTTGAAAGAATTAAAATATACTTATAGAAGTATATTTAAATTAAAGAATTAAAATATACTTCGAAGAATTTCTTTCTAATGAAATGATCATACACTTGATCATACACTTTTTACTACTCATGCACAAAGAAGACAGTTTCAAATTCAATGTTTATAAAAACAAGTTATATTTTTAAAATGAGGCATTAAGTATTACGTAACACTGACCTGCGTAGTAGCTGGATTTCAACAGGTGACCTAGATATTTTGCCGCCAAATATCTCAGGTAATAAAAGGAGAATAGACAGATTTACTCACCAAAAAGACACGAGGAATCCAAAAGAATTAATATTTTTTTGACAAAAGAACTATTTGCGAGGACAAATACATTTATATCTTTAAATAAACATACCACAAATCAGTACCTTGTGAATTAATTAAAACGACTGCATTTTATTGTTCAACAAACGAATTAACGTATACATACCTAGGCATGATGATTTTCAATAAAACCTGTGACTTTCCACCAATAAATCACTTAGAACAAACAACAAAATACACCGATTTAATACGCACAATTTTCTGAGTTGATGCACCGCGCAGACTGTCCGCGCAACGTTGCACTTCGGGCACAATCCAGATAGACAAACAGAAAGACAACTCTATTAAAAGAGTTAGAAATAACCCACACGCAAATCACCTAAGATTTATATGATGATCTATAAATAACAAATAACAATACCTGAATCCTCTTAACACTGGATTTCTCTCAATAAAAGTAACGACTTTTCTCGTACGATATTTTCCTGAATTTGACATTTTAACCAAAAAAATGATCTACACTCGACTCACATTCGTGTGATCATAAGTTCAAATCCTCGGCCGTACCACTGAGTTTCTTCTTAAGTATGGATTTTTTAAAAAAATGTCACTAGCTTGGCGGTGACGGAAGACATCGTGAGGAAACCTGCATGCAAGAAAAAATCTGGAATATGTGATCCACCAATCCGCACTGGGCCCGCGTGGTGGATTACGGCCAGAAACCCCTCAGTGATTTACTAGGGGAGGCCTGTGTCCAGCAGTGCGACGTTATAGGGAAAACTAAATGATGACGCTGACTTTTTACTCCTTTGTTTTCTTAGTCTAATTTATCTATTTGAGAATACATACCAGATACAAGCACTCTAGGGCAGACACGTTTAGAGTCTAATAGTGTTCTATGTTCAGTAGCTCTCGAATTCTGTAATTCATATATGTTTCGAAAATGGAACATTCTTATTACGTAGTACTAAGTTTTAAATTTGAATTTTTAATGACCCCCTCCTCATCTGCATCACCCTCCCCCCCCCCAGAACTTGCGAACCATTCTTTGATAAGAACGTATGATGTGTCATCTAGTCTATTCCCATAAAGAGCCGTCCTCTTACAATTTTAGTTTTTCATCAGTTTTACAACGTTGCGTATTTTTTTCTTCACAGAGACTTTTTACATATCACAGAGATTACATTTTTAGATAACAAATAAATGTTTTTTACTTTATGTAGAAAAAACGTGTTGAATTTTAGAAAGTCAACAATAGTTGTTAGTTTTCATTAAAGAAACTCAATTTGTTTATTTATTTTGGTACATAAAGCAATTGTACAACAAATACTCTAAAACGACTTATACTACTTGCTAGTTTTACTAGTTGTACATCTTTGAGGGGGAAAGTGCACGCTGCAGTCCAACAGCCGCTGGGCGCGCTCGACTGGCCACGTTACCCCTCTCTCACAGAAGACTACCTTGAAATGTACTGTATTTACCACTTTATCTTGTTTCCCCCAATGTACGTACGTGTTTCGGTAGTGAGTGAGATGTGCTAGAGCCCATTCCCATCCTATCCCTCCCCATTTTCCCAACCCTTTCTACAAATCCATTCCTATATCTCTAAAGGGAGGCAGCGCATCCGCCGGGGTCGTGCCAACATTTGTCATTTTGGACTAATGTTGGCATGTATCGCAGATGTTTATGGGCAACAGTATCTACTTACCATCAGGTGGACTGTATGCTGTCTGCCGCCTTCATTCATAAATAATAATAATAATAATTAACACCAATGTTCACATATCACATAGTTATGAGAGTTTGTATTTTTTATTTAACCCAATATAGTTTTCATCAATACGGCTTTTACGAGAGTATGAGAATTGAAAATGTTGACATCACATAAATAAATTCCTGAAAGTGCTCCAATAGGAACGTTGCTTTTTAATGTTAGCTGCAATTCCGATTTTGTTTTAAAGTACCCCTACTGATTGTTATCTATGTTGTGTTTTCAACGCCAGTGGGGTTAGGATCGATGTTTTCAAGTGAACTTTATATCTATATCCTTCTCAGGGAGTGCTGAGTTCTACGCAATGCGTTGTGGGATACTTGAACAGTTGCAGTATTGATCACGTGATATCGATCGGCTTTATATAGCATCACCCCATCTCTTCCCGTGGGTGTCGTAAAAGGCGACTGAGGGTTAACTAAGCGGCTACCACAAGCAATGAGGAACCACCTCTAAAAGAGTGGATTCGCCAAACAGCTTGATCGGCGTGCCTTTTGAAGGGTATAAATCTGTCGTGTACTTATAAGACAATGTCTAAGAGACCAGTAACCGGCAGTGCATAATAAAAGGGCTGATTGCATTGCAATGCAATACTAATGTTTTTAAAATAAGAATCTCGTTTTCACTCGTATAAGAGCTGTCGTCTGATTTTATGCTCCATATTACACTGACTACATTATAATCATTAATTAAAATATTTTTCTTCATATAACTCGTATTCCTTCCGCTTTCACTTCAATAGAAGTTGGTAACGGTAGGTATCACCGCGATACAACCCGAACGAAGGCGGATCTGATGGCTAGTACTGCGAAAATTCTACTTCTGTCTAAAAGCGTTCAGTTACTGTAATTGAGTGACCCACTTCTAAGTCAATTCAAAATGCAGTCGCGAAATAACCTATCATTATTAAGCTAGTATTCTTGGCTTGGTTTACCTGAGATGCAAAAACATATTTGAAATCAATAATATTCTGATATTATATGATGTATGATTCCATAGAACAAACGATAATGTTTGATAATGTAGTTTCTTTAACCACGCCGATAGATGTCGCTGTCCCATCCGCTATGATTTGATTTCTTTAATTGTTCAAGATAAACAGGTGTAATGTTTGTCGATAATCACCAAATAAACCGACAGAAGTGAGAATGTGTTTTTTGTGTCAACGCGCTTTCGGGAAACTTTGCGTGCTGTGCAACCAGACCGCTAGCTACAGTAGATGATAAATATATTGTATCAAAGCAATCAAGAGTCAATTCAATTTACAATTCAATTGCAATTCTCATTTACAGTCAACTCCGGACTGTGTAACCTGATCAAATTGTCAAATAATTATCAAACGTCTACCGTGTACAAGCGGACTTGTATTGTAGGTATTACGATATTCACGGCTTATTAGTAGGCGGTAAGTCACTTTATGGCTCTATGGCTGTATGAGAGTTGGAAACAGTATATAGGTTATATAGCATGTTTGTCAATGCCATTCAAACATTGGACATGAACACTTTTATTATGTAAGTAATTGTTAAAGAACTGATGCTTCTATTTAGCAAGGGAGCAAGTGAAACGAAGACAATAAATTCTGTAACATAAATGACAAGTGTGGAATAAAATAATCGGTACTCTTGATCTCCGCAAGCTCATAGCTAAAGCTGAGCTGGTCGGTCATTCGGAGTAATGAGGGCATACACGCAGCAATTATTAATTCAAAATTGTGTTGTGTTGTAATTACGGCTGAATATACAAACTTTCTTTCTTACATACAGAAAGACAATTCAATCACATTTATATGAGCCTACAGATAAGTAAACGGAGAGATCGATACCAGCGCCAGGTGTTCTCCAAGTGTTTCATTATGCATCGCATAAACGCTGGTAACCTTTAAATATTGCATATACAAAAGCTTCACCCTACAAGCGATGGCAATCATTTATGGACGAACATTTCTTCTTTATTAGGTGAAAGGAAGCGGATGATTTCTGCAATATATATGATATTTTTTTAGAAAGAAGGCGCCAGACGAGCATCCATTCCACCTGGTAGTAAGTGGATACTATCCTCCATGAACATCGGTACATGATCATCAGGCACGTACGCAGGCGATAAGATGCTTACCTGATCAACACCCCCATCCAGTGCCTGATTAAATTATCGGATAATCGTAGTTGTCCGCTAATAAGTTCAGAGTACTGTTGGGGCTACACCTCGTTCTGTTTAATAAAGAAGCGATTTTCTGACGCATAATTGCGTGAAATCCATCAATTCGTATTGTAATGTTACAAATGTGTATAAACGCCACACTCAATGACTCACCCACACTAGGATACCCTGTGTCATGGGTCCAGAGACACATAAAGAGACAAACACAAACATACGCCCAGATCCGAACATACATTTGTCTTTATTTTTTAATAAACATATGTGCGACCGGGGATCGAACCTGGAATCTTTTAAACAGCAGGTTGGGTGCTGTGCCAACCTGCCAAACTGTGCCAATCGGTCGGTCAATATATATAAACATATAAATGACAATTTCAAACTCTAACAGCGCAATTTGAAGCCAGATTGGAATATTTTAGAATAATGTCCTGATAAAAATGTTTGCATCACAAATGTCCGAAGATAAAACTCGGATACAAATTTATGTCTTTGTTTTGTTCGATAACTTTTCAGATTTGTTCATTTATGTTATGCTAGGGTTGTCACTTTGCGACCACTAAATATTTTCGAATCTATAGTACTGGTTAATTGAAATTTCGATGAAATTACAAACTCCTTTACAGATAATTATCAACCTGTTTAATAAGCAATTAGGTAGCACCAACCGCAAATACAACGTTGTAGAACAAACCTGTACTTTCAGTTAGAGCAACTTATAGAAATATTAGCGAATGAATTTAATCATGGGAACACGAATGACTCAACTAAATGGTTGAGTATCAATTACTTTGAAAATTGATAGTAATATTGATACATAATAAAATCTGAAACAAAGGTTCACTAAATAACGAAAGTCACCGACATAGCTCACAGAATTAGTAAGCTAAAATGGCAATGGTCAAATATATCGGCTGCAAGACCGAAAATAGATAGGGTACACGAGTTCTCGAATGGAGATCCCGTAGCGGAAAACACAGCGTAGGATGCCCTCCGGCCAGATAGGCCGACGATTTGAAAAAAAAGAGGATAGTCAATGGACGAGAAGACCAGAAGACCGTGTGTGATGGCGAACCTTGAGAGAGGACTATATCAAACACTGAAGAGACATAGACTTTAATGAAATGGAATTGTTACAACGGGAAATAAGATATTACAGGACTTTTTACAAAATAAGGTATTAAATAAATTTTTCTAGAGAATATTGCTGTTGATTAGTAGCCTAGTCTGAAGGTTCTAAGAGTTCGGATTGATTTGGACTATTTTATATTTTTCATTTTATGTTTGAATACTAAAATTATGACTATAACTTCTTGAAGGTTCCATAACACAGTTAAAATAAGTGGTACCATAACAATAAGAGCCGAATAAATAGTTGTTTGACGGTCTTATAATATGAATAATTCCAGTTTTACAGTACCTTATACAATACTTATATTACTTTACTTTCTTATTTGTCTAGGCTAAGAATGTTTAGTTTTTATGTATGTCATAACTATTGTTCCTAACGTTTCAAGCTAGTTCGAAATATTAGAAACAAACCAGTAAATTAGAAATATCCGAAAAATTGGCAAGGAGTGTCAACCCTACGCTAATAAGAATGGTGCAGAAGCGTGAGACCGTGCTAATTCCCTCTAAGGCCCATGTTTGTGCGTCCGTATAATTCTGACAGATGTCCCACTATCCACGTCCGCCATGCTAACATTAACGTAAGCTACATTGATTTAAATAACGTGCGAGAGTTTTAACATGTGATTGTGAATCGATATTAAACAATCGTTAATTATTTTACCAATAAAATAATGATGATATAATGAATTTATGTATTTATAGAACTTATATCATTTACATTCTCAATTATTTTATTTCACATTGCAAAACCGCATATATTTTTAGCATTTTAAATAAAAATATATTTAAAAATATATTTTAGCATTTATTGCAGTGATATATTTAATAACAATTGTGTTGTGATGTCATAAAATAAATTTTAGATAAAATTGAAACTGTTAAAATTCTATGTCACAACAAAATGACAAAACAAATTAAATTATTATTACCATTTATCTAATTGTACCAACCATTGAACCATGTTTTATGCAAATAAGCATTTGAACTTGAATTAGATGGTAATAATCAAATAAATAAATAATACACAGGTAGCGAGTGACAGCCCTGAGCTAATAAGAGTGTGCAAGAAACGCGAGTTTGCACTAATTCCCTGTAACGCTCATGTTTATGTGCAGTGTAATTATGAGATACGGACCACTGTTCACATACGCCATGCTGATCTTAACGTACGTAATATTGATCCAGCGTAAAGTAATAGTCGTTTAAGGCCCAGCTATCGGATTAAGTCAATAAAATACGATCCACGTAGCCATAAGCCGCTAATAAAAAATCATTTTCATTCTTACCGTCTCTACCCAAAGGTTGTCTGGCAGAGATCGCTATTAGCGACCGCCTTTTGTGCATTTCATGTGTTACAATATCTGCTACTGTCTTGTTTTGATGTGCAATAAAGTGTTTTATATATCTATTATATCTATCATAACGTTTTCATAATAGAGTAAATGACTTTAATGGCTTATTTAACCACTAAGAAAACCAACATTAAAAATAAACAATAATATAAAATAAAATAAATAAAATAAAAAATAAACCATTGGACAGATTTGAACTTGACAGTTTTAAATATATGATTAAATATACAGATTTTGATTTTACAAATTGAGGTCTAGTATTTTGAATTATGTAATTAAATATCTCTTATAAGTTTTACCTTTTCAACTATCAAATACCAAGATAATTGTCGTTTTCTTTAATGGTTGTACTTTGTCTTTTTGAGAATAAACTATTGGCAGAATACATGCTTATTCTATACTTGTCTATTTGGATATCTGTCCTTCATACATTGGCAAATAGATGCATTGGCTTTATTTCATGAGATTTTATAAACTAGTACATACTTATTTCGTAATGATTTTAATTGATAAATACTGTAAATGTATCGCAAGTCTCGCCAAGCAATTTTACTTCGTTTAGAAAATACATTTTATCGCCCACACGTATGCAATCAAGCTAACACAATTCAGGTTTAATTTCCAAGTTAAAGTAACTAATCGGTCTTGTAGTGGCGGCTAATGCAATATAGTCGTGACTGATTTTCTAAGTGTCGCGTTAGGCATAGAATTACAGGCGACTATAATTGCTCTCTATACCTACTTTATTCTTGTATTTTTATACTCCGCAATTTTGTAATTACGTACTCTTTCAGACGATATTTACTTATATGGCGACGGTAGAAGGGTTTTTAGGAAATAAATGACACTCAGTCTTCACTTTAGCAATTTATTTATAATTACAAAGTTTTTTTTTCATTGATTGTGGAACTCCTTAATTTTGATTCATGTCAGCAACAAGATACAAAACCTTAAATGTAAACTTATCAACATTATCATGCACCGGCTGGACGTACCTTCCATGGTTGTTGTGGGGTCTGGTAGCTCTTCTTCTCGGCCAGGGCACACTGGGTAAGCAGAGCAGACACGAGCGTCGAGCTCAACTCTATTGCGGCCATTCGTCATGAGTGGAATTACGATCACAAACAGGGTTTACCACCACGCGGTTTCCATTGAGCATCGGGACAAATCCAGCGACGACGAGATTCAGATATAGATCAGAGGTCACGCAGTTAATTCGCGGAAAGAAATGCGGTAGAAAATAATTATGCAACTTGATGCGAACTGTATCTACTATCTAATATGGTTCGAGTCCAATACGAATTGGTGAGTTTATATTCGTTCATATCTCCAAACTCGATAAGTGAGCGTGTGAGTGCGTGTGAAATTAAAATTGTGATAAATAAATGTTACGAAATATAAATACTAAATGAATTATAATTTATATTATAATAAAATCGTATGAGAGCAGTACATGAAATATTTTTTGAAAAATCATCGCAGGGTATAAAGTACATGTGATGCGGTGCCCAAAACAACATAATTTGGAATTTTTGTCCGCCTTTCTGTCTGTCTGTCAGAACGCGCATCACGTAAAAACTAATCCACAGATTTGAATGAAACTTTGCATAGTTATAGATTATGTGTTAGGTCAACAATGACTTTTTATTCAGATTAATTATAGTAGAGTTCCTACGGGAATCAAACGCATGTCTCAAATCAAATCAAACGAAGTCGCTCGCTCTGCCAGTATATACGCAACGAAAATACATATATATATGTTACACAATATTGTCTTCGAGAATCTGAACTTGAAAACTTAAAGTATACATCTTACGCGTTGAGTTTTGCGGTTTGCCTCTGTATTAATTATCGTATATATTCTTGGAAGTGCTTTTGCGTCGCAACGATAAGAAGCAGATGGTGCGGGGCATGTAGTTGATGATTATAAACATGTAGCTAATGTAATAGTGTAGCTAAGCTTCTCCAATCAATACAAATCCAGTCATATAGGCTATTAATTTCTTAATTATAATTAACAAGTTTTATAGACCATAGGAGGGGGAACTCTGCACCCGACTGGCTAAGATACACCTATCTCACAGAAGACTACAGTAAAACGTAGTACATTTTCCCCCTATCCTATTTCTCCAATGTACTCTTACGTGTGTGTTTCGGCAGTGAGTGATACATGTCAGAGTCATTCCATTTCCATTTCCATTCCAGTCTATCCTATCCCTCACCAATTTCCCACCCCTTTCTTCAAATTCATTCCTAAATCCCCAAAGCTAGGCATCACAGGCCGTGCCACCGTTTGTCATTTTGGACTGATGTTGGCATGTATTGAAGATGTCCATGGACGACAGAGTATCCATTTAGAAGGTGGACTGTCCGCTCATCTGCCACCTGCTGTCTGTATAAACAAAACTAACAATATTAAAATGGAGCAAAAAAGGATAAAAAAAGTTTCAGTCAGATTTGTGAGATTCAGAAATGGAGATAATGTTTAAAAACACTTAGATATATATTTTTGTTGTCCCTTGTTCAATATTTTAAAGATATCTTCAAGAAAATAATTGATCATCAAAATTCCTAACAAAATGTGACGTCAACATATTTATTAATGTTTATTTTGAAGTGGAAACGAAGTTAGTAATTATGAAGTAAACATTTCAAATTGATTGCTTGTTCTTGTGAAATGAAAATAGGACATAATTCTTAGAATTGTAGAGGTAGTTAATATATTTGCTTTAAATCAGTAGGTTGATTAATTAAACGAGAAATATCCTCTAGCTTATTATACTCTAATATCTCGGACATTTGGTAACCTCTGACCTGGGGGACAATGCAGATATTGAAAGGGAGCGCAGGGCGTTGTCTGTGAGAGCCAACATGATAGCTCGCAGGTTTGCTCGTTGCTCGACTGAAGTCAAGATCAATCTGTTTAGAGCTTATTGTACATCCTTCTACACGAGCAGCCTGTGGGTTAATTACACCCAAAGACAGTATAGCGCCCTGCGCGTGCAATACAACAACGCATTCAGGATGCTGATGGGGTTGCCCCGATTCTGTAGCGCGTCGGGGATGTTCGCCGAAGCGCGGGTAGATTGTTTTTACGCGATCATGTGCAAACGATGTGCATCCCTGATGCGCAGGGTCCGGGCCAGCGCCAACGGTATCCTGGTAATGTTTTCGAACAAGTTCGACTGTCAGTACATGAACCGTTTTTGTATGGTACATGTGCTGACAAATAAATTAGCATAATTTTAATTTATATTTTGTGTATATTCTTTTTTTAAATTAAATTCTTACTAACAATTAATTATTATAAAAATGTTATGATCCCGTGTTGGTCGAAATAAATAAGTAAATAAATAAATAAAATATTGTATAAACAATTAAATGCATTAAACTAAACTGTTTGATTGGGAGTGTGGGAGACGGCTGACGAAGCCGAACACAGGACAGAGTACGCACGAAAAATTATACTGAAAATTTTCTACTGAGGAAAACTAACACAAATAAAAAAAATCCGTATCGTCTCCACAGAATTTTATTACTGACTTTAAAACTTGTCATTTTTGAGTGCATTTTCTTAGAATATTTGTAACACAATGGAAGGTAACAGAACAGCTAAGTATCATCGTGTAGAAAAATGTTATTATTCTATCGGGGTACCCTATTTCAAATACCATACGATATGTCAGCCTACGGTTGATATTCTGTTTGAAAGGCTTCCGGCTGAACGCAGGTAATGTAAATTGGGCGATTTGAATGTGAAAGCTGGCGTTTTGGTTACATTTCACGAATGGCCGAGCAGGTATATCGCAAGACATTAATCATCGGACAATGTCGCATTTTCCGTCCGGTAAATACCGGCATGGATCGGTTAGGAGTGAATACTGACGAACGGGGTAGTTCACTGTAAGTTGGAATTGATGTGTTATAACTTATTCTATAATACAACTAGAAAATAAAAACATATTAAAAAGAATTAGAAAAAAAAATACATAGTTGTGAGTTTGCGAAAGTGTGAATTGTCGCCAAGTACAATATAATTACTTTTTCTGGGATACTTCCACAATGTGTGGTTTCCACCTCTCTACTATTTATTTCAAATTTGCAACAAAACATCATGGAAGTAACATTATTTTTAATTTTTTATTCAAAATAAACTACTACAATCAACAAAGATTAACAAAATTAGGTATCACATTCGTTTAGCTCTTTTGTTTTTAGGGCTTAAATCTGAGTGAGCGCACCAAACGAGTCGAACGGTCAAGCTAGCAAACAGCGGCCGATTTTATGCGTTTCCGATTTGTCTAGACAAGGGATACTGCAAAAAATTCCAGGATAATCCCAGAAATCCCGGAGACCTAGCAATATTACTTGTAATACTGCATTAGTGAATTCATCAACAATGCACAATCGCTCTTCTTTGTCTGATAACTTCTGTTGAGGTGGAACCTGGATGGGTACGAGTTATATGAGGGTAAATATTTTATATAATGAATGTAATGTAGTCAGTGTAATATGGAGCACTAAAATCAAACGACAGCCGTTATACGAGTGACAATGAGATTCTTATTTAAAAAACATAAAAGCCGTCTCAGTATCCACTGCTGGACGTGGGGCCTCCTTATGTATACTGCCTTGCGCACGAGGGATATATGGCCTAAAAAAGCCACGTTGGCCAAGCGGATTGGTGCGTCCACTCTTTAAGAGGTGGCATAGTTTGTCAGCGCTTGTGGTAGCTCAGCGCTTGTGGTAGCGGCTTTCTTATTCTTTACCAGCCACGGGAAGAGGTGGGGCGGTGCTACTCTATAGTCCACCGACACCACACGGCACAACAATATTTTTGAACATAAAAGACTGTTAAAGTAATATTGGATGCTATAAATACATTACCCGATCTTTAATGCTACTCGTTATATCCAAGTAGAAAAACTATGTAAAGAACACACACATTCAAAGAGCACTCTCTCGTCAAAGTATATGCTTAAGTGTTATGCGAAACGCACATAACGCAGGAGTGCCAAGTAGTGTACTAGTGCAAAGTACAGTCGTAAAGAAAAATCGATGGCCTAGTAATGTTTATTTAGGCAAGTGCTTTGGGAATGTTAAACATGTTCTAGGTTTTGTTATTTTTTTCTTATTTTTGTGTTATTTGATTTGATATTTTATATACCTGTTTAGTAATATACCAAGGAAAACTTATAGTATAAAGGACAAAGTTACATAAAAAATATACAGTATAAACTTCCCTCACTCATCCACACACACACGTACGGACTTACTGGCACGTTAAAAAAACATTATTATCTTATGACATTATATGTTATATTAGTCGATTTATTCAATATAAATTAGGAACTAAATGTTAACAGCTACTTTTAAAACTGTATTTAAAAATGTATTATAGTAGAAATTAAGCAGTGTCTTGTAAATTGTTCAGACGTGAAAAATAAAAATTAAGTAGTAAACATTGAAGAAAAATAATTAAAAAAAACATTTATACGGTCAACTGCCGGGTTAGTAAAAAGGCGATTTATGACATTATTAATCAAAAATATATATCAATATATGTTTAACCATTATATTACTTTATGGGATTTTGATATTTGCAAATACAAAGTGCGTATAAAATTAATATCGAGATACATTTACAATATATCGACTTAGCGCTATACTTAGGTAGATAGATAGATAAACTCTTTACTGTACACCAACATATGTCGCAAAAAGACAATTTAAACAAGTAACGCGAAACGTACAACGGGCAGAATCATTGACTAAAGTTATCATTCTCGGAATCTTTGTAGTTCAATACACGAGTTTATTTACCTCATATATAATACATTATTTATATGTAATTGTATTATAATTTATATTTATATGTGTATATATGTATTCATATACATTATCATACACATTATTTGTATGTAAACAAGATTATTTTAAAACTTTTCTAAGTATAGCACTTCTGCAGCCGAGTGTATATACATTTACACTGCATATGGACTGAAGTTCCAAGTTTCAACACTGCCACACAAGTTCTTACCGGAGGTTAGTAGTTGAAAAATATTATCTTGTGTTTATGATATGGCAACACTGTTTTTGCCTTGAATTAGTAGTTACTTTGTAAAAAAAAGTTTAAACAGACAGGCACTATTCTATTTATTTATTAGACCAGTTAGTAGTAGTAGTAGGGGAGAGTGCATCACAGAAGACTACCTTGAAATGTACTGCATTTCCGACTATGGTATTTCCCCAATGTACGTACGTGTTTCCCATCCTATTCCTCTCAATTTTCCCAATCAATTCCTTAATCTGCAACGGTAGGCGCATCCTGGGTCGTGCCAACGTTTGTCATTCTGGACCGATGTTGACATGATTCGTGGATTTCTATGGACGACATTATCCACTTACCATCAGGTGAACTGTATGCTCGTTTGCCACCTTTTTTCTATATAAAAAAAACCTGTCTTTGCTGTGCAAAAGGTTCATAAAACTTAATAAAACTGTGTGAACGGTGTGACTGAAGTACATATTAAAATGTGTCTAACGCAAGCGCAGGCGACGATATCATTTCAATATGAACTCGATACCTCTACAGACGTGTATTATGTCAATAATCTTATACTGCATCGCTTAGTGGCGCATCACGTTTTCAAGCTATATATAGGTTGTCTACGTTTTCATGCCTGGTTGGCGATTTGTCGTTGTCAGATGCATCGGATGGTTACAATAATTTAATATTTCAAACGCTCCACTGTTGTTACAGTTGCATAACTCACCGATTGACTTCATAATCCTACCGGAGACAGAAGCGTGTAAGATTTCTTCTTTATAAGGTCCCTACAGAAATAGTGTAAAATATTTCAATACCTCAATTAGTCCACTAAAGGTGTTTTATCTAAGTAAACATAACATGTATTTAATGATTTTTTATTACATTAAAAATAAATAATTAACTGGAGATCAATTTCCTCATATGTGCATTTAATTGAATATTTTAGGTGTGTCATTACCAAGACGACTATTTCTTAATTGCCACCAGAGAACCTAAACCGAACCCACCTTTAAATTTGTTGCACACTAAGGTCAGTAATTATAATTATTACTGCAAAACTATTTGGGGTCTATATTTCGGTTAAGACAGGCCAAATCGATTCATATAAAATATCTCAAACAAAAAACATTTTTCTTGTTTGATTCTCTTGGTTCGAATCTACCTTTTGCAATGGCGGGCGTCATCAGCCTTTTTTTTTTGGTTCTCCGTGATTATTAAATATACATTACTGAAATCATCTCGGTATTACATTATCCTTAAGTCAAGATATTAAACTTTTGTGTTACGACAGAATATATTCATTTTGTGTCCAACCGACAGAAGCGCCTCATGTCATTTATATATATCGTCGGATACCACATTTACTTACTGACATATATACTCAGAAATAAATTATATTAGGAGTAATTACAAAGTTAGCACCGGTGAACATGAGCTCCATGCTACGACTATTCTCAAATTGCTACTAAACTCTGCTTAACTACTAGATAGCATTATTTCTGATATATCATTAGAATTCCCAGTACACGGGGTGGACACTCTTAGATACTCTTCATTATTCATTTATTTAATCTGCTACTTAATGAATAATCAGATTCCACAGATATGCGATTTCCATTCATATATTCTACATTCGACATATATTTACAATAGATTAAAATTTATAAGTTTTAGCTAACCGGAAAGATCAACAAAGGATGTTAGAGGGAATTCAACCGTACTATGTTCAAGATAAGATTCACAACCAACTGTCAAATGGCTTAAGTTTTCGTCAAGTAGATATGGCCGGGTGTCCTGTCAAACATGTGAATTAGGAAGTAGCTTATTGTGTTTCTAAATTGATAACACTCCTGCAACGGATATGGCCTGGTCAGTGCCACTTCAGCTTACAATATCTTTTAGTATTATTATTATTAAATCATAACAGCCAGATGGCCAACGTATCGACGTTACAAGAAAAAACTGGCCTCGTGCATTATGAACACGCCACGATAGTCCGCTTGCCAGGTGGCTTCGAACTATAAATTATTGAGGCGGCTTGCAAGAAGGATGGGCGAGCGATCGATACTGAATATTATAGCGTGGTATCGCAGACTTGATTCGCAATAGACGTTTATATGATATGTAATTAACAAATTAAAATATATAATGTATTATGTATATAACGATTTTTATACATAATCACCTCTTCGGTGAAGGAAAATTTTCATCAGGAAACCCGCATTAAATAATCGAGGCATGTTTTTCCACGTGGTGTCGGCCGGCTAGGCTAATTCTATTTTTAGTAATAATCCTTTTTTTTTTTAATTTGCCGTGCTTTCCCAGTTTCTACCGGAGTTTTCCAAAATCAGCAGTTTGAATAGAAAATCTAATAAACATTTGTATAGTTCCGTAGAAATATAAGAAAAGCTTGAGAATCAAGGGGGAGAGTGCACGCTGCAATCCAACAGCCGCTGGGCGCGCTCGGCTGGCCACGTTACCCCTCTCTCACAGAATACTACCTTGAAATGTACTGCATTTCCCACTTTATCATATTCCCCAATGTATGTACGTGTTTCGGTAGTGAGTGAGATATGCCAGAGCCCATTCCCATCCTATCCTTCCCCAGGTCTCCAACCCTTTCTCCAAATCCATTCTTTCATCAACAAAGGTAGGCAGCGCATCCGGGGGCGTGCCAAAGTTTGTCATTCTGGACTAATATTGGCATGTATCACGGATGTCTATGGGCGACAGTATCCACTTACCATCAGGTGGACTGTATGCTAGTCTGCCGCCTTCGTCCATAAAAAAAAATCAATGAATAAAGGAGAAAATTAACAAAATATGATTTAATCGGTTTTTCTCTCAATGTCTCTTAAACGGTCCATCATAGCAAAAAACCGAGTTTTACAATAGAAAGAGCTCAAAACAAAACTGACTAAGGGTAGAATTAATTCGTTTTTGGAAAATTGTCCGATAATGTTCTGCCCCTGAGGTAAGTATAAAAATATAAAATGTCGACAAATCGTCGTTTATTGCGTCAAAACGACGAGCGTTATGTTAACTGTCCATTTTGTTAGTTACATGATATATATAGGTTACACGTAGAGTGCGTGTCATCAAAGAAGACTCGCGAAATTACAGGGAGCATATAGGTCGGCCATTTTGCAAAATTAATTTTATTATGTCCGTTTATATTTCACTTCCCAATTTTGACACATGTTTATTGGCAGATGTAAATAAAAATACATAATTTGATAGGGTAAATGAAAACCACTAAGCTGGCAAGATTATGTCGGCCGATACATCGGCCGCGCTTACGAGACTTCTTTTGTAGTGCCTACTGTATGTATACATTATGTATTTTATTTAAGAATATTTCCTCATCGTGATCACGATCACACATCATCAAATTTGACGCATATCCTTTTAATGGGCTTAATACGATGAATATGTAAAAAAATAATACATAAATAACAAAATTCATGTAGATTTTAGCTACAAAACCGAATAACCGTAAAATCCGTAAAAAGGTAACTTAGGCAATATGACATTGACAAATTAAAAGTTCGCGTTACAACTAAACGGAAGTGAGGAGCGACAGCGGAAGTGGAGCGGAACTTATTATCCGTTTACGGAATATTAAGCTTTATGTATTGGAGTTATTTATATGCGACATTTACCATCTTTGTGCTATTAGATAGATAAACCTCTTTATTGTACACCCAAAACAAAACAAATGCGATAACATACACTTTAGACACAAACGGCGATGTTATCGCTGAAAGCGATCTCTGCCAGACAACCTTTGGGTAGAGAGGAAATAAATATTTTGATAACGGGTAGATAGTGTACAGCATATATAAATACACATTTTAAGTCTTCATAAAATATACAATAGCTAGAATGCGAGGAAAAGTGGTAATACAAGTGATGATAGAAATAACGAAAGATATAAATTATAATGTATTTAAATGACTGGAAGTCATCAATCGCATAGAAACATATGTACTGCTGTTAATAAAATATTATAAAGTAAAAAAGATAGAAGTAAGAGCCCCTCTTACTTCTATCTTCCAGCAGTTTCCGGCCCGACGAAGAAAAAGGACACTTATGTAAGTTCATGAAACTATTTTTATTTTTCAATATAGTCTCCGTTTAGATTAATTAGTATTTATATCCCAGTATTAAAATAGTCCGAAGTTTTGTCTCCAAAGTGGGCGAAAACCGCAGCGGTTACTTCATCACCAGTCTTCTACCCCTTAAGTCCGCCTTGAATTTTAATAACACAGGTTTAGATATTAAGAAACATAACTATATGTACTCTTGTATTTTTCTATACATAGAATAAAATCGTGAAAGAGCCTTGTTAGTACCAGATCTATTTTAAAAAAAACCCGTGTACTCTACGAAGGATACAGAGCCCAAAACAATCATTTTTAGAATTTCTGCCTGTCTGAACGCTCATCACGCAAAAACTACTGGACGGATTTTAATTAAATTTGGTGTAGTTATAGCTTGTTGCCGGGTTAGGGGTATATCTAGCGTACTTTTTACCCAGATCGATTATAGAGTTCCCACGGGAATCACAAGTTCACGCGGACGATGTCGCTGGCATCGCTAGTAGTGTTAAATAGAAAGGACCCCTCGTGAGTAAAACGCCCATGCTCTGCTGTGTGACATTATACTGTACAAAAGTACACAGAAAGAGTTCTAAATTAAGCCGCTTTCAGTTGTTCGTTTGTATCCTAACGTCACTCGCGAAACACATTTTCGCGACGGACTCGTTGGAAAATTGTGATTGATTATTATGTTTGAAGCGAAGTGGGAATCAAAGCCCTAAATAATGTGGACTTTCTGAAAATATAAGGACAAGAGATGTCTTAGAAACTGTGAGGTTATTTATTAGATGAAATGTAATTTGCTGTTACTTATATATCCTTGTTAAGTATTTGCTACTCTTTTAATACTTTTCTATTTATGAAACGGATAATATGAAGGGTAAAAATAAAATGGTCTAAGCATGTCGGAAAAGGAAGAAAGAAATAACATTTATTACCTTACCACATGTACTTAAAATAAATTGCGAAATTTGGGATCTAATAATAATTATTTTCTAAGTTATAATTCGTGGCAATAGAAAGGTCTCAGCTGATGTTAGTAGCAACTGCAGGCGTTGATTTTCAGAATTTCCTGTATGAGTGTGGATACGTGAGTGTGCGTGTGTGCTTCTGAACGTGTGCGTGCTCGGGTGTGCATGTGTGTGAGGTGGAGGAGGGGGTTTGTGACTTTTATGAACGACTAAAACCATATCAGACGACTATAAAATTCTATAAAAATATTTTATAAAACAGATCAGACATAAACTACTATTATATATTTAACTCTTTGTAAGAAAATTTGAATTCAGTAAATTATGCCAAATCCTTCCATTACATTACACTACACCCATCTTGGACATGTAACATAGAATGTCGAGTACAGCGTGCAAGCTTCCGCAGCCGGAAATGACAAGCCACTTCCGGCGGAAGTCGCACGTCCGTCCCACAGTTGTATACGCCAATAGTTCTCCGGACGTTTGGCTGCGATCCTGTTTATAATTTGGTCAATTTATGAGGAATTTTAACAGAATGTTTACATCCGTCTAGATAAATCAAATATTTTCTACTAAGTACTCACATTTGGAAAATTTAGATAAAAAAGAAATATACTTACTTGATAGTGGGTATGACGGTAAGAAGGGTAAACATTACGTTAGTTGATGTTAAATGCAAAAGTTTACCTATAATAACGGTATAAGCTAGTCTGTCTATACGAAATTATACATAATATAATAAAATCTATACATTTAGTTTTTTTTTGGAAGTCGTTGTTCCACAGCTTTAAAGGTATTTTGTCAACACAAATTCATCACGATTTAGAATAATTTTAACGTATTCTTATCTATACTTAAATATTGAATGTTACATTTCACACTAACATTACACGTTCACATTTCACACGTATTTCACAAAATTACAATATTATACAAACACAATATACATTTGTGACAAATATAGGATAAAATATGTCCTTTAGATGTTGCAAAGCTTACTGCATATTTGAAGTGTATCTTCTCATAACACTTGAAGCACAAAAGCATCTGGCTATTTGGCCGTGACATCCTGCCGGTTTTCTGTGCTGGATTCTCTTGGCGTACAATGAAAAGCGTCATATCCAGACGCTTGTTGCCACTAACCAAGACAAGGGCAAAAGTGGCGTAGGGGGCAAGGAAAAGGCGGTGGATGGGTTTTAATAGAAATATCCACAAAAACCTAATTTAAAGCCAACGCGAAACTAGAGATTGGAACCTGTCTTTTTCGTTTTACTCTCAACGCAAGTAATTAATTAGACCACTAGACCAATACAATAAGCATTTATTATCATTTATCAGCATACATTTGGACCAGTTAGATGAGGTTTGGACCAATAGGGTCATTAAAACAAAGGTCATGTGGGTTGGTAATTTAATTTGAAGTTATCCAAAAATTGTAACAGTTAACCTAAGACTTAAAATAAACATATGCAAATCTTATTAGAATGTAATCTACTCGTAAATTTGGACACGCGCGATATAATGTTAATCCTAGTACAGTACAATAGCAAATTCGTTTACCAATAATTTTTGATAAATAAAGTTAATTGTATAAATAAGTTTGTGATTGACTTGGCTTTGTAATAAACTTTGAAGTAAATAATGAAATTAAGATTAATTTACTGAATAAAATTAATAGTGACTGATGTGAAGAATTCAGGTTTTCCTTCACATCAAATATTTTTTGTTGCTTCGTAATACTGAAGCTCCGACAACCGTGGACTGAAAACTCTATTAATGATTCTTGTTGATTAGGATGCAGTGTATATGTAACTTGGGTTAGTCGAAGGATTAAAAACAATTTTCAATTAGCATACTATACCATACCATCAGCCTATGGTCTCGCCATTGCTGGATATAGGTCTCTCCCAAGGCTCGTCAAAATACACGATCCTCGGCTCTTTTCATCCAACCACCACCGGCGGCCTCTAACGGTAGGCCTGATCCATAAGTTCATGGTCTCTCAGCGAGCTATGGAGAGGGTTATGCTCGGAGTTTCTTTGCGGGATAAGAGATCCAAAACGAAGACATTCGCCAAAGAACCAAAGTCACCGACGTAGCTCCTAGAAACGGCATGTTGAAGTGGCAGTGGGCAGGTCATATTTGCCGCAGGTCCGATAACCGATGGGGTAGACGAGTGCTCGAATGGAGACCACGTACCGGGAAGCGCAGTGTGGGACGCCCTCCAGCCAGGTGGACCGACGACTTAAATTTCAATTATATAAATTCAATTAGATATATATGATTTTATCATTTAGTAAGTATAGGTTATTCATAAGACTCATAACATTAATAGGTCAAGACTCGCCCGCCGGCGGGCGATAATACAAAAGAAAACTATAGAAGGTCAGATTGATAGGTTTGAAGTGAAGTAATTCTTTGAATACACAACCTACAATCCGTCAGTACCTGGAAGGATATGATGTTCCATAATTTTTAAAACAGGAGCGATTTACAAAAGTGTTTGTTTGTAAATCGTATATTTTGTTAACTTTACGTTTATTTCTTGTTTTGTTTAATTTAACTTTCGCTGACACTGAAAGAAAATACAACACCTAAATTGATGCAGTTATTGTTCATATGATTTTTTAAAAATACTGATTTATGTATATGACTCTTGATGTTACTTTAACCAAAAACGAATGTAAATTCGCTGTCGCTTATCTCTTGCACCATACGCAATAACTATGACCCGCGGAGGAACAGCGTAATGCTCTCCGCAACTGATAAACAACGTATAGAACTACTCCCAACTATAATAACGGATTATCCTATTGGACAGGGTGGCGATATCATTTGCATTGTACTGTCGGCTATGCTACGTTATACACACATAACAAGAAATAGAGATTTAATATAAATACTGACAAAATTTACATACAAACTGTATATATGTTGTTGATTTTATATATTATATTTTAAATTATTTGTCGTGTTTCAAACTTTGCGATATTTCAGTGAGACGTTTTATATAACAAATATGTAGGGTATACGCCAAATTTGAGAAAATTATCATCAAAAAATCATTTTAGTCGTTTTGTAAGAATAAAATATTTTTATCCCATAAAATAAAGGTTTATCTTGGCGACGACCAAGTTTTGTCGAAATTTAAAACACAAAACCAACTTTTGAGTAACATTTTAAACAAACAGAAAATAGGAGGCAAATGTTTATTTATACTGAAATACCTCTTACTGCCAACGATTGCTTTCTAGTAAAGGAAGCGAACGCTTTAGTAGTCACATCGTATTTGCCAATGTTGGTCTTTGCCAAAACACGGAAAGCCAGGCGGCGGAACTGTACAATTGGAAGGAAATTTTATTTATTTTAGATGAATGACTTTTTATTATCAAGGAGCATTTTTTATTATTTGGAGAATTGTCACATTGTACTTACCTATGCTACTTATTAACCTTGGCCGTGTGATGTCAGGACGATTTTAGATTAGGCCACTCCACCTGTTCGCGTAAAAGTCTTTGAGAGGATGGTATTACGAAAGATGTTTGGACCAGTGCGAGAGGATTCTGGCGAAAATCGTGTATGAATCACGAACTGGAAGCCTTGATTCAGAATGAGACTAGGTACTGCAGGGCACAGCGACTAAGATGGGCTGGACTTATAGAGAGGAGGTCTGAGTCACGACGAGCAAAATAAAGTTCGAAATGGGTCCCACACCGTGAAGTCCAAGGAGCGGACTAAAGAAAATATAGATAGACAGTGTTATGGAAGACGTTGCCGAGTTAGGTAAGAAAATCACTTGGAAGAAAGCGGCAAAGGTCCGTATAAAGTGGAGGAAGATATTGGAAGAGGCCCAGATCCACAAAGGGGTTGTAACGTCGAAGGAAATAAATAAGAAGTAAGTAAAAAATAAGAAGTAAATAAGAAGTAAGTAAGTAAGTAAGTTGAATGTAAAAAATAGTTTCAGTTTATTTTTTTACATTATTTATTTTTGTTTGTAAACAATGGCTAGTATTTAAATGAATAGCAAATTATGATCAACAAAACGAATTTTTGAATATCTAAATAAATAATTTTAAATATTTTTTAATTTGCATTTACGAGTACTGTTTTGCGAGACTCCCTTTTCTTTATTCTCACCAGAGAACCTAAACCTAACCCATCTTTAACATTGCTACCATAGACCTGATGCCGATTCAGTATATTCTGATGCTCATTTAATAAAGAAATAGTATTAATATGTATTTCTCAATAAGTCGGTGCCCAATGGTTATGTACCTTAGTGTCCAGATTAACATAAATCATCTAATTAGGTATAACGAAGTCAAGCTGGGTAGCAATCATTTATAAAAAAATTAAATACTTCATAGACAAAGCAACGGTCAGAGCCTAGTCCTTCTCTATTACTTCAAGTAAACACGGACCAATATTATTTTCAATCGAATAAAGTGAACCAGTATCGCGAAATTCTATTTCTCGAGCTGAGTTTAAACCGGCGGGGTCACGTAGCCAGAAAATCTTATTTGTCCCACAAACACGTTCTCAATAAACTGTTAACTTCGATACATTGAGAATGCTGTTTGCTGTGGCAACTTTAACTGGAACTTTATATTCGCGAAAAATATATATTCTTAATATTTATTATACGATATTTCTTAATACGGGAATATATCAAACACGATATTGACGATTAGCACGATTTAGGACACCAATTGTATAGAATAGCAACTGGAAGGGAATTTTGTTTATGTTAGACTAGCTGTGCCCGCGACTTCGTACGCGTGGAATTTTAGTTTTTAAACTCTAAATTGGGATATCTTTTCTTCCCGTCAGCCGATTTGGATGAAACAAAGCGTCAAGGTAAGCTTAATTAACCCGTGGAAACCCCATTAAAATCCGTTCGGTTTTGGAGATTAGCGTGTTCGAACCGACAGACAAACATACAAAAATATTTAAAATCGTCTTATTGTATTCTGATACTCTTCCTTCATCGCCCCCAATCAGTTTTTTGGTAAATATATTCAATGTACAGACATGCTGGTTCAATGTACAGTTTTATTATATGTATATATGAATGAATGAATTTTCATCAACAATAAGCATTTTTTATCATTTGGAGAATTGTCACATTGTACTTTCCTATGCTACTTATTAACCTTGGCCGTGTGATGTCAGGACGGTTTTAGATTAGCGCCACTCCATCTATTCCCGTGAGTGTCGTGAAAGGCGTCTAAGGGATAACAAAGTCGCTACCACATGCCCTGAGAGACTACACTACCTCGAAAAGACTGGACTCGCCAACCCGCTTGGCCAACGGCAGCGTACCTTATAAATTATACGATATACATACAGACAGACATATATACATAAATACATGGCTTGGGGATACAGCGTGAACAGTGATGCTCTACCAAATGTTGACAACGCAATACACCGTGCACTTCACTGTCTCCCTACACACTGGAATTTGTATTGTCATGTTACCTTTGATGTTGTAAGCCTGCAAGTGATATTATATTATTATCAAGCCATTTGCAATATCAATAAACTCCTAATAGTTTCCACAGCAGTCGGAGTCTGTAATACCAGTAGGTATTAATTACGATAGGATCTTCCGAATATTAATCTAAACCGAGTACTATGTCGTCAATACCATATGCCAATTGTACAAATCGATTGGAATATCAGTGTGATCTCATTGGAATAGCTGTGTGACAATGGGATAGTCTATGGTTACCAATGGTCGATCCTTATTCGCGGGATCGGGAATTCGAACATAGCTCCTCACCACAAGCTCGCCGATGAAGAAAAACATCGTGAGCCTGAAAATTAAAATCAAAGTTATTTTGTCACTTTCTTAAGTTATTAATTTGTAACCGCGGTCGGTATATCTAGCTCAATATGTACTATTATTACGTACATAAAAAAGCTAAGGATTAAAAGGTTTAAAACTTTATTTCTGAATACTAAGAAAATAACGAAAATTATTTCAGAATAGCCACGTTTTGCAATTGGACATTATCAAAAATAATGACAAAATATTTAATGTTTAAGCCTCTTCCTCGGTAGATATGTTGTTTACAAATGCTAAAAAATCATATTTTTTTAAATATTAATGCATCTATTTTTAAAGTTGTCGATAAGATAGTAATACTGGACAATAATATTATCGATAGTCGGTAAAGGGGCTCTAATCGATAGTATCATCGGTGTAGTAACTCTGTGTTTATCCTCTCCAGTAAGCCGGTCACGTCCGCGTCTCTCCTTTATCACGATTCATAGCCGCCGGATTGCCATTATATCCCTCCAGATTGCTTCTGCGTACTTTTTTAAATTAAAACAGATTATCGTGTATGCTTTCATTAAAAATTCCAGAAAATTAATGTAAGGCATGCGTCACTTTGACAGATAGAATTTGCTATGATAGATCTATGATATGATAGATCTCAAGAACTTTGACGGGTGGACAGTAAGGGATAATCATATTGTTATACAGTATGGGTTCGACTGTCTGCCCTAAGAAAGAAAACATCGGTAATATCTTTAATGAAAGCGTAAGTATCATTAAATTCAAAAAAATAAAAATAAACAAACAGAATGAGCCATAGTTATTATTTTTGTATTGCCCAAAATTCCAAGTTTCTAGCTTCATTTTCAACGTAATCAAAGTTGACTGTGACTTTTTTCCAAGCAGCTGTGTTTAAATCAACATTAATCAACAGAATATATGTTAATTTACACATTAATTTAGCCAAAAATTTTCACTATATCTATATTTATATGTCGATTCTATGAGCTATGTCGGTAACTTTCGTTCTTCGGCGAATCTTTTTGTTTCGGAGCGAGGCCTATATCTAGCAGTGGAGAGACATAGGCTGATGGTATGGTATATCTATATGTTTATGTAGATAAATAACAGTACAGTAACATAAATAGAGTACATAAATTCAAAAGAATATTGCTATCGCAACGTTTCAATGCAACAAATCAATATTTACATAACAAAGCAATAAGAATCGGACTGGGCGAGCGTACGTGATCGATACGAGCGCTCGATGATAAATCATTCGATTTAATTTACGAATATCTCCTCTACAGCGGGAATTAATGACTGAGATGTTTCAGAGGATAATGCTTTATTGGTTTTAGGGTAGGATGTCAGGAATTATTCGCCGACAAGAATTATTTCAAATCGCCAGCGGCTGAATTATAATTTCTAAACATTTTCTAATTTTCATATTCACCTGATTTCTAGAAATCTAAACAGTAACTAGAAATCTTACAGCTCATTTAAATAGAGGAAGTTCGACTTGTATTGTCGCCCAAGTACTATGTAATAATTTGTAGGCAAACCTCTGCCAGGATAGTGAGTTCGTTGCCGACTGCCGCTTCCACTGTAGTCTGCAGTTTTGTATGAACCAGTTGAGCGGTGGTTTTATTTCCGTATATTCTCCCTATGACCCCCCCCCCCCCCGTTGACCCTCACCGTTAACAGATTCTACAAAAGCTAATAATGACCAGGCTAATAATCGTTGGACATGTTCTACAATTCTTGTTTAAACACTTGTTTTTTTAAATGTTTTTAAATCTTAAATCTCCCTTCCAACTGATGTCTGCCATTGAGATTTTGATAATTAGTAAAAGGTTTTGTAACGATGCACGCAGACGTATCCATGTATGTACGTAAGTAATGCTTTTGATCCGCAGATCTCGTTGAATATTTAAGTAGAGTCCGCATTAGCTGCGACTATGATAACACAAAATGAATGGACGGGTCAGCTTCGTGATTTTCTCTTTAAAGTTGATCGGGATAATCAGAGATATTTATTCAGAAAACAATATGCTATAATACGATGATGATAGCGTATAGGCACTGAAACTATACCCCAGATTTCCAACCCGCCAGAAAAATAATGAAAGGAATAATACAAAGATGACATATATTCAGAGCACAAGCTGCATACAAACCAACATTCAAGCAACAAGCGGACAATAATCTTAAAATAATTAGTGTCATTGTAACAATTTGTATTTAGTGGCGTAAGTGACTACTCAACACGTCCTTTTAACGTATTGCGGTCATGTTCTTGAATGAATGAATGAAACCTTCTACTAGGCCTCCGCCTAGTACAGAGTGACGTTAAAAAACTGAGAAAAAATCCTACTAATAGATGTGGCTGGATGAGAAGAACAGAGGGTTGTGTATTGTGGTGAGCGTTGGGAGAGGCATATATGCAGCAGTGAAGAGAAATAGGCTGATGGTACAGTATAGTGAGGTATGGTACGGTATCTTCACTAATCCCATGAAAAAGTCTAAAAAGAAGCCTATCTATTTATTTCACATTACTCAAAAGAACCAACAACAACCCCTCGAGGAGGCAAAGGGGACGCTAATTAGTTTATTCTAGCGATTAATATTCATCATCACGCACGCGGATGCCTCCAACCGAATTAGGATCGGTACAAGTTCCCGATACTCTCACACTTCGCATACCGATTGCTTAATTAAAGACTGTCTTGTACAAATGGCCATCGCCTGTAACCCCTTCATGTACCCTCAAGTTTCTATTTAGTACAGATTGTAGAGTTTTTTTTCCTCATATGTGACAATGGTGCAATTAGCACATTCTGTCAGGGTCAAGTTTTCTTCGCAATAAACAATTTCAAAGTCTTATCTAGTCTAAAACGTATCCTGTCAATGTCCAGTCCCATCGAAGTAAGTCAGAAGTCGCTCAGTCGGTTTACCTATAATTCATTGTCTTTATAATGAGACTTCTTATTTTTCGTAAAAAGCGCCATTATAAACGTTAAATTCGCGAAAGACGTTTGGTTTCAGAATCTCTTGGGAGGTTGTTTAGGTACTTTTAATCAGATTAGTACCTAAGTTTAGATCTATCTAGCTGGAGCGCGCCCACGGGGTTACGCAAATAGCGGAAGTTACACATTGACAATTTAGAATTTGAACCACTGTGGAATTCGTCGAAAGCCACAGCAATTTCTGTACCTACATATATTTCAGCCGTACTATTTTAACAATGAGAAATAATAAATGAACAGCAAAAGAATACTGAATGGGCAGAAAATTTGGAGGTGGGTTAGGATAGGTTAGATTCTCTCGTGATAATATATGTATGTACAAATAGGCTCGTTTTTGTACGATAAGGCGTAATAAAGTGTATAATAACAACATAATTATGTATTCTGGGGTAGTTTCACGACATTCACGACAAGCTAAGCTAAATGAGAAGTCCACTGCTAGCTATAGGCCAGTGTACTGGTAGAAATAAAGGTCCTACGAAAATAATGTTAGACAACCACATAAAAATTTACTTATTTGTAATGTTACAAATTCATTTATGTGGCTGCAACCAATGAAAACTTTTTAACAATTTAAGTGGCAGGATTTTTAATCCATATTTCATGATAAATTAAGTGATATTTTTTTTTATTTATTTGATTTTATTTTTAATTATTTTATTTGTTACAACCATATTACGTAAAAGAAAGTAATAGGTACATGGCTTATCTGGAACGCAAATACAGCAGTGAAGGCCGCTGATCCCAGAATTAGGTAGGACCTGCGCTATTAAGATCAGCATTGCTCAAAAACTGCATTGAAGCAGATTAACCAATACGGCGGCGGCTGTGGGATTTTTGTATTCCGCATTATTGTATGTTTAGTATTCACTTGAGTTGCGTGTGTGTTTATTTGTGTTTGTATTTATTTATTTGTATGAATGACGAAAATGAAATACTAAAAATGAAGACTACCTTGAAATGTACTGCATTTCCCATTTTATCGTATTTCCCCAATGTACGTACGTGTTTCGGTAGTGAGTGAGATGTGCCAGAGCCCATTCCCATCCTATCCCATCCCATCCCATCCCCATTTTCTCAACCCTTTCTCCAAATCCATTCCTATATCTCCAAAGGTAGGCAGCGCATCCGGGGGTGTGCCAACGTTTGTCATTTTGGACTAATGATGGCATGTATCGCGGATGTCTATGGGCGACAGTATCCACTTACCATCAGGTGGACTGTATGCTCGTCTGCCGCCTTCCTACATAAAAAAAAAAAGAAGAAGAAATAGTATACACATTTTTTCTGGTAATTATGTATATGCACAATTACCAGGGTATAAATTATCTTTCTCCTATAAATTGCCTAGAACTCTCTCTCCATAAAATCATTATCCAAGCAAAATAAAACAAATCTTCGTCGAGAGAAGACTATATTATCTGTCCATTACACAAATGGTTCCCATCATTAAGGCCAATATCAGGGCAGAGTCGACGAGTGTGACAAAAAACTATCAATAAATGTCAGCAAACATTATTTATCATGTCGGCAATCAACGGGTATAGCACTCGGCATTTTCACGTTAACCAAAAATTGTGTTTTACCGTGTATTTATCGTCGTGGCGTGGAATATTTTATAAGTTTTCGTTGAATGGTCAAAAATTATCGTAATCTAAGCATATGGAAAGGCGTGTTGAAGTATTGTAAAAAATAGCAAGCATGCTATTTTTTACATGTGACTATTGTGGCTAAGTACATGGCACAAGAAAAGGGCCGCAAATTTAAAACCCTTGGCCTGATAACCGTCATTATAATCGGGACAAAATGGACTTGATACTTTATAAATTATAAAATTATTGACTACTCTGATTCAACTTGTGTTTATCATTCCCCATAGATTATAGCTTTTTCAACCTAATCATTTTCAACAATTTCAATATTTGTTATGTAATCTGTGCATTTAAAAATCTACACAATTAATAGATACAAAAGAAAAAAGAAAAAAACGAAAGTAAGTACCAAGATGTTTTATGGTACAATACAAATTCAACTGATAATCCTATGTTTTAATATAAATAATTCCGAATATTTCGTTGTGGTACGTTTTGTTGGCCAGATTCGAAAATGTTAATTATAGGGACATTTCTGGATTTAGCTTTTTTGGAGGGAACTGGAGTGGCTAGCGTAACCGAAATCACCGGACATTCATACTTACCAGTCGAGCTCAGCAACTGTATATGGTCGGTAACCTACCTACCAGCGCCTTTATCGTTCACTTCTGAACATGACCTGTTCATGCACATTGTTTGTGCACGAGGGATGTAAGGCCTTTAAAAAATCCACGCTGGACAAGCGGGTTGGCCTAGTATCCACTATTCTAAAGGTAGTGTAACTGCTACTCATTAGATCTCCTCAGGGCTTCTAGTAGCGACTTTGTTATCCCTTCGCCTTTTCCGATACCCATACGAAGAGATGGGATGGTACTATACTAAAGTCGCCCAACATCACACGACCGTTCATACGAAAGATTAATTAAATTATTTGTTTTGGTTCCGTTCCTTCCATATGTATGTTGAATCTTTAGTTGTACAAACATGTAGCGAATCATAAAAAACTAGATATAATTTAAAAAATACAATGCCCAGAAATAAATTCGCAGAACTTTTTGCAATTTCCGTTTTTCAAATAAACTGTTAACCTATATTTGTCGCAAGTTCTCCTGAAGCATTGCCAGCCCGAAGGTCCGTTATAATTGTGTTAAAAACTATTTCCAATAAAAGTGGTATGTTGAAAAACTACACTTTAAAATGTGGATGTATTCAATCATTGATTTGAATTATTTTGCTGTTTCTGTCAATTCCATCAAACTATCAATGATTTGGTATCAATTTAACGAAGGGAATATACGAATCACCGGCGAACTCCAACTTCTTTATGGTCACCAGAGAACCTAAATTTAACCCACCTTTAAACTTTCTACTATCAATTTGCTGCTCATTCAGTATTTTCTGCTGCTCATTTTCTCTTACATTAATAAAGTAAATATGTAAGTGCACTTATCAATAGTATTAAAAGTGACATAGCGTAGTGAAGACCTTCCATGTCGGAACTTCTGAAACTTATTTAAAATAACGCGGGCGAGTTAAAAAGCGTGAGTTTACCTCATTTTAGCTTGCAACTGGCTACCATTCACCATGGTTTAAGACGCAGTAGGAGATCTATAAGCAAACACCCGAAATTCACTCACGCGTGCAGAAATTCTGTTGCCGCAGATTTCTATGGGTCTCATCACGAATTCACGATGTTTTCCTTCGCTGCCCTGTTCATACAATTGCTGAAGTGTTAATTGAAAAGTTCATACATTAATGAAACGCAGTGGTGTGGGTTAGACTTTGAACTCACCATAAATCATAAAAGCAATTATGATATGTGCAAATCACCACTTCGCAAATGAGAGCCGTAAATAGCGACAGGTATTGAAATGAAACTAAGGCGTTGGGCACACGGTGTCACTGATCGCAGCGACCCGTGACAAGTCGATCAGTAGTTCAAAAGAAGTTGTATGGGTTCGCTTAAAAGTGTTCACACGGTGTAGCGCGAGGTGGCCCGCGACCACGGATGGTCTCGCCTGTATACACAAGCGAGCACATTTAAAAAATGACATATCATGTATGACATTATGAATGACTTCTCTATGGTTTTATCGATCAATTGTGCGTTGTCGCATATCTGAGCCCGCAGCAGTGTGACCACTTGACCTGCCAGACGTGTCACTGGTTGCCACGATGAGCGACACCGTGTGTTTAACGCCTTAGAAAGAAGAACCATGCAGGGTGTCATAATTAGTTTTTATATGGGACTGCAAGATAATTGAAACCAACAAGCGAATTCACAGCGCAATGAAACTAATTTATTTATTTATTCATTTATTAAAGTTCACCAAAAGAGCATTAATATATAAGAAATGGTCTTTCGAGAATAGCCCCAAAATCCCCTACTGTTTATTTTATATTAGCGTGCATTCGCTGTGTAACAGCAGCTGTTGCGACCGTTAAGAGCTCCAGAAGACTTCGAGTTTGAAAACTTTACTTTTGGTATAAAAATTCAGTTGTTCCGTGTTACGTAAGTATCGTGTAAACGGATAGTTTGGTTTTATGAATTCTCTTTGCATTTTATTTACAACTATTTACAGATAAAACATAGAGGGAAAGATAATGCTGTTAAAATATAAGTGTTCGATATGGGGTTCTTCAATAGAGCTATGAATAGGATTTTGCAAAGTCGGCGGCGCGCCCGCATACCCCCTGGTGTTGCAGGTGTCCATGTGCGGCGGTAACACTTACCATCACGTGGGACCGCTTGCTAGTCCGCCCACTAGTCTATAAAATAAAAAAAATAAAAAAAGTGTATCCATTTACTTAAGAGACCTCTACATATAAAAGCTAATGGATATACTAGAATTTACAGATCTACATAAAACTATATATTTTATAAATGTTCCGCCATGAAATAATTAAGGAACAATGTTATAAGTACAGAATACAACCAGGCGGGCTTATTGCTTGAAGATATATAATTTACATATAAAATATAAATACTTTATTTACCAAAAATCCTTATATACTTGGTATGTACACAGAGTTGCTATTGGGCCCCGCATTAGGATAACCTGTACCGCGGGAGCCCACGTTGCATATTACACAAACAATTACAAATATCAATAGGATCAATCCTATGTTGTCTGTTACAATCATAAATATTCAATAAAAATGTGAACAAATTATGTATTTAATGAAATATAGATTTGGCACGTAACAAGCAGACGTAACTTCACTGACATCTACCAAGCGATACTAACGCCATCACCCAAAAAACGGAGTTCTAGTCGCTTCTGGTTCTAATCTTAGCGATTCACTTTCAATTACAAACAATAGGTATTGTTAGTTCGTTGCCATGATTATCAATCTTTTAGAAACCTAAACGCTTACATCTTCCAAATATATACCAACAAATACTCGTAGATACTTAAATAATGAACTGGCAAATGATTAATTGGGCTGTATCTTTTAGCCGAGTGAATGACGATCATTTTTTACTTACAAAAAACTGTGCTGTAAGCAATTATTAATAGATTCATTATGATAATTACAGGTGAAGAGATGTTACAAATACAATGGTAAGCTCCTCTATAATATACCCCAAGAGCGTACAATGACTTGTCTAAATATACAATTATAATAAAATATTAAAATTAATTATAAAATTACAATTATTAAGATACTTTAGATTACTATTACATGTAATTCTATATACATATGTCAATATTATATTAATTAATTCATGTTCAATATTATTTATTACACGTATCAAGTAATTAAAATTATTTGATTTGGGAAATCGTGGAAACCATAAATAATTGAAAACACACGAACAGCCCTTTCGAACTATCCGTATGTTTTCTAACTATCCGCATGTCCCTTCAATCGCACACCTACTTCAACCGCACGGTGCTGCTGAACAGGACGTTGTGCAGTTTTATTTTCCGGTGGTTCACATCCACGGGGCCCGTAGAGTGGCTCACCGGGAACTTGTTGTCGCTGGAGATCTTGAAATAATAACACTGGATTGTTTCTTCTATGGCTATTGGTTTGCGGTGGTGTGCACAGGAGCGAGACGGCGATAACGCTGTACTTTTCTTCTATTTACTTATTGTAGACTATGTCCTGAGGACCACGTTTGAGGATTGTGTAATTACACTTATTTGCCAGTATATTAAACAGTTTAGTATATTAAACATTAGAAGTTTTATGACCTAATCACCGCGCTGGGCAGGCGGATGCTAGACCCCTCGCGCCGGTGATACTGCTATCGTCACCGGTCTCTGGTATTTGAGATCTAGCAAATAGAATGTTTATACCGCCAATGGTCGGTTGTCAGAACTCCGTCCGTTATTCAGCAGAGTGCGCCGCTTGCAGAGGGAGATGGCTTGCCCCTCTATGATGGTGATTGGGACCCCTTGCATCTCTGTGGCGGTCATTGGGATAGGCCTATATTCAGAAGTGGAGAGACATAGGCTGATGATATGGTATTGTATAGTATTCAATTAGAAATATTTCAGCGTGGGCACATGAGATCCTGTTGATATCCATCTTCCAATCATCTGACCATTGTTAACATTTTTGCAGCTTCACGATGAAACAAATGATTCTTAATTTAATACTTATTATCATTATCATCATACATTATTATCGTCATTTATAATTTAATTTTTAATATGTAAACTTATCATTAATTTAGACGTAGAAATAACTTTTTATACCATAAACGGCATAAACTGATTTAGTGTTTCAGATGTTTGTTTGAGATAATAAACCGATTTAATAAACCTTTAATAAATTTATATCCAAACATCCTCTATTTCTCCAGCAGCGAAACAGCGAATAGTCCGTTTTATGCCTAAAGCCCATTATGTGGGATTTCTATTATACTGCTCCATTGTCGAAATAGCGAAGCCTTGCCTTACTAATGGAAGGAGCAAATAAATAGTAGCTACACACATTGTGCTTGCCTGTTGCTACTTGCGTGTGAGAGAAAATAGAATAGTAAACTCTTCTTGGCTCCACTTTTTATAACAATATAAGCACACATTTTATGCTCTTGCTAGTGATGGGCGACTGCAAATAAAATTATTATCAATGATAGTTTAGTTGTTCATTAGAATATCGATTTATTGACTAGACCAGAAAAATAATCCAATAATATACCATCGTCGATTGATCGACGTGCATCGATTAATCAACGCACTATTTAAGGCATGTTTACATTAAAATGCAATCTATATATATTGGTATAGAAAGAGAACTTACTTAGAACTAGACAACAATGCGATTGTAATTATTATTACTAAAAATGTGTTTATATACAACACTAAAATGTTAAAGATTGCATAAAAAACACAAATAATAATGATTAATTTTCAATCTGAAAACCATCATTTATATTTATTAACAATGAACAAATTTCCTTTCTCCGATGTGTATTTTATTGATACACTTTGTTGTTAAGAAGGACTAAAGTGGTAAACTAAACACGTGGTATTTTACGAGATAATAGACATAATATCTGCCCTGCAAGAGGCAATGTGTGAAATCGAGATGTGTATGAAACAAATGTAAGAATTCGAATAAAACTTGGTAAAAAAAGTTAACGCCTACTGTCTTAGGCGACGAGTCACTGCATTTTTAACGTGAACAGATAGTAGGGACTATCTGTAGCAATGGCATAATTAACACATTCTACCAGTGTCAAGTCTTTTTTCTTCGTACTAAACAATTTCAAAGTCTAAAACATATTCTGTCAATGTCCAGTCCCGTTGAAATAAGTCATGAGTCACTCAGTAAAGTGATAGCAGGTCTACTGAGGACAAAAGAGGACTTCTTTTATTTGATTATCACAAACATTACACACAAAAACACTTTGAAGTTTAATAAACTAACACTATTAAACCACAAAACGTACAATGCACAATTTTTACAATTAATGAAGCTAAAACTTAACTTCACTTCTCGAGTTCACGTCAAAAAGTCCAATATTATTAGGCAGTTACATAACTTCGCGGCCTTTTTATACTGAAAATAATAGTCTTTTTGTATTACACAATTATTTATTGAACGGAATATTGTCCATTTAATTCGATCTTTCGCCATTTTTCTGGTAGAACCATTATCCCATCGCTATAAAATTTTTGGGGCTTCTGAGCGAAAAACTGTTTTAAATAGTTTATACAGGCTTCTCTTGAATTTAATTTTACTCCATTTAGAGAATTTTGTAAAGAGCGGAATAAATGATAATCCGAAGGTGCTAGCTATATCTGGACTGTATATGTCTGGAAGGATGCATTAAAACTTCCCAGCCAAGGTCCATCAATTTTTGTTTAGTCATCAAAGATGTATGCAGTCAAGCATTGTTGTGATGGAAAACGTACAGTTTTCCATCACAAAATTTTTTTCTATTCATAATTTTGGCCGTTTTTCTTCAAGTGTTTGTTTCAATTTTACTAATTGCTGACAGTAGACATCAGAATTAATCGTTTGGTCATGGGGCAAAAGCTCGTAATACACAATGCCTTTCCAGTCCCACCACACGCATAACATGACTTTGTTCGGAGGCTGTGGGACAATTCGTGATCGCTCACCTCGCTCAGACCAAGATCGTTTTCGAACATTGTGATCGTACGTGATCACGATCCACTTCTCATCGCCTGTTACTAGACTTTTCAGGAATGGAGTGATTTCATTTTGTTTTAGCAACATCTCGCATATGGAAATTCTATTCACCAAGTGTTAAGGATGAAGGCCACCTGTAGATTAAAATTAGTACATACATGTATAAGATAAACTAGCGACCCGCCCTCGCTTCGCTTCGGTTTATCAGTTATTTTTTTTTCAAAATTTCAAAATGAATAATAATTTTTAAAAAAATTTTTGAAATCGGTTCAGTAGTTCCAGAGATTACCCCCAACATACCCAAAAAAAAACACAATTTTACCTCTTTATTTTAGTATAGATATAGATAATATTGTAATCCGTACCTGTATACTTACCTGTTGATAATAAATGTAGTCAGTCGTTTTTAAACACCAATAGGATGTTCGAATTGGTACCATGTCATAAGTCTCCAAAATTACAGACATGTAACAAACACATAAAATGGTATGTTTTCCTGAAGCGAAATTGCTATCGAAATGGAAACTCATTTCAGAACAATTGTATTAATGGTATTCATGTTAATTATCCTTTATTAGTTTTCTTTTTTAATGTCCATTCATTTCCGTTTCTATTGTGCTATTATTGTACTGGCGTGTTGTTTTTTCGGGATAAGTTTTTATACTTTATCATTGTAAATATAATTAAATATAAGAAAGATGTACTTATTTTCTGATTTTAAATACTTATAGATACAATAAATAGCCCAGTTGATAGTGACCCTGCCTGCTGTGCTGGTACCGGGTTCGATTTCCGGTTGGACAAACATTTTTAGACTTTATAGACTCTTCAAAGTTTAGCACGCAGATTTGGTTGGATAAATAATAAAATACTATTTTATTTGTGTATATTATGATTTGTACTGTATATAAGTACTTAAAACAAATTGCATCCGCATTCTTATCTCTGTTTTGTCTTGTAGAAAATGTCATATGACATTAAGTCCGATATTGGTAATGCGTTAAAGTCCGCCGTTTATACAATAACTTGTGCAACGAAGTTTAATTAAATAAGAAATAATACTCGTATATTTGTAACGTAGTTAGTTATGTAACCAATTTATGTTACATCCATAAAGGTCACGTGTCACGTGGACCTATTTACACTATATCTCAAACCTTCCGTCCTCGTGACCTTATTTACGCACGCGTAGCTATATTTATGTTATTATTTGTAGAAAGTCACGTTTTCAAACCAATAAACATCCCTTATATGCGAGGACTCCTCGCCGGGAGTATATCTCAATTAGGCGATCCCCACGGGACAGCACAGGATTAGAATCGTTCTTCTCTTAATTACTTACATGATTTGTTCATATTCTACGTCGAGGCTTGTAATCTTTTAAAAATAACGGTAAATGAAATCTCATATTTATTTAAATTAAGGTTACACTGATAACGAAACCCATTCGTGAACTTTTTTAATTAATACGGATTAGAATGACTTTTCGTTTGTTCGTTAGCCATTCAATCATCGTCATCATCGGTCGGTCGTACTGGCGCTGTTTTTATTATCTGTTTAAATATAACGAATTCAATCCACATTCCAAACTAATATTATAAATCCTAAATTGCGTCTGTCCGTCCGTTTGTTACGTTTTCACGATTACTACTGAATCAAATAAATGCCGAAATTTGGTAACCATTGAATATCCCGATACTTTTGCATCCCAGAAAACTGATCAGTGTAGAGAATTCACGCTGGTGATGTCGCGGGCAAAAGTTATGACAGTGTAGGTATTATAAACTACACTCAGAGCCGGCTCTAGCCCATGTAGCACCCGGGTGCAATCAATACCCTGGCGCCCTCTAGTAGGCTCTTTGGAGGCGTCGCGGGCGGCGCTCGGCGCCCCCTAACACCCTACGCCCGTGTGTGCCGCACATCCTGCACCATAGGTAAAGCCGGCCCTGACTACACTGTCCTGTGGTCAGAGAAAAAAAAGTATATATATATATATATATGTATATTCTAAAGTGTCGTATATATGCCTAACATATAGCCTCACCATCTATCCATACATAAGTTAGTACCAATATACACTCTTTAACAACAGAGGGCTCCCATCATAAAGCAATTGGACTTGACTATAATTTTCGCTTAGCTAATTTTTCCGAAATTAATAATGATATTCCTGCTCATCGATTGGTGGTCCGTTTTATCCGACATTGATATGTAGACTGCGACTTCCAAATTATACAGTCTCCTTGATGATGCAATCAAAAAGCACTTATAAGCCAGTATAGTAATGGCGCTGAAAAAACTTCTTAGGGAGAAAATGAAATATCATAGGAAGGAAATATTACAACTTAGTCATATTAACATTTCCAGTTGCTCGCTAAATGTATTTAAAAGAAATGCTACTGATAGTTTTGAGAGAGAGGCTCAGAACTCTTCGTTATAACCCAATATTGTATTGATAAAAATTAAAATATTGTATTGATTCTAGCTTATTATCATTGATTTATTGTCTTACACTTTAATTGCTAAAGCTTTAATTGATTGCTTTTATTGATTGTTTTAATTGTCTTATACTTTAATTGACCTTTCATTGCTGTACTGTGCAATGCTGTGTAATGAAAGGTCATGGAGATTTGCCCTTACAAATCTGTTGTTAAATATGTATTTACGTTAAATTTGTATCTCCTTAATGTTTATTAATCGAAACCAATTGTCTATTTTGTACAGGTTCATGACTGTTTCGTCAATAAAATACAGAGTTAAAGAGCCGTGTACACGAATTTTTTTTTTTAAATCTTGCAACGTAAGTACGAAAGATATAGAGACCAAAAATAAAAAAAACAAAAAAAATAGTCCGTCTTATTGAAATTGAGACTAGGCATAGTTATAGCTTAAGTCCAGGGTTAACATTTAGGATACTTTTTATTCAGATGCATCATAGAATTCCCACGGGAATCACAAGTTCACGCGAACGAAGTCGTTGGCACCGCTAGTTAGAAATATCGGAACTTTTGGAACACATAATGAAACAACACAATGGCAATTAAATTCAAAACCGTAAACTGCGCGTTTGACCATTAACAGCCATTGTAGAATTACAAAATTATTCAAGCCATTAATTCAGCAATAACACATGTGCCATTACGACCATGGAGTGCCAAAAATTATCCCAACTATTCCCAAAATCGACCCTACTTCAAACAAAGTAGAATAATAAAATTTGACCCTCGGAATTACTCCGCGTAACTAAAATTGGAGCACTGCTTTCGGAATGCTGAATGTACGAACTTTACTCGAGGTATCTGAAGTACGGAAAATATATGACCTTTGCTAGTAAATGTAATCACCATAATTACTGGACATTGAATGATGAAACGAAAAGAGTAATAAAGCTGAACGTGAACGATGAATGAAGGTAAAATGAAGGCGCTAGATTATCAACCTGGATAGTTTATGGTTTTGTTTTTTTATGGAACGAGGGGCACGCTACAAGTCTAGTCTGCTGCTACAAACTACAACGCTGCTAGTCTCTGGGCGCACTCGACTGGCCAAGTTACCATTCTCCTATAAAGCAATACCGTAAAATGTATTGCATTTCCCACTTTATCCCATTTTTCCACGTGTTACGGTAGTGAGCGAGGTGTGCCAGAGCCCATTCTTATCCCATCCAATCTTATCTCTCTCCATTTTCGCAATCCTTTCTCCAAATCTATTCCTGAATCTCCAAACGTTCGGGGGCGTGCTAACGTTTATCTATGGGCCCACTTACCACCAGATAGACCATCTGCACGTACATCACCTCCCATCCATTGAAAAAAAAATGTTGCACATCCAATGTACATGCTTTGCTGAATGGCGAGAAGTTAAGATCCACGAGACACTACAATTAAAGTGTAAGAATAGGTATCCCGATTTAACCTCAGAACTCCAGATATTGCTCCCATGTGAATCCACCGCGCAGTACTAGTGCTGAGTATAGTTTCTAATAGACCTTAATATGTTTAATGGAGCGTCCCTGTATATAACTGTTAGCTTGAGCTCGAGGGAACTCTCACCACTTACTTTAATGACAAATCATTAGCAAGCTCCCGCGGCTTTTAGGAGTTCTAAGACCGGGGTTAAGGCTGAATAATCTATAAGATAACCTTTTAACGAACGATGTTTTTCGAATATATATGTGGAAAATGGAAAACAAAGGGGTAGATCTCTAGTTTATTTTAACTGTTACTGGTGAGTTTCTTCGATCGGTATTTAGCAAAGATTTTAGACAGACATTGCGGTTTCCGGGTCAAACCCCTTGGCCGTTCTTCCTCAAGTCAAAAGATGTTAATAGTTAGTACAATCAAGAAGCTCACTTGTAAGGATAATCTTTACCAAAGTAACATGGGACAATTAGTGTCAGTAATTTCAATGACGGGATTTAATAAGTCACCGTAATTAGTTATATCACTATTAATGATTGTATGATGTTAACTTGATGGCGATTCGTTCGTAAAAGAGACTGCTTCCTACCTTCGACTTTTATAAAGTTGCTAACGAGCGGGCAGAAAATGGGGTTGACAGAAATTTTCACGCCACTCGGTATCACCCCAGCACCCTCTATTTCTTTCGACACAAGCGCCCTCTAGCGTAAAGCGTGTTTACTAATTTTAAGTTTAATTATAAATATCTCAACTTAACCAAATAATTCATAAAGTATTTACTACTGAACGTTCAATTATGATTTTACAAGATAGTAAAATAATGACAAACAAGACAACAAGCGACATCTTCAGTTTCCCTTCGACATGAATTATAATGTGAAGGGCCTTAATAATTAATCCCTGCCTCCCAAAGGGTAAGAAAGGAAAGCCTTCACTAATCTTGTGATGCGCAGAGGTCAGATGAGAGCCTGCTCGAGTGGGTACGTACAGCGCACAAATGACTGCTGGGTTGGCGTCGACCTCACCAGAAGATGGCAAGCGCCGATTCTCCCACGGGGTAAACATTTCCATAATGATGTCTGCAACAATCGCGTGAAACGTTCACACGGAGGCGGGCGACAGAGCAAGTCAGTATGTGACAGCGTGTGACTACTAGCCAACACTCGTCTGTCAGCGTTTAGCTATGAGTCACGACTCTTCCAACCAATCTAGGATGCACAATTTTAGTGATAGTTATATAATTTCCTGCCCTCAGTTAATGAAGCAAGGAAACAACCGCCTTTCTGAGTAAGATTTGAAAAATAATTGCCACGGGAAAAGTCTTTTTGATTTTATTGAGCTAAATGCATGAGCGAATGTCAATGGGTGAAAGTATCCACTTACCATCAAGTGGACTGTTTAATCGTCTACTATTATACCTTTCTAATAAAAAATATTTATTTTTTATGTTAGTACGCAATACATGAAATAAATAATAATAATAAAAACTATCTTTATTGCCAATTGACTCATTAAACATTTACATCTAATTACTTATATCTAATTTACTGGCAATGGGAGTGTGCATCACCGTATGCTGGCCGCACACTGAACCAGCGCTGGTTTTCAGCACAGACCCTTAATCTAAATGCATATTTGTATATTTACATTTCTATTCTTTGCACATTTATGTGCACATACACAATGGATGTTCTGTAAATCTGATACAAATTATAAAACGTGACTACGTTAAAACTGTCTGCACTTATGAGTGCCACAGTTTTGGTTAAGATTAGACTAATAAAGCCGAGCGATTACTCGATGTGGCACGTTTCGAAACTCTAGAATGTGTCAGATGTTTTCAACCTTCGGCTTTGAAAATAAGGTTAATATATTCAACTCAATTATTTTGGATTTTCAAATTTTAATTAAGAGCAGTTAGACGGGCAAGCGGCCCACACGATGGCAAGTGGTCACCGCTGTTCACAAGCACATGACATTAATTAATCATTCTTTTTTAAATATTTTGACACTACACATTTTGAAATTTAGCTTTGAATTACATATTTATTATACTTATAATTTTTTTTAAGTAACATTGGCACGCCAGTGTTACTTAACTTGAAACCCACATATTAAGCAAATAAAAACTCAGTAAATTAAATAAAAATAGGGTTGAATAAAATAAAAATTGTCATAAAACGGAATACACCAAGCGTTATGAGGGTGAGCCGCCTCTTGCGGGGATCTAGTCAACCTATGGGTTCTAGGTATGAAACGATTTTCGGACATTGTTTCCAAAATTAGACTTAATGGTTATATTATGTAATATGTAAACGAGTTCTCGAGTGGAGACCATGTACCGGGAAACGTAGCGTGGGACCCCCTACGGACAGTGAGACTAACGACTTGAAAAAAGTCGCCGATAGTGTCTGGATGAGAAGAGCAGAAGGCAGAAGAGCGGGTGGTGGTGGCGGTCTTAGGCCTATGTCCAGCAGTGGAGAGACACAGGCTGATGGTATGGTAATATGGAAACTGTAACGGTACCTAAGTATGCAAATGTTCAAATTACTTATATAAGTAATTTTCTTATATATGTTATATAAGTAATTACTTATATAAGTTACTAGCAACCCGCCCTCACTTCGCATCGGTTTATTAAATTTAAAACAATCGGAATAAGATATTTTCCTGCGGTAAAATTAATATTTTAAGTTAAAATTGTAAGGTAAAATTAATATATGCCTATATTTTAAGTTAGACCTCTAGCGATACATCGGTGAAAACTGCATTCAATTCCATGCAGTAGTTTTTGCGTGATACTTGTACAAACATACAGACAGACAGACAAAATTTCTAAAAACTATTGATTTGGCTTCTGTTGCTCTAATAAAGACCCCCCCCCCCCCCAATTTAGTTTTTTTTTCAATATCTATAATGTACAGACATCGGCCTGTTACAATTTTATTATATGTATAGATTATTCCCGGCTAAAATATATTCCTGTGTAACGGTTTCGTTTCACTACGTCAGTAGTTAAGCGAAACTACATTAAAATACAAACTTAAATCAACTATTTAAAAAAAAAATAACATTACTACATAAAAATATCTATTATTATTAACCATTTACAATAAATAATACCTTAAATTATAAACATATACTTAAATAACAAAAATATAGATTAAATATTAATTCAAAAGCAAAGCCGGAGCGCACTATATGTTTTGCAATTCTATTGTTTGCGCGTGGAGTGAACTATCAAACCGGTCCTTACGTATCGCATCGAACGCAGGTAGTTACCGCGTCATTGGCACTCCACGTTGGCTATCCTTTCTGTGTAGACTAACATTCGGTCTACAAATAAATAATTCTGAAATAACTAATACTGAAGGTTTTGGCGAGTCTAGTGCCGACTTACTAATAGTGAATCCCCTTACTTACTGGGTGAGTGTTACAAATTTTATCCATCGTATAATGGGTAGCTAGCTACCTACATTGTTTTGCACTTTGGTCAGCTTTGTAAGCCTTGTTGGAATATGGCGGTCATAACATGTAATTAATTTCTGTTGTTCTCTTCTGTATTGTTAACGCCCATAAGTGCTAGGTGTATAAACTGTTTAACTTTAACTGTTGGTTGACTGCCTCATCATGAACACCATTTCTTGCTAATCACGCCATCTGCCTTTGCTTAGTATCTTCTAGTGCGGTTCTTAGCAGGTTCATGATGTCGCAGTCAAGCTACGAAACTTCCGGATGGGTCTTAAAATGTCCGAAAAATATAAATATTTCAGGGCTCTCCTACCCGGCAGTCGACTTGGACGTGACCTGCTCGCCACCCATGCGAATATACCACCTACCTACTGCTCGCTGCTAGCTGCGAGACTGTTCCGGCCTACCGCGGAATACCTACTGGAAGGCTATCGCAGGGCAGTGGCATTCTTTGGACCGAGTCATAACTTCTGACGTGAGCGAATCGAACCCATCCCGATCTATTCACTATTTTAAAATATACCGCTATGTAGTAGTGGAGTCTTTTATTCACATACAAAAAGACTACGTGACACCTGCTATGAATATAAAAATGATTATAATTAGAGTATTAAACAAAAACCATCTTACACTTTTAATGTATTCAAACATTCAGACTTCTATAAATTGACTGATTTTGTCCAAACTTTTGTTTTATATTGTAAATCAGGTCAAAATTCTAATTAAATTGTAATTCTGTGAAAGCCATAACTTTGCATTTGTTTTAAACTTTCCGTTTAAACTTTGCATTTGCATATTTCAATAGATATTAGAAACTGGGTCAAAACAATGCCACAAATAGAATAAAATATTGTGCGAGTTTTCAAACGTTGGTTCGCTATATTTTCTGTCAGGATGACAGCCACTCCCTATTTCAAGAAGACTTATGTACACGATACACAATTTACCAATATAAAATGACCTGTAGCCGTCTGCTAAATTTCCCCTCGGTACTTCACAAATGTATGATATCGTAACGACAGGGAAGGTTTAAGTATAGTGGTATAGTTAATATGAATAGGCAGAGCTGCGCATGCAAATTATAGACAAACCAATTTTTGATTTTGAATATTTTGTTAGGGACGGCAATTTATTCGTGTGCTACGTAAAACGTAGTTTATGTTTTAATTTTTAGTTTAGTCTCATCTCACCCCCATAAAATTATAAATACAGAAAAATCCCAATTCGTTTGTATACTCTCATATCAATGTGAGCTTTCAATGTTTTTCTTTGTATGATATACCTTCTTTTTACAGAAAAACATGGAGGCAGTCCACCTGGTGGTAAGTGGATACTGTCGACCATGGCGATCGGCGTTACATGCTAAAATCAGTCCAAAATGTTAAAATTTGGCGCGCTCCCGGCTGCGCTGAATACCTTTCAAAAATTCGGAATGGATTTGGAATAACGGTTGGAAAATGAGGAGGAATATCAGGGACCCCCTAATTCGGTTGAAATATAAAACTAATCCGATAGTAACCTTCACAATACCTAAATGTGCTTACGTGTACTGCTTCAAGGATTACAAAGTTTAATGCAATGAAACGGATAATTGAGGTATATTTATTCAGTGCCCACTAAAAGCATTTTAAATGGCGTTCCTGTCGAGATAACGTTCGCTTAATATACTCGTAGTAAAGTGAATAAGTTCTAAAATTGCTTCAGTTGAAGAACAATTCTTAATCGTATTATACATTTTATTACAAGTGGAGCGTACTAACTAACCTTGAGATTGGGCGTCGTACTAAGGTCGTAAGGTACTAGTAAGTCCTTCAATGTCAAGTTATCTCTCAGCCAAATCGTTTTAGTAGTGTAGTCATGGAAACGTAACAAACAAACTGATAGACATACAGACAGATAGACACAAAACTAGAGTTTTTTTTTTTATAGACGAAGCCGGCAGTCCACCTGATGGTAAGTGGATACTGTCGCCCATAGACATCCGCGATATATGCCAACATTAGTCCATAATGACAAACGTTGGCACGCCCCCGGATGCGCTGCCTACCTTTGGAGATATAGGAATGGATTTGGAGAAAGGGTTGGGAAAATAAGACGGGAATGGGCTCTGGCACATCTCACTAACTACCGAAACACGTACATACATTAGGGAAATAAGATAAAGTGGGAAATGCGGTACATTTCAAGGTAGTCTTCTGTGAGAGAGGGGTAACGTGGCCAGCCTAGTGGGCCCAGCAGCTGTTGGATTTCAGCGTGCACTCTCCCCACTCAAAGAGTATCTAATTGATGTAAAATAATATATGAATATTTTTAAATTTATTTGATTATGAGGCTGATGGTATTATGACCTCTGATATAGCAGCATTATTGTTCTGTTATAAGGAAGTCTCACCGTTTATTTCCTTAATGGTATAAACTAAACTATTTATACATGTGTGTGTCTAACGTGGCCTCCTGTGGGACATTCTCGTAAAAGCTTCGAGAGTGCAATATCACTACCGAGTATCTGCAACTGTATCTTACGTTTTCAGCTAGAAATGAGGCAAGAAATAGCAATTTTTACTACACTTCGCCCCCATTGTCTCCGAAACTTATGCCATTCTTTAACTCGGTGTCTTGAAAGACGTTACACAAGGAAACAGAGTTGGTGATACACGGACGTCGCGTTCAAAAAACAACAATCGGAATGGAATTACAAATTAGAATCCATTTACAAATTCAATGCAATAATTTACAAATGCAAACTGATAGAGAACTATTAGAGAACAAGCTTATTCAGAGAAACATAATAAATTATGTTCTAAATCTAAATTACTTCTATGTATGAGAGTCGATTTCTATTTATTACTGTTTTCTAGGAGTCTTTTATACCCATACATATAGACGGAATCGCCTTAAAGCTGCTAAAAACAGCTAAATTTGAACAATATGAAGACCAATTGGCGGCGTTGGTAGTGACCCTGCCTGCTGTGCAAAAGGTCCCTGCTTCCATACATTTGATCAGGTCAGGATGTAAATTTGTCTTTGTCTTCGTGTATGGTGTGTGTCTCTGGATCCACGACACAGGGAATCCTAGTATCCTAGGGTTGGCCATTGAGTGTGGCGTTATATATAAAGCTGTAAATGGCGTCGTCGCTTCTGCTAGACCGACGAAGCACGACATGTTAACACAATATTTTTATCAATTTACCGCCGAATTGTCGAACGTAGTATGTGGGGAGACTTTTACTATAATATTCAAACACTAAAACTATCTGAACGGCTACCATGTATTTGGGTTTCATAGTTGTATCGTTGTATAGTTGAAGGTATAGTCGGTTTTGTCTATACTAATATAATAAAGATGTAAAATTGTGTGTTTGTAGGTATGTTGGGGGTAGTCTCTGGAACTACTGAACCGATTTCAAAAAATCCTTCACAAATCCGTATCCGTATCTAATAGGTATAGTTTGTATTTTATTTTGAAATTTTGAAAAAAAAACTCGAAGCGAAGCGAGGGTGGGTTGTATGGGGACGTATGGTGAGGTGTTTTGACGGAAATCACTTCTCAGTTGTTTTAAAACAATGTATTTAATTATAACATATTATCACATAGCACGTTATATTGTCTTTCGGATTCTATTTAATATGAAATGAGGAATCTATTCAAATAATTGTACAAAGCGTATGTATATGAGTATATGCCACTGTTAGCTAGGAGAGCTCTTAACTACTGCGGCGGCGCGGCGCATGCGCAGAACTCCTGCGCATCGAGCCGGCCGGCGCACGCGCAGTGGTATAACCATAAGCGCCGAGCGATTCTACCTTGCAAGGTAATTTATTATATATGTTACTCTACCACAGTTGCTAGTTTAATATATATTTAAGTATTACTGTTGCTTTTTTATTAAACGGTGTTTTTCATCGTCAATGATATTGTGTATCGCATACTGTATCACTAATGATATGGTTTTTGGAACTGTTATAGCCGTGAGAAGTTCTGTATTTGCAATATTATCATCAAAGTTACGTTTATAAAGTACATTTCTGTGGGTTCCTTTCAAACGACTGTTCTAATGGTTTTGTAAGTTAACCCACGAAGTTGAATTAGTGGATTTAGTAGACCTTTTTTATAGAAAAAAGGCGGCAGACGAGCATACAGACCACCCGATGGCAATTGGATACTGTCGTCCATAGACATCCGCTATACATGCCAACATCGGATGCGCTGCCTACCTCTGAAGATTAAGGAATGTATTGGGAAAAAGGGTTGGGAGAACGGGGAGGGATAGGATTGGATGAGACGGGAATGAGCTCTGGCATATCTCACTCACTACTGAAACACGTACGTACATTGTGGAAATACGATAAAGTAGGAAATGCGGGACATTTCAAGGAAGGTAGTCTTCTGTGAGAGAGGGGTAACGTGGCCAGCCGACTGCGCCAAGCGGCTGTGGGATTGCACCGAACTCCCATGGAAAATTCACTATTTACGTGACATAATACCGTACGGGTCCAGTGGTAAATACACATGTTTTCAATTTCTTTCAATTCTTGAGCATGCAGATTTCTCGGATGCAGGTAGAATAAAATAGCACGGTCTTGTGATAACTTGGTATTATTTTTAATAGCTTTAGTAGAGTAAAGCACAAACAAATTTTTTGGACTTCCTATGAAATTTGGCTCAGTATACTTACTAGGTTTTTAATTTGCACAGCCTATTTGTTATGAAGCTTTTTATATTATAATTTAACAAAGCGAATATTAAATAATAATATGATAAATAGCAATGAAACGGAGCCCTAAAAAGTTGTATTTTACTTCTTCAATTTGACTTTTTAATTACCTTTCTAGCTTTTTCTGCCCACTTAATCTTCTTATAAGATTGTTCAAATTAAAATTCCGGAAAGTCCCTGTTTGCTGTTTTATCGTCTCTCCTAAATACTTTGTTTTTCATTTTGAACGGGGACTTAACAACAATCTTTGGAATGACTTTAATATTATCATTCTTGCTGACGTCCAATCTTCAAAGAAATGTCTTTATAAATGCGTTATCTTGAAATATTAAAATCACACAGATCCATAAACCAGATATAGACCTGAAATAAAAATTAAAAACTATACTTTATTCATTAAGTTGCAATAGCTAACTTAACGTGAGTGAAAGAGATCGCTATATAGTATTATTTTTACTTTTTTACGATCATGTAACAGGCGTAACGTCAATGGTTCAATTGTTAATGCTACTAAATTAAATAGTGCTTCATAAAAGGTTGTATGATGTATCGTTGTGTCAACTTTATTTTGTCGCATTGTAATGACAGCTAAGTTTCATGTACAGATACATTACAAAAACATTGGCCATCGGCTAATCACGAAACACCCGAACGCGTCATCCACGTCTATGCATTAAATTAATAAAGTATGCAATAAAGTATCTCGTAATAAAGTATGCAATTAGAGGTACGATAATTCTTAGATATGATGATACGTTGGGGTGTTTCCGGATTAGCCGATGGCCAATGTTTTAGTAATGTATCTATAAACATAATGCAAAACTTTTAGATTTCTGTGATTAAAATTTAAATACTTTTTTTATGAAAATATGTTACATTCTTCATAGAGTCCACACAATTTGTGCCTGCGTTCGTGTAAAGAATCGAAACGTATGTGGATACAGTCGGGCAAGTGGCGAAATGCTAGGTGTTACGTTGTTTGAACTGAAATGCAGTCTCGAGCTTAGCGTAAACAACGTTTCGAGTACCCGAATTCGGATAAAAGCTTTTGAATATCCGAATTAACGAGTAAGTAAGTAGTACTGGAAAGTAATTAATTTTGACTTAATTTTGTATAACTTACTCTAACTATATTACGGATAAATATCAATTTACTTCTAATTAATATTTGCAATTTACAATTTGATTTGATTTAATTAATTAACAATACAAGAAATCTAATATAGTTAACAATTGTTGCGCTTCGTATACAAAGAGTAATTACTTACCTAAATGTCTCACACTAAACGGAGTTTTTAACACGACATATGAATAACAAAATGACTATTACAAAATGATTTTTAAAAATACAGCGGCACTATTTTTTAACTTACAAGTAATTCGTGTAACAATATAAATGAGGTAGATGCATTATAGTTTGTGATTTAACTAAATACTGTATTGTCTATGTGTGTGTGTGTCAATCTCATTATATACACATACAAACACTATGTCGTACTCCTAAAACCCTGCAACTTTCGTCTGCACATTTGTTTTCCAATATGTACGGAAAATAACGAAATCTTTCATTCCGTCTTACAGAAATCCACTCCTTCATCTCGAACACACATCCGCGGTTGTGCCAACGTTTGTCATTCTGAACTGAAGTTGGCATGTATCGCGGATGTCTATGGGCGACAGTATCCATTTACCACCAAGTGGGCTGTATGTATGACTGCCACCTTTTTCCTATAAAAAAAACCGTCTAGCGCTTGCGATCGTAATTTTTTTTGCTTATACGAGCAGCAAAAAATGCTAAATGATTTATTTCTACTTCTCTATTCTTTAGTCACCGGAGAACCTTCTATTTTTTTCCTTTCCATTTCCCATATTATGTATGTATGTATGTATGTGTATATTTATGTATGTATGTATACATTCACGTATCGTATTCATCTGAAGTAAATGTTTATGAACAAAATATTATTATTATTAAATTATATTAGGTTCATTTGATTATGTAAAATTGCACCATCTAGCTACATATTTTTGATATTGTTACCCGTTTTCTTCTTACCGCCCAAAGGTTGCCTGGAAGAGATCGCTTTGGCGATAAGGCCGCCTGTTGTACTTTTCGTGTTACTTACTTGAATTGTATTTTTGCAACATGTATTGGTGTACAATAAAGAGTTTATCTATATAGATGATAATAAATGGATTTGGAGAATGGTTTCTTCCATATAGAGAAGATAGCTTCTGCATATGGGAGATTCGTATATCTTCGTATCTCCATTCGTATATCTCCAAAAGTTGCCACCGCAACCGGGGGCATGCCAACATTTATAATTCTGGACTGATGTTTGGCAGGTATTGCATGGGCATCCGCCTATGGACAACTGTATTCACTTACCATCAGGTAGAGTGTATGCTCGTCTGCCACCTTTTCTCCATAAAGAAAGAAAAAAACCTAAACCTTTCAATTTGTTACCATCGATTGGGTACCCATTCAGTATTTTCTACTGTTCATACAATTTCATTTCTCTTTTATTAATTACTAGCGACCCGCCCTCGCTTCGCTTCGGTTAATAAGAGGTATTTTTTTCACAATTTCAAAATAAAGTATAGCCCTATATTAGACACGGATAATGTAGCTTCCTATATGTGAAAGAATTTTTGAAATCGGTTCAGTAGTTCCAGAGATTACCCCCAACATAGCCACAAACAAACACAGAATTTTACCTCTTTATTATATTAGTATAGATATCTATCTATATATATTTTTATGCCAGTAACTTTACTCATTTTTAGAATCCTGCATTACGTACACATGCGAGTAAAATATAGTTGGAGCCTCGAGACGTATTCACATAGTTGCCAGTGATTTAAAATTTTTCACAATAGTTGGCGGTCCCCATTTCGGACTTTTACAATACCGACTCTAGCTCAAAATTTGCTTACGGCTTTTGAATGTTGTAAAATACAAAATTTAGTAGCAATTTTTTAGTAAAATATAACATGATCGCCTGGAAGAGGTCGCTTACGCGATAAGGCCGCCAATTGTGTTTTAAGGCGGTCACTGACCCGGAGCATTCACGTGTAATGTAACAGTTCAGATTCGAGCATATCAGTGAATGCGTCCAGGCGAGCATTACAGTGCGCACACCTGTAATGATACAGTACTGGAGTCAGTCAGTGCGTCGAGCTGGCGCAGTATTGTGCTCAAAATAGAATCTTGCATTGTTATTATACATTACACGCGAATGCTCCCGGTCAGTGACCACCCTTAAGTATGTGTATATTTTGTATTTGTTTGTTGTTTACGTAATAAAGATTATTATGATTACAGGGTTGATAAAAATCGGAATAGAAAAATAAAGAAACCTGAATTAATGTCAGTTTTATTTTACAGAATAAGGCGGCAGACGAGCATACAGTCCCACTTGATAGTAAGTGGATACTGTCGTCTATATACATCCACGATACATGCCAACATCAGTCCAGAATGATAAACGTTGGCACGCCCCCGGATGCGCTGCCTACCTTTGCAGATTAAGGAATGGAAAGGGTTGGGAAAATGGGAAGGGATAGGATAGGATAGATGGGAATGGGCTCTGGCATATCTCACTCACTACTGAAACACGTACGTACATGGAGGAAATACGACAAAGTAGGAAATGCGGGACATTTCAAGGAAGGTAGTATTCTGTGAGAGAGGGGTAACGTAGCCAGTCGAGCGCGCTCAGCGACTGTGGGAATGTAGCATGCACTCTCCCTCTACTCATCTCCGTTGTGATGAATGATTTAATAAATGAAATAATGATGAATAATGATAATGATGATAAATGAAATAATAATTTAATAATGATGAATATATGTTCACCACAACATATATAATAGGTCGGGCAGAAAGTGTTCTCGTATTTTGTATGTATGAAGTTGTGATCCAATATCTTTGATTGAACTGTTTGTACCTGGCTGGTTATGATACCATTAAAAAGGTAACATTTAAAAAAATAAAAATAAAAATAAAAAACTGCTTCCAGCCATTTTTTAATTGTTTTTCTGTCCAAGAAAATGAGTGAATCTAACGAAGAAATTCAATACATTTTAAAGTTTTGTTACAAAAAAGAGAAAAATGCGACACAAACCGCGAAAAAAAATTATGCCGTTTATGAACCTAATGCAGTGTCGGTAAGAATAGCACAAAGTTGTTTTAAGCGTTTTCAGTCAGGAAATCTTAATGGTAAAGATGTAGTTCGCTCCGGTCGCCCTGTTACCGATAAAGTTGATGCCATTTGTGAAAAAGTGCAGCAAAATCGGCATATAAATAGTTACGACATTGCTGATGAACTGGGCATTGACCACAAAACAGTTTTGACTCATTTGAAAAAGTCTGGATTCACAAAAAAGCTCGATATTTGGGTACCACACGAAGTCACTGAAAGAAACCTAATGAACCGTGTACTCGTATGTGATTCTCTATTAAAACGCAATGAAACCGAACCATTTTTAAAAAGATTGATCACTGGTGATGAGAAGTGGATCACTTACGACAAGAACGTGTGGAAAACATCATGGTCTAAGTGCGGCCAAGCTCCACAGACTGTGGCAAAACCCGGATTAACACGCAATAAGGTGACGTTGTGTTTATGGTGGGATTGGAAGAGCATCTTTCATTATGAGCTTTTACCGCCAGGCAAACCATCGATTCGGATCTCTACTGCCAACAGCTGATGAGACTAAAGCAAGAAATTGAGAAAAAACGCCCGGAATTTATCAACAGAAAGGGTCTACACCCTTTCATCGTAATAACGTCAGACCAAACAAATCTTTGGCCACTCAGCAAAAATTAATAGAGCTTGGTTGGGAAGTGTTGAGCACCCACCATATAGCCCTGACCTTGCGCTCTCAGATTTCCACTGTTTCGGTCTCTTCAGAATTCTTTAGGTAGTGTAAGGTTTACATCAAGAGAGGACTGTCAAAACTACTAGTCGCAATTTTTTGACCAAAAATCCCAAAATTTCTACAGCAACGGGATCATGTCACTACCTACAAGATGGCAACAAGATATAGAACAAAACGGCACATATATATTATAATTAAATGTAATTAAACTTTTAAAAAAAATGTCTTGAATTTATATATAAAATACGAAGAAATTTTTCCCCGACCTAATACTTAATAAGACCTACGCAACATTTGGATGTCCAACGGAACTATGTTTACCACTAAATATGTTTAAAACATTAGAAATTATAAAATCCCCATGCATCCCCACAATTTGCATCATACCAATTCTATAACAATTTAAAACACATTCAGCTAGATTACTCTTCTACGTGCCCCCCACAATGAAGACATATGGATGTTTCAACGTTTGCATAACAAATACTGTGGTTTTGTTCCTTTAATTAAGAGTAATTGCCGACCTCCGTGGAGACTCGAAGAATCGGGACAAGGGACGAATCGTAATGGCTTTTCGGGACTGATTCAGAATGGAAATTTGTTGTGGTAACATGTAACTTTGCAACTGTTCATGAGTTTAACTTATGTGTGATTGTGAATCGACGAATCTGGCGTTCGAACAACTCCTTTGCAGTTCATTGTCAACTTATTCAATAGACGGTTAGGTAGCGCCAACCGCAAATACAACGTTGTCAAACAAATCTGCTCTTTCGGTTAGAGCAAGGAATATGAACCTTTAAAGTCACCAAAATATCTCGTCTACGAACGCAAGAAAGTTTGTAATCGTGGAAACTACATTTGCTTGGAACTCAGGAAGGTAGGTCATTACGGGTTTTATATATTTTTCTTTTCATCGCACTTAAGTGTACAAAAGGCGAGCTTAATTTTCTACAAACCTTTGGGTTGAACGGGGGGGGGCACGTTGGGAGGTGCTATGAAACGTATTTTGTATAATATGTCAAAAAACTAGACTAGATATGTATTAAATATACAATCGAGCGATTCCGACTGTTTCGATTGAGAGAGTACCGTCGCGATTCGATTATATTTTTAAACCACGATCGATGGTCAATCAGTCAGCTCAACTTGACGCGTACTCTAAATTAATAGTCTGTTTATAAAGTGTATTTGGAAGGAAATTGAAGGACGTTGCAAAAGGCCATAAAGTTCTATAGATAACGTCTCATTCGGAAGTATTGACGTCAGTATTTCTAATTTAAGTTGATTTATTATTATTATAATGTATTATTATTATTATCATTTATTATATTATCATTTATTATAATAATAATAAATTAAGAGACGCCTTCTCTTGTCACAATCAAACATTTCTATAGTAACGCTATAGCCGGTTCCACACTTCATAATATACATGATCGGGCATTCGGGTTTCCACAAGGGGTTTTCCTTCACCGCTGAGCTAGCGATAATTGAAAAATACATCTACAAAAAGATGTGAAATCCCAAAAAAAACATTTCTGTAAAAATGTTGCCAATCCTAGCGATTGTTGTGAGATTTAAAAGTCGCCAAGCCTGGTTTAATAGAATTTTGCCTTTTGTAACTTGGCTATAACACATTAGAGAGTCCGTTATGTTATCAATTTAGGAGATGCACAAATAGAAATAGCCAAGCTGCAAGAAGAAAAATTCCATTAAACTATGCTTGGCGACTTTTAAATCTCACAACTTTTATCGCCGCAATGATTGGCAATATTTTTTACAGAATTGTTTTTGTTGCGAATCTCACTTTTAAGGAATAAATCTATTTCGTCACAATATGCTGTATATTTTTGTGCTAGGTAGGAACGTTCTGAACGTTTTTCTATTCAAATTGTTTCCAGACTGAAAGGAATTTTCGGTTATTTAACTTCCATTTTAGGCCAGACAGTTGAGCATTTGATGAAGTAATATGGAGCAAAGTTTTAGCAATTATTTTGGATATTTTTAGTTCTAATTTTAATAAAACTATATTGTTGGAAAAACAGTTGAAAATAGTCGGAAAAATTTCTTATTATAACCCCGAATTAAATAAATGAAGTTATTAATATTTTTTCCAGACCAAATAGACAAGTAATTAATCGATTAGGTGTTTTAATATATAAAGGACAATTTTAATGTATGTTTTTTGCGCTAATCTCAGATTATTTCTCTGGGCCCTTTTTTGCGATTTTCACTTTAGTTCAGGAATTCCTTAGCAATGATTCGTTCAACAATTATGAAATAAAATATGATAAGAACTGAAATGAGCTTAAATAAAGTTACAAAATTCGACATCTAATCGAATTGATCGATAAGAAGACTTTTGATATACCTAGTCTAGCCATAAATATTTTTACAAAGAACTGCCACCCTTATGGAATGTTTTAGAGATTCAATATTATCATGGGGTTTAGAGTATGCCACGCTCTCTAAAACAGACCATAAATTATAATCGAGCGGATTAAGATCGGGACTGGATGACGGCTAATCTTCAGGTCAAATAAAGTCGGGAATATGCCTTTCTAGCCACGGCTGTGTTGAGCGAGATTTATGACTGGTGCCGAGTCTTGCTGTTGACGACGAAACATAAGGCTAGGGTACTTATGCAAACATGTATATAGTTAGTTTCGCAACTAGTTGTTAAGTTTTAATGTATGTTGTATATTTTGATAATAATGGAGTGATCCCTGGTATGTCTTTGCGTACTTATCAGGATAAATCGTTGGTGGATAGTGTAGGTGAGGACATACTAGGATCTTATTGAATATGTAAATACGTGTATAGCAATTAAGGAAAATAAATGATTCCCCGCGGGTAGCGGGAGGGGTGCATACATGAACAAGTGGTAGGGGAAGCCCGTCCTTGACCGGTGGTGGGGGAAGCCCGCAATTAGCCGGAAGTTGGAGAAGTCAATAAACGAATAAAAAGCGGATCGCTTTCCGGTCAACTTCACTCCGCAGCGGCATCCACTCCGAGAACAACAAGAAGAAGAACAAGTACCTCTGCGTTACCCCGGCTCTATTGAAGAACAAGCCTAGTTGTTTCATTCACGAAAAACCTATTATACAGTCCACACCCCCCAGGCGATCCAGTTGGTGCGAAATACAAACACTAGCACTCTACGTGTTAGTGCATACGTATCCCGCACATCTATGGTCCTTCGAGCCGGATTGGAATCAAGCAAGTCGTGTCTGAAGACCTCGTGGAATAAGAAGATTGGAACAGAGTACGGCGTTATTTATTAAGAAATAGCGGGAAGAGACGGTACAGTCGCGTCGTAGGATTATTAAGAATCCCCGTACGTACTACGGCTCTACGGAGAGCGGCACGACGCATCGTACTCGTCCGTACTAGGGCCAGCCTTTCAGTTTCACGTCCTGATTTCACGTCTTGATTTCCAAAGACGTCCAAAGACTTGATTGTTTAGTTACGTTGTTCTCACGACGTACCTATTACAATGCCGTCAACAACAAGGTCGCAGAGCCGAACGGGGTCGCAGAGCGGAGCACAGACCGCTACGGAGTCAACGTCTGCCACTACAGAGTCTACGGTCACAGCTACCACGAGCTCGGGCACGACAGCTACAGGAACCACGGCCACCAGCACCGAGGCCACTATGAAGACGACTTCTACGCGTAGAGAGGCATCGATACGTGGGGACGAGGAAGGCAAAGCGCACGTCGATGATAATGGGACGGCGGACGTCACAATCGTTCCACGGGCCGCGAGCATCGCGGCAAGGTCGCGCCGCTCTACTGCGTCCGCGAAGAAGAAGGAGCGTCTACAAAGAGAACGAACCCTGCTACAGCTGCGCCTGACTGCCAAGGAGCAAGAGATAAGGCTCGCGGAGCTGGGATCAAGCTCTGAAGAAGAAGAAGACGACAAAGGAAAAGAAGATAAAGAAGCATCGTTCCGGTTGGAAAAATGGTGAAATCGGAAGGAGGTTCCCCCCCCCCATACCCCCCATACCCATACCCGCCCGCAGGGGGCGGAGCCAAAGTCTCGCGAGATCTCACCGAAAAGGAAGGAAGGACGAGGACGGGGAGCTTATACCGCCAACAATGGGGAGGATAGGCACCGAGAACGAAGCACGTCTCGGCCCGCGCGCCCTACTGCAGACATCGTGGAGCAAATGGCTGCCGCGATCTCCAAGGCAGTGAAGATTTCGGCGAGGGAGACACCGCGTTATACAATGGAGCTGCCGACGTTCGATGGACAAGGCAGCGCATGGCTGGGGTTGAAGGGTGCCTACGAAGACTCGAAGCACACCTTCGCAAAGAGCGACAACCTGGCACGGCTAAGGAAGAGCCTGAAGGGTGCCGCTATGGAGGCGGTGGCAAGTTTGTTCACCGCCCACCGAGAGCCGGACGACATAATGGAAGCTCTCGCAAGGAGATTCGGGAGGCCGGACGCACTCGTCACCTGCGAAACAGAAAAATTAAAGGACCTGCGCAAGTTAAACGACGAGCCCCGCGACCTCTGCGTGTTCTCCAGCAAAGTGGCCAACGCTGTGGCTACCATACAGGCGATGAAGAGGGAGAACTACTTGTATAGCCCCGAGCTAGTCCGGGCTATAATGGAGAAGTTCACACCCATACTGAAGAGCAAGTGGTACGACTTCGCGAACATCATGGAACACGAAGTACCCACGCTGAGCCTGCTGTCGACGTTCCTCAACATAGAGGCCGACAAATGCAGTGCCTACGCACCGCCAGAAGTCAACGTTCCCATCACTGTACCTGCGAGTGTGAGAGAGAGGGCGACAAAGAAAAGGACGGAACGAACATACAGCGCCATTACTGACGGAAAGAGGAAACTTTGCCCGCTGTGTAAAGAAAATCATTACCTACCTTCGTGCAATCGGTTTGCCGAGAGCGATCTCGACGCCCGATGGGAGATAACGAAGAGGAACCGCATCTGCTTCCACTGCCTGTGTAGCGACCATCGCCGGGGCAATTGCCGAGCTAAGCCGTGCGGACACAACGGGTAGTACTTACCGGGTAGCGCCAGTAGTGCTTGCCGGACCACACGCGAAGATACACACCTACGCGCTGTTCGACGAAGGCAGCACCGTCACCATTATAGAAAAGGCTACAATCAACTCGCTCGGCAGCGACGGGCCGGTTGACACAATGTGGATACAAGGAATCAACGGCGGAGAGATGAAGCATGAAAAGAGCCGCACTGTTGACGTACAGATACAAGGGCTACACTCGGACGGCGTGCACAAATTAAAGGGCGCACGCACCATCGAGCGTCTCAACTTCACATCGCAGACCATCGGGGAAACGGACCTGGAAGACTGCACACACCTGGACGACATCAGGGACGAGCTCACCTACAAGGATGTCTGTCCGAAGATTCTCATCGGGCAGGACAATTGGGAGCTGATCGTCTCACGCCAGGTCCGAGCGGGACGAAGGAACAAGCCGGTAGCATCACTGACGCTACTAGGTTGGGTGCTACACGGATGCCGCACTTCAGTGTGCGAACCAGTCGCCTTCTGCGGCCACATCAGCGAGAAGTGCGACGAAATGGAGAAGTTAATGAAGAACTTCTTCAAGTTGGAGTCACTGGGCATCGAACCGAGGAGAACCAAGAATGACCCGGAGCAGCGCGCCATCGACCTTCTGGATAAGCGCAGTCGACGGCTACCTGACGGGCGGTTCGAGACCGGACTCCTGTGGAAAGAAGACAATATGAAGATCCCTAACAATTACGGGGATGCTCTCAAACGGCTGCACAATCTAGAGAAGAGACTCGACCGCGATCCGGCGCTCAAGGAGAAGTACAAAGAGCGTATCACAAATTTGTTAGCGTCGGGATACGCCGAGCCTGCGACTACAGCGCCACCTGCAAATAAAACGTGGTACTTGCCACATTTCGCCGTCACCAACCCGGCAAAAGAGAAGATCCGAGTCGTCCACGACGCCGCTGCGAGATCCTTCGGACGCAGCCTCAACGACATGCTGCTATCGGGTCCTGACTTGCTGCAATCACTGCCCGGAGTCGTCATGAGATTCCGCCAACATCCCATCGCCGTGTCAGCGGACATCAAGGAGATGTTTATGCAAGTAAAGATTCGACCGGAAGATCGAGACGCACTACGCTTCCTGTGGAGGGACGACGAGCGAGGCAATACGTTACCACAAGAGTACAAGATGACGTTGGTTATATTCGGAGCGACGTCATCGCCGTGCACTGCGCTGTATATAAAAAATCGCAACGCCGCCGAGTTCGCACACGAAGACGAACGCGCCGTCCGAGAGATACAAATGAACCACTATATGGACGACTTCATAACCAGCTTCACAGACGAGAAGGAAACTGCGAGAGTCGTAAAGTCGGTCGACGAGATACACCGTCGAGCCGGCTTTCAATTGCGCGGATGGGTGTCCAACAAGAAGTCCGTCGTGAAACAATTTACAACGGATCCCGGAGCCACGACAGTCGACATCGGCGGAAGCGAGATGGAGAAAACACTCGGACTGCTATGGGAGATAAAGGAAGACTGCATCGGCTTCCGCGTAAATACTACGAGGACACCATCTGACGCCATAGAAGGCAGACGCTCACCCGCCAAGAGGGAAGCACTCAGCGTAATTATGTCGCTGTTCGACCCGCTCGGACTCGTATCGCCGATAACCACTCCGGCGAAACGACTCATGCAAGATACCTGGAGGTATGGAACGAGCTGGGACAAACCGCTTCCGGAAGAGCTGCAACCAAAATGGAACGCGTGGATGGAGACGCTGCGCGCTCTAGAGGAGCTTCGCATTCCCCGCTGCTACGACATGGAACCGGCCTCGAGAAGGGAGCTGCACACATTTGTGGACGCAAGTGAAGAAGCCTACGCCGCCGCCGTGTACTGGAGATTTGAACGAGCAGACGGCAGCGTGAAGATCGCACTGGCCGCTGCAAAGAGCTGCGTCACACCGCTCAAACCCGTCTCAATCCCGCGGCTTGAGCTCCAGGCGGTAGTACTCGGCGCGCGACTGGCCAAAAACGTCGCAAAGGAGCAAGACTTCGAGGCAACAAGGCGAGTCTACTGGTGCGATTCACGCACCGCACTCGCGTGGATCAGAGCCGAACCACGGGCGTTCAAAACGTTCGTCGCACATCGTATCGCAGAAATAGAGGATACTACAAAGAAAAAGGAATGGAGATGGCTACCGTCGCAACTCAACGTAGCCGACGACGTGACACGAGCAACGCCCGCGGACTTCAACAGAGACCACCGATGGTTCATCGGCCCGCCCTTCTTACTATCTCCCGAGGAGCAATGGCCAGTCGAAGCAAGCACAATAACCGAACGCACCGGGGAAGAAAAAGAGAAATGCTGCGCAATAACGAACACGACCAAGGGGCATGCACACTTGCCCGATATCACGCGCTTTTCAAAGTGGGAGCGCCTGATCCGGGCCACCGCACGCGCTCTACAATTCATCGACTTGTGCCGCAAAAGGAGGCACATAGTAGCAGCTGCGCGTCACAAAAGGACCATTGCCAACCCGACGTCGGACCCGGCATGGTCAGGAACAAGGAAAGGCGACGCTAAGACTACACAAAAGAAAGAACCAGCGCGCGGCAAGTGCAAGTTCGTACCGATGGAAGCGCACTATCTCATACGAGCGGAGCATCAATGGATGAAGGCAGCACAAGAGGACAGCTACGCATGCGAACGTAAGCGCATCGAGCGTAGCGCCACACCGGCGGGAGACGACAAACTCGCCGCACTGAGTGTGATCGTGGGAACCGACGGACTGCTACGACAAAAGGGAAGAATCGCTGCCGCAGGAGAGATTAGCGAGGAAACGACGAATCCGGCTGTGTTGGATGGTTCACACAGCTATACGAGATTGTACATAGACCATGTACATAGGAAAATGCACCACGGAGGCGTCGAGCTAATCGTCAACGAACTGCGACAGCGACTGTGCATAGGAAAGATTCGCCCTACAGTACGGGGCGTCATAAAGGCATGCATGATGTGTAGACTGAAGAAGGCGAAACCGACGAGTCCAGCCACCGGCGATCTACCGCACGCGCGCGTAGCACATCACGCGCGCCCGTTCACCTTCACCGGGCTTGACTACTTCGGTCCCATCGAAGTAACCGTGGGCCGACATCGAGAAAAAAGATATGTCGCCTTATTCACATGCATGACGACGAGGGCTGTACACTTGGAAGTGGCAGCATCACTCAGCGCAGATTCCGCCATCTCTGCGCTACGACGATTCATGGGGCGACGCGGCTGCCCAACAGAGTTATGGTGTGACAACGCCACTAACTTTAAAGCCGCGGAAAAACAACTCACCGAGGCCGCACTCGCCGCGGTCCAAGAAGAAGCAACTGCGAAACACATCGCGTGGCGTCACGTTCCCCCCTCCGCCCCCTTCATGGCCGGGGCCTGGGAACGCATGGTGCGCACAGTAAAAGAAGCCCTACGAGCGACGCTACGCGAGAAGTACCCGAGCGACGAGACACTCCACACATTACTCATCGAGGCGGAGAATACTGTCAACTCCCGCCCACTCACACACGTGGCGGTAACACCAGAGGAGCCGGAGGCGCTCACACCGAATCATCTGCTGCTGGGGCCTAACTCACATGTCCCAGCACGGCACCAGCAGCTGCACCCGTCCCAAGGGCGCCGAGGACCCCCTTGGGTGCGTCCTCTGCGGTCAGCTGGGGCATCCCGCGAAGTATCGCGGTTGCCCTAAAACGCCGCGTAGGCCATCCAGGTGGGTCCCCGCCAGGCCCCCTCCCCCCGCCAAGCGCCCGCCTACGCAGGCGCCTCTGGCCTCCCTCATGTCGGTGAAGGTAAAGGCACCCAAACCCGCGCCCTCTGCGCAACCCACTTCAGCCGCGGTGCTCTCACCCGCGAATTTCCCTTCGCTGCCCAAACCCACGCAGCAAGCCTGGAGGACCACTCCAGCCGCCCCTGCGCCGGCCCCCAAACCCGTCCCTAAGCCGCAGCCCCCTAAGGCCACCTCCTCCCAAGTCCAGACCAGTCCTGGTCTAACGGAAGATCTGGCATTGGTCAGTAACTTCCTGGGGACCATAAATCTCCAGGAGATTAGAAACCTGGCCCAAGCCCTCAGGTCCACTGACGGCAACCCAATGGCCCGTCTGGACCTCATAATTAGGTACGAGCCCGTACTTAGCGCCCTTGGCCTCTTCAAGGCCTGTCCATAAAAACCCCCTCTTCTAAAAAAAAAATTTCTCTAAAATGGATAACACATCCAAGAGAATCCAAACCCTCCTCCCTCTCCGTCGCGTTCTTCAACGCTGACGGCATCCGCTCTCAACGCACCCAGATCCATGATTTCCTCAGAAATCACCAAATAGATGTAATGCTAGTGCAAGAGACCTTCTTGAAGCCTAGTCACCGCGATCCCAAAATCTTCCAGTACAACATTGTACGAAATGACAGGTTAGCCAGACATGGCGGTGGAACCCTCATTTACTACAAGAGGTCTCTGCACTGCATTCCTATTCCTACCCCTCCACTGACTAACATGGAGGCCTCGGTCTGCCGTATAGCCATGACAGGTCATCAACCTGTCACTTTGGCCTCTGTTTATCTGCCCCCCTACAGAGAACTGCTCAGGACTGACCTCGAGTCACTCCTCGACTTAGGTAACTCAGTCATCCTGGCAGGAGATCTAAATTGCAAGCACCCCAGCTTCAACAGTCATACTTCAAACCGTAATGGAAATCGCCTCTACAGACTTATTGACCTACTGGACTTTGACGTCATAGCTCCCACGACGCCAACTCATTACCCTTCTATAGTCACCCACAGACCCGACGTCCTCGACATCGCCCTTTTCAAAGACATTACCCTACGTCTAAACTCACTAGAAACCCTTGCCGAGTTAGACTCTGACCACCGCCCCATAATCATGAAATTAGGACGGCAGACCGATTCACCTCCCCATGACAAGACCATTATCGACTGGGCCAAACTAAAAGAAGCCCTTAAGGCTTCTAGCTCTCCCCACCTCGACTCTATCCCCGACCACCTGACCAGTGCGGATGACACAAACACGGCGGTCTCTGGACTCGGCAGCCACCTTAAGGATTTAATCCAAAGCTCCTCCAGGCGGGTCCCAGCGGCGAATGATCGCCGATGGGAGCTGCCTGAGGGCATTAGGGAGCTGCTAAGAGCCAAGAACGCAGCCATCCGTGCTTACGACTCCTTCCCATGTATCGAGAATAGGCGTAGAATGCGAGCTTTACAGAGGGACGTAAAGAATCGCATCGCTGAATTCAGAAACACCAATTGGGAAACCCTGTTGTCAGAGATCTCGCCATCACGCACAGCTTACTGGCGGATGGCTAGGTCTATGAAAACAGACAATACAGCCTCCATGCCCCCACTGACTAGACCGAACGGCCGAGACGATGCAGAGAAGGCCGAATGCCTGGCTGATAGCCTAGAGGCCCAGTGCTCCCCTAGCCGCCAGCCGGTTGACGAGTCCCACGTCGACCTGGTTGACGGAGAGGTGTCATCGAGCCTCCATCCCTCCCTCAGACTCCCTTCTACCGGTTACAGTTTCAGAAATCCAGGAGATTATTCAAAATCTTAAAATTAAGAAATCTCCTGGTATCGACGGAATACCCAACAGGGTGTTCAAAAGTCTTCTGATCCAATTGATCGCCCTCCTCGCGGCCATCTACAATGCCGCCATGCGGAATCATCTCTTTCCAGCCGCCTGGAAAGAAGCCGTCGTCATCGGCATCCCCAAACCGGGCAAATACCGCTCGGATCCCGCTAGCTACAGACCCATTAGCCTATTGAATACAATGGCTAAAATCTATGAAAGAGTCCTCCATACCCGCCTGCTGAGACACATTGACTCAAAAGGCCTTCTAATCAACGAACAGTTCGGCTTTAGAGCCAAACACTCAGCAGGCCAACAAGTGCACCGAATAACGGAGCACATACTTTCAGGTCTCATTCAAAAGAGACCTCTCAGAACTCAAGCTGTCTCCTTCGACGTAGCGAGGGCCTTTGATAAGGTGTGGCACAACGGTTTAATTTATAAACTGTACCAACTGGAGGTGCCCGAAAGTCTCATTCTCATCATTAGAGACTACCTTACCAATCGCACCTTTCGCTACAGAATTGAAGGCACGCTATCCAGCCCCCGCCCAATAAGAGCTGGAGTCCCCCAGGGCTCCGTTCTAGCACCCACGCTCTATTCACTCTATACTAACGACACCCCCTACCCCCCAGGAATAGAGCTCGCCCTCTTCGCGGACGACACCGCCCTCTACGCTTCAGATAGGAATGTACGCATGCTCTCTCTACGCCTCCAGCGAGCAGTCACCGCCCTAGGCGAGTGGTTTGTGCGGTGGAGGATAGAGATAAACCCGGGGAAAAGTGCAGCCATGTGCTTCCCATGCTGTCTCACTCCTAAGCTCTCCCCTCTCCCGATAACCCTTCTCGGTCAAACGATTCCTCTCGTCAAAAAGACCAAATATCTCGGAGTCACTCTAGACCACAGAATGACCTTCCGAGATCATATCAAAACTGTCCGCAACCGAGCCGCCTTTGTGCTCGGTCGCCTCAACCCCCTCTTAAGCGGGAAAAGTAAAATGTCGCTTAGAAATAAGTTGACATTATACAAATCTCTCGTCCGTCCCATCATGACCTATGCCAGCGTTGTGTTCGCACACGCGGCTCCCTCTAACATCAAGACCCTCCAAAGGCTCCAAAACAGATTCGTGCGCAAGGCCGTGGCCTCAGCATGGTACTTGTGTAACGTCGACCTCCACAAAGACTGAGCTTCCCTCCATCGTCAAATACATAAAAGACTCTGCCCGACGCTACTATGACGCTATCCCCCATCATCCCAATCCTCTGATTGTCTCCTCCCTCACCTACACACCGGACAGGAGTGCCCCTCCCCGCTATCGTAGGCCGCGGCACATCCTGGACGATCCCGACGATCCGATCACCGCTGCCAATGCGGTTCTCTCACTGCACTCGAACACTGCACACAGACACCGTCCCCGCCGGCGGAGACGTAGACGTCCCCCCCGATACACCGTTAACACACACCGGCCCTCAGCCAACATGTTCACTAGGTATAGACACGTGCCCCTGGGCGCTTCTCGCCGACTCGCGATCCCGCGGTTTCCCCCCAATGCAACGCCCTAAGCCGAGGTCCGTTCCTTCCGCCGGTTTACCGGCGGGGGAGCCCTTAGGCTCGTTGCAGCACACACTTTTGCTCCTGGCTGAGCGCCTTCTGCGCTCGCCCTAATCTAAACAAGTCCGGTGACTCTTGAAAGGCCAATAGGGCCACAAGAATTTAGTCCTCCCGAAAAATAAAAAAAAAAAAAGGTTAACTTCACTTCCGCAGCGGCATCCACTCCGAGAACAACAAGAAGAAGAACAAGTACCTCTGCGCTACCCCGGCTCTATTGAAGAACAAGCCTAGTTGTTTCATTCACGAAAAACCTATTATACAGTCCACACCCCCCAGGCGATCCAGTTGGTGCGAAGTACAAACACTAGCACTCTACGTGTTAGTGCATACGTATCCCGCACACTTGCTGAAAGGACCATTCTTGGTTATGGAATAGGATGTTGTTAAGAGGCTTTACGACCTTCTCATGAATCGTATCTCGTTACACTTGAGCCGAGATTTTGTTATCTTTTTCACAAATATATGGTTCAGTCACTCCAACACCCCTAACTAATAACACCCTACCTCGCTAAACCACGTTACACCTTATTGACCAACTGAGCAGCTTCTCTGGAGTTATGAGCATAAACTCGATCATTCTGCTTGTTAAAATGTTCCTCAATGGTGAACATTTTCTCGTCCGTAAATAAGATTTGTATGTGAGCTCCCTCTGCGTACCGCCGAAGAAGTTGTTTTGATTTATTTCTTTAAAATTCTTTAATATTTTCTTTAAAATGCCAGTTAAGAAATGACCAGTACGTCTTTTGTAAACAGCACTCTTAAATCATCTTTTTAAACACGTGACATGGTTCTGAGTGCTATATTGTATAAAATTGTGCTCTCTGGATAAAATCTTTAGCTTCCGGGCGGGATTTCTTCGGATTCTCTCGTTCACAGCTTTAATCGTCTGTTTAATACGAATAGTGCATGGACGCCCAGACCGTTTTCTGTCACAGTCCTGAAACAGAGGACGTTTCAATGTACCCACAAACAGCCCGGTACACAAACATTCGGCTAATGCCAAGCGGATGGAGAGTTTTAAAAACTTGCATTTGGCTCCATGCCTACATTGTGTAATGCAATTACAACAATTGTATAATTACAGTAACACGGTTTTCAATAACATTTATTTTTCACGTGGGAATGACAGATTCCAAATTCAAATGTAATTTATTTATATTTCTTTATTGTAACGCTATTTATGGCCAGACAGTTTCAGAATTTAAAAAGACTCGTAGAATCGAATTGAATAGTGGAAAATTTGTCATAACCGTAACGTACAGGTCGCAATCTAAATAATAACAGATCAAATTTTGAGCAGCGATCGTTGTCGGTGGATGTTTCTTATCGGATACTGTTGTAATGGAATCGACACGTGAGAGGATTACAACCGACCGTCGACGGTTCAATCCCGGTACAATAGAATAATCTAATCGCTACAACGGCTAAGGACAATTTAAATTATAGGGCGATTTGTTTGATTTAATTGCGCTAATGATTATTAAAATCCTCTTATAGGAAAAATCGTAGACGAGCAGACTGTCATAATCAATCAATAGCCCTGCCTACCCCCACGTTATTATTAACATTTTAAAGTACCGATGGCTATAAGTTGACCTGCTGCTCTAGGTACGTAAGTTAATTTTATAATAAATGGTTCATTCCCACATGCATACAGACATATATGTACGTGACCATTTAACTAATGGAACTGCAAAAGAATAATTGTACAGAGGGCGGACTCAATTTTAGTGGCATTCTCTGCCAGTCAACCTTTGGTTAAACTGAAATGCATGAGGGTGGTGCAAAGCAAAGTCCTTGCTTAACTAAATACAAAATAGTAAACATATAAAGTAAGTAATAGTAAGTAAAGATGATTAACATAGTAAAGATACTAAGTACATAGATATCTCAAAATATGTAGGTATATATATAATACAATATACATACAATGCATATTATATAATTAAAATACAAATACATAATATAAGTATATGGCACAGATACGCGTGAAAAGTATTAAACAGTACTTAACAAATACGAACCTAGTTTTTTTTTTTGTTATTTTTAAGGAACTTTTATGCCTTGGCACAACGTACCTAATGTTATTTTACTGATAATCATTACGCCTAAAGCCTATACACAAATCAGTTAACGGATCGCTGGACTAAGAATAAGCCACACAAATGTACCATTGTCGCGATATCTGTACCCGGCCGAGTGACCAAGCCAACACTATCGACCATCGAATCGTATTCATCGGAAGCGAATCGAATAAATCGAACGAGTGAGCCAATTCGATACGACAGGGCTTTCTGAGATAGCGACACAATTGTCAATATCAATATGTCAATGCAAATATAGAAATGCAAGCCATTCGTAATGCACCCTTGCATTTCGCTCGTAGGTTTCATATTATTGATGTGAGTTTAGCTAAGAACATAAGGTCTAAAACGTATTTCTTTTAGGTCTCGTGCCCTGAATTTTTTTATGAGTGAATTTTTTACAGAGAGCTCATGTGCCGCCAGACGAGTGGTAAAAAAATAATAGAGGTTGTATATATAATTCTTCAAGGCCAGCAGCACACCCGCTACAGATGTTACAGGGGTAGCGATAACCACTTACCATCTGGTGGTCCTACATCCGTCTCTCATTTCTTCTATAAATAATTAATTAATTACCGTAAGAACGTAAACCTTTTTTGTCCGCTGCTAGGCGTGGATCTTCTCATATACATTGTCGTGTGCATGAGGGATGTATGGCCATAAAACACCAGGATGATCAAGCGGGTTGACGTGTCCACGCTTTTAGAGGTGAAGTTACTCAGAACTTAACAACACCCACGAGATGAGATATCGTGGTACTGTATACTGTATACTGTATATAAAGCCGCCCGAAACGACACTGCCACTGCTATAATAATTATTTCTCAATTTTTATTGCTTAACCTAATACATACACAATCAGTTTTGATAACTTGACATTGTTGCCTCTATACCTTATTGTCTGCACTAAACACGAACAATCATCTCTATTAATTACGCTAACAAACATCCAATTAACCACAAACCGGATGTAACACCGCGAGAGCATAACGATGGCGCCACATACGCGAGGAGCAGTTCCGGCGGAAATGGCGGACCATTTCCGGCCGGCCTGTGGCTGCGCACGTCACTTCCGTGCAAACCTCACTGACGTGTTATCGGTTGGAGTGGGACGAAATCCATTTGGGAATTTTAATTGAATGGAAGGGATTAGAACGGAACTGGTAAAGGAACTTGTCGGATTAGTGAAGTTTGCAGGGATTGATGGAGTTGTAAGTGATGCTTTTGTGTATTGGTGCAGGTACGCCATCGAGAGGATAAAAGGATAAAAAAATAATACAATTATATTTATCGATCAAACAAATTTTGATAGATCGATAGTGTAAATGAATTGAAACAAAATTCACTCTTACTATGACATGCTGACACAATTTTTTTTTTTTTTTTTTATGTACGAAGGCGGCAGACGAGCATACAGTCCACCTGATGGTAAGTGGATACTGTCGCCCATAGACATCCGCGATACATGCCAACATTAGTCCAAAATGATAATGTTGGCACGCCCCCGGATGCGCTGCCTACCTTTGGAGATATAGGAATGGATTTGGAGAAAGGGTTGGGAAAATGGGCAGGGATAGGATAGGATGGGAATGGGCTCTGGCACATCACACTCACTACCGAAACACGTACGTACATTGGGGAAATACGATAAATTGGAAAATGCAGTACATTTCAAGGTAGTCTTCTGTGAGAGAGGGGTAACGTGGCCAGTCGAGCGCGTCCAGCGGCTGTTGGATTGCAGCGTGCACTCTCCCCCTTTTATGCCATTTTACATTCCTTTCAGCTATTATTTCCACTGACTTTATCAATTACTATTATAACATTGTTAATATTTGATGACTTGACCAATGTATAAATATTGTAAAAGTAATGAAGTAGACCATTTTTTTTTATTTAATTAACATAAGGCTGGGGATATATCTTTAATTGCTCAGTTTGTTATAGAAATAAATAAAACCAATGCCATTCACTAATTATAGTAATCTGTGTAATAATTTAAACTAATCATGTATAAAAGTAATGAACTGCATATTTTTAAAATCATATAATATGTTGTAATTATCTTGAAGAGGTAACATGAAAATTAATATAATATCGTGTATCATATAATTAATGAATATACTTAATATAATAACCACGGTGCTTAATATAGAAATAGAAACTAAAGACTTGTTTAATAATAGCCAAACTAATAAAATATCTTACAAATAATTGATTACAAATAAATCATATTGATTTATTCATAAAATAATACAAATGTTCCTTATTTGCTTGCGGCAAAATGTCGCTGCGCAGTTGTAGGTACTGTGTGCTCGTTTTGCCGCCATTGGCATAGCCACGGTAGAGCTGGGTGAAGCGCTTGTCTTGCTAGCATAGGAAAGACTTAAAATTACAAGAAAATTGTTTGCTTGAAACCATCCTGGATAATATCCTGCACTAATACGCCATTGTTTGCCATCTCCTTTATATATAAAAAATACACAATATGTAATTTGTTATTTCGACATTATTTGACTTGCTTCTATAGTTTTTATTTTCTCATAATTGTTTTCTTTTTCATGTAGTCTCTTTATAAATTCATGACGCAGCTCGTCTGCTCGTCAGCTGCATACATTTCGGCCTGAGACCAACTTGGAATTAGAGTTAAACGAATTTGCCTCCACCGCTTCGTTTAAACATGCTTAACGTCGTTTGAGCGCTTTTTAGTATAAACTGGTCTCTGGACGCTTATGTTTCTGTTCTGCTCAGTTTCAAAGTGTCACCGCGTAATGACTTTCAGTGGACGTTAATCGAAATAAACTCTCGGTGAAGTTTAATTTGAATCGCGGTTTTAAGATAATTGAAGAATAAATTGAATTTCTTAAACTTCCTTCTGTTTTCGGAAGTTCTGTGTATATTGCAAGATGTAGAAATTTTCTCAAGAGAAAGACACAGAGAGGTTTAAAATTCAGTGATTTAATTTAAATAAGATTTAAAATTCAGGCGAAAGATTTGCCGAAAAAATATACAAATATAAATATAAGGTGAGGATCCGTGGTCGCTATTGTAGCTAATATACTTATATTCATATGACATATATAACAAGACGACCGATTAGCCCAGTTGATAGTGAGGTCTGCTGTGTAAAAGTTAGCGGGTTCGATTTCTGGTTGGACGTTCATCTATTTACAGACAAATATTTGTTCTGGAGCCATTATGTGTTAACTTTATTTAGTATTTAAATTCGTAACATTTGCAACATATTCACTTATGTTATGACATGTCTATAATTATGTATATATTGGCAACTAATACATTTTTATCGATTGCATAAACTGTAATCATAACCAGCCCACTGCTGGACATGGTCCTTAAACATCCTTAAAACTTCACGCTGGCCAAGCGGATTGGCGAGTCTCCTCTTTTAGAGGTGGTATAGTTCCTCAGCGCTTGTGGTAGGGGGTTTGTTAAACTGTGTGATAAAAAAATTGCAGACCACGCAGAGTATATTTATGAGCCCAACTAATTATAAACCATCTATGGTACTTATAACCGTACTCGGGCAAATAAAGAATCTGAATCTGACACATTTATATCCCCTCGCATTTCACACAAAAATACCTTATAATCGACTGTACCCGAGAGCAAAAATATGGAATTTGCTTTGCGAGGATGATGTCTCGAAGGCTTTGAGTGACAAGCGTGAAGCCGCTCAACGGAGGCTTTACCCAGCACTACAACCATACCACCTCAGCGATAACGATTTAAGTGTTTTTACGAATAAGAAAGTTCATACTATTCATATCAGAAACTGTAAAGAGACTTTTGTCATGACAATGAATAGAAACATTAGTTAACCGAAATCAACCACGTCATCGTCTAATGCTGGACATGAGCCTCCCCATGCACATAGTATTAAACATGGGGGATACAGTGTATTAAAACTCGACGCTAGTCAAGCGGGTTGACTAGTCCACTTTTTTTTAGAGGTGGTGGAGTTCCTCAGGATTTGTGGTAGCCGCTTTGTTATTCCTTAGTCGCCTTTTACGACACCCATGGGAAGAGATGGGGTGGTTTCTAAAGGCGGTCGACACCACACGGCGAAATATTGATCGCGTAAAACGTGAATAACGGCAAGAAGGGAGGAACTGTAAGCGAAGTATGACGGTGATACTTGACAGCTTTGAATAGACACAAACTCAAGGCGCCGTATGTTATGCTGTTATTTTTTTTATGTACAAGTCAAAGAAAGCTATTAAGTAAGTTACAAAGACCTATTGAAGCGATCAAGGCTTTCTAATTTTAAATTAATTCAGTGTGTATCCAGTAATGGTGACTAACAGACCAGATTTTTCAAAAAAAGAAAGCTATATTAGTCACTTAGTTTTAGTCGAAATTAGTTCAGTTAATCATTAGTATAATCCAAAGTCGCTCAGTGAGTAATGGACACAATTATACTCGGAGTTTCTTTGATGAATAGAATCCGAAACTAACAAATTCGCAGAAGAACCAGTATCATTTACATAGATCAAAGGATCAATAAATTAAAGTGGCAATGGGAAGGTCACATTTATCACAGAACCGACAGCCGATGGGGTCGATCGGTCGGAGAGGGCATGGAAAGGTATTCGTGCCTTATATATACGTAAGCCGTAATAACGGCAATCAGTGACTCAGAGAGCTGTAACCCCCCCCTTGAGGATTCTCGAGTACAAGGGGTGCCTCACAGCCAAACCTGGGCTCGCGCGTAGTAGCGCGCAGGGGTGTGGAGGATCCAAACTGACTAAACGATGAACTATTTCGGACGCCCCCTGGTGGGACTGGAGCGTAACACTAAATGTCGTGACGTACTTCGAACGAAGCCTATATTGAAAAGTAGAAACTGACTGTAATTATAGTAGTCACTTATAAGTCGAAAATTATACCTTCTCCATTTCCTCATATTAAATTCGTACATAGATACCCCTGTGGCCTCGTAAACTTGTGTCTCTCACCCGTTTTACTCTCGTGACGTGTTCACACCGCGTGAAATTATGACACAACTAATGCTTGTACATGCGACTTCAATTTTTTATTGTGACCTATTTTTACTGAGTAGATTGCTACATTATTTTCTGTTCCTGGTAAGAGCTGGAAAAGAAACGATCCATGTGAATACTTGTTTCTACATGGCAGTTAGGCTATTACCATTTATGGCTTTTCTTGAAGCCTCATCTGGTATTTGACCAATATAAATGAATGAAGAATGAATCATTTATTGGCTTAATAATCTCACTACACTTATACATATATTAGAAATGAATATGAATAACATTACAAGCAGTTGATACTATGGCAAATGGCCGCAACTCAGCATGATAAACTACAATAGAAATCGCAGAACTGCACAGGACCCCAGGACCCCAGTATGTCCCTATTCCCCTCTGAACACATATGGCCGTACTGTATGTACTGTTTGTACAGGGAGACATTATTAGGTGCCTTATAGAACAGGACTGCCCTTGCTATCACGTGATGGTGTTAGGCTAAAATACACTACACGCAGATTGGCGGATATTAGACATGGCCCACATTTTTTTTTTAACATTAGGACACGTAGATTTACTCAAGATGTCTTCCTTCATCGCCGAGCTAGTGATAATTGAAGATACCGTATTTAAGTGAAAATTCAATGATATGAGCTAGATTCGAATTCACGGATTCACAAATGTGAGTCGGGATCAGATACCTCTAGGCCAGGGGTCACAAAATGGCGGACCGCGGACGTATTTTGTGCGGACCTTAAGAGAACAGTAAAATTCATACCTAAAACTTTTATTTAAATATGTCAGAAAGAATCTAAGAATATCAAAATAAAAATTTATAGTAATTTAATTTAACTCGGGTTTAGTCTTCTTTGCCGCTCATCGGATAGCCACGACAACGGACGACGCGAGACGCAAGCCGTGCGACGAAGCGACGCGCGAATGATCATTGATCAGGCCACAGTAGGCAGACGTGCGGCGAGGAGGCCGGGGTCTTTACGCGTACATATTAACTTTGTACAATGTTTGAATCAACATATATTTGTGAAGCAGCGTTTTCCAAGATGAACTTCATTAAAAATAAATTTCGATCTCGACTTACCGATGACCATCTCCAGGATTTAATGGCAATAGCTTGCACCAACTTAACTCCAGACTTCAGACAGATAGTTCAAAGTAAAAAATGACATTTTTCGCATTAATATTAGATATTTACTTTGTTATTTTTGGTGCATTGGTCAGTTATTTGTTAATTGACATTTTAAATGTTGGTTGCTAGTCATCATCTACCAAACGGACCGCGACAATCTTATAATTTATAAAAACGGACCCCCAATGAAACTAGTTGGTGATCCCTGCTCTAGGCTATCATTACTTTATCAATACGATACAATACCATCAGTCTATGTCTCTCCATTGTTCGATATAGGCCTCTCCTAAAGCTCGCGACCACACACGTTCCTCGGATCTTCTCTTTCAACTACAACCGGTGAACTTTTTCAAGTCATCGATCCAACTGAGCGGAGTGCGCATCCCACACTGCTCTTCCCAGTACGTGGTCTCCACTCGAGGACTCGTCCACCCTAACAGTTATCGGCAAATATGACCTGCCACTTCTGCATGCCAATTCTATGAACTATATCGGTAACTTAAGTTCTTTGGCGAATCTCTTCGTACCACTAGATTCACCATTAGCGAACCTAATACATATAACGAAACTCAGCACAGTTATTGCTTATGTATCGGGTCTTTTTGCACTACCTATATCCCTTTAATTTTTCTCTATCCTAAGGTTGCCTGGAAGAGATTGCCTTAGCGATAAGGTCGTTTATTGTATTCTGTCATTTATTGTTTGTGCACAAGTAATAACCAATTGTATACAATAAAGAGTATTTATTATTATTATTAATATTATTATTATCTGGTTAACATTTAGGGTACTTCTTATTCAGATCAATTAAAGAGTTCCCACGGGAATTAAGCTAACCACACATACTCTAACGTGCACGAAGTCGCAGGCACCGCTAGTTGTACCATATATAATACCATATAATTAGTGCGACGACCATTCAAAAACAAGAATTTACTTGTACAGAGCAGCATGTAGTACACTTGAAACGATTCCCCAATTCCCTATTCAACTTCCCGCATCTCCTGATTTGCGGCTTAGTATTTAATGTCGTTGACTCAAACTGAACTACAAACTCCCGACTGTACGGTCTGGTAAGATTGATAATGTAATGGCTTAAAGGCAATAAGCAAATAGAACAGGAAATCTAACGAACATCATGGAATTTTCAGTCCGGAGAAGTCAATTTCTGCGCTAGCTAATTTACTAATTATGACTATAATTATAAAAATCTCAAGTTAATCAAATAATTCAGAGAATATTTACTTCAGACATTTCAATTATGATTTTACCAGAAAGTAAAAATAATTAATTAAACACTACAACTAGCGTCATCTACAGTTTTCCCCTGTAGGGACACAGTGTTGACACTGTGCATACAGAAGCGCACGTTGTTTTACGTTGTCAGCAAATTGCGGACGGTATAGCGTCACTGTTCACACTGTATTCGCCAGTCGTCTCCCACACGCTCCACGAGATGTATTCTGTTACTTAATTCAACTGAACCTACAACCAGAACTCCAATCCCAGACATATACATTAGATATAATCTGTGACCTAAGCCTCTTTGCTGTTTGGCACAGATTTTGTCTGAGGTTTGCACTGGCTTCTCTGTTCTAAAGGATGAAAAACATAAACGTACTTATACGACTAATGCGCTTCTCGCTATTTTAAAATCTCATTAGAGTTAATTGTGAATCTAATCCAACTCTTCTTGATGAATGCGAAACGCTTCATCGTCGAATTAACTACACGAAATATGAAGACAAATTTTTTTTTTTTTTTTAAAAGCTGTGTTAATAAAATAATAGTTATGTAAACGTTATAGAATAATATAGATAAAGCGCGCGCCAGGAGCAGGAATAATTTCGGTCATTGACATGAGATCAGTCAAGACTGAACGGTAAAGAGATTTGTATGAAATCGTCGATCAACGACCACTTTACTAGACCCCTCATTCGCGCGCTTTGGTATAAGGTCTCGCTGTGGTTATTATACTGAGGCCATAGTCTTTACTCGACCAGAGAAAATTTGAAAAGACTAAAAGTGCTATGTAATTACTCGTTCGATGTAAAGAGATTAGTAGTAGACGCGACTGGTACTTGTTGAATCCAATAACTAATTTTCACTCTTAACTATACTTTTATGCAGAAAAAACATATGGGGATAAATGACACCTAAAATTTGTAGACGGGATATAGGGTACTTCCGTGTTGGTAGATAAAAACAATTGGGAACAAAGTGGTGGATTAATCTGATAGTATAATAGGCAGTTCTTTGTCATCTCCTCTCTAGATTACAAACTTTGGTAGTTCAGTTAATATGTCGATTGAATCGATCGATTATCTATCGACGCATTGACTTGTCGAGTAAGCAATTTTATAGATGGTGTATTTTTGTCGATTAATTTTGAGTGATAACATCGAATGAATTGAATCTAAGGCCACCTTTAAATATGGTCATGGCATTAATAGCAATAGTCAACAGCATCAACGTTACCTCCCTAAAATTACCATTTTTTTTTATTGCAGGACGAAACGTCGGGCCCCCTCCCGCTAGGTGGACTGACGACTTCAAGAAAGTCGCCGGTGGTGGCTGTACAGTAGAAAAACACAGGCCGATGGTACATAAAGTGGGGGTGTGGTGCGGAGTGAAAAATACTTAATGGGTGCTTCCGGGTAAGAGGGTAAGGGGAGGGGGGGGGGATCCGGTACAACCCAGAACAAAGAACTTGCGGGATGCGAAATAATTAGGGAAAATCAACGAAATAACAATGATTATCGTGAATGTCGAAACTTACCTGGAAGAATCGAGGCGCAGCACATCCAGGGCAGCCGGCCAAGACGCGGCCGCTGTCGCCGCGAACACTTCACTAGGGCCACGATCCGATTGTTATTGTTTCGCGAGTCATTTGCACTGGAGTTTTGTGGTGCCGTCAACTGCAACCGAATGATTTTTCGCGGCGCGCGATGAAGAGAGGCCGAGTTCAAAAACGTGGCAAAATCAATAAAGAGGCGCGAACATATCTAGTGTGATTAAGAATTTCACTAAATAACAATCTACCTTTAGACCCTACAACAAAAGAATACAATGTTGTTTTCAAACAGAAATTAGTCTTGATTAAAAGTCGAACTGCACCCATAAAAGCGAAAGAATCAATAGTTGCAAACGTAAAACCAAAATGACTGCAATATCCTCCGGATCAAAGTAATAGTTCCGAACTGCGGGCGATACGAAACGGTAACACACGAACACGTAGTCCAGCTGGACGACAAACTCATTAAATGATTTAATACAAATTTAATTGTATTTTGTAGGGGGAGAGTGCGTGCTGCATTCCCACAGCCGCTAGGCGCACTCGACTGACCACGTTACCACTCTCTCACGCAAGACTACTTTGAAATATACAGCATTTCCTACTTTATCGTATTTCCCCAATGTACGTACGTGTTTCGGTAGTGAGTGAGATATGCCAGAGCCCATTCCCATCCCATTCTATCCTATCCCTCTTCATTTTCCCAACCTTATCTCCCAATTAATTCCTTAACCGGTGAAGGTACACAGCGCATCCGGGGACGTGCCAACGGTTATCATTCTGGACTGATGTTGGCATCTATCGCGGATATCTATGGACGACAGTATCAACTTACCATCGGATGGCCTGTATGCTCGTCTGCCGCCTTTTTTCTATAAAAAAATATTCAGTTATTTATCTAATATTTTATGCACAAAAGGCGGACTTAATGCCTAGTGGCATTTTCTGCCCGTCAACTTTTGGTTAAACAAGAAAACGGAGGGTGGTGCATCGTGCAATCAATAAGAAATAAATATAAACAATACAAATAATCAAGCGGAAAAATGTTTCTTCTAAATGTGATAAAGAGGAATATCTTTCGAGTTTCTGTAACAAAATTGCATTAAGTACGATTAAGTATATAACCCTATCTAAGAAGAAAAGGCATAAGTAACGTTTGTAATGAAAGTATTTTAACTATAGTCGGAATTTTAATTCGATTCCAGATTTGACAATTTCAGTGTTGCAACGTTATGACAAGTACTAAATAGTAACGTTGCGAAATTATTCGATACGGAAATGGAATATTTCCGGATCGATTCTTCTCGTTTATAATTTTATTCTCGTAAACTAAGTATATCAGGAAATTAAATATTTGTGAACGGATAATTTAGTTATGACGATTAATTTTATTACGGATCTGAGAGTTTTCTTTAATAATTGTGTGTGAAATAAATAAATAAATGTGATCATGAAGGAACATGAGAAATAAAACAAATAGATGTATTATGGTAATATTTTATTTTATTAGATCGTCGCCGTCATCGCTATCGCTATCGCTGTCACTTTCTGTAACATTTATTATAAATGTGTCTGTGATATTGTCAATTAACATATCTAGCCTACTCATTTTTTCCTCTTCTTTGACAACTTGGGATACGCATTTAAACCATTCGGTGGCCGTAATTTTTTGAATGCCTTCCTCAAATAAATTTCTCACGTCTGTCAATTTGAAGGTTTTATTATTTTGAGCTACATGCCCCTTTACCTGAGCCCATATCAATTCGATAGGGTTCAGCTCGCAATGGTAAGGGGGCAGTCTTAAAACCGTGATCCCATGTTGTGCTGCCATTTCGTCTACAGCGTACTTATTAAAAGACTCGTTATGTGGAATCAGTTCTAAAAGCGTAGCTTTAACCATATCTGGTTCGTAATGAATATTTTTATTTAAAAGCCAGTCTTGAATGGCAGCTTTTTTCCAGCTCATTTTTGGTGCCGTTTCCAATTTTCGGGAGTGGTAAGGTGCATTATCCATCACCACAATTGAGTTTGGTCTTAATTTTGGTAAGACTCCAGCGAACCACTCCTCAAAACAAACTGCATTCATCTCATCATGGTAATCTTCACAATTTTTCTTTGCTTCAAAAATCATGAGCCTCTCTTCCAGGAAGCCTTCTTCACTACCTATATGGCTAATTATGAGACGTTTGCCTTTTCCAGATGGGTTTTTTAATCCAGTGGTCAGTCCCTCCAAAAACGCTTGCCGAGATGATGTGACTTGCTTGTCCACCCAAGTTTTTTTTACAGTATGACCTTAAATCACATATAGTACATGAACATTCAATATTACTATTAAATTTAATGTAAATGTATATTAATTCAAAATGTTAGCCTTACCTGCGTTAACCCAAGTTTCATCTTGATAATATATATGTCTCCCTTCTCGTCGAAACTGACATATAGATCACAAGTAACGCTGGCGCCATGTTATTATATCATTTCGATCAATAAGTGTGCTCTTGCGTGACCGTGCAACAAATTTAAAATTAAGATGCTTCAAAATTTTTCTGAGGGTGTCTTTGGAAACCTTGGGCATTTCTGGATCATCGTTCATCACTTGTAAAATCTGAAATAGTAAATTTTATAATAGTTTGGAATCATTACTTATATATAAAAGATGTAGGTATAAAATAATACTGTCTGACTGATTGACTAACCTTTGCAATGGTTGGAGGTTCATTTCGGTAAAAGAACTGATGAACTATTCGTCGTATTGCGGAGAATGTAAATTCATCAATTTTATCTTTGAAACTTCGCTTTGGTCCAGTTTTTTTAGGGGGAGTTGGCGGCGCACCTTTATTTACTTCCTTCAAAACGTTACAAACAGAGCGTGAGGTTATTCCCAATATGTGAGCAACTTTGTTCATACATTCATTTTCTTCCACAACTTCAAAGGCCTCCAATTGCGCAGAAGTTTCATTTTTCACGTACTTATATGCGTTGCGGATCATTACTTTTTCAGTAACAGTGAAAGCTTTTCGTGGACGTTTTTTTCTTGGAGACAAGAAAACATCCACGTCTTTTTGTGATGTACTTGGCGGAGGATCCATTTTGATGGAAAACCAAAACAAATAGATTCACTCAAAGTTCACAAAAAACTATAAACGTAACAACAAACACAACGTAACAAAACTTTAACAAAAACCCAACAAAATAACAAAATATCGATTCGCAATGAAACGAGATATTCGTGCAGTCAGACTAGGAGAATGAAGCCGAATGACAAGATAAACAAAATGGCGATAGCTGCACGAGCGCGCACGGGTTGCCAATACAGAAAACTATCTAGGCTCTTTTATTATAAGTTTTGTTTTTAATATAAAAAAAAACAAAAATATTAACTTTTTATAAAATAAAGCGGCGGTTACTAATTAATAAATAATTGTTATGAATAATTATGTATTTATTTAAATAAAAATCAATAATTTAGTCTTTAATTGGCACACCAATATTATGATTACATAAACATAAATCGCGATTGTTTATCGATTTTTGTGTTCATCACTACACTATTATATGTGGTATCATTATTTTACAAAATGACAGTAGCTAATGTCAAATGTGGAATCGAATTATAATTCCGACTTTACATTACTTTCGGAAATTTTAAATAAACAAAGAGAAACAAGGGTTATTATTTTTGTTGTATCAAGTTTCTGATCAATCAGAATTTTACTAATATGCCGTTTTTCTAAGAAGGACGGTATAGTTCTACTCGTAAGTTCGCTACTGTATAGATATGTAACTCATGAGTCAATCTTACTTATGGATAAATGTCCATATACACGAAAAGCAACTTTCGAGTCAATGTATTTAATTTGTCAATGTGGATGTTCGGTCTATTTTTACACGTACGGACGTTCACCATCGCAGGAAATAATACGTTTTTCATTGCATTGCATACGTTAACTATAATTCATTAATCGAATTAATAATACCATTACGATAATTAGCAATTATCGTAATGCTATTGTAAATCTCTTCTTCATAATATTAGTAATAATGAATATTTTGTAGTTATACAATATAATTAATGTATTCCATTGCAGTTATTATTGAAAATGTATGAAATACATTGAGTAATTAATTATGCAACGTGTATTGCACCTAACGGATATAAGACATGAAAAAATACATTAATATTCATTAGTCAATAATAATTTTGTTCATGGATATCGATTGTCTATATGTGTTCTGTGTATTTTTTTCCTTTTCTTATACGAAAATAGTTCAATTAGCACATTGGTGCCAGTGTCGAGTTTTCAAACTCTACTCGTCAATGCCTAATGCCATCGAAGTAACTTAAGAGTCGCTGAGTAAAGTGTCAGTCGTAGCTTTAAGCCAGAAGGGTTGTACTCCTTGGAAGAACACAAAAAACGTAATTTTATCCCTATTCGACTAATACAATCAATATGCACAAAAAACACTTTGAAGTTTAATCATTTTCATTAACCACAAAATATTACAATACACAGTTTTTATAATAATCAAATAAAAAGTACTTTTGTATGTTTTAGTCAATAATATTTCTGTTCTTTCTTGACTGAACGAAGTGTCCGTGTGTCTAACGGATACAACTTCGCAGCTCACCACCAACTGTTATTTTCACAGTCTAACTCCGGACAATAAAGCAATTTGCTTTGAAATAGAATAGCGCAGTCTACGGATGATGACATTTTAGAAAAAAAAAACCCTATCAGTGTGAAAATACAAACGCTTAATTAAGTACTGAGATGAAATGATAGATATTGTTTCATGTAGGTGCTGAAGATATAGTTTTTTCTTAATAGTATAAATTCGTAAATAAAAAACTCGTAAGTAAAAATAATAGATTTTAGATATTATTTAGATATTCTTATACGAGTAAACAGTCCACCTGGTGGTATGTCTGCATTCTGTCGTCCATGGACATCGGCGTAACATGCCATCATCAGTCCAAAATGACAAACGTTGACACGCCCCCGGATGTGCTGCCTGCCTACCTTTCGAGATTTAGAGACGGATTTTGAGAAAGAACGCTGGGAAATGTGATGGGATCGGATTAGTCGGTTCTTAGCTCAGAGAGTTCTTAGCTCCCAAATTAAGCGGTTTAAACAATACAAAAATTTAAAAAAAATTCGTCGTTTTTACCTCCAAACTAAAAATCGTTGGACAGTTTTTATATTGTAAATCGGGTCTGAATATGTAAAATCTGGACGTGTTTAGATTTTACACATTCAGACCCGATTTACAATATAAAATGTGAACAAAATGCGAAAGTTTAAAAAGGTATATTGTTGGACAGTTCCACAACTAGTCTAAACATTTTTTTTAAACACGAATAAAAGCCAAATTTCCGTTTCGTCTGACGCTGACATCGGATTTTCTTATTGAATGAAATTTTCTTTGACAATTCCTTTATAATTACAATAGATATAATGAATAGCGTCTCAATTTGGTCCCAATGTGCAATTAGCACATTCTGTCGGTGTTAAGTTTTCTTCTTATTAAACAATTTCTAACAAAGTCGAAAACGTATCCCGTCAATGTCCAGTCCCGTTGAAGTAAGCCAGGAGTCGCTCAGTAAAGCGATAGTAGTTTATTGAGGACAGAAGAGGACTCCTTGGAAGCACACGAAAAACGCAGTTTCACTTTTATTTGATTACTAGCCGTGTGTGTGCCCGATGAGATTTCTCATCATCAACATCTCAGGAATCATACTACTTTTCTCCCATACAAACTTTCGTCCCTTATTTTACACCCTTAGTGGATGAATTTTCAAAAATGTGTTGCGTAATTGATTTTAAGTAAATAAAAACAGAGGCGATTATTACTCAAGATTATTAAAAAATATAATTGATTATTAAAAATGTGATTGTTACTTCCCGTTTATAGTAACGGAAGCATTATATTTATAGCAATGTACGCAGTTTTGCCACAAGAAATTATCCACCTATGTATTTTACTGGATCAGTGTCGTACATTTACACTGTACCACAAAATGCGACAGTATTCCAGGAATCTCCTCGACATGTTCATGTTGACGCAACACGACTCTCGTGTTACACAGGAGCACTACAGTGGAGCGGTGTGTCACACATGTGCAGAGCATATATCATGTATCGATGCTGTGATCAAGTGACTCACAATAATTACAGCACTTATCATTTTATAGCTGGTTCAGCAACAGACAATATTAACACTAAAAATATATATACTTTGTAAACGCAGCAAATGTCATTACATTTGTATATACCTTAGGACACTCACGGAGTGCTGCAAGCTGAATAGCTGTAATGTTTAATTTTAGAGTAAACGTTTCCAGAATCTGCAAATTTTGTTTCGCGTACGATGAAATAACTAATGCACCTATAATTTGTAATTGTGACCATTTGATGTATAAACACTACACGTATATGGTCGCTCACATACACACGACACATGCAACACCAGAAGCGCCCAACGACCAAAGAATACTTGATGAACAGCTCTCTTGAAGGCCGTCGAGAGTACATCAGTTGAGCAGCAACATCTTCTTGCATAAAGTTAAGGAAGTATGATGTCGTCTTTTATCCATACGAAACGTCGATATACATGTTCGTCCGTAGTGACAGTGGTCAACAGCCCTTTATATCATCCACTGCCGGTCGTGGGCCTCCTCAGGACTATATCCTGTGCTTATAAAAGGGTTGTATGGTCTTAAAACCAAGTGGTTTAGTCAGTCCACTCTTTTAGAGATGATGTGATTTCTCAGGGCTTGTGGTAGCGGCATTCTTATTCTTTAGTCGCCTTTTACAATACTTACTGGATGAGAAGCAATTTTTCAGGGTTTTAGAGTTTTCATTTTGCTCTCAAATTCTTTTAATTATTTATTAGTACTTTAATTATTATCAATTTTCTTTTTTAAACCTTATAAGATATTTTTTCATTGCCATTAAGAATTCAGGGTGCGTGTACCGCGAATCGTAAAATAAGAGTTATTTGCGTACAGGGATACGGAACCACTAAAATGTTTCACGTTATTACAACTTACGCGGTTTTGAGCCATCTTTCCGCCATAAATATTTTATGGCAATACGTCAAACCTACTTTGAGTCACTTTATAGACGGCAAAACCTTAAAAACGTGAGGAATGTGTTCTGATATTTCCTTAATGTTAGAGTTCAAATATTGTAGGCCCGTTTCGTAAATTCCTTTAATCCAACGTTCGTGTACTGTCACGGTTGTACTCATCATGATGATGACGATGACGATGTGGGTCTTTTTAACATACCACTGCCTGTAGTTTAACTTAATTAAGAATATACGTTATGATTAGATTACTAATGTTGAATGAGCGGTGCGGTACGTTAAATATTCGTAGTATAAAATGGAATGCTGGATGAGTAGGTGTGGTCGTCCTTGCTTGCCTATCTTAACCCTATAAATATGTTATAAAAAATAGGCAACATTTACCTGAATACGGGATTGGATGCGGGCGTGGCTCCAAACGGGAGCTGTTGCGGCGGTGCGAAGGTGGACATGTCGGCAGCGGAGCTGACGGAGGAAAGGGTAAACTGCCAATGCAAGCAGCTAAACCAAATGTTTTACGTAATTTAAAAATTAAATATATAGATACTTACAGTAGGTATATATGTCTTCATCTTTCATTCTCAATGGTTCATTCATTAGCGTTTTGAATAAGGATGCCGATAAGCAAATACAAAATTAAACAATAGTGTAATAAATTTTGTGCGAAGGCAGGACGTTGCAGTTTTAATCATTTTGTTTGTTTTATAACGAAATGGTGTATTTTTATTATTTTACTATTTTTTCTTATAAAAATTATACATAAATTAGACTGCTAAATTATTTATTTAGCAGAATCTGTAAAAATACAATTAGCTATATTTTAATTTTCTTTTTATAAAGGCACAAACAGTAAATTGTACGTGTTAATTACAATTATATGCAGGTATATTTTTTTTCATATATCAATTGATTAAAAATTTCATATATTCGAATGTTTTAAAAAAGGATAATACATACCTTTAGATTTTCTTTACTTTTAGAGGTATTAAGCGGGAACATGTTATAGCTTTTTTAAAAAAAAAAAAATCACCTTTTACAGATCTTAAAATAAATAAATACATGGGTTGCTTGGTGACATCAAACTGAATAGCTTATCTTGGCACTGCACATTCGCTCTACCTGTTAAATAGTTATTATAAATATTAACAAATCCATGGGTCCGGAGGGTATTTCCGTTTTTATAATTATAAACAAATCCTGATACTTCGTATCACGGCCACAATTATATTCATGCCGCCCCACTCACAGGTACATAAAAAACGGTTTTAATATATAATACCGATATATTTAGCAGGATATACAAGAAGTATGGTGTGGTGTACATATTTGTATTTAAACAACAATTTAAAAAAAAATATGAGTACAAACATAAACGAGGAATGCTCCGCTTGTAGCATCGCAATAGATAATATTTTGCTTTAAAAATAAATTTCCTTTCGAGAGCGAACCAAGCGATATTTTTTTTATTATTTTACAAAATGTTTTGTTACATTATAAGTAAAGGCAATGTAAATAATTATTTTATTAAAATCAGAATATTCTGTATTCAAATATTTTTTCTCAGACATTAGAATGTTGTGTTTTATTAGAACTCACAGCACTTTAACATAATTAAGAAATGACAAGGCAGGTATTATACAAGGTAGGTAGGATAGGTATTCAGAGTTTTAGGGAAAACACTGCCCTTCTACGATGAAATCTACGCCCTTCTACGTAACATTTTAAAAATAAACAAAAAATAAAATTAACAATGTTTAGCTCGATTTTAAATTATTGATTTTTTTTTTCTCATTTTTCTCGAATGGCATCAACATTTTGATGCACTTATGCCATTTTTTGTAAGGAGAGCAGAATAACAAGTCATACATTACTAGCATTAAACAGTGCAATGATTGGAAACAGTCAGTTTTTCATCAACTTCTAGTTTGTTTTTGTTTTTTGAAATGAATAAAATTATTGAGGCTCCAGTGACTTTCAAAAATCATCGGACATGTTTCATTTAGGGTTAGCGCAGAAAGCGGTCAGTCAGAAGAAGTGCCTAGGTACCTAGGCTCGTTGCCTAAGGATTACCACGCCGGCTAACTGATGGAAAAACGGGCGTCACAAACCATCATCGCATTGCTCACTTTTGGAGATTTAGGAGTGAACTTGGAAGAATGCTTGCGAAGAATGGGGAATAGGAAACTTAACAGGACAAGGAGGTATCCTCAATATCCACCATTACCCCTGCATTATGGAGTTATCCACTGTATTACTCCTCCCACTCCTCTTTGGGAAATATGTGATGGGTTGGGATAGGGAATAGTAATAGATATAATAATAGTATTAGAGAAAAAGAAGTAAGAGAGAAAAGTATGAGAGAGAACAATACTATAGAAGTATAATGTACTCCTCATTCGATGGGATGGGAATAGGCTCTATAAATAATATAAGTGAATTCTCGCCGCTCCCAGCACAATTCCCGCGTTGCCCCGCCCCCGCACCAGACCAGGACTTACTTATCTTGTTTGCACTCACTTATAGTATATCCCACGTACTCTCGAAACATGTGCCTACATATTACATTTTACAGCAGATTTTATAAGAGTTGGGTAACTCGACCAGCGACAGATGCAGACCTACCCGACTCGACGAGCAGGGCGCGTCCAGATGACTGGACCTAATATTCTTCTAAAATTATGTCAAGTGACAATGACGTTAAAATTAACATTGTTTAAATAACTAGAATCAATTTCAAACCATCTCTCTTTATTTTCCTTCTCCTGAAAATTAGATTTACTCCACACATGGAAAACAGAATTCACCCTTGAATAAAATATAAAGCGAGCAATCTGCTCGTGTGGCGTGTTGTTTATCTCTCTCGCTGCGGTTGTTTGTTACATTTACACGATGGGGACGATTTGTCGGGCTCTAAGTGGAACGACCATGGATGAGGGACGACCGTTTAGTTTCAATTCGCAGGGGTATGTCTCACATGTATTTGAGTATTTTCTGAGGGAGACGCAATGATTATTACGAAAAAGGTACTGAGGACGACCACAACCGTCCTCAGTATCCATCTATTTGATATCTTATGCAAGCACTCTAGGGAGACACGTTAGAATCTAATAGTGTTCTATGTTCTGTAGCTCTCGAATTCTTGAAAATGGAACATACTTATTACGTAGTACGAGTACTTAAGTTTCAAATTTAAATTCTTAATGAACGCCTCCTCATCTGCTTCACCCTCCTAGAAGTTGCCAACCGGGTTTCTTTGATAACAACGTATGATGTGTCATCTAGTTTATTCCCATATCAATCTCAGTATCCCAATAATGAGTTCCATAACTAACAATCTGACTAAGCAATGTGTGATTTGATTAAATGGATAAATTGTTTTATTAAAATTAAATGGATTATTGATTAATTTGTTTTATTTATTAACCCCAACTTTAATTTGATACCCCAAATTAAATGACTTTTTTCCTTCAAATTACGGCAGCTGCTGCGATTTTCTTTTTAAAAAAATATGTCGTTATGTCACTTGCGTAATCAAAAGGAGTATATTGACATCTCGTTTCTTTAATTTGCTCAGTAATTGAGTAAGTAATTTGGTAATTACTCTTCTACATATTTTTTTATAAAAACAGTGACAATCATGTTTTATATTAAGTTAATACCTTTAAAAACGCTTTTAAATAAGATCTTTATGAATTCCCAGCGTTTCGCACTAATAGTAAGCAACTGTATATATTCTGTGAACGTTTAAAATAACTGCCAACTTCATTACGACTAAGAAAATAATCTGCCATAGCAGGGACGCGTTTGCATGTTTAGTACAAATAATCAAATTTATCCCGGGATAAAACTATTCCCGGGATATTCCCCTAACAATAATCGTGAAGTTTCAAAGATTAAATTGCAAATATAATTTTCTAGGGGGAAGATTAAAAAAGATGAAAATAAAACTGTACGATCGCAGCGCTTGCAGAGCAAACTCATTTTCGTCGTCCTTTGATCATTTTAAACAAATGGAAAGAAAAATGTTCAAAAAGATACGTCGGAACGTAAATTAGCACTGCAATGGATTCGAGAGAATGATACGGCGAAAGGTTTTTTAAAATAACAGAATAGCCACAGGGGTTGAAGAACACCTACGAGGAGATGACATGCGACTTTGACGCCTTGATAGAATTCTAAATTTAAAAAAAAGGTAAAAATCTCCTGGCTGAGGGCCTTCTACGTTCGCTCTCAACTATACATGTCTGGCGACTCCTGAATTACCACCTACTATCACTTTATTGAATAACTCCTGACTTACCTAATTCGATGGGACTATACATTGACAAGATGTGTTTTAAATTATTTTGTGACTTTACGAATAAAACTTGACACCGGCAGAATGTGCTAAATTTTTTTAAAATAAAAGTTGTAAAGCTCCGTTTCTTTTGTTTGTAAATATATTTAGTTACTATATTGCAACCTTTTATAACGTGACAATTTCTTTTTTGGATTTATGAAAAGTTTACATTTTCCAGAAACTTCTAATTTGGCTCATCTGAAGATGAGCAAATGGGATCTTAACCGATAGACCGAAATATATTCCTGCCAAATTTCATTTGACTCCGTTTGTTTTGACTCCAAAGAAATGCATCCTGAAGTTTGTCCACGAATTTTGTTATGTACTGAAATTTTTCCGAAATTCAAAATTCATAATCTCCAAAAATCCCCATAACTCATTAGTGGAAGAAATTTTAATTCTATTGGTTGACTACAATTTTAATTTCCTTATTTGACTGCTAAAACAAAATCACAACAAATATAACCCTATTAACATTATCGCACATTTCAACGATCAGAAATAATTCCAACCACGTTTACATGTGAAAATATATTTGTCGGTACATTTAATAGATATTCACTAAAGTGCTGACATGAATAATTCATCCAGCGTTTTAAAACCGTATTTATTTAGCAAACATTTTTGTACCTGACACAGTACAACGGTGAGCTAAGTTCGAGAACGTGTTAGTTGCAACTAACGCACACAGACGCAGAACCCACGTGTGTTGAGAACACTGAAAATGTTCTCTATGTTGGGTACGTTTTAGATCTTCAATCTAGTTTGTGATACCTGCGATATAAGATCGAAATTCCTTCACTAGTATTTATTACTAGTGAAGGAATTTCGATTAGCTATTTATTAGTTCGATAAAAAGAGATGATACTTTGCCGTCTAGTCTCACTTTTATCGTCGCCAGCTCCAAACGTTGTTCAAGGAAGAAAATTGTGTTTCATAGAGGACGCTTCTGTGGCCAATGTCGCTGTAGGGATCAAAGGTGCCTATAGGAAACAATAAACGGTCCCTTGTAGTGTTTATCTGAATCAGACTACTTTGAAATTTACTGCATTTCTCACTTTATTCTATTTTCCTATCGTACATACGTGTTTCAGTAGTGACAGGGATATGCTCATTCCCATCCCATCCTATCCCATCGCTTTCCATTTCCCCAATCCTTTCTCCAAATGCATTCATTCCTAAATCTCCAAAGGTAGACTTATCGAGATTATCATTCGGGGGCGTCCAACATTTGTCATTCTGGACTGATTTTGGTATGTACCGCGGGGGGTGTCCATGGGTAATAGTATTCACTTACCATCAGGTGGACTGTAGGCTCGTCTGCCGCCCTCTTCCATAAAAAAACAGAACGTCAGTAATTGAAAGAAAGGGCCGTTATAGTAATTAAGGTTAGCATATTTAGCGTTAGTATACCTACTGTTCTTATGTCTATTGTGCACAGGACGACCATTCGATTGTTGCGGTAAAATGTGTATGTGTAAGTACTAAAGTGTAAAATGTATGTATGTATGTGTATGTAAACCAGCCAATATGTTTTATGTTTGTTTGTTTATATTTTCCAAATTGAACTGATTTGCATGTCAAAGGTAACAAATAATTTGTGGATCCATTTTTAATACTATTCGTGAGTTACGAGTATGTTACGACTAGTGATTTGTCCTTATATCTGGGTGAAAACTTAAAGCAGATTTATAGATTATGGTTATTCAGCATAGAATAGAATCAGCATGCTGAATTGGCAATAGGCAGGTCATATTTGCTGTATTGCCGATAACCGGTGAAGTAGACGATTCCTCGAGTGGAGGTCACGTACTGGCTAGCAGGCCTTGACGAAGGCCTATATCCAGTAGTGATGAGACAGGTTGTTGGTATGGTATGGTATTAGGTTAATAATATTCAATAGTCAGATTCAGTTACATCTTTCTTACATTTTTTTAGTAATTTTTGATGTGTTAGCTGTGGAGAAGATTATCGAAATTACGGAAACATTGTGAATTGAAAGTACCCACTGGGGCGTCCGTGTGTATCTCCTCTTGCAGTGTCGAATTGCAAAGAATTCTTTGTTCTACAATAGTCTACAAGATAGTGACGCTGTTTATGAATTTTTTTAGATGGCCACCTTCTTTTAAATGAAATATGGACAAAAATAAATATTTTCAACACCTTGTTCTCTTCGCGTTTAATGAAGGTGTCAAGGCCGCTAAAGTTGCTCCTGTAATTTGTGTACGGCGAGGATACAGTGCATGAAAGGACGGCTCAATGGTGGTATAAGCGCTTCAAGGACGGCAATTTTTAACTCGAGGATGTACAACGCCAGGACGCCTTGTGCGTTCATTCAATAAGGACGTTGAATTGAGAGCTTCGAGTCGCGACCTGGCGATTTCTACCTCAGAGGCATCGAAATACTCGTTGCGCGGTGGGGGGAAATCGTTAATAACAACGGAGATTATAATTATATTATAAAACATAATGATTAAAATTAAAAAAACGCAATTACTTGTGCACCAACGCAATGTAAGAAATGTTATAATTTTAAGAACGCATCTTTTTTAATTCTTGTTTCCTCTGTTTAAGACAAAAAAGATTGCAAGTTTTTCCTTAACTAGCTTGTTAGCTAATTTAATATAATTTACCATGTTCTAGTACTAGAAAATGTGTGTCAGAACAAGTATTCAAAAGGTTTCCTTGCTCCGTCACTAGACTTCCTTCCCCTATTTATACGCTAATGAGCATGTGTGTATAGAATGGAGTTACGTCGAATGACAGCCATCTTGATATAAAATTTTACAGTCTAATAAATTAACTTCAACATGTAGGTTTTCTCATAATCTCATAATCATCACATTAATGAGTTATGTGTAGTTATCTTTGATTTTTGTGAAGAAAAGTAATTTTGTCTACGTTAATTATAAAATATACTTTTGAAAATGAAAACATGCTAAATGAGTGAGTAATTGTAAAATTGCACATCGGGAGCAATCTTGCAATTTCTGAAAAGAAAATTTTCATATTCATTGCTCTGAATACTGAGTTAGATTATAACTTGATTATAGATTATAAGCATTGCAATACTTTACCGGTTCATATTAAAGGCACATATAATATATTAAAAGAACAATATTTCAATACCAAAATTCAAACGTTAATATCACATCCTACAGTTACTCGTAGTATAACACATAAGCATTTGGTAACCAACGCCGCGAACAATATATACGGTCAGCGGACCAGCGCTTACTCTGTTCCCAGGTTAATAAATGAATTAGATCCTAAATTTAAAAAAGATATCAGCGAAAATAATTTAAAATATAAATTAAGAACATATTTCTTGTCCAAATTATAATTTGTTCACTGCTCACAGGTAGGCTTTTAATGTCTCGACTACTGATTCCAGCAGCACTTGTATCTTAGACAAATCTGTATGGTTTATTAGATACAATTATGTTAGCTATATACTTAATCTTTGTAAAAATGTTAATAATAAAAAAAAAAACTTATCACTATTCAACTATAATGTGCTAATAATAATTGAGTTAACCATCAAAAAATATAGTGAGGCATATAGCTTGCACCCACTTGAAGATTTTCGCCGGTGGCGGTTGAATGAGAAGAGCTTGAAGATCGTGGGTGATGACGAGCTTTGGGAGAGGCTTGTATCCAGAAGTGGAGAGACATAGGCTTATGGTACTTATTTATGGTATACAGGGTTAAATAAAAATGCCAACACAGTATTAACATTATATTTTTTTCGTGAAATGTAACAACATTTGTTCTGCGACTTTTTTAAACTAATACGAATTGAGCTCGCGAGCCGAATATTTTAAAAAACAAATATGGCCGACACAACAATATTCAAAAAGCAAAATTTCCATTAAAAAATTCATGTTTTAAATTTTTGGAGTGCTTAATTGTATTCACAAGTAAAAGCCCACCGCGCAGATATATGAACACGAAATTGCAGCGAATCCAACTATCGAATTGAAAATGGTTGCCAGTTAGTATGCACCTTTATTAATACAAATATTGACAGACTGTTTTCCACGAAAATGTAGGTTAAATTATTTTCGATAACCGCAATACTCATCTTAAAAAAGTCAAAAAAAAAGAACGCACAAAGTCTTATTTAATATTAAAAAGGTACGTGTATGTTTACCTACTTTAATCGCTTTTTCTTATAAAATACGAAATTCATAGAAGGCAATATCGTTTTTTGCTATGTATCAATTTCGCACGGTTAATCCTTGTACATTGTCGCGCGCGATAGCCGCGCGTTATCGATGCCTTGTTGCCGCGCGAGCCAATTCAAATGTTGCCGCGCTCGAACATGCCGTGCGGCATACAAATTTCGGTCGGTTTTTAGCCACGCGGCAAAGGCGCGTCTGTAGTTTACTCGCGTCTGTCTGTAGTTGGGACGGATGTGTCGCTGTTTAGATTCGCTCGCGCGGCAACTGGTTTACCACAGATTCTGTTAAAGTGTTGTAAGAGCTAGTTTAGTTATCAAAGAAGGAAAGACCACGTTGTATAATAAAGGTGTACAAGAAACAACAGTTGTCTAACTTTGTGAACCTACTGTGCCCGAGAGTTCAGCAATTATACAAACTCGTTAATGCAAATTATATACTACCATCCTGTGTAACTACGGACACAATAAAATAAAGAAGCAAGTTTTGCTTATGGAGTAAAAGGCAAGTTGTGAGTTTGTCCACTTATCTCCTTATTTATATTCCTCGTGTGTACATAAGTTTTGAGAAGAAATTGAAATTAAATTACGAAGTAACCCGTCATCTCATCATGGCCCTACCTAGGGACGCTGAAACAGTATCGATACTTTTTTTTGTTTAATTTTAAAATAAATCGATACCGAAAATTTTGTCGAGAAGTTTTAAGAAAGTATCGATACCTTCGATATCTTCGATCGAGTGGTCGGTGACCGATCGGACGTCCCAAGTATCGGACTGATAACATCGCTGGAGGAAGGAGACTGATAAGGACCTACTTGTGGGAAGTTGACCGCACCACACCACCTCGTCTATAAAGAAAATATCTATGCCTAGTTGCTATAGAGTACAAACAATATGTTAAACAATAACAATACATGTTAAACATGCAGAGTTTAACCAATAGCGAACAAGAACACTAATATAATGCCAATATGTCAACACGTTTCAGGCTCTAGCACGACTTATTGTCAAGACAAATGTTGACCATCCAAAGTTTCCATAATGTTTTTTTTTTCTTAGTGAAGTAGGCGGACGAGCAAGCGATCCCACGTGATGATAAGTGTTGCCAAAAGGAGCAAAGAGTGTGTGCAGCAACGAGCCTAAGGGTTCACCCACCAGTAGACCTGTAGAAGGAACTGATCTCGGCTTGAGGCGTTGTTTTGAGAGGGTACCGCAGGATCGCGAGTCGGTGAGAAGCGCCCAGGCTATACGTCGCCGTGTGGCGTCGGCCGGCTTTAAAATAACACTACACCATTTCATCCCGTGGGTGTCGTGAAATTCAACTAAGGATAAGAAAGCGGCTACCGCAAGCCCTAAGGAACTACACCACCTCTAAAAGAGCAGATTCGCCAACCTTTAAACAAGAGTGGACTCGCAAAATAGCGTAGCGTTTTAACGCCATAGATCCCACATGCACACACGGCATGAGAAGACCTATATCCAGCAGCGGATGATAAAAAAGCTGGTTACTGTTTGAGTTTTACGTATAATATCGATAAGAACATGACACAGAAGTTTTAAAATGCAGTATTTTGTACCATAAACATTGCGTGCGAAGAAACCCTAAAGTTAGCTTCAACAGCTTTATAAAGAGTTGAAATTGGAACGCAGAAAACATCGTCTCTGTAAAGCTGCAACTTACTACTTCAGTAAATAGGTCAAACAAAGTATATATCGATAGTGCCATTCGCAACGTTAGTCGACATTTAATTGGGTGAGATATCGTTCTGTTTGCAAGACGTCTATGAAAACATATTGCTATTCGTTTAAATTAATTTAAATATTTACGTCAAGCTACGGAGTTTGTAAACAACAGCAGCGGTAGGCTTTTTGTTAACCAACCCTGTAGTTACTGTCGTAGGAGGTCTGATTTTGTTACTTATGAATTCAATAATTTCAAATATAGATGCAGATTATACACACACACACACACACACACACAAATCGACTGTTTTCTGGTGGTCCTATTGTTATATGTATATGGTCATGAAGAATATAAATATCCCCACCCTGTAGATTCAAATTATAATGTTTCTAAAAAGGTCGTTATTCTTTATACTTTCTATTCCCCATACGTCCCAACCCTTTTTCTAAATCCATTACTGAATTTCAAAAGGTAGGTGGTGCATGCGGTAACGTGTCAGCATTTGTCGTTCTGCACTCGTGAAGGCACGTATCACGGATATCCATGAGGCCTGGGGGACAGTATCCACTTACCAACATATGTACTGTCGGCTCGTTTGATATCTTCTTTCCATAAAAAAATAACGAATAAGAGAAAAACTACAGGTAAACCGTTTTTATATGTATATTGTGCTGTTCATGTCGGTATATTTAAATTTGTCAAAAATAAACCAGTATATTTATATTTCTTAAACTTCGAAGTAATTTTAAGACGATTATTTCGTACCATTTTAATGTCAAATAAATCTGAAATTAATAATATACAACTTTAAAATTAAATAAAGTATCGCATAGTGAATAGTGTGAATTTTTGAATAGTGTCTATGGTTGCATACTGTTCATAACTTTGCTGTGACACAGGCCTGCAGTTCGTCTGACTTCGTCGCAACGATACACAGACCAAACATATTTAAGATTTCCATTACTTTATTGAAAAATCACATTTATTTGGAGTCTTAGTATTTGTTGATGATTCATTTATTGCAAGCAAATAAACGCAATTTTTACATATGCAACGGGTGAATTGTATAACAGTTCTGGATAAAAATGAATGAAATTACTGGTGAATTACTGAATGAAATAAATAAAAAAGTTAGAAATAGTTACCCGAACTGACTCGCATGTATTCAAAGATATATTTTTTCTTTTAGGGAAGTAGGCGGACAAGCAAGCGGTCCCACGTGCTGGTAAGTGTTACCGCCGCCCAAGGACAATAGACATGGGGTATGCGGGTACGCCGCCGACCTTGCAAAATCTTTTCAATCAAATGCAAACCGCGAAACTATATGTTATGAAACGAACCCTAAGAGGCGTTTCCGCTGTGCTATGCCATGGGGATCTTCAAGAAAGTGTGAATATGATTCTGCAAAATTGACAGCGCAGTTGTATCCTCCTCTGGTGTTGCAAGTTACCATCCACCACGAGGAACACATTTCAATCTTGGCAGATTGACATATATTGCTCGTGGTGGAGAAAACCATACCTTAAAACCTATACCATGAAGAGGGAATAATTTGTGCTACATTTTGTTTAGTTTAGTATATACCCAGCAGTGAATAGCTACAAAACAGAGACTGACACAAAACAGTCAGACTGCACCACATAATCCAATGCTGTGCGCTAGCGTTTAATCCAATTCCTTTCGGGGCGAAACTAGAAAAGTTTTCGATTAACCGCGTACAGAATCGTGATCAAATGAATGGTGATCAATACAATCTTCGTAGATGAATAGATTCGTTCCTTTCAACATTTTCAAATATTTCAATACAATAGAATAATATAAGTAGTTTGTATAAAGGACTTGCAGGAATTTGTTTCTGTGTACTCACATTCGATTAATTTGATGTGTTCAACAAACATTGTTACAGAAACAATCTACGTATTTGTGTAGTTTGTTTTTATATAGAAGAAACATACGTGGAGCATACAGTCCACCTGATGGTACGTGGATACAGTTGTCCATAGTCATCCGCGATACATGCCAACATCAATCCAGAATGACAAACGTTGGCACGCCCCGGATGCGCTGCCCATCTTTGCAGATTAAGGAATGGATTGGGAGAAAGGGTTGGGATAATGGGGACAGATAGGATGGGATGGGAATTGGCTCTGGCATATCTCACTCACTACCGAAACACCTACGTACATTGGCGAAATGCAATAAAGTAGGAAATGCAGTACATGTCAAGGTAGTCTTCTGTGAAAGAGGGGTCGAGTGCGTCCAGCGGTTGTGGGAATGCACCGTGCACTCGTCTCCTACAAATTTAGGGTCTCACCACTTCCTGATACTCTATGAGAAGGTATCAGAAACTCAGGTATACTTTATCAGAAAGTCAATATCATATAGATTTAATTGGCAGATAATTTATCTATCAAATCTAAAAGTAAAAAACCTGATCATGTGTCAGGAGGTGGTGAAAAGGGCCGTTAATATTCAATTTACTGTAGACGTAAGAAGTTTACAAAAAAAATATGTAATAATAATGAATCAAATTTAAAAAAACAATCTATTCATGTATGTTAGATCCAGCCCCTAGTAAACTGTACACTGTCGTGAACATAGGTTGCACGACAGTATATTAGGCCAAGTGTACAAGCAATAGGCCAAGATGTTACTGTACACAATGAGTAAGTAGTTAGTGAGGCAAAGGCTTTTCTCCACCTGCTTCACCTCTCCATCACTAGGTAACCTAATTAGGTTACTTATATAAAGAACCTTTAAATTTTGTCAAGTTATTATACGTTTTTAGGGCCGTAGCAGTCTAAACACACCGGGAAAGGACGAGTGTAATTTAAGCACAAAAGGTTCCGTTTCGATCTAAGAACTAAAAACAAGTTTTCCAAAAAGAAAAATTTGGATAGGATTGTCTTTAAACAAATCATGATCATTAAATCAACCTATTTTTGAGCAACTGAAGTATCCAATTTTATATTGCTAAGAATGTTATCACTAAGTCGACGGAGTCTTATTAAGTACTTTATTGTTAAGAGAAGCTAAAACCTAACGCACCTTAAAATTTCCTACCACCGATTTGATAATTTGCTGTTCATTCAGTATTTTTCGCTGCGTATTTAATTATTTCTCATTTGGAAATCGAATTTTCCTGTGGATATACTTCATACAAAATATCAGCTATCGCCCGGGATTTGTGGGTTACAAGCTACCCTATGCGTTAACGGCTGGCAAACAATTTTCGCATTTATAATATCGGTTAGGGTTATTTTTAAAAATTTTGTTTACACTTATTATGAGAATGTACAAATATATTTTAATTTTTTTACTTTAAAAGATCGAAGTATCTGGGTTCCAAGTCAAACCAACAACGATTTAATGAACCTACATGCAATAAATAAAAATAATAAATAAATATACGAGTTGGGAAGCTTTGAATTAGATTTGCACAATTTCCAGTGTGATATTTTTATTTGATGTAACAACGGACAAACAAGTTATCCCATAGATGTTGTTCTTATGAAATAAGGAATCCTAAAAGGCTTCACAATTTTAAAAGTCATAACTTGCCAGGTAAACAGAAGGAACGCTCTAGCATCCCCTCAGAGCTGGATAAATTTACATTCAGAGTGTTTATTAGGGTAACTGGCACTAGCCCGAAGGGGTTAAGCAGTAAAACAATTGTTATTATGAGATCCGACACCCGACGGCGCACCTAACTCTGTGGTATGTTTCCACTGCCTTAGCGGATATCTTTAAGTACCCGTCTAAGTGGGCCGAGTGAGGTAATCGGGGACGGGTAATATTACACGGTAACGGTAATCCGGAGTTGTATCTGAAGATACCTTCAATATGTCTACTATGACAATTGAAACAATCGTAGAACAACAACAACAAGACAAATAATACAAGTTTTTAGTGTCGTGCAGTAGCTACTAGATACTTGAAGACAAGCTGTTACATCTTGACACTCTGTACTAAAGAGTTCTTTCTGTACAGAATTCCAAGATCTTTACCATACCTTCACTACAGATTCTTTAGTTTTTTACGTAAGCATACGGGCTGATCGTCGGTGTACTACGTTTCCTTTGAGAAATTGTTTTGCCTACTCTTAATGTTGAGTTATGCCTGATTACAATACGAAGTATGTATTTCGTATTGTAACCATTAAGATTGTAGAATATTAACAACGACGATTTTTCACATAGAGTATAATATTTTTCACTCTTTTTCTTGAGTTTCCAAATCAATCACCTCCATCTTCTCCATTCTTTTGTGTTCCTAACAGAGAAGTTGTGGAATCTTATGTTGTAGACTATTCTCTCGTTGTTGGCTTGTAATTAGGCTATGATAATTAGTAGGCTTTATAACCGATTGATGACAGATCTATTAATTTTTAACAAATTAAATTAACTAAAACCTTTCATTCACATGCAGAGACAGAGAATTTTCCATTTTCAGCTTATTTTTATCACGAGTTTGTTTTTTATTTTGATTATAAAATAGACATAGTTTTTATGTCATCAATATTATCGTTGGTTTTTTAAAATAAACTGAAACAATTATTCTGAATAAAGAATATTAAAAGGGCAATGGAATCATACTGAATGCAGCGCTCGTCCGTTTTATACATATCTAAGCTTAATTTAGAACTCGTCGCTCCACGGGCTATTGAAATAGATTCACCGAATTCTGATATTATTTCACAATTGGATATTTACTACTCACGAATGCATGAAGGCTATTTTCAGTTATATTATTATTCGTATATACTAAAATTACCATATTCAGATAAAGATGGATATAGTCGTAGAGGTTTCATTTTTAATAGAAGGAAGGTATCAAATAATAATAATCATTTATTTCGTAAGAAGACAGGATACGAAAAATGGTGTTTCTGTACATATAGGTATATCCCGTTATGCTCTGCCTTTAATAGGCGTGCAAAAATTAATTTTACATATACATTAATTATTAATATTTGAGATTTCCGCGTTTTTCACACATATTTATCTATTTAAACGGGTCTTATCGCGAATGCTTTAACGTCGAGTAAAATAAATAAGGTAAACATTCGTTTAAAAACAATTATTGTACAGACATTAATTAATTTTGCATTTATAAAATAACTTTTACAATCATCGTTATTATACATAAATTAGTTTATGTATAATATGTATGTATGTATGTAATGACATGACATGTAATGAATATGTAATAATAATGACTTAAACTAATTTATCTATCAACAAGTCTGCAAACAATCGACTCTGAGTTATTATGATATCTTTGAATTCTCTTTATTTATCTCAATTTTGAGTAAGCTCTGAAACAATTTTGAGTGAGCCCTGAAAGACTGAAATCTTTTAAATTATTCTGACTATATTATTGACATTTGACCAAATGTTAAAAAACGAGGAATAATTTAATAAGCGGCAAAATATATTGAGTGGGCAGCAAATCGATGGCAGCAAATTTAATGGTGGGTTAGCTTGTGGTTCTTTAGTAAAAATAAAGAGTCCCGTGAATCAAGAATGCGTCGCGTCCACTTGGTATGATATTTTTGCAATACAATACAACCAGCCCTTTCGGGATCCACTGCGGGACACGGGTTTCCTCATGCACATTGTCTCGTGCTGAGGGATGTAAGGCCACAAAACGCCACGCTTGCCAAGCGGGTTGGCAAGTGCACTCTTTTAAGGGTAGTGTAGTTCCTCAAAGGTTGTGGTAGCCGCTTTGTTATCCCTTAGTCATGTTCTATGGTCAGAAATGGGCTGGTGGTATTCAATAGCCGGTGTCTATAGCCACATTCTTAGTAATTTAAAATTATTTACTTCAGTTATTGAAAAATACGTAGTTTGTTTTGTTGATTGTGCCATTTTTTGTTGTTCCTTTAAAGTACAAGCCCTTAGAAACTAACATCTGTCTGTAAAACAATTTTATTACCAAAATCGAACATTTAAATGAAGAAGACTGGGTAATAAGAGATACCATTTTTCAATCCCATAGCTCTTTTCTCACATCCATTGAATTAGGAAGACGGATCTTCATTGTATTGGACTAGATTAGATGACAGGTATTGGGATTTCTGAACATTAATTTGAGACCTGTTGAATTTGAGCATTTGAGATTAATTTGAACATTAGTTTGAGACAGGTATTGACACAACCGATAAAATGTTTTATTTATTTAAACAGAACAGAATGTACATTAAAATCCATAGAATCTAAGAATTACACATCTTACCTGCTCGGAACACGCTCATTTGAGAAGAAAATATCTTTATCAACTACGGTTGATAAAAATTAAGTTCTTTAAGTTTAAGTTCTTTAAGTTCGTTTTAACTGTAACCGAACGGTTTTAATATCTTACCAATAACCAAGCCCTGACGTAAAGTGGGTTATATTTAGCCAGGTTCTATAAATTTAAATTTATTAGAAATGCGTGTGAAAGCTGTTACGGAGTTCAAGGTAAAACACTGGGTATAATTAAGCAGAATCATTGCTCACATTTAAAAGCAAAAAAGACGAGGCGTTTTAACTCGACAACTTTTATCATTTCGCCTAACTTTTGGGCGTTAAAAAATAACTTGGATCGTAAGTTATTACGTCAGAGAGTCGAAACAAACTCAAAACATAGTATGTATAAGAAACAGTAATGGTACTCAACGTAATTCTGTAAAATTATTACTGTTACCTCTGACAATCTCTCGATTTATCATAATAATAATGCAGATCACCTTCGCATATCATTGGCTAGTCTGTACTAAAATTGTAGGTTCCTTTTGTGTTGTAACCCTTCGTTTGTCTCCTGTCCTATCCACATCAAACCATATGATCGGCCTGAGTATCTCCATTGGTGGATGTCTCCCAAGGCCCACCACTACACATTATTGATTTATTGATATCAGACATTATTATACATACAAATGATAAAAATAGATACAAAAAGCGTGCTTATCCCCTTAAAAGATTTCTACCAGCAAACCTGTGAGAGCTATAGGTGAGCAATGAAATGGGCAGACATAATGCTTACATAATACGGATACCGTGTGCTCATTCACATGAGAGCGATAGGTAGTGCTGTTTTAGACGGGACTGGAAGACAGAGATAGATGTCACACTATCTTCAACATAATCGAGCATCGACTCGAGTTCAGTCGACTTTGAGTTTGTGTGTCGAACAATTTCGACACAGAGGTATATACAAATAGCAATACTGTTCTTTATCATTACTGTGTTCTAAACAGCAAAGCCTTTGAACAAGTTGCCGGTTAAAAAGTACACAACAAGCATAAATTCGCCTCAACTCCTGCCCAAGATTTTAATTTAACTTCCTCCATTCTTCTTAATTTGTTAGTTGAGTTTAACAAGTTGGCTTGGCTATCACTGTTAGCGGTGACGAGTCTGCTTCTGCACCAGACGTCACTAAATTAATTGTACGATTGTTCAGAATAATGCCAATTTAAAAAGTACTAGGCTTTTTAACTATTAAATTATAATTATAAGAACACAGTCGAGTAATATTAAGTAGTATTGTTTTATAATCTTTTTCTGATAATTGAGTCGGTTTGTCCGACTATGCCAGCCTCGTGGGGACGCTCACTATAACCTTGTCTTGTTTGCAATTAATATTACTTTCGCCGATGCTGTTTTGATTCTATTAGGTATTGCATAGAAAATTTATTGTAGAAATCGCAACCTTCGAATTTCAGAAAAGTTCTTAATAATGATCAGCTGACCCCAAGACTAGCCATGTGCTGTCGGCCAGCTTCTTTAGAGTAGCATCACGCCATCTCTTCCTGTGGATGTCGTAAAAGGATAACAAAGGATAACAAAGCCTTAGCCACAAGCCCTGAGGACCTACACCACCTCCAAAAGAGTGAACTCGCCAACTCACTTGGTCAGCATAATGTTGTAAAGCCCTCATGTCCCATGTCCGTGCTGCGGTGGATGACAAAAAAAGGATTACGGATTCCGTACGATTACGGACCCCAAAACAATTTTTTTTTTATAGGATAGATTGAGGGATAGGATAGAATGAGATGGGAATGAGCTCTGGCATATCTCACTCACTACCGAAACAATAAGTGGGGAATAGGATTTAGTATTAAATGCAGTACATTTCAAGGAAGTCGTCTGGGAGAGAGGCGTAATATGTGGGATATAATTACATTGTAGATAAATTGGAGGCGCCGTTTCTTACTAAATAAAATGAAATTCGGTACAATAATAATTCGAGTTCATATCTCGCTTAAGTTCACAGATAGTCAGTGTTTTTAAAGTTACTGAAGATTAAGTTTTTATAATAATAAAATCCAATAACGAAAAGCTTGGTCAACAGGGCGGGCGTTCGCATGAGTACAATTTTTTTTTGTGTTCGTGAACTAGTTTTTTCGTACTACTATGACTTTAAAGTTCATTTTCGTAATTAGGTTTATTCCAGAACGTTATATTTGCGGTTGACGCTAACTAACCGCTTATTGAATAAGTTGATAATGACTCCAATGGAGTTTGTATTTATGCGAACGCTCGATTGGCCGAATATGTTTTGTTGACTAGTACTCGTGAAGTTGTTTAACTTAGGTTTAAATATTTTCTTTCCATAACGTACGGAATATATTGAAAACTACCCTTTCCGTTGACACGTGACTCACCGTTATTTTACTTAAAATAAAATAAAATGATGTTTCACAAAACTTATAACTTAGTCCACTATAACTTGCAGGGCAGGCATACAATATTCATCTAATTAACGTAATCATTATCATTATCATGTCTAAATAATCATTAATATTGTAAAAAGAATTATTTACTAGAATTTCAAATAACGTTTTCTTAAACAATGTCAATTTCATTATAGGTAGATAATTACGACATGATATGATATACAGGCAGATTAATAATAAAATTTCGTTTCATTCGAGAGGAGACGAGGCCTTTGTTTAAAAAGTATCTTCTGGTCATAAAAATGTCCTAGGTCAAGTATTATTTAGTTAGTTATAATACTTTCGTGATTGTCTAGCATTATTTATTTTAGATTCTTGTTCGATTCTTGACTACTGATTTCCATGTGGCCAAAATCACGGGAAAATATCTTCTTATTTCCCCGTTTATCGTAATTTATTATTTCAGTATTTTCCCCTGACACATCTTATTTGTTAACTTTGTTTCTAATGTCATGATCATTTTTTTAATACAGTAATAAATATTTCCATTTAGGGCATTTGGACTAATATACAAAGCAGACCTACAATTTGAAACATACTTTCTTAATTTTTCAAATCATTTAAAGATCTCGTATTGCATAAATGAGTATTCTATTGCGTCACCTTACACCTGTAACCTCTATATGTAGAGTTAAATATTTTAAATTTGCAAAATCATGGTAGCAGTGGAAGTGGCGAAGAGCGAACTAGTGCAATGTGCTAACTACGGTTGCCACACCAAGACTTTTAAGAATCTGTCCAAGTGTTGAAGAAATAGCGTGCACGTGAGCGAGATAGAATAAAATGAGAATTCTTTATATTATTGAAATAGCATAGAATCAGAATAGAAGTATTATTGTAGAACAGAATAGAAATGCTCATTTCCATGCCTGTCATTCATTCGTTCTTCTGGCACAATTCTGTACATTTACAATTTTATTTTACATATTTATTTTGCTTTAAAACTTGTGACTATTATAAATAATAACAAAAAATGTTATTTAGGATATATTTATAAGCAATTTACAAGTTTCGTCCAATAAATTATAAACTCACTACCAACAGACAATGTGAACAAGCAAGGAAGCAGAAAATATAAATCGAAAAGACATAGATATAAACATATTTGACGTTTGTTTTCTTTTAGACCTAATTCTGTTTTTGTTTCTATCGAAGACCAAGAGAGAATATAACAAAACGCATAATAAAATATACGATATTAAAAACAGCTCAACATCCATTGTTTTTATGAGTTTATTAAGATTTTAAGATGAGCACACTATAAAAGAGTTATATCTATATTTTGTGTAATTTCGTTATAAAAATATTTATATTGTATTTCTTTTTGACATCAAACGTATCAAACGTAGGAAACTGGGATTTTAAAGTTCATTTCTGTACCTGCAAACCGATTATTAAAAATAATCTGATAATTATTTCATTCATTGCTACATTCTCCTTACAAATATAAAGCACTAATAATGAAGCATTGTTTCAAAATATATAAAGCTAATCGCCTCAACTTATCAGTTAGTCCACACAACATTCGGCTCAGCAAGTCCGTTACTTTGTGCGCACTGCCCTCTAGAGTGCTGTTTATTTCAAGAATAACCACTCCGCACCACTGTTTATATAATGTTCAACTTATTAATAATATACGGATATAGTTGGATATAGTTTGGCTCGACCTTCCTGTCTTTTAATGTACCAAAATGAGTACGAAAGAAAATATTCCTTATTTTACTCAGTTCATACCATCCCGAGTAACAAGCATTGGTTTTGAATTTTGATAAACTGTCGTAACGTTATATAATTTTATAAAAATACTTTTAACTGACTGAAAAGGGGATTGGAATCTTTGTGGCCTAGTCCCGAGCCGCCATATTGATTTTGTTTCAAACTATGGCGCACTACTATCGGTAGATGACAAAAAAAATGATATGTGACATTATTATGTCCTGAAGTGTCACGTTACCGAGATCTTAAGATTAATAGATCGCTATATAAGCATATGACTTTAGCAATTCTTATCTGAGTGTATAATCAAAATATACATATCACAACTAATCACAACAATATACATACTAATGACTCGTAAATTGTTCTCAAATACTAAACCATTTTTACAATTTTTTTACCTTTTGGTAAAAATAAAGTAAATAGTAAAGATGCCAACTAAAGATTTCAATCTCTTAAAGCGTTATTCCGCAATCCCGCGGGATTGTATTCATTTGAGTGTCTGCGGAATCCCGCAACAACTATGCGCATACGTGAGGATCCCGTAGACTAGTGAAAAATAACGCGTACTTGTGTCTGCGCAAAGAGCAGTTATTAAGGATGACAACAAAAACGTTTAAACTACACTGGAATTATTAAAACTGAAGTTTATACGTCCATCAACAAGCGTAGAGATAGATATGACCCTCTCGGTGACTGGATTTATAAAATAGGTTGACGGACGAAACAATCGATAATACTATTGATTCTTAATTTATTCGCTCAAATGTTACTTTACCGAAAAATCAAAGTAAAGCTTCCGATGGCGGTAACTAAATGTTCAAATGTTCTTCACATCGGATTTTGTCTGGCAGAGTAATTTTGGCCAGAATTCTGTCCAAGGAGACTTTCAATTTATGAGTCTTGCCTACTGTCAGCGTTCGCATTTAACTACAGTGCGTTATAAGCTCGATAGAATGTGGTCTGCGTTCTGTGTTGCAGTAAAAAAATCGCTATGAGCAGAAAGCTAAAATATTTTGAGAAGAAATGAGAAGCAACTATCAACGTAGAATAGGCGCCAGAAAAGAAGTCCCGTAGGTGCGGCGCTGTGATCGGCAGAGATAATGTTTCCAGCTTATTGGTTTCAATTTACCCTATCAAATTATGTAAAGATATGTCTAAATTGGGAACTAAATTAGAAACGGATGGATTCTGATATTGAAATGAATTTAGCAGAACCATTTTACCTTCAACATAGAAATAAATAAAAATTAATGTTATACAATATCATTTTTTTTTATGTACGAAGGCGGCAGACGAGCATACAGTCCACCTGATGGTAAGTGGATACAGTCGCCCATAGACATCCGCGATACATGCCAACATTAGTCCAAAATGACAAATGTTGGCACGCCGCCGGATGCGCTGCCTACCTTTGGAGATATAGGAATGGATTTGGAGAAAGGGTTAGGAAAATGGGGAGGGATAGGATGGGATGGGAATGGGCTCTCGCACATCTCACTCACTACCGGAACACGTACGTACATTGGGGAAATACGATAAAGTGGGAAATGCAGTACATTTCAAGGTAGTCTTCTGTGAGAGAGGGGTAACGTGGCAAGTCGAGCGCGCCCAGCGCCTGTTGGATTGCAGCGTGCACTCTCCCCCTCAATAAATTTTATGAATCTATAATTAATTTTATATCATATAATTTTATGAATCTACAGGTACAAAAATACAAACAAAAAATCGGAACTCTATGGAAATAATTCTAATGAATCGATTATTTTACATTTCGATGTAAATAGTTTGACACCCCTAATAATGTCACTAAAGAAACGTTATAGGAGTCATAAGATCGCTGTCATAAGATCGGGTATCGCACTCTAAATGTGATCTATATAGCAAAATTAAATATAGGTACTTAACGAGTAGGTAGGTAGCAATGGGCAGGCCATATTTGCCGCAGCACCGATAGCCGATGGAGTAGACAAGTCCTCGAATGGAGACCACGTACCGGGAAGCGCAGTCTGGGACGCTCTCCGGCCAGGTGGACCGACAATTCAAAGAAATTCGCCGGTGGTGGTTGGATGAGAAGAGCCGAGGATCGTGTGTGGTGGCGAGCCATGGGAGAAGCCTATATCCAGCAGTGGAAAGACATGATGGGAATGTGACTTTTTTTATATAAAAAAATAGTTTTAATTCGTTTTTTATAAAGACGAGCACACAGTCCACCTGATGGTAAGTACTCGAAGATACAATGAGTATCTTCTGGAAGAATACATCGCTCTAATAGAGTATTTGTCGAAAAATATTGTTTATATGATACTCCGATTGCAAGCTGTAAATTTACGAGAAAAACTAAGACAATTCGTCCAAAAGCCGAACATTAGACTTATTTCAGAGCGCTGAGCCAGTGGTATAAATATAAATGTATAGTCGGTGTTAATACAATTTATCCATAATTTAAACAAACTTGGCGGCCTGGGGTAACTTACATCGTCTATAATCACGATCATAATCGTCCATTAATAGTGAAGTGATAATTGTTTACATATCCATAATTTCATTCATCGAACGTTTGCCCTAGATTTAAGGCTAAATGCTGGGATATTATTATTTCATTGTTTGGTTTTGTTTTCGGCAAGTTGTAATGGAACGGGCTATATACTATCATAATATCTAGAGCAAAGTATACATCATTGCACACACGTATGAATTATTAAGCAGCTATGTGCGGTTTATGGAGAAGGCAGTAAATGTCGGCAGTTCGCTGCTTAATTAAGGCAGGTTTAATGTTTTCATAACGACCCAATGGGCCACGATACAGGTCGCTTTGATAACGCCACGGTAATGTTTATAGGACGGGGGTGTGACATCGAAAATCTATTTTCTAATTGAAATATAGTAATTAATTAAATATAGGATTTGCAAGCAATTCATGTTTGCATGGTTATTAAAGCTTATACATATATAAACTAAATATTTACTGCACCAGTTTTATTTTTTGATTTAACCAATGATTAACCGTCACCAGAGCTTTTATAGTTCACTTATGGAAGTGGATCTTCTCACGCACATTGTGCTGTGCATGGCCAAGCGGGCTGGCGAGTCGTTCCATAGGACTTGCAGTAGCGACGTTGTTATCCCTTAGTCGCTTTTGACAACACCCGTGGGAAGAGATGGGGTGGTGCCATTCTGAAGCCGGCGACCACTACACGGCCCAACCAATGGTTGAATCGTAGATAATGTTTTAAAACATTATATCTGCACGTGTGTCTTTGCACAAAAGAAGAATAAATAATAGTTGAATTATAAATCTAGTAGATTTTCATCAATGGTGTTTTCAGGGACGTCATGGGATTTTTTTAAACAAGATCAGAATTTGATAATAGTCGGTTCCTATGAAAACGAAGTCTAACCCGGAACACGCCGGCGCACAATGATTTTTGTTCGCTTAGTAATGTTTATTTGAATTAATATTCAAAGCTTATTCTGCGCGCTATGAATTCACCCTTTTATACATTCTCTGCGGAATAAATTAGAATTTTTATTTAGACTTTGTTTTTACAGGTATATTTTTATCATAGTTGAAATGTTTTATTGCGTTTTACGGCGATAGACGTAGTTGTATCCGACAAATTGTTCAATTATATTGTGTTATAGGCACCTGTGATTGTGTTATAGGTCGAGAGATAGAGGCTTTTTTCTTTTCCATGGGCAACTTTTCACGAAAAATGTTGTATTTCTTATATCGAATGTAAGTAATGCACGGCGGAAAGAAAAGTCGAAGATGAAAATGTGTATAAGCGATGAAAGTCAGAAAATTTTGCATATTTTTAAATCACTTGGGGCGCGGCTGAAAATTTGAAGCTAAATACTGTTCTTATACTATACGCAAAGCGGCGGAAACCCAAGTGGAAGAAAAATGGCCGGCGGAATCCCTGAAAAAAATCGGTGATTTTCCACTTTCGCTCGACATTTTCAGAGAAAAATCACCGATTTTTTTCCACCTTTTGCATATAAGCTCATAAAATCATAAATATTGCATGTACAAATTGGCGTACAGTATCCTCAAAAAAATTCCGAGGGCGTGCCAACGTTCATCTTTCTTGAGGGATGCTGGTATATATTGCAGATGTCGCAGGCCGAAACTATACACTTCCCACGAGGTTGATTGTCTACTCGTCGGCCACCTTATTTGCATTAAAAAAGAAACGTCATCACACCTCTTAGCACTTCAAGAGACAACAAAAACATAAGGTGAACAATAAACGAGATAAATAATAAGAAGGCTTCAGTATAAAGTCCTTTTGAGGTGATTAAGTGAAAAGCCGGGAAATAATTAATATCGACGCTGTTATACGGCATTTTAAATATTTCGCCTAATGGCTCTAATTAATTTAACGAGTTGAGTAAGGAATGCTAAATATAGTCTGAATTCACAGAAGCAATAAAATTAATAGGCGCTTCAGATGGCTACGAATTAAGCTATACCTATATTCGTTTCTGATGATAAACACCTCACTTAAGGGCCCGTTGAAGGAATCTCTATGTTATGTGTCCAGATAATACAAAAGGGACACCAACATGTTAGTGAGATAATACAAAAGGGATACCAACATGTTAGTGAGATAATACAAAAGGGATACCAACATGTTAGTGAGATAACGCAAAAAGGGATGCCAACATATTGGTGAGATAACGCAAAAAGGGATACCAACATATTGGTGAGATAACGCAAAAAGGGATACCAACATGTTAGTGAGATAACGCAAAAAGGGATACCAACATATTGGTGAGATAACGCAAAAAGGGATACCAACATGTTAGTGAGATAACGCAAAAAGGGATACCAACATATTGGTGAGATAACGCAAAAAGGGATACCAACATGTTAGTGAGATAACGCAAAAAGGGATACCAACATATTGGTGAGATAACGTAAAAAGGGATACCAACATGTTACTGAGATAACGCAAAAGCTGAAAATAGTTTATTCAGTATTGAGAGTACAATCGATTCTACAATAGGTTTTTTTTTTACAATTTAAATAATAATGATTTTGTTTCAGCCCAGAGCCAATAAGTGGTTAGTATTGAAGTTACTATATAACAATTATTTAATATATTACCTAGCATCGATTGTCTTCAGGATATTGTTGCCATTGTTGCGCAGGCGCTGCAGTAAGGAAGCTGTTGCTTATAATCGCTTGAAAGCCAAAATAATTAATCTTACCAAAATTAATCTTACCAAATTAATTATTTTGCCAAAACATAGGTAATCAAAATATGGTGTTATAATAAATACGAGTACGTATTCACAATTCGTAGTCACAGTATTATACTCGTATATAACGTAAAAACAGTAAACAGTAAAAACGTCACAGTAAAAACGAAACTAGCTGATTATCTTTTTCTAATTTTCAACATGCCATGTATGTATATATGTAAGTATTTTACGTACCTACTTTGTCGTACCAATCGAACGTTGCCACATTTTTTTCAAATTATTCAAATTATTCTTACCTCTCCGTTACGGTATGAGCCGCAGTATCCGAACTTCTTGCTGGTCTTTGCCATCTAACGCAATGTACTATTCTTTTGTTTTTCTTCTTGTATGACTCAAAAACCTTACGTATGAATACAGCATAACATGAAACTACGTTCATTCTCACAATAACACATCAACTTCCAGTGATTCTAAAAGCGATAAGACCGCCCTTTTGTACATTTCATATGTTATAATGTCTGTTACTGTCTTGTTTTGTTTTCGTGTGCAATAAATTAGTTTTATCTATCTATCTGAAATCGAATAGAAGTTGAATAGGGCATCTAAAGACCTGTAGATGTCATTTTAAGGGACGTCCCCAATAATATCAGTACGGATTGAACAATGACCGATTACATTTATTTTATTTCTTCTTAATATACATACTTATTTTATTCTCCATCAGCCTATGTCTTTCCACTGCTGGATATAGGCCTCTCCCAAGGCTCGCCAGCACACACGATCTTTGGCTGTTCATGTTCAACCACTTCTAGCAAAATTCATCCAGCTGGTTATTCCAGCTGGACGGTGTCCCACGCTACGCTTCCCGGTACATGGTCTCTATTCAAAGGGCTCAACTACCCTGTTCTTATTTATTTGTTAATAGCTTTTTATGAGACTTCGTTCTTCGTGGTATACATGAATAGTAATCTATATGTTAATCCGGATTACAATCTACCTATTTGCCAAGTTTCAACCAAATTGTTTCAGTCGTTTCGTCGTGATTAAGTAACAAACATTCAGACTTTCGCATTTATATATTAGTGGGATGGGATTTACTATTACTCTTTAATTATATACAATATGTAAACAGATGACTGAAATTGTACCTAGTTTTGACAAAAGCCTCGGATGTAAGGTGGAAACAACGCTTCAGCATGTTTATTGCGGACGTAATGTTTACCAATCCCCAGGTGAAGTACAGGGACATAACTTTGCGGATCCTTCAGAACCCTTAAAGTTTATAAAGCAGCGCGGATGACATGATATTAAAATGGTTAATGGACCACATAATATGATAATGTTGAGTCGTAAAACAACAATGTTACAGCGAAGCTACGAACGCCATTTTTATTCGTACCTCGTTATTTATTAATGGTAAAATGCGTACAATGTTAAAATGACACAGCTATTTTGCTGGTAATTACTTCTGCAGTATGAGGTTTTTGATGACTATGTTTAAAAACAATATTAAAAGCCAATTGTTGCTGTAATTTATTGGTTTCATGTGATGTTTTAAAGCGAACGTAAAATGTACTTCCTAACCAGGGCCGGCGCAAGCAATTCTGCTGCCCTAGGCAAGATATTTTTTTGTCCCCCCCCCCACAATTAGATTTTATGTTTCCATTTTCCTCCTCAATACATTCCATCTAATACATTACATTCGCTCGCTCGCGTAATGTAATGCTCGCGCACATTACGTCAGTTAGCTGTTGACAATTATTTCTTTACGTCATTGCGCAGCGAATAACTTTCAAATTATATCCGTTAACTGCAACCGTCCATAGCACATTGAGGCGGATCGTGTCGCAGTGCCATGTCGCGATCGGTCAGTGCGCTGCGCTGCGACGCGATGCGGCCCGCCTGAAGTGAGCGATGGTTTATACAAAAATGTATGAAAATGATTCAGGAGGATGTTTGCAAGGTTATGCGCTGCGGTGCGGCCAGCCGTAATATGCGCGAGTCTTTAGGTGTCCATGGACGACTATAATCGCTAATTACCACAAAGGACTCCTTTAGTATAAAAGAAAGGATGTTGCAATTGTCACCCGTTCCATACCCTACAGATGAAAATAAGCCGAAGATTAATGTATCTTGAAGGTCATCGTCGTCGTAACTCCCTGTAAACTATCCAAGTGTTTGCAACAAAGTTTGAAGTACAATTGTGAATGTTGCCTCGAAGGAAAGGTCATAAAGTTAGCAGTAAATCTGAACTATTAAACTTGTAATTAAAAGGCAACACTGCTGTTATCTACTGTTGTTATACGGCTCCGCATAATAATCAATTCCACAGAAAACATCATAGTTGTTTATAGAAACCTGGATTTTAATTAACAAAGTAATGGGCGGATTAGTAAGTGAACTGGTGGTAAGTGTGATATACATGGACAATAATTATCCATGTATATCCGCGATACATGCCAGCATCAGTCAAGAATGACGAACATTGACACGCTGCTGGATACAGCTTGCCAATCACCAATACGTCCCTGATTTATTAAAAACACATTTTAAAATTACGCAATGAAAATAGTTTATTATACAAGCCGGAGTACATCACTGGATCGTAAAGTAAGCCATAAAACGCCGAGTGTGCCGCCATGTGAGATAATTGAAAAACTGTATCGCATCACTCTTTAAAACTTAAATTATAATGACGGCAGTAAATTATACGTGGACGGAATATGGAAAGTATGAAGAGGGAAGATTGAAGTTCCTAGTTCTACTAGGTCTTACGCTATCTACTAGTTATATTGGTGGGGGAAAGTGCATTCTGCAATCCCACAACCGGGCGCATGCGTCTGACAGTTATCCTGCTCTCACAAAAGGCTGTCTTAAACTACGTATGTGTTTCGGGAGACAGTGATATATTCCAGAGCCTATTTTCCATATTGTGGTATGACGTCATATATCTGATTCTGTCCTATCTCCTCCAGTCCCAACAAATAGAAAGTACAGTAGAATAAGAAAAAATCCTTATTTCATTTTACCTCCGTAAGATACAAGTTAATTCTCTTATTTTTTTTATTTTTTTTTATTTATTAGGTATAACAATAAATTTACAAACTTAACTAGTTACAGACACATTTTATAAAACATTTGTACGTTCGTAAATTCACTTACAGTTATACACAACTATAACTCTTAACATGCAGAATAGAACATGCAGTTATTGAAGCAAATATCTATTTTGTAATTAAGAATAAGTACTATAATTAAAGGTTACTAATGTATCCACAATAATCTGTTGGATCTCTGATTCTCAAACTCAAACCCAGAGCCAATCTTGAGAGCCAGAGTATCTTGAGGTAGATTACACAATATGTGATACAAAAGCTTTGAAACATTTTCTTGTATGTATGAATTTTCTACGGGTGTGTTTGCTTGTGTGAGCGTATGCTTGTGTGAAAGACAGTAAAATGAGATACTAAAATACCTATTAAACTCAAACACATTACCGAGGAGTTACCAAATTAACATATGCATTTATTATATTTATTTATATATTTTGTTGTACACACAAAACAATATAGCTATACGTGATTAAATAAGAGATGATGTACAAAAGGTACCAAAGCTTATCTCCTGTGAGAAAAGCTTATGTACTATTCATTTCAAAGATATAATTTTCAATGTCACAAAACCTTGTGCGTTTCAATAGAAATGACATCGGTCCGTATCACAAATCTCTCGCCGTTTTCACGCAGGTATATCGAATAATTCAAAACGTACTCATCATTATAAAAGGCTTTCTTAATTTAATAGCACAAACTAACTTTAAGTTGGAAGTAATCGGCCTACCGTGTAATAAAGTTAACGTCAAAACTTCCAACTAAAGTGTTCATAAACATTGTCAGAGGAGTTTCGTAAGAAAATGGAGTATTTAAGACAGAAATTCAGTTAGTTTATTGGAACAATTTCGGCTTTTACAGGTAGTTTTGTAAATAAATTATATTAGTTTTCGTTACGGTATTGAAGCTGTATCAGTTGCTTGTTCAAAATGGAAGTATTAATAATAATATTTATTAGATATTAATAGGACTACACATTGTTTTATTAGTATCTACACATATTTTGTTAGACTAACAACTTAAGTTACAAGTACAACTTACATACTAGCTGTGGCCGTGATATCATCCGCGTAAACGTCATAGTAATGACTCAAATGAGAATTTTGTAATAAACTGGATAAAAAAATAGCACATATTCTCATCTTTGGCGTAACAAAATCTCCAATGCAAAATTCGTTACGATTCAATGTTTTGTCCTCGACGAAAAAATCAACAGATTTACAGGTGTTTACTCATTAGCCGTGTAGTGTCGGCCGGCTAGAATAGCACCTGGTCAACTGATCAAGGCCGCTACCACAAGTCCTGAGAAATTATATCACCTGTAAAAGAATGGACTCGCCAACCCGCTTAGCCAGCATGGCGTGTAAGGTTTTATGAATGCGCTGCCTACCTTTAGAGATTTAGGAATGAATTTGGAGAAAAAGTTGGAATAACGAAGTAGGGATAAAATAGGATGGGATGCGAAATGGGCTCTAGTATATCTCGCTCGTTACCGAAACACGTACATACATATTAATATTTCGTAAATAGGACAAAATGCGAAATGCAGTAGATTGGGGGTAACCTTCTGTGTGAGAGAGGTAGCGTGCGCAATTGAATACCCCCAGCGACTGTGGGATTGCAACGTATACCTATCTTTCTTTGGATGTGGGCAAAATCGTGCTTCATTGGTCAAATAATTATTCGTCTTATTACTTATGCGAAACTTAAATAATGATATAAAAAAAACAACTCTGTGAGGCTACGGAGAGTATAACACAAGAAAGGATGTGAACCTCTTCCAGCTGCCATGTTAAAGTGACGTTATTTTTTTAAGGCTGCACTACAAGTACTGAAGACGGAATACACCACAATCACATAATCTTGCGTTTAACACGATATGAAAATATCTCTAACAGTTTGTGTAAATAAATGTAATAAATAAGACAGATAACGGCCTTCAGGTAGGTAATGTTGTGGAATTAATGTTTCCACAAAAAGATATTCTCGTATATACAGTACATTCACTTCGCGTCGTTAGTTTAATGTTTTCTCCTGTTTTTATAGAACCAAGGTCACTTTATGCTCTTGAACTTAAGTATTTAGGTAATGAATACACATTTAGTAAAAACACATTGCGATAACAAGTGTTTTATTTAAGCAAGCAAGTATAAATGCAAGCAAGAAAGGCAATACAAGTAAAAGCAAGGTCTAAACTGTAACAAAGTGTTTTTGAATACTGCCAAAGTGGAATTCTGGCCTCCTAAGGAGAAAAGGCATTAGTAACATTTTTAACGAAAGCATAAAGTAACATTATATTCCAAAATTAAAAATGAATAAAGAGAATAAACAATGGTTATTCTTTTTGTTTTCTCCCAAACTAAGTTTCTGAATTAATTTTAAAGTAATAAAAATTCCACCAATTTTTTATTGCTATTTCACCACTGTCTTAAAAACTTGTTTCTTTTTTCCTAAGTGGAGCCGAATACGGCCCTGACCTCACACCCTGCGATTTCTATTTATTCCCTAGAATCAAAGAAAAACTTTTGAGGTGTGCGTTTTATGAAATCAGATGCAATGGCTCCGTCTACTTATTGATGTGTGGACAGCGTTTTAAACAAACAATCAGACATCGAAGAATGAGGATGTATGCGGCCCGAGATGCCATCCGTCATTGTGTTTATTGGCCCTTGACCAACAATTTATGACGAGCGCTAATATAATGTGTATCTTTTAAGATGGTTCGTTTTTTTTTTTCGGAGCCTCGTCTTATTTCTGGTATTTCCCGAAATGTCTATTTGTGCATGTTTATACATATAAATATTGTATTTACGTCGAACAATCTATTGAGATGCATTAAAAAAAAATAAACAAACAATCATTACCTATTGTGAATTTTAGTAATCATATAGTTGTACCGCGTTTATATAACTGTTTATTCACGCCGCCTATCCAAACTGCGGAACTCGCAATCACACGCACTTAACTGTCAAATCTACCTAATTCCCGCAGGTCTTGGCGGCAATTAACATGAGCTCGGCTCAACCCTACCCCAAAGTTGTTCAAATCCACATACATAACCATCTAATAGCGAGATTGTGTGTGACCATTCCCAGTTTTCATATTTTGTAAACTACACCCGTTCTAGCTCATCCCGCGTTGAGATTCTCAAATATGAGTCGCCTCATTTTTTATCCTATATAAAGTTTATATCAGTCGTGTTAATCAGTAAAATGTTACAATATTTGATAATCCAACACCGAATAAGGTCTTGTCTAATATTTGCCTTATTATCTACCAACCACGGCACGCAATTCAAGAAGTCATCAACGATTGTACGAGACTACTTCACGAACTCCAAACTCAATACATCAAAGGCATAAAAAGCTACTGTTTGTTGGGAAAGCTCTAAAAGCAACGTAGTTAAATCTAAACAGATTCAGCTAGTTCGAATGTATGTATTTTATTATTTATATATGTTTGTATACGTACATTTGTATATTATACTTATATGTATAATAATGTATATTATGTATTCATGAAGTATATTTAAAGATATTTTACTGTTGTCCTTTAAGTTATACATTTTTAATACTTCTCATCGCCTTTCTCAATGTATATATGATCAACCCAAAGGTTAGCTGGTAGAGAATGCCTTAAGGCATTAAGTTCGCCTTTTATACGACAATGTGCAATAAAGTTTGTTATATAAAAAAATGAAATAGAATCAAGATGCATTATTATTCGTTACGAACGATGACGGTGACAGGTTGTATTAAACTATTGCAGATTGTCAACGAGACTAGTTGTTTTTATTTTAACCATTTCGAAGATAATGGCAGTTTTTTAATCGTCGGTGGTTTTATATAATAGGTGCTTTTTATTGTAAAAATTCCAAATAAGTATCCGCTAATGATGTTCTAGTACTTTCGTTTTAGAGTCTAGCAATTGAACGCTGAGACTGGAAAAGCGTGGCAAATTAAAAAACAAATATCACTAAACATAGTTAATAGTTTTCATACTTGAATTCAATTTTATCAATTCAATTATCTGAATACAAGTTTAAACATTATTTTTCCAACTATAGAATTTTAACGAAAACCCATTATGTTTTTTTTTTAAATTTGCTGCCCTTTTCCAGTCGCAACTCGTTATTCGCAAAATGTTGTAAATTCGTAAATGACCTAATTATATTAGTGTATATTATAAGTACTGTGTGTCTTTAAGTGTTTTCTATGTAAAGTTTCCAACTTAAATAAACTCCCTATTTAAGAAGTTTCTATTAAATTATTTTAACCGAAATAGTTGAACGTCAAGTTTATTGCATAAATATTTATATTAAAAGTGGGTGGTTGTTTGTAGCCATCCAAATAGGTCAAATGTTACAGCATCTTTCCCTCAAATTCCCTCAGGCATACTTCCTTTAATAATCCACTCCGAGAAGTGTACTGTACACTGTACTGTACACTGTACCAATTAAATACAACTCTGAACTTCTTGTTGTTTAGCAAAGCAATCAATAAAATCAAGAGCTTTTCAAATAACAAGAGCAATTGAACTTCCAAAGACAAAACAATGAATTTAATTTGTTAACAATTATCAGAACTCTGTAGAGCTCTGATAATTCTTACAAAGTTCACACAATAAATTGGTATCCATACCAGGCAAACACAGTTTGGCTCAATAAAGTCATTAAACCTTCCCTACAAAATCTCTAGGGGCTTTCGGGCCTTAATCCACCACGTGGGCTTAGAGCGGATTGGTGGATAGAGGTCCTTAAGATTTCTTAAATTTAATTTATTCTTCATTTAGCATTTCCAAAGAATTCCGAAAGCCATTCCTGAAAATACTTTGAACTTAGGCACCCAATACATTGTAATAAACGTAATGGCAAAAAACACTTTCACCTTAGCACAAAAAACTCGTATATCATTCGCTACTCCGCTGTCTTCGGGAAAAGTCGTAATTCAACTTCGAAAAGTTAAAAGGAGACTCATTTCATGCAATGAGTTGGTACAATGCTCCGTAGTTACTTCTTTTCAAATTATACCAGAATATTGACTAAATCCGTACTCAAGTAGAAAGTCGTTGGTACGAGTCGGGGATTTGAACTCACTCACCGGACTTATACCGCTCTATTTCTACCGATTTATACTTAATTAAGGATTTGTAAAAATTGTCACTAGCTCGGCGATGAGGAAAAAAATCGCGAGGAAACCAGCATTCCCAAGAAATGAAAAAATTTAAAAATCTGGAGTATGAGATCCACCAATGCACTGAGCCCGAGTGGTTGATTAAGATCCGAAATCTCCCAGTAATTTATTAGGGAGGGAAGGGGAGGGAAGTTATTCCCTGCAGTAGGACGTTATAGGCTCATACAATTAAATAAATAAGTAACACACTCAATTATCTATATTACGAATTCATATGTCGTAATCACAGACACAAATACAAACAGACACAGACCGAACAAATAATTGTCCTTAAACGAATGAATTAATTATGACCCGAGTCAATAAAGTCATTGTTACCAAATTAAAAATGCCTAATTACATACACTATAATCAAATGTAATAATTCGTCGGTGAAATTTACTCGTGGCGCAACACACTTAGTTTGCATACAATTTCTCGAACTTGCGTTGTCTATTTAGATATGTCTATGGTTTTACGGCAACTGTCAAATCAAGTTTTATAAGCATGCGATTGTCGTGTGTTATTATAATAATTCCTTATAATACTGCAATCAACCCCTAAAAAGCCGTCAAAAGACGACGAGGTGACCTAGACAAGTTGGCAACTTTATTGTGGAAATGAATAACTTTTGCATCTTAGATGAAGTTGATGAACGATATAAGTTGTTTCATTTCAAGTGGGGGAGGGGTATACCAACTCAAAACTGCTCGCTTTTAATCTCGTTTTTATTTTTTTTGAGGTGATTTACCCCTTCCCCCACTTAAATTGAAGAAACTCATAAAAAATCAACTATGGTCGTGGTCACCTAGTCGTCTTTTGACGGTTTCTGGGGGTTGATTGCAGTACTATAAGTATCTATAATGATACAAAACAAAATCGTGCGTATAAAACTTTACTTAGCTGTATTACCCTACCCTACCGACCAGTACTACCTCCAGTGCACCAGTACTACCTCCAGTGCACCAGTACTACCAGTGCAGTACTAACCCTTAATAAATGAATTTGTGATTATTAATCACATTAATAATTTAGTTTTACAGCATAGGTATATGATAAATTGATACATGTTTCAATATTCAATTTCATGCTATTTCTGGTGTTTAATAAATGCCCAGTGGCGCGGGGAGGAGCAAGCCCGCTCGCATTACGTACACGCCCGACACGGCCGTTCGTGTAGGGTGGACGAACCCTACGGCTCGTGTAGGCAACACCTATTACTCTTTCATTTGTGTACCCTATCCACAATAAAGCGTTTAGGACATCACACTACTCATATGTCTTCTTTAAAAATTGATACGATAAATTACACTGGTTATATCAAAACAAAACCCTTTCTCCCAGCTGTTCGAGATATTCATTTCCGTGACCGAGTTTTTATTGTTTACCGTTGCTTCGGTTCATTCAATCGACATAAAAAAAATATACCCTCCTCTTTTAGAGACAAGAAGCCCGCGGTGCTGACGACCGCGAAATAATTATAAGATAAGCAATGTCAGAAAATACTTTGTGAATTTTAAATTAATATTTTTAGACTCTCTCCCTCCATTAAACGCTGTCTCACTGGTGATGATGATGATAAACTGAATGGATTTTTATGAAATTTAATACAATGATGATATATGTCCTGTTTCAACATGCGGGATATTTTTTTCTTGAACTGTTATACATTTCCGCGAGATAATTTTAAAGAAATCATACGTAATCCAAAGATCACGAGAACGAAGTAGCGAGTACTGCTAAAATGCGCGCCACGAGCAGGAAGAATTTCGATCATTGACATGAGATCAGCCAAGACTGGACGGAAAAGAGATGAAAAGAGATGAGATGTATGAAATCGTTGATCACCGATTACTGAACCGATTATTGTCGGTTATTGAACCTTAATATGAGGGATCTAGTAAAGTGGTCTTTGATCGACGATTTCATTCATACAAATCTCTTTGTTCAGTTTTGGTTGTCCTCGTGTTAATGACGAAATTTTTCCTGCTCGTGATGCGAGCTTTAGTAAATAAATAAAATTTAAAACTGTCAGAAATTGCAATGTTTCCGACATCACCCATTTGAAATTTCGAGCTTTCATTGGCTAATACAATTAGTAACTTCAGATACGAGTATGACCAACATAAGTTAATCAGCCAACTGGAATATACGTATGGGTGACAATTTTAGCAGGAAATTTGTATAACTTTAGGGTCCAACAACTTGAGTGGAGTTGATGTTTCAGTGGAAAATGAGTTGTGAAAACGAGCACGCAAACTATAAAGCCCGCATAAATTGGTATTTTGTTTTGTAACAGACTAGTGATCGGCCGTGGCTTTGTTCGTTTTAACGTAGGATTACGGCTCATTTACACAAGGAGAGTTTCTCTAACGATTCAGGCAAGAATATTGTATATGTTCGCGCCAAGTCGCGTCGATTCATATTTCATTAATACCGTACATTACGCACATCACCGTTTCTTATTCCTGCCCCCGAATTAAGCGTATGTATGACCGCTAGACTTTGACCCGACTTCGTCGTTGCTGTTACTGTGCCAGACCAGACTGGTGGCCAGACCTTGTCTGCAACTGAACGTCTGCAAGTAGTGAGCTCGAAGCGTGAGATATGTCAAACATCATTCCAACCCATATCCCATCCCTCCCCATTGTTCCTTTTTCCAAATCCATTCCTAACTCTCCAAAGGATAGGTAGCACATTCCTATCGCGTATAGTTAACGCCTGCTCACGTTTGTCATTCTGGACTGATGTATCACGGATCTCTATAGGCGATAGTATCCACTTACCACCAGGTGGTAAGTGTTCGTTATCTGTTCATATGCCACCTACTTTCAATAAAAAAAGGATAAAAACCCTAAGACATTTGTTCTAGAAAGAGGAATGTTTAAGCAAAAGTTGTGTAGGGTAGAATAAAAAGAAATGTTAGAATAATCGATTCGAGAAAATTCCCATATCGATGAGTAATATCGTTTGTAACAGAACAGATTTGCCTCTATTTATGTAAACTCAAACCGACTAACATGTAGCAGACTATACCTGGTTCTACCCAAGAAATGTGTAAGTCAGAAAGCAGAAGTAATTAATATTAAGAATATCTAATGTAAATATTTCGTAGAATATCCACTTAAAATTAAATTAATTATGTAGACGTTTTAGGAGTATGGAGTACCAGAAAAAAAAGATGTGCTGGATTTCATATTTTAGGAAATGCGCTCTGCAGTTTATCCACAATTCGTAATAATTAATAAGTGATTCTGAGATATGTTCAATACAGAAATAAAAATTTGTTAGAAAATAATGCATGCTCTTTACAATATTGAAAATGTGGACAACAATTTTGGAGAATGTTTTGAATTATTTGTACTGTTGAATCGACCTGCCTATACTTCAACGTGCGGCGAGCCACGATGTTATCATTGGCCTTTGTACAAGTGTGGATAACTGACGCGCGAAATCTTTAATAGGAAACGACAGTTGTGATTCATTTCGATATGAAACAAATTAAAAGCAAGCGGGACAATTTTCTTGTTTATTTTAGAAAAAAATATTAATAAAATATTTTTGTACTATTTAGTAACAGTGCATTTGTATTATTTATATATGTTGTCAATATATGGACAAATATTGCAGGCGCAATCAACTTTAAAAGCTTTTATTAGGGAGTGCCTGCACCATAAGTTGAGAAAGTTTTACAAATATTTAATAAATACTTTTTATTTATTATGGTTATTTAATTAGTACGGTCGTGTTATGTCAAGTGGCATTACAATGGCACCACCCCATTGGTCTCATAAATTTGATAATTGTTGGATAATAAAAGGGGTAATTTAGATTACCGTCACTAGGGTAGACTCTACACTGAGTACACAAATTCTAACTTCTCATATATATCAGTATCAAAATCCTCAATTTATCGCTTTAACTAGCTTTCGCGCACCGATGGCTTTCAAGGCATTATGAGAAAAACGGCAACCTCTTTGATGAGCAGAGTGAGAGGGATCGGCAATAGCATCCTGAGGACGATTGTGATCAAGGCCAACTGCCCCTTCCGGGTGCAGTGGATGAAGCTGGTTTTAGGTATAAGTTAATATTAAGTACTAACATTAGTTTAAGTTGTAACTTACTAACAATATCTATGGACGTTGTCCGAAATAAAGAAATTGTTAACTATCTTTGCTCTGACACAACGACTCCAGCATGTTGTTTATGCCACACTATCCCAGGTGGCGCGGGCGAGTTGCTGTGAATCTAATACGAATCAGTTGATTGCGAACCAATGAGAATTACTGTACTCTATTTACCTTGAATCGATCAGATAATATTACGGCTGACTGTGTTGAATTTCCATGCCTATATTAATCCGATACTAGTAATTTCAAAATAGTCATTGAAACGTCTTTAGATAGTATAAGTATATGATATTTTCCCCTTCGCTTCACCCTCGTGCTCACTATCCACGGGAACTATCCATAGAAACCTAAGTTTTATAGCCTATCCTTTTCGTGGTCCCCAAGAAGGTTCATGCATTTCAACTCGATTTGTCCAACCGTTGATGCGTGAAAACATTTCAAACATACACACAGGTCATCGTTTAATTATTTATATATTATTTCTTCAATTTTGTAATGCACAACTTAAGACATTCTAGAAAATAAGTAGTAATACGATTATTAATTCATCGAATGTACCCAACGTTTTCTCCATCCCACTTCGTATTCTCGTTGTGTTTTTTTGCTTCTATCCAATTGATTTCTTTACTAGATTATGGCGTAATCATTACACGTTAACGATGGTTTTCTATTGTAAACCGTTTTCCAATGAACATCAAGAAAACAAATAGTCTCTTCATTCTTTCTTTCTTATTTACCTTGTTTCTGTTTAATCAAAGTACTTGTTAAACCTTGTTGAATTACAAAGTGTTGTAATACATATTCTACCATCTTATAATCGTTCACGTCAAACACAAAGCACGGTAAAAGTCTGATAAAGGGATACCAAGTGGACTAGAGTAGATACTTATGGCATTTCAAGCTTTTCATTCTTATGAAAAGAAAGTGGGAGACGAGTGTACAGTCCACTTGGTGGTCAGTGGATGCTTTAGCGCATGGACATCCACGAAACATGTCAACATCAATTCAGAATGACAAACGTTGACACGCTCACGGATGCGCTAGCCAACTTTGAAGATTCATAAATGTATTTCGAGAAAGTGTTGGGAAAATGAGGCAAACTAGGATAGGACGGGATGGAAAAGTGCACCTGCATATCTCACTCACTACCGAAACGCGAACGTATCTACACTGGGAAATTAGGAAAATGTGGGAAATACAGTACATTTCAATGATAGATATTCGATATAGATATAGATATTCGTTAAGAAGGCCGCAGGTACTTTTATATTTAACCCTGTATAATATAGTCCAAAATTCCCATAATGGACTATCAGAGCCAATCAGTGTACATTGACTTTAATGACTAAAGTCAACACGCGTCATCAAACATTACGCTGTAGCCGGATAAACTGCACATTACACGGTCAGTCTACCTGTATAATCTCTCATTGACCCACAACACATTGATGATCATAATGCGTGTAATGTGTACACTGTAGAAGTTCTAACAGTGTGAAGGGGTGTGCGGGTACAAGCGATAAGCGAAAGCGATAGCGGGATAAAAACAGCACTTAAAAAATAGTAATATTTGGTAGGTACCTATAATATTCAGCAGTGGACAGACACAGGCTGGTGGTTACATCAGGGAATGGTTAATCCCGATTACATTACTTGATATAATGTGTGTTATATACAGATTGTACAAGTTCTTATGGTGTGAGGGGCGTATGGGAACAGTGACAGGAACAAACAGCAAATAAAGAACAAAACTAATAACAAAATCCACAGTAACATTACACGATTAAAGTAATGTGACATTATGAAGAATTATGAATTAATGAAAGACTAATCTCCTTAATTAATCTGTAATCTTTCATCAACATTTCATAGTGTGTATAGTTTTTTGTAACTACATACGCGTCAACCTTGCATGTGGTGGCAAGGTCACAATACAACTTTAAACAAATTAAGCGCATTCAAATTAATGGCAGCGCATCCGGGTGAGTGCCAACGTTTGTCAGTCTGGACTGATGTCGGCATGTATCGCGGATGGCTATGGGCGATAGTCTCCACTTACCATCAGGTGGACTGTATGCTCGTCTGTTGCCTTTTTTCTATAAAAAAAAACCTTTAATATTGTGACTTAAACCACACCTCTATGGGCATAATGTACTAATTGACAACACGTGATGGAACGTCCAACTTATAATTGGTTATTATTGGGTGTTTGGTTTCCAATCCTATGTCACATTGTAAAGCCAATGGGGAATTACTGCCAAATTACTTGATCCAAACTAATAATGATTGACGTTTTAATTCTTTCCACTACTTCCGGGTTCGTTTTATAGTGTCTTGAGGACCACGTTGTATGCAGCAATTTTATACTAACGAAGTGTGGATTGACTGCGCATTGCCGACGAGAGGTTGTAACAATACTTTTCGAATACGGTCCTTTACCGAACTTCTTGCTGCTAAATTCAAAAGGCTTTGTCGTGCTTGACAGCGCGTTCGATACGTTGCATGGCGTTGTGTGGCGCGTGGTTCCGTCGCATCACGGACGCATTGTCCTACATAGATGTCGCGAACGTTCGATTGCCTTCAGTAATATTCTAATTTTAATACTACACATAAAATTTGTCACTTATTACTCAGTAAAAACATTTATATTTTTACTAAAAGTTAAAACATAAAAGTAAAAAAATAAAAACATTTATATTTAAACACTAAAAGTATTTATATTTAGAAAGGCAACGAGCAAAATAGCTCGTAAACGAGACGTGTGTCACGCACTGCAACGCTAAACGCACAGCTCACGTAGAACACACGCGTATGCAGTGAATGTTTGATATTTTTGCAACGTAACGCGCGACGAGACGAGTCGCATCTCGCGCCCAGCTAGGACATAGAGTAAGAACTGGCCGCTAATGAAAACTTAAATTGAAATTAGCTCCAAACGTCAAATGCGTGCACTTTGATTCGTTCTGCTATCTATTTTTGGTCCGTTAAGTATAAGTAAGTGCCTACTACACTTCAGTGCAGTGTGCCTTCGTCCGTCTGTAATTTCAACTATGCATATATAAAAAATAAACGTTTTTTATTTCTATTGCGTTTATATTTAAATAAATTTCTGAAGTGAGGACTGGCTGTTATTCATTCTTTTAGAAGAAGCTGCGACGATAAAAACCCGAAATTAGTATCAGTCTAAAGAGCTGTTCAGAATTTTTTCAATTATGCAGGAGGGAGAAAAAATGTCGGTTGCAGAATTATCATTGTATTAGGAACCTACAAAATACTAAAGCTAAATAAGATAATTCCAAAAATCTTCGAAAACAATGAGTTGTTTAGCAAAAATATTTCGACCAAAAAATAATGAAATTCATACCAATGCAATGCAAAATTACAAATATAATTGAAAAAATATTCCTGTAAATATAACATATATATTATTATGTATGTGTGTATATAAGTATTTATATATTTTATTAGCATACAATTTGGATATTTTTTATCAATTCTTCCATTATTCTTTTCTTTTTGTTTATTTTATCTTTCGTTTGGCCATGTAGCATGTAGCATTAAGCCCGCCCATTGCACTTTGCCCAATAAAGTGTTAAATATATTATAAATAAAATTAAAATTAAAATAATTCATATGAAGTATTGACTCACGTTCTCAACATTTGTGTCAACCTAAAATTATAATAAATAACGTGTGAGGATTATCCGCAAACGTTGAACCCTTGTCTCAGTTGTGTCGTTTTAGCAACCTTTTAACCTAGTTCCAACATGTCCACTGTCGTTTGAACCTGTTCGCAGGCGATAAATAAAGTCCCTGATACGAGTAAAATAAATTTCGTTTAACATAACGTCGCAAACAGAATGCTGCGGTACCCTAAATGGTTTACAGCTGCAACTCGGCTCTTTTAATTTACCTGATGAATTGTTTCGGTATCCGCAGCCTGGGAAAAGAGGAAATTAAAAATCTGACGTCATTTGGTGTTGGGATTGGGGGAAAATGTAGGCCGAAGTGCTATCAACGAAACGCGCCAGACGTAATTGCGTTAACTATATTATATGCATTGTATGTGGATATTATATTGGTAATGATAATGGTATTAAGATTAATTAGCGAGGTGTGGATCAAGGTTTAACCTGAACCAGAGATCATAGATTTTCCAGTTGGATAAAACGTGGAGAGTCATACTAATAGCATAATAATAGCATAATACTAATAGTCATAATAATAGCAGTGGACTAAAAAATATCGAAAAGAAATATGAAAGAAATAACATATACACATTATCCTATTCTCTATTTTACATTGTAAATCGTGTAAACGTTTACATTGTAAATACCTTTGTTATACGTGTTCAGACATGATTTACAATGTAAAATGTGTACAAATCGAGAAAGTTTAAAAGTTATACTCTTATTCTCTAGCCTAGAGGTACATATTTACATTCCTGTTCGAACCCGGCCCGTAGTGAGGAAGTTATTGACAGACATATTGTTAGAGGCCACATTTCGGCACCATATGTCATAACTGGTAGGACGCACTGATTTAATACTTTCATTTTCAAGCATTGTGGTATAGGAGACGACAAAGAGCCGATGCACTTTGCCAAATACCGCCCAGCTGAACTGAATGTGTCTATCGATCTCCTTACCAGAGTTGGACTTGCCTAGTTGGATGGTTTGCCCAAGATAGACACAATGTTCAACAACGTCGAGTGTCACGCCTTCAACGTTTACCAATTCCGGAAGAACATGTTCATTGGATATGATTTTTGTCTTTTCTTTCATTCCGAGATCGACGTGTCGTGATGTTACGTTAAGACCGTTTAGCATGCAGCTCAAATCATTCATGAAGTGTCACGCCTTCAACGTTTACCAATTCCGGAAGAACATGTTCATTGGATATGATTTTTGTCTTTTCTTTCATTCCGAGATCGACGTGTCGTGATGTTATGTTAAGACCGTTTAGCATGCAGCTCAAATCATTCAACGATTTTGCCATGATGACTATATCATCGGCAAAATGAAGACGCGATCACCATCATAATATTGGAAGTACTAAACCGATTTGACTCATCTTTGAACTTAACCGAGAATCAGACCTGGATATAATTGTCCATCAATTCGCATTATGATCCGTAACCATCTCGCAATTTCAAGAGGAGATCTAAAACTTACAGTTCCTATATATTGCTATTTTTAAAGAAACCGATTTTAATACGAAATTACTTTAATGTTGTCCTAATTAGTTGCTGCATGTTGCAAGCCAAAGTTTATACAACCCGCGGGCTCTTTTGTACTGCACAATAGGAATGCAACAAGATGACATAACACTCACCTCCTGACCTAAGTGTCGGAGTTCACACATCCTCGAAAAAAATGGCTAAGGTTAAAATTGCTGTGATTTGAAAAACAATGCTATTAATTATGTTGTAAATAGTCTAATTTTAGTCTCCGTAACTTAAGTTTTTACTGAGTTCGCTTCATACAATAAAATTGGCCACTACCTACACGTTGTAATGTTAAGCACTGACTTTGAAAGGGGGTTGATTAATTCACTTTTTTATAGACAGTTAGATGGTAAACAAGCAAATATTTAGTCCGCCTGATGTTATGTTGTTATTGTCGTTCTTGAACATCAAAATATAGGCCAAGATCAGTCAATATGGCGAACATTGACAACTCGTATCTATAGATCTACTCGTACAACATCTGAATCCTTCTTCTACCGACAAACTTCTGCGTGCCGGTCAGAGGGCGTACCACATTTATCTACTGCTTACTTTTTATTTGACAATTTAGGTTCCTTATTACTTTTTATAGATTAGGTGAAAGAAACTTGTTACTGATAGTAAGTGGATTAACGTCACCTGTATTAATAACAACTCTCTGAGGTACTTAACTCCAAAAGGGCTTAAATGTTCTGCCGACCTTTAGTACGATAAATTGATAATAGTATTATATCGAATTGAACAAAGCGACTTTACCAAGTCTTTGCCGATTGTGGTTTTCTAATTGCGACTATCTGCCAATTTGGACAACCAATTTCCAATTCGATGCCAATTAAGTCTTAGCTAATTTAGTGCCTCTCGTGCTCAATTGACGTAAACACTTGTGTAGTTTAATGATTTTGTACTGCTAACGGCTCTTAATATTGTTACAGTCTTACAGTCCTTACTATTGTTAGCTTGTATTTCGTAATTAATTATTTACAGAATTTTTGTTTTATAGAAGAGATGGCAGGTGGATGGGCGCTCCACGAGGTGGTGAGTGGTCACCGCCGCCCATGGACACCTGCAACAACATGTGCATTGTCGCCCTTGCAGAATCCTATTCACAGCTTTCTTGGAGCTCCGCCTGACGCTACTATGACAGAGTCTCTCACCATCCCAACCCCCTAGTAGTTGACAGTCCAACCTGTGTCCCCGATAGGAATGACCCTCCCCGTTGCCGCCGTCGTCGTCGTCCTCGGCACGTCTTAGACAACCCCGACGACCCAATTACTGCCGCCATTGCAGTACTTACACTACACTTACAGACTACACATATACACCGTCAGATACATATACAGCTCGTTGCTGCACATACTCTTTGCTCCTGGCTGATCGCCTTCTGCGCTCGCCCTAAACCATACATGTTACTGGACATGTATGAAATGAGTCTTGAAAGGCCATTAGAGTCACAAGAATTTAGCTATTCCAAAAAAAAAGCGTTCTTGGAGGTCCTAAGAAGTTGTAGTTTTGTGAGAAAATCTCAGAACGGTTGAAAAACGCGGCGAATTTTCTGAAATTGCCATCGTCCTCCATGTCGTCCTCCTTATGTTATAATATCCCACGTGTGAACCATAACTATCAATTTTCTTTGCAGAATATTTAACCGTTTTGTCATTTATCAAACTTATTAACAGACATTGTTAACCCTCAACTCTAATGACATTGCTGGAATCTATGGGAAATCATGAGAACTGTCAAAAGTTGCAAGCAAGTATTATATGCTAAGGTATGTTCGATATTTGATATAACTGTTCATATTTCTACCTTTCTCGACAGTAACATTTACAACAGCTTCGCGTTACCAGTATAACATGATCTAGAACTAGGTAACATTTATGAATATAGTAGAGTTCAAAGTTAAACGGGTGAGAGTCGTGACATTTAAAGTGCGTGTTGTAACCATATCTGACCTCACGAATGATATGATTTATGAAAATGTAATTATTTTCAGAAATACATTAAGGTTTAATAAAGTAATAATTCATTATCCTTGTCGAAGTGATGTTATTAACATAAAACTAAATTAAGTAAGTAATGTTAAGTGTCATCTATATAAATAAAAATTAAATGCTGTTATATAAATTAATGCTGTAAGCGCATCACTCGACAACGGTACGACCGATTTGGCTAATTTTTTAAAAAAAATGTTCGTAATGGTCCCAATAAGGTTTTTAGGGAAAGAAAAATTGGAAGAGTTGGCCGGAAAATTGGAAAATTTGAGAAAAACTGAAAGTGCTTTTTTCAATGGGATTTTTGTATGAAATTATTGTATTATTGAAATTTGAACAGAACGACGTCTGTCCGGTCAGCTAGTTTTATATATTTTATAGGGAGGGAAAAATATAATATTTTTTTAACTTTTGATAACTAACATTTTATAAGATCTTTCGCAAAAATGTGTTTACAATTTACTATAATTATATGTCAAATATGTATGTAACTATATATATGACATCGTATGTCCGTGCATCTCATGTAATGTAGTGATGAACTTACCTGATATTGTAACAATAATCTTTCGAGCATTGCCCTTTACCAACCTTCATGCTACTAAATCCTAATAGCTGGCCGCTAATGAAAAACCTAAATTCGAATTTGCTATCATCGACTGCCTTTTGATTTTTTCTGCTGTCTAATTTTTGATCTGTAAAGACGTGCATATTACACATGGAAAGCCTTCAGTGCAGTGCCGCTTCCATTACTGAATATCTCATGAAACACATGTTCTGCTTTGTACCTAACAATAAATTCATGAAAAACACCTTATTTATTTTACCCAATTTACTGGAAAAATAAATTGCTGAAGTGAAGACTGGATGTCATTTATTTCCTAAGACCCCTCTCTACCGTCTGATCAAATATCGCACTACGTATAGACGTATACGTATATAAAGAGAAAATAGACAATGAAAACTTATGTTTATGAATGAGTATTCTTATGAATAAGAAGAAAAGAGACAGGAACATTGAGATTCCGTCAAAGAAAAATTCCACGTATTAAAATGGCCACAACAGTACCCAAGCAGTTTGAACATATGAAAGGTAAAAACAAAAACGGGAATTCATGGTAAAAGAGACGTACAAGGGGAATCCCTACATAATTATTATAATGATTGCTATCGCGACATGCGACATCTGAATGTATCCTTAGCGAGTAAGTTTTTAACCTTCTTAATAACGCCAATTATATAGAGAGGAAACACTAGTAAAAAGGTAGGTGCTTGCATGCAGCGAAAGATCATGATGGAACAACGGAGGATTATTTAATTATTTTTTTTAAATGCATCATCTATGCTGAGGTTTCACAATATCCGAATAAGAGAGGTTGTGGGGTGACTATGGGAAAAGGGGGGCGTCACGGCTTAAATAAGGGGAATAATAACTGTATCAGTATGAATGGATATTGTGGATTCTCTTCAGATAAATTCATAAATACATTATAATTATTATTTATTAACATACCCCGAGAAAGAAATGTTCATCACAATTACCATACAAAATAGTTTCATAAAGAACATGGATAATGGCGCAATTTATTTGCGTAGCAAAATATTAAATCGCACACAAGGTCTGTGTAAAAAACTATTTCAAAAGTCAAACGATGCAATTAATAGTTAGCAATAACTACACTCGTACAGACATCTATCACCGAGGAGCTCACATCGTTGTTGGCAATTCCAGTTTTACTCCTGTGGGACTGAAAGTACCAGTATAATTTGTCCACGAAAAACGAGTGAAATCACCTTATTTCTGATGTATGTAGGCTTATAAAAAGTACAAATTAATTTGGAAATATTCATATTCATAATATTCATGCTCTGCTGCTAACTCCTATTTGAAACGTGCGCCTATTTCATACTAATAGCAACCTGTGTTACGTCCGCCTACGACTCGTAGTTAGCAAAATGAGCCGCAACTTTCTACTGCCACCGTAGCCAGCAGGCTACAACGTAGGCATCGTAGCACTCTGAGCCTATGTCTAACTACCTACTTAACGAACTACAATTTGTGCGCTGACAATTAAATACATTAAAGAATTCCCCCTTGTGGGGATTTGTTAGTGGGGATTTATGGTGTCGTATTATTTTGCGGTTAGTCATAGCTTACAATAACACTTTTACTTAATGTTATGTGCTTAATGTAATCGGATCTTAATGTTTTATTTTACTCAATGTTTCGACTATGGTTGATCGTGATGGTGTTACACAGGCGAAAATTAAATTAAAGAAATGTGAGTAAAAGCACTTAAGAATCATTAAATATGTGTGAAAACCTGAAAATCTTAGAATATATCATAACATTGTCCGTAAAATATGTTTTAAAAGTGCTGTTTTGTTCCGTAGCACCTTGAGGTACGTTGGTGCCTTGAGCTATGTCTGTGTAGCACCTTGAGCTATGTCTGTGTAGCATCATAAGCTACGATTCGTAAATGAAAATACAGCAGTATAATAACGCTACGCTTCAGTAAGAAAGCAGGCTACGATGGCGTAGCAATCTGAAACTACCTATTCAGGTAGTTTCACGTAGTCTACCTACGGTTCATAGTTATTAAAATGAATCCTAACTTAACTTACTCGTAGCTGTGCATTTATAATGATAATGAATCATACGCGTTATAAACACGCGACTAGCATTAAACTCTTGATATTTACTCTGCGGGGAAAATATGAAGAAGCTATTCTCGAGTACACTTCCTCGTACGCCATGACGGGACCGTAATATAAAATATAAGGTATTATCGCCCTAAATCCGGTCTTAACTAACAGAACCAATGAATCGCACGTGATGGACTTACTGGCGAAGGAAAAATTCTACCCAAACTTATTTAAATAAATCTCCCTCTAAAGAGCCGACGAAGCCAAACGTCCTGAGATTTATTTGTAATTCAAATCGCGACGGATGTAAAGCAATCAATGCGAATAAACAAAATCCAGATTTATTCCGAGATGAAGACGAAGAATTTCGGCGCGGAAATAAGATTATAACAAACAAGTATGCAACTAATCTTTGATAAAAAGATTAGGCAAGCTAACGTTATGTCGAGAAACTAATTAACATGAATCTATTGTTTATAATTAATAGAAATTCTTCCTAATATATTAAGCTTATTAATTAAAAATGTGCGCATTGACTAAAACGTCTTATACGTACGTAAAATATTATATTTAATAGAAAATACAGTTTAATAAAATAAAGATAGAGAACCTAAAACATTTTTTTTAGAATTTCAGTCTGACATAAAACCACTTAGAAAGAAAGCATTGTATAGTTATAGATTATGTCCTGCATTATTAATGTTAAATAATACTGGATACATTGTATGTATCCAGTATTTGCAATATTTATTTCTTCTCTACCTTAAGGGTGTCTGGAAGAGATCGCTTTTACCGCTAAGACAGCAATTTGTGCATTTTATGTATTTATACAATGTCTGTTATTGTTTTATTTTGTTTTGGTGTCCGATAAAGGGTTCTATATATATCTACCTGCCTATCTGATAAGGTCAAGTTTTAAATGGTTTTGGTACATTAATGTTTTGCTGACCATATATGCGTCTATGACTCGTTTGGTATACAAAGTATTACTGAAATACCACATAAGCTGAAAATAGGTTGTTCAATATCGAGAGTAAAATGGACTGTACCGGTTTTTACAGTAGGTTTTCTTTTAATACCTCATTGTTCATTCTAGTATGTCTTTTATTCTACGCGCAGTTGCATTTCACACGCTTCGGCCGCTTAGCGACGTCTCGCGCCAGCATCGTATCGTTACCCTGTACTGAATAATAAGCGATACGAACGTTTTAGATAGAACAACAAAACTACATATTTGTATTTTTTGATTAATTCACTAAATAATTTTATGTTTAAATCTGTTTTATATAATTTAAATTCGATGACGTATATAAATGAATTCAAGTTCTGACGAATCATTCTAGGCCAATATAATTGATACCCAAATCATTTTCCATAAACAATTACAACAATCAGATTTTTTTTTATTATTCGGCAACAGTTTTCGTTTGCACCCGTACTAATCGCAAGTTCTATGCAACTAAAACCACTTTTGCTTACAAGTATATTTCTAGTACAAATTTAGTATGAAAAATCAGCATTCGATCACGACTCGCGGGACGAAGGAGTATTTGCTGAAAGGGAACTTTGATTCCATTTTAAACCTGGAGACTTGGACTTCACTTGTAAAATATTGCAAATTCAATTTCAAAGAATCAGAAAGAACGTTCTTTGTCAACACGGATGAAGAAATGTTTGGTAGACATTAGCAAGATGTGACAACAATCAACTTAGATTGTATCTATTGACTTAAAGACGTAGAAATACTACCTATATCTATCCTTTTCTATTTCTTTTATCTTAGCGATCGTATTACAACTGAGATTTATATTCATTTTTCACGTATGTATATAAATTTTAACTTTTTCAGTAAATCCGTTGATTATTTATAAAGAAAAAAAACATGTGATATAGACGTGATATTTGTTTTTTTATTTGTAAACGCAACCATTTTCAAATAAAAAATAACACAAACGATTAAAAAAAATGATTAAAATACCCATATAATAGTTAGTTAGAAATGTGTCACATATTTAAATAATCACATATTTTAAATAAAAAATGTTAGTAATTTAGTAACATTCAGTTACAAATATTCCTTTGTCCAATGGCACATCCAGCATCTAATATCAAAATTTAACTCTCTGACACTAGACGTTTTACATAACACAGTTGCTTGAGGTAACGATAATTCGTCTCGGTGAACGAACAGAATGGCTTTGTGAATTATGTTGTTCCCAAGATTAAGGATTTCCTAAAGCTTTCACGATATTTCACTGGAATATTGTAATTTTTAGTCCTGTATTTCTTGCTCTTATGTTATTATTAGCAAGAAGAAATATACGTCTATCTGTATGTACATCAATGTAAACGAGAAGTAATTAAATTAGCAGCGAAAAAATAGTCGATGGTAGGAAATTTAAAGGTGGCTTAGGTTTAGGTTCTTTGGTAACAACTTTGGTGAAATAATTGACTTGGTGATGGACTACCATGTGCCTTTTTGGCGGGAACCCGAGAAGTGAAGTTGCGTTTTTGATTGATTATTGTAAAAAATGTATATTAGTCGTTTTGTGGTTTATTAGTGATAGTTAATTAAATTTCAAAGTGTTGTTCGTGCGGGATGTTTGTGATAATCAAATTAAAGTGCTGTGGTTGCTTGTATGTGAACACTCGGTCCTCCTCTCAATAAAAGTCCACACTCAGGAACAACACTTTATATTTAATACGAAAGCAAAATTTACATAAATAGATAAAGAGCATGAAAAATTAAACCTTAAAATAAATGGATTATAAAAGCAAAAAAAGAATAACAACAAAACAATAAAGGCAGATGACAGGAATAAAAAACAAAAGACAACAACAATGGCAGACGTCATGACCAACTAGATGTCGATCTAGTTGGCTGGCAATCTAGTTGGCTTCGGCCGGCGGGTTCCTACAAAATAAAAGCGTGGGACTGCATTTTTCGTGTACTTCCAAGGAGTCCTCTTCTGTCCTCAATAAACCTATTATCGCTTTACTGAGCGACTCCTGACTTACTTCGACGGGACTGGCCATTAACAGGATACGTTTTAGACTTTGTAATTGCTTATTACGAAGAAAACTTGACACTGGCAGAGTGTGCTACTTGCACCATTGCCGTATATGAGGAAAAAAAATTCCATATAACATCAATATGAAATTAAGGCATTATTTCATTTATTTCATAGTGACATACACTTGACTGATATTTCATAAATTCAAAATAATATGAAAAACTTCTTGCTGATGATACCACCATAATACCGACTGAATTTATGGATAACTTTTAGTTTATGTGTTCATATGTCTCGCTTATTTGTCAATCTATCTATACATATAATATCATAAATAAGTCAGGAACCAAAATGCAGAGATTACCATCGGAGTCGTAAAAACGAATCCATCTTAACTATCCATTCCGGGTTCGATAACATTTTAAGATTCAATTACAAACTTAAGATTCAATTATAAAGGTCTTCTACAACAGATAGAAACATAACAGTGGTCTAAATTCGACCTCGTCATTGTCGAGATTACTAATTACACTGGTCTGCAACAAAATCCTCCTTCAAAAAATTATGTCATAAATATGAAGATTTTGATGCTCTGAATCTGTTCCCGTTGGCCGATTTTTTCTATCACGTCTAGATTTTTCGATATTAATTTTTTTCCAAAATATCATAAATTTAGGTTTTTTTTAATTCGTTTTATGCGTTAACATTGTGAACAATGTATATATATACATACGAAATAGGTTTTCGCTAGTCGTAAGAGAAAGAAGGAATGCCAATGCTTTGGAGTGAACCTCAGAATCATGAAAATGACTGTTACTTCTGCATGACATCAACACGAGGATTCTCGAAAAAAAATAAAAACAAGATTGTATATCCGAACATCGCATCTGCAAAGAGACCACTTCCTCGTGGTGAAGGCAGTTTGCCTCCAGTACCTCCAAAAAATAGTGAGAAGATGGAAAATAAAAATACTTCTGGTCTACAGCCTCAATCGAGTTTCATTTCTACCTGTACATCTTCACCATCATACACTTTATCTGGATCTTCAAGCCCATCAAAAGAACCTTATTTTCTGAAACAATCTGATTTAAATGATCTTGTATAATGACTTGGGGCTATCAAAATCTAAGGCTCAATTACTCGGATCAAGATTGAAACAGTGGAATTTGTTGGATAAAAGTACGAGAGTCTCATATTTTCGCACAAGACAAGAAAATTTTACGAGTTACTTTTCCAAAGAAAATGATTTAGTATATTGTAATGATGCTGCAGGGCTTCTTGAAGAACTGAGTTTTCCAGAAAATTCTGATGAATGGAGACTTTTTATTGATGCGTCGAAGATTAGTTTGAAAGCCGTTTTACTCCACAATGGTAATAAATACCCATCAGTGCCTCTTGCACATGCAACAAACATGAAAGAAAATTACGCAAATCTGGAGGTATTGCTTGAAAAAATAAAATATTCTCAATACCTATGGAATATTTGTGCTGATTTAAAAGTTGTCGCTATACTTACTGGATTGCAACGAGGATACACCAAGTTTTGCTGTTTTTTATGTGAGTGGGACAGTCGCGCGAGAGACAAACATTACAAAGTGAAAACTTGGCCACAAAGAAAAAGCTTGACTCCTGGACTTAAAAATGTATCTCAAGAACCTCTAGTGCCAAGTGACAAAATTTTTCTGCCACCACTTCATATAAAGTTGGGACTCATGAAAAACTTTGTGAAAGATATGAATAAGGATGGTGCAGGCTTTCAATATCTTAAAACAAAATTTCCTCGAATCAGTGACGCGAAATTGAAAGAAGGGATTTTTGTAGGTCCGCAAATACGAGAGCTTATGACGGATGAAGCTTTCAATTCGAAGTTGAACAAAGCTGAAAAAAAGCTTGGGTGGCTTTTGTAAAAGTGTGTCATAATTTTCTTAGTAATACAAAAGCTGACAACTACCGACAAATCATTCGAGAGCTTATTTCTGCTTATAAAGCTTTAGGATGCAATATGTCACTCAAAATTCATTTTTTGGACTCTCATGTAGATTTCTTTCCGGAAAATCTCGGTGCTGTATCAGATGAGCATGGAGAAAGGTTTCATCAGGATATTATGCATATTGAAAGACGCTACAATGGAAAATGGTCAGCAGCAATGCTTGCTGATTTCTGTTGGTCGATTCGCCGAGAAACTCTGATGGAAACGATGAAAAGAAAAAAACTACAAAATAACTTGAATTATATTACCATAATGAGATAAATATACTGACTGATATTTCTATAACTTGTGACTGTGAAATTAGCATTTTTCACTGTAAAACTTAGACCGTAGTATCTTTTGACTTTTTTGTAATTGTTGTTACTTTAATAATATCGTTTTTTAATTAAATGGATATTATATTTAAAATCTATGTGCAGTATTTATTTGCATGTTAAATTCCGTGTTTAGAGCACCAAATATGATGTTATCATGCATGAAAACAATGAGGAGAAAAAAAATTTTTTTTTTTGCAGACCAGTGTTATTAACTCACGGTTCAAAGTAAAGCATAGCGATACGTGCGTGATTGTACCTTATCGAAACTGTCTCTTACCGATGCGTTACGTCAACTGCAGTATATGGCGCATGTCGTTAATGTTCAGTTAGATTATGTATGAAATATTATCTGACAAATGAGACATTTTTATCGGAGAGTTTCCCAGATATATAATTTCAGTGAAATCGTAAAAATAACACATTTTTATGGCCATACATGTAATTGCTAATTAAATTAAGTAATGATGTAACGATTGTAACGTGATGATGTAACTTAATGATGTAATCTATGTAATGTTATGTAATTGATGTTATATTGCTAATTAAACAAAATTTTAAGCAATGAAATTTTAAATTAAACATTCTTAATCAAATAAATATGTGGGTTATTAACAACCCCTCTGAATAACAACCATTTTTATTTTTATTTACACATTGCAATAATTACAGTATGGAAATCTAAAACCATAGATGAAGAATCCATAGAATCCACTTACACAATACTGTAAGTTGTCTAAGCGTTTTGCAATATTAAGCCAAGTTCGAAACATTTCAAAGCGGTGCACATTAAAGTTTGACAGAGTTAGGTACATATAGTGTTCTAAACTTTAATGGAATAATGGGTACTTATTTAGGCCATCAATCGATTTGTATTCGGTTCACTTCGATGTGGTAAGTTTAGTTCATTAAATTTTTGGTGTTTCAGAAATTGATTAATATAAATGTCATTTTCAAAAGCGAACATTTTACGTCTGCGGCAAAACAGTCTTTATTAAAGATTTAATAAATGTTTTGAAGAATTACCTTATTCTAGACCAGAAACAAATAACAATTACGAGTTCTTTCTGAATTCGTTCATGTTTCAGTTTCATACTAGATTTAGAACAAAAAACATGAACTATGGAACTTCGTTAATTCTAATTAAAATCAGTGATGATAGCCGAAAATTCCTTAAGTTTGGCGTTCCTAATCCAATATCAAGTTTAATACTCTTATTATTTTTTACATATTCCGCTCCCACCGCACTTTGAAAATACCATTGATTTAAAACATAAATATTCACCGAAAATGTTGTTTACAAACATTCTATGAAAGTATTAAATCTAAATACGCCTACGATTACAATAACAAGCATGTACACGTATTGATATTGGGATGGGTATTGGGTATTGGGATGGCCCAACAATGTATTGGGAATTTTCATATTATTATCTGTCGGTTCTTTAAAATTGATGTGAGCTATTAAAGATCAAAGACCCACCTTTGCCTTTGGATAAATGAGAGGATTTCGAGTCCATAATCCATCACGAGGACACAGTGTACATTTTTTTTATATTACACAATACCCAAATTTTGTTTAATTATCCTGCTCGCGGGTTTCCTCACGCTGTTTTCCTTCCTCGCTGAACTAGGGGTGATAGATAAATAAGTACGTACATAAGTAGAAGGTACGATCACGAGTAATATTGTCTAAATATTAGGTGCTGTGGAACTTTGGTTATGTTAAAAATTATTATAAAAAAAACAATTTCAATTTTATCAAAGGCGAAGCGCATGAGACCGTGTAATGGCGATCCTTGGAAAAGTCTACATATATCCAGCAAACTGATGGCATGGTATGGTAGGCTGGGTGTGATATATTTCGCTGTCTGGAAAATCTTAACACTATAAGCTGTTATCGTGACACCCAAAGATTGGCCAAACTTCATTTCGAAGAATTAAAACAAGCAAGTAAAACATATTATTTTAAAATAGAGGCAAGCGAGCAACGCCGCAGGATACAAGCTAGTAACTCAATAAACTGAAATCAATAGGAAGCAATCTCCGATACAATACATTATGTGCGATGCGTTCTCACGTTTTTTGGGAACCGCGTTACCTACCTTATTATGTAGCAATTTTGTACCACCAAGAAAGTCTTTGAAATTGTTTAGGTAACTGTTTCTCCGTAGATACTCACTAAATTATAGCACAGAATTTTCTTCCTTAATTTTAGTTACAGATATCATTATTTTTAGATAATTACGTAATTAAATAACAGTAATAATAACCAGCCCTTCTGTCGTCCACTCCTCGACATGGCCTCCCCAAGCACCGGACACTGTGCATTTCTATTTATTCTTTCAAAATTCTATTTTAAAATAAAAATGCTCCAAGGTAAAACAATATTTTTAAAATAAAACAATAAGAAAAATTTTGCAGTGGTCTTTGCGTGATGCGCATTCAAACAGACAGAGGGACGGATATGTATAGAGATAAATATTACACTCTTATGTTATTTTTTTTATAGAATATATGGCAGACGAGCGAGCGGGCCACATGATGGTACGTGGTCACCGCCGCCCATGGACACCTATAACACCAGGAAGCTTGCGGGTGCGCTGCCTACATTGCAGAACTCTTGAAGTGCAGTTCCCAGCTCTCTTGAAGAGCCCTATATCGTATCGTAACGGAAATAACTCAGATGGCAGTTCATTACATAACTTTCGGGTTCACGGTAAAAAGTGTCTTTTTGACCGCACTGTACGCAGCGACTATATGAAGGAAGTGCGTAACCGCACAACGATGACGAATTAAAACTATTATGGTGAAATGAATTAAATGAGTATTTGTGATAAAAACGCGAAATTGGCATCAAATTGAACAGCTCTTCGGAACATTCCCCATTCTACGGATCATAAGCAATTCTAAACCACGTATGAAAGTGGGATCGTCGACAATTCGGTTATATTGGACGCAGTCAAAAGGGTCCAGCTGATACTTGTCGGTGCATCGGGCCAGAGGTGTAAGCAGTACTCCATGTGGGTCTAAATTGATACATTACAATATACGTTACATTACAATATACATGAAATTGCAATTTTAATAAAAGTTAGTTTCGATTACTCATTTATTTTTTTAATATTTTCGTTTAACTTTATTCTAAAATTTATGCTATTTTAATAAAAGTCACCGAAAACAGCACCAAAGAAACGAATAGTGTTAATATTATCAATCATCAAATTTCAAATGGGTCAAATGACCCCCCAGCCGTCTTTCTAGTATGTATGTTTCTAGTGAATGTACGGAGGCCCAATGTACAGCAAAGCAAAAGACGATGAAAGGTTCGGTTAGCGTACGATACGTCTCCTTTTTCTAAACTATGCAAAATTTCAGTCTCTGAACAAGCCATTAAAAATATCTTGTCTCCTACAGTAAATCATCGCCTTTATATGTGCGGAGCGCCTGAAGCGGAGATGTGAAAATGCCAAAACACGCTCCGCTGGAGTTTGCCCGTTGATTGTGTTAGGCGCGATTATTTCAAACGCGTACAAAAATTATTCTTTGATACGTTGAGGCGACGAGGTGTGTCGCTAGATTCGATTATCATGCGTGTTTTTGGCTGACATAATCCTTGAATAAAAGTGAGGCGCAATCTACATTTATTTTTTCATTTTTATTTTACGAATGTCTGTGGAAGGATGATATTTTCACACATCGTTTGCTAACTAATTATTAAATAATATTAGAAGCTTCCACACATGCATATCGCTCGATTTAATCATACTCTGAAAAAAGTTTTTCAAAAAAAATCGTTCATCAGCCTATCGATTTTACAACAAAATCATGGCAAACGGATCAATTATGTGTCAACAACAAAGGCATATCCACAAACGATATGTCGTTGGATATGGCTCGTGAAATTACAACTTTCGTCTAAAAAATTGTTTTCTAAAAAGTGTGAAAAATAGCGAACTATACTTTCACAAATGACGAGTACCGTCGGCTTTTTTATAATCTCTTTGATCTCACAGAATTAATAATAACCTTCGAATATTATTATACCGTAACCAACCCTTTCTTCATCCACTACTGGACATTTACCTCCTCGTGCACATTTTCTTAAGCATGATCCCTCATGCCATGTATGGCATGGAAACGCCACGTTGGCCAAGCGAGTTGACAGGTCCACTTTTTTAGAGGTAGTGTAGTTCCTCGGGGCTTGTGGTAGCAACTTTGTTTTCCCTTAGTTTACAACACCCTGACCGTGATACCAACTTAGCGCTTTTGGGCGCTATATCTAACGCCTTTTTTGGCTCTGTTAGCGCCCAACAAACTCACTAGACGCCTAGCGCCCATTCTAGCGTTTTCTTTAATAATGTTCCTCTTCACTGAAATAAACTTTAGGGAGTTCTAAGTGTAACAAAATGTAATTGTTTAAAGTGAATATGGACTTGCTCTAAACGATAAGAAACCAGAGTCGTAAAACCAATCCAATAAAACCTTACCTCTCTGACACCTCCTTCAAATACTTAACAGCTATTTTCTTTTAATTTTTTACTGATAATTTTTAAATGTTTTCATTAGTCTAGCGCGTTTCGTGAAAAACATGCCAATCTAGCGGCTTTTTAACGCCAACGCAGCGTGCTTTCGTTTATTAAAGCGCATTAGCAACACTAAGAAGCCACGGCCTCACATGACCACCACTTGGCCAATAATACAGTTGATTATATTATTATTTATTCGCAGTCTAAAACTAGACTATAATCGCACACTAAATATCTCCTTAAATAATTTGGTTTTGGAGCACGTCAAAAGAGACGTTCTCTAGCATGGGTACAGTTTTATTTGAACACCCAAGCTCCTCTGAAGAAACCAGATCTAGAATAGTGGAAACCGCATTTCCGTAAATCCGCTTAGTATTTCTGTAGATTATGACGGTTGTAAAGAGAAACGTGGCACTTCAAATGAACGGAGACACGAATCAGATGAACCTGAACTTTGAAGATAAAACAAGAAGTACTCATTGAAAAGAAATATTATTGAAATGAATATTTAATATCAATGATATAAACTGATATTTTCTCAGTTTTACGTATTTAATATTATTTTACTCAATCAAGAGTAATATTGTGAGAGTACGAGTTTAATATTGTATGTAAGAGCGAGATTTGGGAGAGGCCTATATCCATGTCCGATGACACTTAAAAGACCATTATAGCCACTAAAATTAGGCTACTCCAAAAAAAAAAAAACCTATATCCAGCGGTGGAGATACGCAGGCTGATTGTATGGCGTAACGTGGCGTGGCGTGGCATGACATAGCATGTCATGCTATGATACAGTGTGGTGAATCAATATTTGAGTCATATTTGAGTTGTAAATCATATCCGGGGCAATAAATATACAACTGTACGTGTACGACAAAATATACGAGAGATAACTTATAGTGGAAGTATATAGGTATATATATATAAAATTCCACCACTTGCATTGTGTAAGGATGGGTATACATAGGTCACAGTGAAAATTTCCGGAACTGGCCACTTACATAAACAATATTTAAAAAGTAATTACAATATTTGAAAATGGAACTCTTTGGCTGTATAATAAAGTTTGTTTCGTCTAACAGTCGTTTGTTTTTTAACTTTAACTTTAACTCTTGAAAATTATACCCACGTTTAGATACAAAAGGAAAGCTTACTACAGAATTACACCCTTTATTAAATCGCTCAATCTATAAGCTCTACTAACACAAAGGAGACTTCTTCACAATCTGCCAAGTAAAGGCAACAACTGCGCTGCATCGACCGACGTGACTTTGTACCTACGTCCATTATCTATTAAATTAATATCCAAGTTGAAAATCCCCATCAACGGACGTTCGGACAAAGTTGCTGGTAACGCTTAGCCTCTGCAAGCCGCAGCGAACAAAGAGCCAAGTATCAAACAATTTGAAACGTCGTTTGTTTTGCAGTTGTTTGTGAAAAGCTTATTTTGTTGCACTATTAAGCTGTTAGAGCAATAATTTAGACCAGCTACTTTATGATCAAACCTGTGACTGAATAAATTCAGATATAAATAACCGATAAAGTTCAATTATCCGATCAATGACGAGAAAGGTCATACTGTGATCTCACAGCTGACTGGGTGAGTTACTTCACTCACAGAAAAGATTGCCGCCAAATGTATCAAAATATCTCGGGAGTGAATGAGAGTTACTAGAGCCCTTTTCCCTTCCTGTATGATTTGATATGTATAATGGACACCCTGTGTCATGGTGTGTCAAAGCGGCTACCATATATCGCCATAGAACTCCACGCTGCCGGTGGCCAAGCGCGTTGTCGAATCCACTGTTTTAAACCCCTTATTATAAATCCCTTAGTCGTATTTTACTACACCGACGGGAAGAGAATGGGGTGGTGCTATTCTGTAGCCAGCTGACACCAAAATCTTTTCAAAAACACGGTCAAAAATAAAAAGCTTTTAGGTAGCATTTCATTCAATATTTAGCATATTTCATAAAAAAGGAAATAAAATCCCACAGTGGCAGAAATAACAATACAACCCAAAATGGAACTAACTCAACTGCCCTAACTCGCTACGGTGGCGATTCCAAACACATTGTGGGTACAGATAAAAAAATTAAAAATCTAAAAGCCACAGGAGTGTATACTGTGCTGAAACGGTTGCCGTAGATAAATTTAAATGTTGAATTTTATTTTTCTATTTTTTATCAATTACATATTCTGAATACAATAAGTGTTTTTTTTATGTACGGTGGTAGCCTATAGCGGTAGCATATAGCCTATAGCGGTGGTAGCGGTGGTAGCGGTGGTATTATAAAAATACAGTGCCGGCTTTACTAAGGTGCAGGGTCTTAGGGGGCGACGAGCGCCGCTCGCGACGCCTCCAAAGAGCCTACTAGAGGGCGCCAGGGTATTGATTGCACCAGGGCGCTACATGGGCTAGAGCCGGCGCTGTAAAAATACAAATAGTGTTCTGCTATCCGGCGCAGCTGTCATACCTGTCATTGGTGACGTCACAGCCGCCCGCTACGTTCTGTTCCGTTCCGTTCTGTTCTGTTCTATTGAACATTTCCAAAAAGATACAATACTACTTTCTAGCAGTAAGTTCGTTCAAGTAAGATAGAAAAAAGTAGTCATTAAAAAGAAAAAAGAATAGTAGTCGTTTACTGTTTACTTTGCCCTATCTTGCTCATAAATCTGTTTACTAACTTTTGGTATAAAAAGTATATGATTAAATTTTTAGTACGATTGAAAACTTATTATTTTATTTATTGCATTAAACACAATTTAAATTATTTCTTATATAAACCCGTAAAAAATTTATAGAGGTAAGTTATTTTCGGCAACTTTTTTTTTCGTCTGTACCATCACTACTCTTCGCCATGTGGCCGCAATTTTCATACGGTTTCTTTATTGGCGCAAGTTATAAGTGGATGTTGTCGCCCATGAACATAAGAGATGCATACCGATAGACTTTGAACCCAATGCTTCAAAGAGTGAAGAACGATATTGGTACTAAGCAGTCAAACAGAGTATTATATTATCAGACTGCAAGCAATGAAGATAATGAGAGAGTAAGGCTGTGACGCTAGCGCCAGCGGGTCTTTTCTAAATGTCCCTCCTATTCACATAGCTCGTAATTTATTTCCACACATATTTCCTTTTTTTTACAACAGATTTTCTTTTCTTTTTAGGTGGCAGACGGGCGGGCCGGCCCACGACAAAGTGTCGATGATCGATGGATAGATCGATGTCAGCCTGTGACGTCCCATTTTTATGAATAAGTATATTTTAATATACATTAATGTTTATTTTTATATTTATTACTGTCCTTTTATCCGTCGCACTGACGTCCATCCATGATAGGGATCCGACTGAATATCAGAATATCAGCGCTGCACTATACCTATGCTGAAATGTCATGTTTATTCAGGTGCCCATTTCCTGTTACAGTCATGAATTTTCTATGTTATCCTAGCATGTTTTTTTAATTTTTGTGTTGGACTTGTCACTGTAGACAGGCAACGAAGCATTTTTCTTTGTTTCCATTTCAGGGCTCAAGCCTCCTCCAGTAAATCTTTAGGAGTTAAATCTTTAGGGGACAATTCGAGTCTTCAGCCATAATCCATCACGTGTACTTTTAATTATCGGTCACGAGGGTTTTCACTGCGTTTTTCATCGGCGTCAAACTTGTAATAATTTAAAAATTCTTATTAAAATAGATAGATAAGAATTTTACAGCTACAGTTTTACAAGAACCACGTAAATCCTAGCCCTCACATCAGGATTCCCTGTGTCGTGAGGACTTGTTCATTCCACTCTAACAAATTTGACATTATGTATATTTACAAAATGAAAATTAAATAATATTAAATACAACTTTCCACTCAAAAATGCATTTATGATTTATATAAGAGAATTATAGGTTCTATATATGGATATGTGAGAGTGTGTATATATATGGGCATAAGAGTTTGTGTGTTGTGTGTATGCATATGTGTAGGTTTGTATGATCATATTTTATTTATCATGATGTTTTCATTGTCGTTGTAGTTTAGTTCTTTTAGAAATACATAAAAAAAAATTCCATGTATTATGTAAGATTACAAAAGTTAAATCTTTTATTTAATTTAGTGTACATGTATGGGCCTAAAAATGAAAATAGAAACTCAGTGATACACGATTTGAACTCACGACTTTCCGAAAGACAGTCCATAACAAATACCCCTAGGGTATCACCCTGTTATTTTCATTAAAACCAAAAAGTCAGTGAATAGTGATCGTTGCGGTCTTGAGGAACCCTAAAATATATTGCTTGTTATGGCACCTTATTTACTTTTGTACTCTGTATTTGTCAATTTGGTGAATGCATGCAACAGACTGCACAGTTACCTATTTACATTGCCTATGTCAGTCGAGCAATTCGATGACCAAACAATATTGTTTACTATGATGAAGCCAAATAGTTTGAGTAATACCGATGGTAATACTATGAACTTAGATAGTTAAATTGTTGACCAGTCAAGCGCGGCTTAGCCCAATTAGATTAATATTACAAAAGACAACAATTTAAAGTCAAAGGTCATGTTGATAGGTGTGTATATATTTGCATTAGCTATCACTTTGCGCCCACGCATAACGTGATAGCTAACTAATGACTAGGTTTTTATAGTAGAGATGACAGACGGCCGGGGCGGTCCAAATTATGGAAAACGGTCACCGCCGCACATGCATATCTGCAACACCAGGAACACATCCTATTCATAAGTTGTTATTCCTAAACAACTCAGCCTTTTTTGATTCAAAGTGTTCATTAATTAAACAAAAAAAAATCAGCAGGTGCTGACCTATATTCAATGGAAATACACAGGCTAGATGGTATGGTATATTAAGTTATCACCACTTGCAGTTATCAGTTGTGTTCTTGCAGGCACACAGATAAAACGGAGCTGAACGCATACTCGGGGCAGGTATAGGACACACGGAGAGCAGACTACGCTACTGTAACAAAGATTTATTATTCACTTTTCTTAAAATTAGCTTTTGTGTTATATGTCTAAACATGTATATATGGGTATGTCTTTTCCTTTGTAACTGTAATATCCTGTAATGAATATAGCTATATAGCTAGCTTATATAGATAGATAGCTATCTATTGTTCGATTATATACAAGTACATACATTTTATAGATAAGCACTTTACGTTTAGAGGTTTTGTATCGCGAATTCTCGTTATAAAGCGTACGAGCATTTATGTGCTTGTAAGTACAATAATAAACTTAACGAGTAACAACACCGCTAAATTGCTTTACAAAGTAACAACATGGAGTGATAGAGTGATATCAAAACGCCAACGGGTACTGATTTTATCTGTTACAAATTAATTAAACTTTGTAACTGTCTTAACGATGAATATAATAACTTAATGAAATCAAAGACCTTTCGAGAAATATCAACATTTTGAAACAGTAAGAATGTCATTTATTTTAGATGGCTTGTTTGCGCATGGAACTCAAATTCTTCTGAAAAACTGTAAACATTAAAAAAAAAACACGTTAGTTGGTGTTTTTTTTGCATATTCTTATTACCTATAAATAAATTGCTGAAGTGAGTACTGGGTTTTATTCAGTCCTGATAAACCGACTCAGCAGTCTGATGAACGTTGCAATCCCATAGGTAGCTAACGGCAATAGGTAAACATCAAGTAATCAATCAGTCTATTTCCCTGCCACAAAAATACGTCCAAATTTAAAGCAATTTTCATTTTTTTTTTCTCAAAAAATACACCTCCATAAAAGTCGGAGACGCCAGTGCCACCTCCATAAATTTGACGGATGATTTCTATTCAAATTAATCCTTAAGGCATTCGCGCATTGTGACAATGACGAATGTTACGTTGGTGCCGCAGTGTAACGCCTGCCATAATCTCCCTGAGACACGGCTTACGGCTTTAGTACGGGTACAACATACTCCAGTGTATTACAAGATTTAAGCAGCAGATACATCTTTTTCATTATTATTTATTTGATACAGTATCTTATTTGTATAATAAACAATTAAGTCAAACCGAAAAATAAATATCTCCATTTTACTGTACACTACTTGTAAACACAATATGATTATTACACAATATGACAATAGACTTGTTTGTTCTATCTAATATTCTATATAATTCTGTCTCTTCCGGAATCTTTCCGTCAGCGTGGAAGAAAACCCAAATTATTCCACTACCAAAAAAAGTAAATCCTTCCTCTTTTTCAGACTACCGTCCAATATTTTGTACACTATTGGACCAAATATATTGTACACCAACTATCTATATTCCTGTGATTAAAATATTTATTTCTTCTCTACCCAACGGATGTCTAACAGAGATCGCTAATAGCGATAAGACCACCTTTCGTGCAATTCATATGTTTCAATGCTTATGTACTGTCTTGTTTTGTTTTGGTGTGCAATAAAAAAAAATATGCTCAAGTGAGGCCCCATTGACCCATTTGACTCTATCAACGACGTGCTGTTCGTATTGTCGACGATCCCACTCTCACGGGCGGTTTAGAATCCTTCAGCAGTCGGAGAGACGTTGCGTCTCTCTGTGTGTTCTACCGCCTGTACAATGGGGAATGCTCTGATGAATCGTTTAATATAATTCTCACCTCGGGTTTCTACAACCGCACCTCCCGTCACAGAAATGCGGTCCATCCGCATTTCCTCGATACGGAGGTGTCGCGCACTGTTCGGTCCAAAAATTACTTTATACCGCGAACCCGCAGGCTGTGGAACGAATTGCGTCAAGAGGTTAAGCTACGATATGGGGTTCTTCAAGAGAGCTGTGAATAGTATTTTGCAAGGTCGGCGGCGCGCCCGCATACCCCCTGGTGTTGCAGGTGTCCATGGGCGGCGGTAACACTTACCATCACTTGGGACCGCTTGCTCGTCCTTACACTAGTATATATAAAAAAAAAATATAAAAATAAATAAATACAAGTTAAAGAAAAATTACTACCCGGTGGGGAATAAATTACATTTAGATACTTATACAGGTAAGTATGTAATGCAAATACTACAATACCAATAAATAGGCCTACACAATGCAGACGAGTGATGAAATAATCATACACGATACTGAATGGCTGCTAGAATGACATGAAAATTAAAACGCCTCACCTAATATTTTCCTCCACGGATGACCTTATTTTTTTATCCGACAGTTCCTGGCCTTAATACGCCGATCAATCTTTGTGGCCTAAATATTCAATCAAGGCAACAATGTTAAAAGCGGTTTACGTCTCGAACATTTTAGTAGGTACAAAATCTGAATTGATTTAAGTGAAAAGAATCCTTGTTTTCTGGAACTATTATATATAAAACAAAGAATAAAAACAAAACATTATATATATTATGTATATATCTGTAATATATAATATAATAAAGAGAGAGTGCGAATTTTGTGAGTTTGTGTGTACCTATGTGGAGGGTAATATACGGAATCACTGCACCCTATTTGAAAAATTCTTTCACCATTTGAAAGGTACATTGTTCCAGATGGACTAATATTATGTCAAAAAAATTATCGGGCATGCAAGACATGCCGTATTTTATAATTCAACGATTCCAACCAGACTTTTCAGTATCTACTGTTATACACTGCGCCTGGTCGTGCACATTGTACGGCCCATGAGAAATGTAGGGCCTTAAAACGCCAATACCTTAATTGGCCAAGCGGGTTGGCAAGTCCACTCTTTTAGAGGTGGTGTGGTTCATCCTGGCTTGTGGTAGCAGCTTTGTTATACCTTAATCGCTTTTTAGGACACCCTTTGTCTGGAAAGTTATTAGAACAAAGTAGAATAAGAGTAGGTACTTTTTTTAAATGCAATGATTGCAACCAGCCCTTTTATTATTCACTGAGGAACATGGACCCCCTGATGCATATTGTCTTGCGCATGAGGAACGAATAGCATAAAAATTACGCGCTGGCTAAGCGGGTTGGCGAGTCCATTCTTTTAGACATGGTATATCGTTCCCCAGGGCTTGTGGTCCTGGCTTTGTTATCCCATAATCACCTTTTACGACACCCACGGGAAGAGACGGGATTATGCAATTTTAAAGCTGGCCGACACCATACGGCACTGGTGCATCCCATCATCCCATATCAAAAGTAATTCCCCGACTTTTATGAGTATCTCGCATTAACGCTTTACAACATCATTCCCATAATCCACAAACGCTCCGAAAATAATTGTGTTTGAATATTTTGCTTTGTAGGTACAAGCTTTAGAACAAATTTATTCGCATTCAATAAAATATCAAAAGGCTCAGTGACGGTAAAGATTTACATTTCCATCGCGTAATGCGGCGGTAATGAAATTTATTCGCGCCATCTCATAATTCTGCTCTTAAGTTCTCAGGAAATAATGAAATGTTAGTATTTTTATTATGACTTTTATTTCAACATTTTTTCAATCCCGTATCACGCACTCAAACTCAATCATCATTATTATACTGACTCCATCTCACTCTATCTCTTCTCCTGGATGTATTAAAAGTAGTAAATAGTAGTAGGTGTAGTAAAGGCGGCTAAAAAGTTCCCGTCAAAAAGTTCATCTTCACACCTTCTAAAAACAATTGAGAAATATATAATCTGTGAAATGGAAAAAAATTAAAAATTGTGCCGCAATGGAACCTCAACAATCCTCAAGCACAAGACAATGTGCACGAGGAGACTCATGTCCAGCAGTAGACGATGAAAGAACTGATTATGGTATGAATATTCAGTGTTATCTATCAAAAAGTGACTGAATCATATTTTTGTGAAAAAGGTTTAGAAAAGGATTCTTGAGAAGGTCTAGAAACGAATACTCCCGACTTCATTTTGAGCTGAAGACTGGCCGTCATCTAGTCCCTATCCGCTAATCCGCTCGATTATGATTTATGGTCTGTTATAGAGAGCATGACAAGCTCTAAACGCCATGATACTATTGAATCCCTAAAATATATCATAAAGGTGGCAGTTGCCAATTTTCCCATGGAAAGTTTGCGTGTTTCAATCGAAACCTGGCCACAACGTTTGAAAGCATAAAAGCAAATGGAGACCATTTCGAATAAACAGTATATTTTTAAAATGCTTACCTATTTATTTCTAAAATAACACAAATTCTTCAAGTGAAATGATAATGTAAAAAAAATATCAATGTTTTCTTTGTAACAATATTTAATACTAGACCAGGTACTCGTACATTGTCATCTGTCACCGTGAATAACAACAGTCACCAACGGTTAAAAACTTACACAGGTAAATTAAAGTACTCTTAACACTTATTTGTAATGTTGTAAAATTGTGCTTTGTACAAATCGTTTGAACATTAGTAAAAAAATATGACGTCTAATGTCTTGGGCGAATAGTAACTGAATCGTTAACGCGAATAAACAATAAGTTAATAGTTTGACATAACAATAAGTATTGTGAGCAACATTTTTTCTATTAAACAGTACACAAGTTTCATAAGTACTTATCTACAATATATTTACTTCCGCAACTCGAATCGAAGAAAATGAAACATTTTCTACGACTGAACGAGTTCGATTGTAATTTCGCAGCAACTTTGTAATAAGCAGATTGCAATCTATCGACTCGGACCGAACGTTTTGTTTTAAGAAAAGTATTTTTGAAATAAGTTTTTGTACCTGCGATTGAAATGGCAAGAGTTGCGACCACGCGAGGCTACGGGATTTGTTTACATCTACAAGAACAGAAATAAGGATAAGGATATCATTGCTTTGTCCACTCAAGGATAAAGCAGTGATAATGTAATAACGCGAAAGTGCAGTGCCAATATAAACAATCCAGTTTATTTGCACCAAGCAACCGATGTAATTATGTTAAGGTTTGCAAAAGTTGAAATAAACTTTAAAAAAAAATTAAAGAATTTCGAAAATTAATATATATTATTGAAGTATGTTCTTGAATTTGATAACGAGAGACAAACAAACTCAAATGAAATACAGAAATTACCAAATTTTGTTAAAAAATACTTAGAAATAGGTGTACGTGGTGGGGAGCTATTACTGTATCGGTCGACTCGTCCGTGAGACGCATGAGTCGACCGATACAGTAAGAATGACATCTGAAGAATGACGTTATTGTTCTATACTGCCTGCGATATTTTTCTTAACATATTACTTTTGAGCCCTTTATCTCTGTCATTTATAAAGATATTTCGATATAACATATAAATTATTAATATCATAAGTTATTTAATATCACACTTCATTTGCTAAAGATATAAAATTAGATATATATATAAAACTTTTTATTGCACACCAAAACAAAATAATAACAGACATTGTAGACACAAAACCCATAGGAGGCAGGCAATCTTATCGCTAAATACGATCTCTACTTTTTTATAGAAAAAAGGCGGCTGAAGAGGATACAGTCCACCTGGTGGTAAGTGGATACTGTCGTCCATAGACATCCGCGATACATGCCAACATCAGTCCAGAATGACAAACGTTGGCACGTCCTCGGTTGCGCTGTCTACCTTAGCAGATTAAGGAATGGATTGAGGGAAAGGGTTGGGAAAATGGGGACGGATAGGATAAGATCGGATGGGAATGAGCTCTGGCATACCTCACTCACCACCAAAATACTTACGTACATTGAGGGAATACGATAAAGTAGAAAATGCAGTACATATCAAGGTGGTGGTGGGCTAATATGGTGGGGTAGTATAAGTAATAAGTAGTAGTAGTGGCTAGCGGCTGTGGGAATGCGGCATGCACTCTCCCCCTACAATCTTGTGTATTGAGGAAATAAATATTTTTATCACAGCTAATATAGAATAATACATACATACACATCAAATGTTAAATTAAAATCCGTAAAATAATTAGAAAGGAAAAATAGTAGTAATACAAGTAATTAGAATTAACCACTAAAATTGTCGTTGTTACTTATTAGTTATAACATCTTCTTATTTATGTCTACAAACAGGATATCCAAATAATTCAAGTCTCTGTGTTCAAAGGCGAACAATTCGGGTAATAAGGATACAAAGGTTTGTTATAGGGTATAAGGATACAAATAGGGTTATTTACATAAGAATCCTATTTTACCGGCTCTTTACTAAGTGTCTTTATTGGATCTCAATTTCCGAAAACGAAAAACAATCTTTTTATCTTCAGACAAATTACGCTTTTCAATTCCCAATTCACTTTTCATAAATGAATGTATTTACATTCATTTATGAAAAGTGAATTGTCACAGATCTAGTAGTGCGCGGTTTGCTAACCGCACATTATAGATGACACGAGTTAAAAATGAAGTTAGACAAGGTTAAATTAAATATTTATTATTACTCAGGTATTCCTGAGTTCCTCTTAAATGTTCGCGCACATTACAGTCGCGTCGCGTCGCAGCGCGTCGCACTGCAAAACTGCGACAACGCACATTACGGACGCGGCGGGCCGCAGCTCAAAGCAATAACTTTAATCGAGTAGCTATTGTCATTCAGTTATTTACGTCATCGCACAGTGAATAACTCTCGAATTATGTCCTTTAGCTGCGCACATTCAACGCACATTGAGGCGTGCCGTGTCGCAGAGCATAAATACGGCTGGCAAGCGATCTGCCAGTGCGCTGCGTTTTTTTTATCCGATTTTATTTAAAGGCGCGCGTAATGAGCCTTTATACTGGATTTTGATCATTAAAACTGACGACATTTTTCTGAACTTTATATTTTCCCCAAAAAAAAGTTATTTTTTTAAATGAAGTATATGACTGATTCTCAAACTCTCTGATTCTCTTCTTACTTAGAGTAACAATTCTGTAGTATATATTTACTATTTGAAAGACAACGCCGCATACATCACACATAAGTCGCTGCTATTAGATATCTAGATCTATGTAATCGGTTCCCGCGGGTGTGGTAAAAGCGATTGATCGATCACAAAGCTGCTACCACAAGCCCTGAGCAACTACACCACCTCTAAAATAATGAATTTACCATCCCCCTTGGCCAGCATGACATTTTAAGGCTATACATCCTGAGGATCCTGAAGCTAAACATTTATGTTGACTGCTGATTCTCCAAACAACTAAAGACATTCCGACAAATCGAATCTGATAGTTCAAGAAGTGTCGATAAAAATATGTCATCGAAAGATGAAATAAGCGGAACTTCCCGAAAACAACTGGAAACTTCTTGGAAATGAGAAATAGTCGGCGGTCCCGGGAACAAAGCGGCATGTGCTCCCGTAATATTACTCCACGTTGTATACGAGAATTTTAATCACGTCCCGAGTTGAAACTTTTTAATTTTTTCCCATGTCACAAGCATTTTATTGTCGTTGCTACATTGTAAATTTCGGAAACAAATTATGAAGGCCGAGGGTGAACTCTCGCGGGGCTACTATGTAATATCCAGAGCATGCTGTAATGGTTTATTAATAAATATTGTTCGGTTGAGTAATATATAAACCGACATGAGTCTGATCGACATGAAGCGTGACACAAACGTACTCAGTATTCAGAATCCTTTATATGACGTTTTTTAAGTAGTAAATTCATTTTATATACTTGTTGTTTCTTTATCCAATGCATTGCAACTAGGTCATACAGTATTTACTGTTGGACCCATGTCCATGCCAGGCCCATGCCTCCTAAGGCACTTTATCTCGTGCATGAGGGATGTAAAGCCTTAAAACGCTTTTATTGATGGGGAGAGTGCACGCTGCAATCCAACAGCCGCTGGGCGCACTCGACTGGCCTCGATACCCTTCTCTCACAGAATACTACCTTGAAATGTACTGCATTTCCCACTTTCATATTCATATTCCCCAATGTATGTACGTGTTTCGGTAGTGAGTGAGATATGCCAGAGCCCATTCCCATCCTATTCCTTCCCACGTCCCCAATCCTTTCTCTAAATTCATTTTTTCATCAACAAAGGTAGGCAGCGCAGCGCATCCGGAGGCGTGCCAAAGTTTGTCATTTTGAACTAATGTTGGCATGTATCGCGGATGTCTATGGGCGACAGTATCCACTTACCACCAGGTAAGTGGTAAGTCCACCAACCAGGTGGACTGTATGCTCGTTTGCCGCCTTCTTTTTGTAAAAAAAAAACCCTGTCCAAGCGGGTTGGCAAGTACACTCTTTTAGAGTTGGTGTAGTTCTTCAGGGCTGCTGGTAACCGCTTTATTAAGTCTTAGTCGCCTTTTACTATACTCACGGAAAGAGATGGGGTGGTGTTATTCAATATCCGGCCTATAAAGACATAATTATTTATATGTCGTTACAGACATTTAAATGTTTTATTTTTCCTTATATATATATATATGTATATATATATACGTAATACATGTTGAAATTGTTGAAACAAAATAAACTACAGAATAATATAACCGAATTAGAGATTTTAATGATTTTAGAAGTTTTTTTTTTTTTTGGAACGAAGTTTCTTTACGCGGCTTGCGGTAGGTGTGATTCGAGAGAAAATGTAACGTCACGTAAGATTTTTACCCCCTCCATACGCCTTTCTCTTTCTCTAGCTCGGACACGGTATGGTCGCGATTCTCACGATCGTGTCAGTTCGTCGGTATTCGGTAAATTTCGGTAGCGGGCCAATCGCTAGTTCTCTCTCTCAGAATTATGCAGATTTAAATTTAAATTATGCAGATTTAAAACACTACTAAAATAATGTGTAAAATATAAGTAAATATTCAAAAATATTTTTAAGGCTTGTAGATTACACAAAATTGAGCCAAATGCCGGAAAAAACACAAATATCAAATTTGGCGCTTGGACTAGTGCATACACTACATGTGATGAACGCACATAGCAGATATTGGGTCATCCTACATTACATGTGAAGGATCGATTGATTGCCGTCGCTTGTCGAGAACCAACTTCATTGATTTGTTATGTTAGCGACCTTACGAAATGATTCCGAACCCCATTAACAGATGACGCTGTGATCAGCGAGACAAGCGACGATATTTAAAATTATTAACCACCATTCAGCAATATATAGGCTAATAATAAAGCTCGTTAATAAAATTAATTTAATTTAAAAAGATAATAAAGTTAATTTAATTTAAAAAAATAATAAAGTTAATTTAATTTAAAAAAAATAATAAAGTTAATTTAATTTAAAAAAATAATAAAGTTAATTTAATTTAAAAAAATAATAAAGTTCGTCATAATTCACCGCTTCCGAAATTTTTATATTTCTTTTTAATTCTTTCGCTGTTTTTCCTTTTGTTGCGTGTGGTGTTATGTAGGTATGTCCCCATCGCAGGTGAGACAAGAGCAGGCGCCAGCAGAAGACCAGAAAACCAAGGTGTACCAGAAGAAAGCTTTGAGGTCAGTTAAGCAGCATCGTCGTCCGGCTACAACAGTTAACCGATCTTGTTTTTTTTTTTCATTTTTGCCATTGTAGTAAAATCCCACCCACCCCTAAATTCAATACAGTCCACTCATAATTAATCCTCCAAGGTGTAATACACAGACAGTCAACGTATTAAGATGTTTCAGTTTCTATAGAATTTGAAGAGGAAGAAAGAGAAGAAATGAAGTTACACTGAACAATATTCTCTTCAACTAAACAACAACAAAATATATTAAATAACAGTAGTAAGGGCGTCAAATTGTTCAACTTCCTGTTGTAGGAAAAGTATTTCGGCTGTTTTTGATATTTCACTCCCCCCAACTTTCCTACAAAGTTTACAATGTTTTCGTCATAATATTTTTGGCACTTTTTAAACGTTTAAAGGATTTATTGTTTATAGAAAGAAGATAACAGACGAGCATACCGTCCATCTGGTGGTAAGTAGATACTGTCGTCCATAGACATCCGAGGTACATTAGTCCAGAATCACAAAGTTGGCACGCCGCCGGTTGCACTGCTCACATTTAGAGATTTAGGAATGGATTTGGAGAAAGAGTTTCGTAAATGGGCAAGGATAAAAGAAGATGGTATGCGAATGGGCTCTGGCATATCTCACTCGCTACCGAAACGCATACATGGATTGGGAAAATAGAATAAAGTAGGAAATGAAAAATTTGCTTTCGTTTTTCCAAATCTACTCCTAGATCTTCAAACGTAAGCAGCGCCTCCGGAGTTGTGACGTTTGTCATTCTGGACAGATGTTGCCTTAAATAGCAGATGTCCATAAGTGGCGGTAGTACAGAATTACTGAGAGCAACTGGTATTCACTTACCACCAAGTGGGCTGTTTGCTAGTCTGACGTCTTCTTTCTATAAAACAAATCTGTATTTTTCCCTCCACTTCAATAAAAATTACATTTTCCGGTCAACAACAAGAACTTGAAAAACCTTTGTAAAGTAAGTAAATAAGGTGACGGCTATTTTTTAATAAAACTAACGTCAAATGTCATATCCATGGATTTGCCTTTCAGCCCGACGCCAAGGAAAATTGAAGCACGTTTCTGAAATTGTTACTTTAAAAGTGTTCTTTGCCTACTATTTCTTACTAGCGTTCTGCTCGGAGTTCAGTCGGGTTTTTACGCAGGACAATAAACGTATCCATACCATACAATAACATCAGCCTGTAATTCCACTGCTTGATACAGGTCTCTCCTAAAATTCGACGACTCGCACGAACTTCAACTTTACGAGTATTTCATTACTTTCATTCTCAATTCACGCGTGTAATCGAGCCTTTTAACTATTAGTGGCGTAAAGATAGCACGGAAATACGCATTATTTCGAAATAATACCCCGCTGTCCGTAAATTGACTTGAAATCTTTAGAATTCACTTATAAATATCTAAAGTTTACTGTTTAGCATCGTGCGGTCATTGTTTTTTTAATAATTCACACAAACAGGTTTTTTTATAGAAAAATAATTAGAATCCGTAAAAGCTCGGCGAATTTCAAAGATATTGTGGTCAAAATTACGTATTGTATTATAGGTTGTGGGGATAGCTGAAAAAGAATCAAAAGAATTATATCGAAGTTTCAAAATGTCTGATTCAATATGGCTTTTTATAAAAGAAATATAAAGACGTTCAAAGATATAGTGTTCAAGATGGTATGGACCATCTTGAACACTTGAATCAAGATGGTATGGTATGGTTTTAGGGGTCGCTGGAAACGAATATGGCATTAAAAAAATTCAAAATGTTTAATCCAAATAGCTGACTATTATGAAATAAATCATTAAATATTTACGAATAGATGCGAAATTCTTATTAAAATATGTAATTGTAAGTTTTCTATAGTAATTTAAGTATAACTACAATAAATTAGACATTCAAGATACTTTTTTCTATGAGTAACAGTTCAATGTTTCATTGTATTCTTCTTTGGCCAGCCAGAGAAGCATTTGGGAACATGCGTCGGTTATACTAGTCATCTACACCATACGTACGTTTGATAGCGGAAAAAAACGAAAAATATTTTAGTAAAGTACAAGTGTCAAACAAAACATGTGCACATGAGTGAATCTGATAACGCCTATTTCACCCTATCCCATCAAGTCTCGGCACCACCCGTTTCTATAAAAAAAAATCGTTCCATTAGGCAGAAATATCGCTTACCTTGCTCTTGACGTCCCACGTAGTAAAGAAAGCCGAATATAAAGCGGTGGACATAAATCGTACCAGCTCCTCTGATATTGGTTAGAAAAAGGACCTTAATAATTTTACCGCCGTGTAGTGGAATTAGTTTTTAGATAAACGCCGACAGTGTTTAACACGGGTAAGCACAGTTTCTAGTCTGAGAGAAGCTCAGTTTGTAGTCTACCTGCTTAGCAAATGATCTCGGGTTTGATGCTGGGTCGACCATTGTGTAATTACAAATGTTTGTTGGTCTTCAAGATAGAAACAAGTTGAAAATAAAACGACGGTTTCAAAGCAAGTCAAATACGAAAAGCTAGGTACATAAACATTAATTTGACATGATAAAACGATATTGAAACACCGCCGTGCAGCGTAGACAGCTGGATATCGTTGGATGGTTTGTCGTTGGATCCATAGCGAAGAGAATCTCACTATAAGCTACTAAGAAACTACTAAGGCAAATACAATACACATTATAAATACTTAGTCACTATGACAACATAATAATTACCATATCCTAAAAGTCGATTTTTTTTGTCGGCATCTCACACATTCTATATACAGACGTTTCATCAAATTTAAAAATTCGGTTTTTTTACATATAGTATTATACATTGTTATATACTTATATAGTATTATATACTTATAAACAATAGATAATAAGCTTACAAAGGATTAAGATTCTCCACATAACACCATAAAATATTCAGAGTAAATAAGGATAAATAAAAAGAGTAAGTACAATAACAATATGACACATTATAAATTAAAAACAGATCATTCATTGGCCGTGATTGGCTAGTAGGTATAGATTCTGCATGTACCTTACACGTATATTTATACCTCACATATTATACGAGACATTACGCAACGGTGAATAACTAGACCTCTCTCTATAAAAAAAGGAAATAGTTGGATTTCTATCTCATTTATGATGTGCCCTATATATCGGCGGGAACTGTACATAGAATCGAACTAAGAAAAAAATACAAAAACGAACCGCCCACCGCAACAACACCTAAGCTATGCTGTGGTAATCAACATTGACATAAAGTCCGACAAACAACATTAGCGGTAGATATAGAGATTTACCGCCACAACGACATAGGAACAACATTTTCGCAACTTGTACCCTCGTAAATTATTTCAGTCTTACCACAAAAATGTATGCAACAGTGTAGAAGCTTCATAAAACACCTAAACACGCCATAGGTACACAAGCACACTGTTACATCCTCACGGAGGTTCCTATATATTCACCACAATTGTAAATTTGCCACAGAAAAAACATATGTAAATTCACCGCTGCCCAGTTTTTATGTATTAATTCGTCACATAGTTTTTGTCACTAAGCTTGAAAAGTATTGTCCGAAAGAAAAGTAGGATACTGTTTAAAAACCATTTTTCTCGTAATTGTACGAGCTCAATTTGTAAGCGGTGAATATACACAAAAATATTAGTGAGTAATTAAAATTGTAGCGAATACATACAACGTATAGATTTTAAAAGATGTGGCGTAATGTCATATACAGCATATATTTGACATATGTATTGACATAGGATTAAGAATCAGCCACGAAGTCTATCGTGTTAGGCTTCGTGAAAGGTTCAGTTATAACCATAGGCCAATGGTATAACCATCGGCCTATGTCTCTCCTCTGCTAGATATAGACCTCATACAGAGGGCGACCTCCTACGATCTTCAGCTTTTCTCATCCAGCCATCGTCGGTCCACCTGACCGGAGGTCGTCCCACACTGCGCTTTCAGGTACGTGGTCTCCATTCGAGGACTCGCCTACCACATCAGTTATCGGTCTTGCGGCAGATATGGCCCGTCCACTGCTACTTCAGCTGACTGATTGTTTGAGTTATATCAGCAAATTTAGTTATTTGCCGAATTTCTTCTTTACGGATTTTGACCAACAAATAGTCTCTGAGCATAGCTCTTTCCATCGCTCGCTCAGTGACTTTGAACTTGTGTGTCAAACCTACCGTCAGAGACCAAATTTCAGCACGATTTTAGCGTTGATATGTAGTAGTTAAATGGTATTCTTATATGCAATGCTTGCCGCAGCTGAAACGAGAATTAGTTGACTATTTAATTTTTTTCCAAATCTCGATCGACGATAGCAATTGTACAAAATGTTTAGGTTGGCAGTACTGCGGTCCTGGACAGCTATTTATTAGATGGACCGTCTGCCTCTCAGACCCATATATCACAAAAGATGTCAGGTCAAAAGGTTACAGTGCCGTATTTCATTTGATTTTTTTGTCATTTTCCCTATCGACAGCTTATTAGCGCAATTGCCCTCGCTTGCTGTGGAAATGGATCGAAATTCGATTTCCGGTTTTAAAAATATGTATTTACAAACAAATATTTATTTGGATCTACGCAGTCCTGAATTCGGAAATGTTGTGGCGAAGTATTCCCTGTATGGCGTCATTCGTATAATAAAATAATAATAAATGAGTGAATAATTAATGATTTCCAACAAATTTTTCATTTAAAAATCAATTAAGCACATCAATGTGTGATATTTATGACTATATTATTATTGTCATTATTTTAATTTGTTATTATTAATATTATTGTTTTATAATGTGTGATAATTGTTATGAGACTGTTTTACTACGTCAAATCAAATTATTATTTCAATATTAAAATAAAAAATGCATCCTAACGGAAATAATATTAACTTTTACGGTGGCGTTGGGATTCCTGCACCATTCCTGTTTGGTGGAAACCAAACAATAGACAAACAATAAAAAGGTCAAAGGTCAAGCGATGGCTTGAAAGGTTAACGTATATTGAACGGTTTAAAAAGGGGATCCTACGTTTTACTGTGACTCGTATTGTCCCATCAATAAGGTGACAATTCATGTTCTAATTTTTTTTTTCATCACATTTATCTGAGCTGTCGAACGTTCATTTTAATCGAATTTTACTGTAATAATTTAGAGGGTAGCCTTTATTATTCGCTACTGGCTCTTATGTATAATGTGGTTTTACCTTGTGTTATTTTCAACTTAGATCCAGTGCCGCCGGGAACGAAAAGTTGCGTGTAACATTTGTCATCGTCAATGTTACTGTGCGTTTTTCACGGGATTTGTTACTGAATAACTTACAGGTTATTTTCTGCGAAAAATGTTTAGTAAGTACACGATCGTGTATCAAATTCGCACTATTAATGACAGGTACTACGTTTTAACCATAAACCTAGAATAAAAACAATAAAAATTTTAATTATGTAGGTATATGATTTGTTATTGTTACATTTCGATGGATCCTACGAATAAAGTCTAAAGTGTATCTCGAATTTTTTTAAATTTTTAGTTTTCGCACTATTGAAAATAATGTTTAATCAAATATATAAAAAATATTTTTTGTTTGTTCGTCTTCTATGCGGTCCTAAACCATTCATCCGATTTAGATGAAACTTTGGTGAGGTTTCTGAGGAAAAAAAGGTCTAACGCATTACAACGTATGCCGGACACAGCTAGTATTTAATAAATAAAAAAAAACTATTGTAGGATTATTTAATAATATATGAAAGCTTATTTTAATATTTATCACAAGTTTTTAACGAATCATAACATCAATTAACTGTACTTTAAAATCAGGAATTTCATGTTAGGTCTTTATACACAGTGCCCATCGATTTAGCTGTTGGAGATAAGCTTTGCACCGATTCCTGAATAACCGATGAAAAACCCGTAAACACCGAAACCATAAACAAACGGTTGTTTCTTTGAATCTCCGAATAAAAGAAAATGTAGCAAAATAAGCGGTGATATTTTGTATTTTTTGTGGTGATATTTGATAATTGATTTGATTTCTCTCTTGGATAAGTTCCTATCGTTAAGGGAATACACAACTCGTAGATGAAACATCATAAAGTGTCATCAAGTATGTTCCCATATCGATGGGACAAGCGTATATCCGGCAGTAGAGAGAGACATTAGTTGATAAAATGTAATGGAAAAAGTAATACGTTTAAACTACTCCTTAATACTTTTGTTTGTAATGCTTTTATCATTAAAGTAATAGTAGAAATATGTAAATAATAATTCAAGTGAACAACGTGATTAATGAACTAAGCAACATAGGTAGTATACAAAATTATTGAAAAATGGTTTAATATTTTTCAGAATTCGTAAATTCGTTTTCATTGTTTTCCAAAACTATCATCGCAATATGTACTCGGCCCTCTAAGAACTTTTATAGGTCTCCATCAAAACGAAACCCCTATTAACTAAGTCCTTTTGTTCTATCAGTCATGGACAGCAATAAAAGCAATGTTGCTACTTAATGAACTAAGAATTATTTGCTACAATAAAAACTTTTTGATGTTGACGAAATCTCGAGCCGTTCAGTCTATTTGGTACACAAACGTACGTCGCCGATTTATCCAATATGAAATTAGTGGACTGGCAAATAGACAAGAAAATGCGGAGGTTTATGTTTAACTTCTAACTTTACCATCTTAACCTCACCAAACATGACAATATATTATATTTTACCCCAAGTAAGACATTTGCCTTTAAAACTTGTTGTTTTTTTTATTTTTTTAAAATGTTCTAAAAACTATACAATAGACGTCATATGGCAGTACGCATATTCTAATAATAGTCTCATGGGCCCACTGTCTATATCGTTTATATCGTATATATGACATCTGAGGAAAAGGACCTTATTGTCGATTTTAGTCCAGTGAAATCTTTAAAAAGAAATCATATTTTCTTTTTTATAGTAATAAGGTGGCAGACGACCTTACAGTCCACCTGGTGGTACTGTCGCCCGTAGACAACCGCTATACATGCCAACATCAGTTCAGAATGATAAACGTTGACACGCCCCCTGACGCGCTGCCTACCTTTGTAAGGCTTTGTACCTATCTATCTTTGCCAATCTACGTGCAGATTTAGCTTAAAATTGGCATGCGTTGCAAATAAAGTAAATTTCACATAATTAAAAACGTATCTTAGTTTTCTTTTATTACTCTGGCAAGACACTGAAAAATTTTACACTCTGGGTAAAAATAAGACACCGACAATTCAATGGGCTTGAATGGGTTACTGGTAAAATCATATATAAGGGGAGATAAGCAAATAAGTACTTTGATACTTACTTTTCTTTTTGGTGAAACCTCTTGTACATGTTAATAATGTCTGTTTTTGTATTACCCTTGTACATAAAGCTATAAAACGCTTTATCTATGGACCCTCCGCTTTCGCTCAACTAACCAGGACGCCCAGAAAACTTCAGTCTTCGAGAAGTAGAAGAAAAATTGTCTGTCCGTTAATTTAATACAACTAGTAACACCGTTCATCCTAATCACACTTAACCCTGACGCGGCCGTAGTTTTATTTGTCGTAAACATTTTACAGCTTCCGATCGGGTCGAAAGGACCCATTGGCAATCGGCAGTAAACTGGGCCTTTGTGACCCGAAGGATTTCAATGAAGACCCGCCCATACTGCGGCCTTAAAACTAACGAGGGATTTCTTGGTCATCACTGATGAACGATGTATCGGTTTCAGATTGACCGCAATCGCATCGAGAAAGTTATCGTACACATTTTATTACACAACTAGTAATGCCCGCGACTACGTGCGCTTAGATGTAACTGGATAAAAACTGGTTAGATGAACACTATAATTAATCTGGATAAAAAGTATCCTAAACGATGACCAGGCGCTGTACCTATGCCAAATCCAGTAGTTTTATTAAATCCAGTGGTTTAATGCCCGTTCAGACAGAGAAACAGACAGACTGACGGACGTACAGGCAGACAGAGAGACAGACAAACATTCCAAAAACAATTATTTTGGGATCTGTATCACTCTTACTTCAACACTGTAAATACTTTTTTTATATTAAAATTATAAATTTAACAACTTTACAAAGTACGTCACATGGCAGTACGCATATTCTAATAATAGTCTCATGGGCCCACTGTCTGTATCGTTTGTATCGTATATATGACATCTGAGGAAAAGGACCTTATTGTCGATTTTAGTCCAGTGAAATCTTTAAAAAAATATTTATCTTAAGAATCAGATCTGAGAGCATGTTTCTATATAAAAAAATAACGTGAATCAATTAAGTTTAATTTTGAAAATCTTAACTTTAGTCAATAAATAAACTATAGAAAAAGAAAATATTGATTTGTCACAAGTTGACTACAGTAGGTTTGTATGTTGTATTTCTATGTTTGTATATAGCTCGGTTATGTGCGCAGACTTCTTTTTCCATGCTCGTGGTGTACGAACCTCACAGCCTTCTAAAGGGCCTCCAGAATAGTTTGTTTTTTATATAGGAAGAAATTAGAAATTACGAAGAATTTATATAGGAGACAGACGAGCATACATTCCACTAGGTGGTAAGTGGATACTGTCGCCCTGCGATATCCGCGGTACATGCCATCATCAGTCCAGAATGACACACGTTAGCACGCTCCCGGATATACTGCCTACCTTTGAAGATGTAGGAATAGATTTGGAGAAAAAGTTGGGGAAATGTGGAGTGATATGATAGGATGGGAATGGGCTCTGACTTATCTCACTCGCTACCGAAACACGTACGTACATTGGGGAATAGGATAAAGTGAGAAATATAGTACATTTCAAAGGCAGTCTTGTGTGAGAGTGCGGTAACGAGGCCAGTCGAGTGCGCCCAGCGGCTCTTGACCAAACTGCAGTGTGCACACTCCCCCTTCGAGTAGTTTGATCAGTGTAATTCATTGTGTAATCAAAATAAAGTATTATTTAACTAATAATACATATTTTAATAGTAAAGTGACAAGCAACAAAATATGTAGGCCGCTTTCAAGCCACGGCAACACACTTTTTTCCACTCTTATATATCCACTACCGGCTACTTTCTTCCCTGCGTGATATAATATTATATATTAATTTCTGAAATGAAAATCGGAAATATATAATACAGCCACAATTCCGCAAAAGCGACTATTTCTTATTTTTCGTATTTCTATTTTATTTTATGTTTCCATTGAAAACTGGATATTAATAAAATATCTACACAAAGAGTTGAGATGGATAGAAAACTAAAAGCCAATAAGTATTCACATATCCAGTGAATAAATATCTAAGGTATAAAGAGTAAAAAAAAAATAACGAGACAAAAAAAATAGTATGCTAGCGAGGTGGAAAACAAAAAAAACCGAGTTGAAAGTAAATTTCTTACCATAGCCTGTTTAGTATTATACAAAACGAAGATTGCTTACAGAGCGCATTGAATTCTGAAGTTGATCTGCAAAAGAATTCCCTTTTTTTTGATAGTACTACAAGATAGGTACAAAAAGATAACTTTTAACAATAGTTTAGGCACATTTACGCAGATATTACCTAGGAGAGAAGGCGAGTCAATAGACCCGTTTGCTATATTCATTAGGTAGTTAATATCAGGAATATTTCTCGGCATTTTCAACGGTAGAATGTGTAGTCAATAAAACTTTAATTTATATAAGCCTTCATCACCCCTCACATATTGACGGTGGTAAACATTACCACCCCGATAAACATAAACAGGCTACCACAGGGCGGCGCGCGGTGTAACAAATAGTTGCAGTAACAAACAAATAGTAAAATCACTCATTTATCGCAATAAATAAATGGAAACGTGGTGCTTATTCAAAGGGACGGTAATGACATAGCGTGCTCATTCCCCGATCCGTGTTGTTTATTACATTTTTGATTTATCATTTCAAGGGCGCCGTTATTACATCGGTCCGAAATTACATTTTTCTAATAAACGCGTTCATTCAATCGAATTTTAGGGTCGTTTCAGTATGATTAGACTAATAAATCATTTTTTGTATTTATGTCCACTCCACTCTAATATTGGATTGCGGAATTATTGTTGAAATAATTATTTTCTGACAATCCTATAAATTACATTCACTCGTTAATTAAAAAAAAAACAGTTTAGATCAGCGATACATGCTAGCATCGATTAGAATGACAAAACGTTCCCGGGTGTACGGCGTACCTATGGAGACATTTGGGACAATGAGGAGTGATAGGATAAGATGGGATGGGATTGGGCTTTGACAAACGTCACTCACTACCAAAATATGTACGTATATAACGGGAATAGGTGGGAAATGTAACATTTTACGTTAGTCTTCTTCTATAAATGATGGTAGTTGAAATGTAAGTATTGATGAGTTCTATTCGAGACCACCATCATTTGTACGAGTATTTATTGGTCTCGAAATTGTTTTTTTGTAACCTTTATAACTTTAATCGTTTTTTCGTTTTTCCTACCGTAATAATTTTGAATTATAACGTACCTTCATTGAAAGGAGGCGTTACGTTTATATTTATTTTGAAGTCTATGAATTTACTGGCATTAATATTTTGACTGACTGGACATGGGTCATGAGGAGTCATGCACATTGTCTTTTGCATGAGGAATTTATGTCCCTAAAACACCACGCTCGTGGTAACCGCTTTAACCCTTAATCGCCTTTTACGACACCCCGGGGATTAATATTACAGGACACCGATTTCCTACGCAAAGAAAATAATTTGTCTAGCTACAAATAACTTAGATCACTGCCATTAACTGACAACTAATAATTGAGTTGTCCAAATCTCATTTATTTCACGCACACTGAACACCAATAAACAAACAATAGTACAAGTAAAAACATTCCGAAGATCACCGAAGACTATTGGCGAGTGACTTTCGGCCAATCAGAACTTTAGCCCCAAGTGGCGATAGCTGATTTGTGCCGTTTATCCAACTAACTAAAAGTTACGATTAGTTCTACCTTGTGTATTGTTTGCTTTATACAACAAACTATTAATTTGGACTCGGTCCGGCAATTACATTCAATAAAACAAACATCCCTTTAGTTCGTTTACGCTCAAACAAATAATACAACAAAAATAATACAATGTATTTTACATTGCTTTCGAACAATTATACACGTTCGAAAGCGTAATTTCGAATGTGATTTCAAATTATGTAAAAATCGTTTTTTGTTTTTTTATCGGTCCACTTCACTGAGCCGAGAACTGGTGCTTTTTAGTGAACATATTCAAATTTCGAATGGAACGCTTTATTGCGCTACACTTTGACGTGTTAGATACGTCAATTCCTAGTGATTGCCGCGTTTGAATATTAAAATATCGGAATAGTACAAACAGACTTCGTTATTTTTATCGCCTATGGTGCAATAGAATATTATTGTTATTAAATAAAGTTTGTAAAACTCTACATTTTTTCCCTCAAACGCATAGAAAATAGCGAAATCTTGCTTTCTGGGTGACGTGTATTATTAAATTTATTTTAGGCAGAACGTTAAAACTAACTATCGGAAAATCAAACTATCGATATTTAAGAAACACTACTGGATGAGAAGAGCTAGGTCTGAGAACTAATATCTTCCTGCAAAAATCTGCTAGTGGCAGATTTTTGCATAGTGGCATTAGTGGCATTAGTGGCACCGCGATCGCCAACCCTCCACCGGCAGGCCCAGCGTGGTGTTTAAGACATAATCCTCCCAATGTAAACGCTGAATATAAATGTCTATTCTAAATAATACTTAGCACATCACAGACGCCTAAAAAAAGCAATCTAATCGTAGTAATAAGTAAATTAATTAAAGTAATTAAAATAACGGTTTTCTTTATTAATATATATACCGGCTTTGGGACTTTTTTGTGGGAGGCCGAGAAGTGTAGTAAAAATTGTGTATAGTGGGATTTGTAGTTTAATGGTGATAGTTTCTTAAAGTTTAAAGTGCCTAATGTTTATGCATAATGTTAGTGATCTAATCGCTCTATCTATGTCCTCAGTAAACCTTCTATCACTTTACCTACAAAGTGACTCATTTCGACGGGACTGAACAATGACGTTTTAAATATAATTCTGTTTTATTATTTATTATGAGTGTGGACCAATGACCATAATGCCAGTGTCCAAATAAATAAAAAACAAAAAAATACCGGCTTGCCCTCTTATTTCGTGGAACGTCCGCGGCACACTGAGTGCGGACGCTTCATTTGAAACTCGTCAGCATTCCTCTCACGCTCACTAAACTTAATTCTGTTAACTATTTTTGTGTCCAAGAACGAAACGAAATTTCTACAAGTTACTCCGGGACCCACATTTCGTTCTAATTTTCCCCTTTTCTCTTTATCTTCATTTACTTCCACTTTTCTAGAATAAAGATTTTTAAATGTAAATATAAATGCAATTTAAATTCTGTGAACAATTTACGATTTTTAATTTTATTTATTTACACTTTCTTGTTTTCATTATAAATGAATTCATATAATTCATCATTTCATCATTCATATAATTTCATTATTTTCATTTCTTGTTCTTATTTATAAAACATTTTCTCGTAGCCAACAATTGTAGATTTTTAACGAACACTGATTATTTGATAAGTTTTAAATGTATCAACTCTCGTTGTTTTATTGTTTACCATTGCATTTTTGCATTCAGCACTAGTTACCCACCCTGGCTTCTCTCAGCTGTCATTGTGAATATATTAGTAACGGCGAAAACTGCCATTACTGATTTACGAATATTGCGATTTCTCCACTTAGCTACGACGTGAGGTTCCCATGTCTAGCTTAGTGGAGAAACCTCAGTAAGCAATTTGTAGTTAGTTTGTCTGAAGGCAGTTATGTCCACAACTTTCGGATTCGAGGTGTAAGTGTCTAGAAGATCACATAATGATGAACCGCTCCTTGACGAAAGGTGCTATGATATAAACCCAAAGTCGGCATAAGATTGTATAGCTCATATGAACATTCAATATTAACAACTTTAATGTTTCACGCAGGCATATGCTACCACCGATCTTGTAGATCGATGCAGCGATCGATCGATCGATTAAAGATCGTAAATACTGATCTAAAACTAGCTTAGAAATCTTATTTTTAAATATCAAGAACAAATTGAGCCACGAATAATAATAATATACTAATATACAACAATATACTTAGGACGTGTAGGTAGATAGGTAGATAATTCTTTGTTGTTGTCCATCAATTATTAAGATTAAGTTATGGATAGGGGACTTAGTTAAAATATTTACGTCTTATACATTTATTCTAAAGTCGCCGAGGGTGTCGGAAGCTATAGAATAACACCACTCCATCTCGTCCCGCGAGTGACATAAAAGACGGCTAAGGGCTAACAAAGCCGCAACCACAAGCCCTATGGAACTTTTACAAGAGTGGACTCACCAACACGCTTGACAAGATTGGCTTTAAAACCAATATGCATGAGAATGCCCACATCCTGCAGTGGTCGAAATAAAGGATTGGTTATGGGAATTTTTAGGCAATTGGCATGTAGCAAAGCGTTTAAAAAACATCTATATATATCTGTAAAAGGAGGTAGGTAACTATCAAAGCAATTTGAAAATCGAGTTCCAATGAGGAGAAGCCGCTAGCAAAAGTTAGATTACCTATATGAAGTAATACCTTCGCTCAATCTAGACAATAATTGTTGCACAATAATAGGCGAAGTTGTAACGACATTGCCGCTGTGTCGTAGATTGCTTTCAGTTGGTAACGAGAGCTAAATCTAATTACTTTTTATAGTCTCTGTTATGTTGGAAGTTTATATGACTGTGCCACATCTGAATTACACTAGTACATTTATGTATTAGATAGATGATTTTAGTCTCACTTCCCGTAACTCCACTCTCACAAACGATTCGGAACTTCTCAGCGTTCAAGCGGAGAGATGTTTCGTACCTCTGTCTAAAGCGTACAGTAAATAGTGAAGTTTCACTTCTAATTTGCCCTTGTACCATATCAGCTTATGTCTCTCCACTGCCAGATATATGCCTCTCTCAGGGCTCGCCACCATCTTCTCATCCAGGCACCACCGACGAACTTCTTCAGGCTGTCGTATCTGTTTACCTGGCCGGAGAGTTGCGCTTCGCTTATCATCGAGGTTTTATTGTGAAGATTAGTACCTGTTTCATTACATTTTAAATGATAACATTTATAAACAACGAAATATAGTTGCCAGTGTACAATGTCATTACCATTGGCACTTTACTGGCAATAAACTGAAACACAGTCACGCCTGGACAAACATAGTTGCTTTATGTCACAGATTTCAGACAATGCTGTGTTATTTGCATAGCTTTAATATTGCAGTTCAACTAGTTAGTTATTCCAAAAATAAGTTTAAGAAATTTGAGGGGAAGGTATATTATAAAATGTACCATCTACATGTTTCGAAGTGAGTGAGATATACCGGGTTTCCATTTTCCATCCCATCCCATCGAGCGAGGAGTATATCCCTCCCAAGAAGGAATAGGAAATGTAATAGAATGAGGATAACTCCTCTTCCCGTTATATCCTATTCACCATGCTTCCCAACCATTTTTGCAAATGCAATCCTAATGCTCCAAAAATAGGTTGAGCTCCATAAAAAAGTCCCTTTTCAGCCTTACAGCCCAGCCTCAGATAACTAACTACGAGTATTTTCAAACAAATTCAAGAATGTTTTTATTGCGCTTCTCAACAGACACGATACGATTAATGTTAATAATGAATGACTGCGCAGCTGTGAATCTAAATTTACAGCAGATTGAAGGAGATTATAAAATTCTTCAACACATTTGCTCAAGTGGACTGATATAAGTCATTGGAACCGACCGACGCTAGGTCAAACTGTAATAATGTTAATGTTTTGAAAATAAACCTTATAAATTTATTTCTCTACTGTATTTACAATATCTATGACGCCATTATAGATTATCCTCGTTCTTGCATCGTCTTTCTCACTTCTAAGGGTCGTGACCACGTTCATTGATTACTATTTCTCGAACGATATTGCGCTATCTATTTCTACCCTGGTCATTCATGCCATCGTGGATGTTGGAGGTACCCAAGGAAGAAGTAAGTTATAGTAAAGGTTAGTAATTGCCCCCAAATGTACATGTGAAATTCCCCAAAACAATATTGTAGTCAATCATTTGAGAATTGGAGCAGTGCGGCCGCGTGGTGTCAGCTGGTTTAGAATAGCACCACTCCATCTCTTCCCGTTGGTGTCGTAAAATGCGACTACGGGATAACAACAATACCACAAGCCCTGGGGATAGTACCTCGTGACTGGTTATTTATTTTTTATTATTTTTTTATTTTACTTTATTCTTTCCGGAATGATCAAACAGAATATTCGAGACGACAGCTGACTGTTTGAGCTAATGCAGTGCACCACCTCCAAAAAAGTGGACTCGCTAAAGAAAAGTCAGCGTGGCGTTTTACCGCCGCACAGTGGGACAGAACCGTGCGTACCGTCTCAAAAATCTGTAACTTTTTTGTTGATTGAAGTAAATCGCTGAAATTTGGTATGTAGTGTCTCCAGAGTACATACAATCCAATAATGAATGTATCATTGTCAAATGTTTAATAAATACTATAAAATAAAATAAAACAAAATAAAAATGTATTATTTTAATATTAAACCATGGTTTGGTTAACTTATTGAATTATAATTTTACAGTTTTATGATATTAATAAACCTATTTTATGTTATTTTATATTACATATGAATCTTACATTTAAATAAATGACAAATATATAATAACCCACTCCAAAAATATGTTTTACAAATAATGTACGAAATTATTTCGATTTAAATAGCTGAGAGGTTCTTAGCTTCCTCTAACAATTTCTTGGATATAGTGACTGATGGTTTTCTGATACTTGATATATAAGGATCTGACGTAAATAGAAGACCATGAAATACGTCTTCGTTTGTTGCGGACCTAGAGCATTTTCTAGCATGATGCAATCTGAATTTTTTGTAATCTTTATTACGCGATTCTTGGGCATCCTCAGATAAATGACCAATGGGCAGAACAGCAAAATGTCTTATTATACTTTCCCCATGTATTAAGATTTTATGTACTGAAGAAGGCATATTATACCACATATATTTTGTTACGTACAGTTGTGCGGTTGCACGAGTATATTCACCAAATTTTTCTGGATTTACAGCAATACCGGATGCCATGGTTTGCAGAATAACATAGAACCTTTTAATAAGTTCCTCGTCAACCCCTGTAATTTCTGAAGCGCAGTAGTAGTTCTCAAAAAAACGCCGAGCTGTATTGCCGTCATTACTGTTTCCACTTCCTTGTCGGGGCTTATCAACGTGCAATCCCATCCGGCTTCGAAACAAACTTTGTACAAGCTTTTTCTTGTCTTCTTTACTTTTTTTATCTTCCGAAGTTCTCGCAGCCCATTTTTGAAATGAAAGGTTATATGAAATATGTAAAATTAGCTCCATGCACCTGATCCACGCGTGTAACGTAGACAAACCGTATTCGTAAGCATTTATATTATCTGGCTTTGATGCAATCTTCTCCAAATTATTCATTTCACTTGGCTTAGCCCCACACACTGTACATACAGCTCCAGAACTTGTGTCAGTAAGAACTTGTGTAACTTTTCCATCCACCATAGTTAGAAATAGATCGTGACTTATTTCAATTATCTGCGTCTCCTTGTGTATCTTTGATGTTTGCAAATTATTAATTTGACCCCGAATATCACCAACCACTGATCGGGTTTTCTCGGGCGTTTCTTTTGCAAGTTCCATCAGGATTGGTCGGCAATAACGAATAGAAGAACAAGCCGGATTTTGCCAAATTATCTCATGTGTTTCTGTGTCAGTCAGCTTTATTGGTACCAAAGACGCTATAAATAAGTTTGTATCTGAGACTAAGTCACTCTCATCTGTTAAAACTTGTTTATATTCGCTTTGCCCCGATGAACCATCACATCCCCACTTGGTAAACAATTTAAGAGATTTTCTTCTTGGGTTGTAAACATTTTCAATCTTTAAGATGCGAGCACAAGTGTGATCCAGCAAATCTTGTAGATTTACTTTAGCACTTATATCGGTTATTTGAATGCTGGATAGTGGAGGATAACACAGTTTTTTGGCGTTCGTCAGTATATTATATGATGGCAATATGTCGAAGTTTTTGTTAATCAAACTTGCTCGAAGAAATCCGTATTGTGATTTCGAAAGATCTAAATCTGCAAACATACTTAAAGCTTCATCCACCGTAAAATCTGTTCCATTGCGACTTTCATGCAATAATTTTTCCTTCATGATCCTTTTTTCATTTCTTTCACAATTCCGCATCATTGAAACAACAGTAGCTTCTTCGATTTCTCCTTCAGCCCGCAATCCTTGAACGTATGCATTATGTATATACTCGAGTCCATATTCTTGTACCAATTCCATATTCTTTCTTTTTTTCGATTTCTCTGATAGATCTTCATAAGACTTTGGTGGACGTCCACGTTTTTCAGATGTTGTAGGTGTAATATCCATCGGTGCTTCTTCGAATTGTACCTTAAATTCACCGTCTAACCACGATATATTATTACTAAAGAAACGTTCTTTAGTTCGGTTAGATTTGGTCCACCGATCGTTAAACGCTGTTATAAGCGTTTTTTGAATACGTTTCACAATTAATTCACTTTTTTCAGACGACAAATGGTGGTGTTGTTCTAAGTATTTTTGAATATCTTCTGATTTTGTTCCATGGCCAATAAAAAATTCGCATAATACTCGTCGAGGCACAACAAATTCACTCATTTTGTTTTTATTTTTAACTACTTTTTTTTTACCGAGGTTGGTGAAGACTATATTATGTTAAAGCACACTAAAGTACTGGTAAATGACAACGTAAATCAATAACTTTTATACTGAAATTTCGTGTGAAAAAATATTACTATCTAGTGTCATTATCAAGTTCCTAACCACTATCTATGAAGGTGGTTAGTAGTAGGTAGGTACTGATAATGTACACTAACAACTATAACTAGATACCACTTGCTCCCTTTTCCTTCACCGCGATAGAGAAATACATAAACTATATGAGAAACATGTAATTCACACAGTGATAACAAAACATTAACCACATCTGACCACACGATAAAAAAAATATACTACATACTAATACATTACCCAAAACTCCCACTTTACCTAAAGATTGAGTAAATAGATAATATTGTTTAAGAAAAAAAGGTCAAAAGTGATCTAAATATCCAAAAATCTCATTAATCAGAACTAAAATAATTTTTGGAATATTTTGTATTTTCTCCCCATTAGCCATTTTTAGTTTCATTTCAAGGGGGGCAGATTCGGGCACTCAATTTTTTTTGCCCTACCTTTAACATTAGCTGCTCTATACGATGCTATCAAAATTACGACATGGGCAGACACCGCTAACTGTCAAAAGTCTATGCAAAGTTTCTAATAAGGATAGAATATTAGGTCCTGAAATAAAAATTCTTTACCTCCCCAGGTTTCACATAATGGTTCACTTAAATTATTTTTAAATAGAGTACTTCATCACCATTCTAACCATATATCACACTTACAAATTTGCTGGTAAAGTAATGCAAATATGACCATGTAAACTGGTGGAATTGTGTTCTACATAATTGACATAATTTTGAGCGTCAACTTGCAAGCCTTATTCTAATACAAAAAATGAGAAATAGTGTATTTCAACTGCTATATAATATGCATTGAACATTCAGTTAGACATATGCATTAACAAAATATTCAATATAGAACATTACGAAAAGCTATTTTTGAGACGGTACGCACGGTTCTGTCCCACTGTGCGCCGTACATACATGAAACAAGACAATGTGCATGAAAAGGCCCATGTCCAGGAGTGGACGATAAAAGAACTGGTTTCGGTTATGTTTAAAAACATAAAAAAATTTTGATTGAACTTTTAGCCTTTCTAACATAATAGTTCGCTTCCAAATTATAATAAGCAATTATATGCAGCCTATTTGAAATGGTAGACGGGGTGTTAAATTGCATAATAATTAACACGTTTCAAAATAAACAGCATACGTGATAATGTTCCAGTACACCATGATTAGGACGGTAAGCCGTGCACTTTGTTGAGGAGGTTACACATATGCTATTATAACGAAACTGCACGGCTTTTAATATAATACAGACATAAAATGAATGAATGATATATTTAGATATAAAATGCGCCAAAAATTTTGCTATATTCCATAACGGTCCAGTGTGTAACTAGCTGTAAATAAATAATTCAACAATAGCTTCAAACATATCCGTGGCATTCGTGGACGATTTATTTATTTATAAATTGACTAACGACTTATTTTAGTGGCCTTCAGTCGCCTACATTACGTTTTGATCTTCTTTCTTTTCGGAATGATCAAACAGAATATTCGGGACGACAGCTGACTGTCTGTCGAAAACTATATGGAACAAAGGATGAAAAATGGCGGGTTGTATATTAAATGATAGAATAATGGAAAAGAATGAATAAAATTAAATACTAGTTCATTTTAATTATAAGATTAATGTATACAAGACTAACTTTACAAGGCGTTTCTAATACATCGTGTGTTAGATTGAGCGTCATGTTAGGTTATCAATATAGAAAAACTCCACGCATGTTCAACAATAACAATAAACTAAACATGTTCTAACAATAATCTTTTTTTATTGTTCTTTACAGATCTTCTTGCAGCTAAATACCTAAGAATGCTCTATTAGCGGCCAATGCCGCTAATAGAGATGGAGATGGAAGAATATGGAGGAGCCTTACCCGCGTATTTACTGAACACAGGTTTTATGTGTAACATATACAGATATTAAGATATTTCTTTTATCTTTGTTCTTGACACACTACATTAAAAATATGGCACGTCTTCTATTTTACCACAACCTCTCGTATGTTGCTTTGCTCAATAACACACACACTTATTTGTCTATTTAAACGGGTCTTACCGCCTTAAACGGGTCTTACGGGTCTTAAGACATGGAATCCAGTGATTAGTAAATGTAATAAAATTAAACTTCATCTGACGGTACTTCAGATATTGTGAGTGTTTGTGTGGCACAACCTTCCGGACTATGAAGACCAAATGCGAGTAGTTGATGATACTGCACGCAACTCGCGACGTGGACTACCCGCCTCTTCAGTTTGCTCGTGCACCGGTTGGTGCAACCCAACCGAAACGTCGAGTAAAATAAATAAGATAAACATTCGCGTTAATAACCGTTTAAATAGATAAATACATATGTGTGAAAAATGCGAAATCTCAAATGTTTTAAACACATACTTCTTTCTTAAAAACAATTTGAAATGTATTTAAATGATTTAATGAAACCGCTAACGCAGACTCGCTTACTTATATTAACTAGTGCGGTCTGAACGAGTGGAGCCGAGTCTTGACAGGCAGCCTTTGGGAAATCTTCCACACTGGAATCCAATTAAGTGTGGAAACGGGTGCCGACTTCAGTACTATGTACCACGATATTGATTAGGAACAGTATTGTAACCTCAACTATAAACAAACTAATTGCGGTCCACGCGTATCATCATAGAGTAATATTTTTATGGATAGTAGGCGACCTCATCAGGTGACAGTCAACCCGATGGTAAATGGACGTCGTCGCCCATGGACAACATGCCAACATCCAGTCCAGAACGACGAACGTTGCCACGTTGGTCACTCCCAGATGCGCAGCGTACCTTTGCAGATTCAGGAATCTATTTGAATGAAAGGAATGAAGAAGGGGTTTGGAAAATGAGGCGTTAGGAAAGTTGTGAAAATATGCTACGTGAAGTTAATTAAAACGTTTGTGTGTTACTACAAAAGCACGAATAGTGATACAAATTTTAGGGTACATGTAAAAATTAATATTTACCAATATGAGTTAGTAAATATTAGAATAGAGATAAAATAAAAGATTTTTCTGCGTTTTACCACACTAGTTTGGTGCTGGAGATGTTAGAATGCTAGGTGCTCGCTGGAATTTACCAATGGCGATTGGTAAAAGTTATTTTTGAGAAATACACATGGTAAAAAGGGAATGAGATATAATTGAGTTTTTCATTATTGTAAAAATTGTATTTTGTGGGATTTGTCGTTTAATAGTGATAGTTTATTAAACTTGAAAGAGCCTAATGTTTGTGATAAATAAATAAAAGCAAGAGACTGCATTTTTTGTCTTCTTTCAAGGAGTCCAACTCTGTCCTCGTTAAACTTACTATCACTTTATTGAACGATTCCTACTTCTATGGGACTGGACAGTGACATGATATAAACAATTTTATGTTATTATTTGCTGTGTATGCCAAGGTCCAAATAAATTATATAAGAAATACTTTCCTTTCTATTCTAGGCTCATTGACATCCCGTGATACATGCCCACACCAGTCGAGAAAGAATGACAATACGTTGACACACCCCCGAATGCGCTGGCTACCGTTGGAGGTTAAAGGAATAAATTTAGAGGAAAATGGGTTTTGAAAATGGAAAGGTATTGGATACGATAGGATTGGAATGGACTCTGGCATTCACTACCTAAACGCACATGCATTGGGGAAATAGGGTAAAGTGAGAAATTTCGTACATTTCTTAGTAGTCTTCTGTGACAGTGGAGTAACGTGGGCACCAACCCCTCGCAAAAATATATTTGAAACAGCACGTGGGAGCGACTACCGCCGACCGACGAACACTGAAGCCACAATACCATTGAGCATTGTGTCTGTCGAAATCTGTCTACATCTATAAGCAAATGATTAAGATTTTCAGATCGACCAACAAAAATTAGATCTGACAACGGACTGCTTGCCCTCCAAGCTAGACAATTCGTAAACATTTTGAGCTAACACAAATGTTGTCCTCCATCGGAAATCGAAGTAGGAAGTCACTTAGCTAGTGGAAAGTTCTCTTAACTCTGTCAACAGAAACGACTTAACTAACGTCTTTCCCTCGCAGGGAATTCATCTTAATTTAAGATTTTATTTATGTACCTAGTTCAATTTGTTTCAGCCTATAAGAATTATAATAACAGATATATCTTCGTAAGGGACATCTCCAATGTTATTGATTATATGGCGATCCTATATGTAGATGTAGAATTTTTTGTGTGCGAGTAAGCTATATGCCTTTTCGAAAGCTCGCCAAACGATCTTCCACTTCTCTCGTCGTCTTCAATTCGTTTATCCCTAAGGATATTTTTTAAGCTCGAAATTTCTCTTTATATCTCTCATGGTAATACGTAATAGGTATATAATATGAAATGTCTGGACTGATTGATTCAAAATTCCGCTCCAATCTGAAACCGCTGAAACTAGAAACATGAAATTTCAACAGTGGCTTCCTTTTATGATCTAAGTCATAGGAAGGGATTCCTCGAAATTCAACCTTTGTCACAGTTGTATGAAAAAATATATGACGGTCCAATTATCTTGAAGCTTAGTATGAATATTCCACAATACAAACAATGGAACATATGTTTTATGTTTTTTTTTAATTATGTCAGGGAGCTGAAATACAGTCTCAATTTTTTTATGGAATCACTTAAACCGCCAATGGCTCAGTATATTCCTTGATTGTCCAGCCAAGTTAATTCAGGTTATTTTTATTCTTTCTGCTTCAGAAAGTAAGTGATTTGATACATATAAATATATTTTTAAATTTCCTGTACTTAATTCACACCACGCGATAATTAGAAGTAAATAAATTGACGTGCACAAAACCGCGGGCAACAGCTAATACGTAATACAATCCAAAAATTTCCACGACTTTCGCCGCCACAAACACAAGCATCCCAGATCGATACCGCTAGTGTAAAGCGGCACAAAGCGCTCTCATTTCACGCGTCTAAGTAAAAGATTACACGCACGAGGTGTAGATTAGAGCAATTTTCGGTATTTCTTTTCTCCTCAAAGATAATGGGCCTCCCCCCGGAGGGAGATAACGAACCGCCACGGGAGACCCGTCCCGGTAAATTGTCCGGAGGCGTGGATAACCGAGCGCTTTTTTATCGTAAAATCGAAAACATTAGAGCAGTAATCGCCTAACGAGAGGAATCCTGCGTAGTCTCACGGGTGTTGCCTTTTGCGTGAATCTTTGAGAGCGAATATCAACTAGCATGTGATGTTCCCAAGGGAGACGATATCTTTTTGCTTTTTTAAGAGTAAATAAGTAATTGTACGAGTACTGCTAATGGGCCACATCAATTTATATGTACATTACAAATGATTCGAACATAATTGAATCAGGCGTTGCTTCACGAAAGTTCATTGAGCAATGCAATAATTTTTTTTACCAAAGGCGAGACAGACGAGTAAGCGGGCCAGTAAGTGACTACCAACACCCCTCGACATGTGCTGCTGACCTTGCAGAATTCTTGGAGCAATTTGTTCCTTAACTTTTGTATCATAATTGGGTGCACGATGTAATCCAACAACCGCTGGGCGTACTCACAGAACCGTAAAATATACTACATTTCCCACTTGATCCTTTACGTACGTGTTGTAGTGAGTGAGATATTCCTGAGCCCATTGACCCATTGGATAGGGTCCATATGACATTTTACTAACCCTTTCTTCAAAGCCATTCCTATATCTCTAGATGTAAGCAGCGCATCAAAGGGCGTACCAAGTTATTCCGAGCGACAGTATCCACTTATCACCTATCTGTTCCTCTGTCGCCTATAAAATATATCGCCTATATATCTTTCTATAAAAAAAACCACGGAATCGCAGTATAAAAAGTGTTTTGAACCACTTAATATGCGACACCCCCTTGTTATGTCTAGAAAATGAGAATGCACTGCTCTTTTCTCTTTTTTTTTTTATGGACGAAGGCGGCAGACAAGCATACAGTCCACCTGTGATGGTAAGTGGATACTGCCGCCCATAGACATCTGCGATACATGCCAACATTAGTCCAAAATGACTAACGTTGGCACGCCCCCGGATGCACTGCCTAACTTTGGAGTGGATTTGGAGAAAGTGTTGGGAAAATGGGGAGTAATAGGATGGGAATGGGCTCTGGTACATCTCACTCACTACCGAAACACGTACGTATATTAGGGAAATAAGATAAAGTGGGAAATGCAGTGAGTGAGAGAGTGGGTGAGAGAGGGGTAACGTGGCCAGTCGAGCGCGCCCAGCAGTTGTTGGATTGCAGCGTGCACTCTCCCCCCCAAAACTTCGGTGACGTTATAGAAAATAATGTAGAAAAAATATAGAATACAAATTGGCAATCTGATACAATTCATGCGGAATATACAGGGTTCAGTTTGACCAACACTTTTATTTATATAGTTTTTAATTAAATAGACATAACATGACACAACACAATATTAAACTATTCACCGGCTATGCAATCTACCTCTACCGGTCCCCCCCCCCCGGCCCCTGGTAGGATAGTAACGATTTTTCCACTCTTCCCTACTAGTAAGAATATAATGACAATCAGAAGCGTCCCCAAAGAACAACACATGCAATTAACTAAAAAGGATTAAGTAGATACACAAATACAATACGATTGATTTTACTGTGTTAGGTATACACATACGTTGTTATTTTACGTGTGATATATGACGTGTGACTGAGAATTTCCTCAAAAATCTAACATGAACTGAACCTTGTTATTCGTGTCATTGTTACGTACCCTGTTATTTATTCAAGCAGTGACGCGGGCGTATATCGCGTATCAGTGACGATCACAGTGACGGTTTCGCGCCAAAAGAAATGGAGCATCAAAAATGTCACTTTGTCTATTTAGATCTCAACGTTCAGTACTTTTTTCGTTGAAGTGACGCCAACGAACACAGTACGTTAGTACCTAGTTTACAAAGAGTGCTCAGTTGACGACATTATACCTCGGTCGTTTACTGAGGTTGAAGTATCGGGTTTGTTCGAATGTAGATAGACGGTAAAACTTCTCACAAGAAACATTTAAACTGAAGCACTAATTAGGGAGTCCTGGGCAGAAGGAATGAGAATTCTTCTAGTATTTGAGTGATAGGTTCTAAGGCCTATCTTTGGTAATGTACTGGAGGACGGTCGGTGGCGCTCGAAATAAAATTGTGAACTCCATAAGCTGTACAAAGAACCAATCGTCGTGAAGTTCATTAAGCTGGAACGCTGCGCTGGGCGGGGCACGTTCAACGTATGGATAAATGTAGGGCGCTGTAACGACTTGTATAGCAAACCGGAAGGACGGAGAGCTCAGGGAAGACCTAAGATCAGATGGCTGGATAGCGTAAATCAAGATGCGAAGGTAATTGGTATAGGTAACTGGAAGGAGAAGGCGACCAACAGGCCCGTATGGAAGAGGATGCTCGAACAGACCAAAGACCACTCGAGACTGTAGAGACATAGATATATAGATTAATTAGGGAGTCACGTAAACGATAATATCGAGTACATAATTAAATTAACAATGCGCTTGCTCAGTTTCTCTGTTCTCAGGTGCTTCACCTACCTCCTTCTATATTGAAAAATAAAAATAGTTTCATGAACTTGAGTGTCCTTTTTCTTTGTCAGGCCAGAAACTTTTGGACCTCATTGGTACACAATACATACATACATATGAACAGAAGCAAACAACTTAGAAACCACTTACCAACAAAAACTTACACTACGATCTTTGAACTACTACATACTGGATCCGATTCGGGAAGGAAACCACTAAACGGTTGTACGCCCCGGATTGATTCCCAGGAAGGTGGATAATTATCCGGGACGAAGGACTAGCAGGATGCGGGTGCGGGGATGCAAACTAATTGGGAAAGTAACCGAAATGATTAATTATTAGTAAATCGTCAAATATGTACCGTGAAGCTACGGGGACAGCGCATCCAGGACACCTGCCGGCGATTCCAACGCTGCGCTGAAAAGCTTGTTCATAATCACTATAGCGATATGAAATTGGTTTTACGCGAGGTGCCGACAATGGCGTATCCGTATCGATACGTATCCTTTCTTTTTCTTCACTCTCCCGGTGACAGCTGGCCATCAGTCGTCTGTCATGGACTAAAGCCGCGTTCGAAAACGTAGGCAAACAATAAAGCGACGCGAACACATACGTTACGTTAATAGTAGAGGAGAATGGGGTAATGAGTCAAAAAAGGGATTTTTGTAACAAAAACAAAATTTGGAATCTATCTTTTATTACAATTAACTGTTTACATACTGTGGACATGGCGCAGCCAGAACTGAGCAAGACCGTGGCAGGACAGCTAGGAGCACGTAGCCAACTGCTGACATCTTTTTTTTGTAGTTATGAGTGTGACCACCATTGCCCCCCTCTCCCCAATGGGGAGATGGCAATTTTTATGTCAACATTACATCCTCTAACATTTACTCTACTTTCAAAACAGTGTCATTAAATTGAAATAACCGCCCATATTTCACACTAGCGTACACATAAAGGCACAATAATTGGTTAACAAGAGCGGTGTAGCATTTAGCGACGAATGTCCTGGCAATACGCCAGCGTGCAATGTGTCTCTTCTGCTAATGTGCAGAAAAGATTTGATTTGGGGTCCTTTTATTGAAGTCATTTTGAATTGCAGGTGATTTCTTCGAAACATGTCTTGATTTATTTATGATCTATTTATTTCATTTGATATGAACATTGACTGCTTGAAATACTAGTAAACCAATTTGTTTTTATATATGCAATTTATATTTTTATATTAAGAAACTGAATGGTCAATTTAAAATTAATATTAAAAACTAGTAGAACCCTTTAGTGTTATGTGTAGTTCGTATCTCGAAAACCAAAGTACAGTAAGTAAAAACACACTTACTAACTAAAATTTTGTCAGTCGGGCTAAAAAACTAAGCTATACTTGTATAAAACCTAATTATGAAGCTAATAAACTATTATCTTCCTAATTCTCCTTCATTTTGATGATGTAAAAATGGCTATGTCGCCTCTTTTTGCACCTTCGAAGCTAAATCAGTGCATTTTAAATCTGAACCATACTACGTGGTATTAGTGCGAAATAGTTTGGTGTCAGGAAGAGAGCGTTTCGCTGTACCACGGTTGTAAAAAGAGGTTTTTACGGCTGCTTCGGGGAGGGGCGCCAAGTAGGTGGAGAAACGGCGTATATCCTTATTTAAAACTGTACGTGACCCTAGCTTTGCATTTGATTCAGCTAAAAGGGTTTTAGCTTCAGCTATAAATTAAAATACGGGTAGTTGACACTATGAAAAATATATTGTGAAAATGTGTTCGCATGGTGGTTTACGCGAAAATAAACTCAAAAAAAATATTTCTATTCATAAAAAGACGGGATTAATTACATATGTAGATTTAAAAAACTGAAATTTTAATTAAGGTGGTCTTATTCAGTATGTCGGGGGATCGATTGCCAATATTTTATAAGTGTTATATACAGACATATTTGTTCGACAAAAACACCTTACTAATAATCCTAGCCTCCCTTGAATGTAGTTATTTTATTTTTTTACCAGCCGGATACGATATGTACTAATATAAAGATAATATCTATAAACATAGGATTCATAGAAACATGAAAATGGAAACTTCAAAACGCGTGGAAACCTATCCTTGACAATCCAAATCATTCTACTCGTATATCTCTTTTTTTGTATTGTGTACTTTTAAAAAAAAAAAAAAAAGAATGCACCATTTATTAACATCTTATTTTTATTGTTTATTCTTTTTTACACCTCTACTAAATCATTAATTGGCATTATTTAGATGATGACTTTAGTGACTTTATATTAGAAGAATCGGTCTCCTAATTTCAGTCTTAAAATCGTAAAAGTTATTTATATAGACAAATTTAAAATATTCTGACTTTATTGTATTCATCTTTTGTTCTCTATATAAAAACTAGCGACCCGCCCTCGCTTCGCTTCGGTTTAGTTCAAATAAAAATCAAAATAAAATATAGCCTATATTAGACCCGGATAATGTAGCTTCCTATTTATGAAAGAATTTTTGAAATCGGTTTAATAGTTCCAGAGATTACCCCCAACATACAAACACACAATTTTACCTCTTTATTATATTAGTATAAATAAATATAAGTTCCTACAAAAATAATGTAAAACATTAAAGAGTATACGGAAACTATAGTATGTAACTAAAATATTAACACGTATTTCTTGCTTCTTTTTATTACATTAAAATAAATTAACTCGCTCGCTTAGGTCTTTGACCTTTGAAAAAGCCCGATTCTGTTAGTAGGTACATACGCGTAAGTAGGTGTGTAGCTTCGTAACGTGTTATGCACATACGACGTATTTTATAACATTAAAATAAATAATTACCATTTATTTATATTTAATGTATTATAATAAAAAAACATGAAATACATGTTAATTTTAGTTAGATATAATAATTTTAGTGTACTAATTGACATATTAAATTATTTTACACTATGTTTATAGAATCTTACAATATGTTGATATTAATCTACGATATATACTTATATGCATAAGTATTAATCAACGAGTAGGGGATTTTTTAACATTGTAATGAAACCAAAGGCCAATTTTTAATAAATTTATTGAATAAAACTCAACAGTAATTTCGCAAATAACATAGAAAAGTTTGAAGAGACAATGTATTGTTACATCTTAATAGACTATGAGTCTGCTAAGCAAGAGGAACTTGATGAACTCAGTGACTCGTGCTCGGTCATTATCATAATATTTAAATAAATAGATACTTAATATTACGGTACACTTTATGCCAAATAAATAAAAAAGCAATGTACATCATGAACGTAGCACAATATTCTTACAGTAAGAAAACGTCTAGTATCATAGTACACTATCTACTGACTATCTACGAGTATACTAATTCTTTGGTAACTGTTAATCGTTCCACACGAGCTTCCTATAAATTAATCAATTATTTATTTTATAGAAATTTAGTACTTACAATACAGTCAATAGTAAAAATAAGTTGTATTAATTAGTAAAAAATTTAAGCAGAAATGCAGCGGTATAAACTTTTATTATCAAACTTAGACTAGAAACAATGACTCCAATGACTGACTAGGTTAGCAAAAATTCAAATATCACATCGCATAACTGAACTAATTAGAAAAAAAATTGCACAACTCCCTGCAAAAGTTAAATTACAATTTACTTAAAATATTTACGTATACATTATCCGAGAAAAGAAAATTAATTACAGACAGATAGTAAGATACAGATAAAAAGTCTAACAGAGGCTAACTTAACCTAAATGTACAATGCCCAATCTATAAAATTCTTTCAAATTATTCATACGATCATATCATGCAGTCATTTATTGGTAGTTTTTTTATCGTTCAATCTCTTCGAATTCATTTAAAGAATTGTAGGATCGTAAATGTTGATAAAATCTACCAATTCATATCCTTATAACGTTCTTATCTTACATCTACATCTAGATGCACGACAGTGCATCAGCCAAGTTCTCGAGCTACGTGGCCGTCACTGACGTGATTTACGTACGCTTAGAATTAGTTACGTCTACGTGATATTCAATCTTCGGTACCGGTAATCCATTGCAGGTATTTGAAGGATCTCGATTGGACGGGAATTTCGCGCGTGTCTCCCCTCTTCCGCGGTTGGTGGTATGATACTGGTTGGTCTCTGAAAATGCATTAATGTCATATGAAATTTCGACTATGTGAAAATATTCCGTTAATACAAAATTGAAATAAAATGTTTCAAAATGCAATCTTTGAACTAAAATCAATTGAGCTATCTTTAAGGTAGTAAAATTAATGCAAATGTGAGTATGCCTGATTGCAGTAAATCATTCACAAAGACTTCAATAAATTCTTAGAACTTTTGACTGCAATTAAAAGTTCGCACGGCAAGGCATTCGCCTCTTCTTGCAATCACAAAGTGGTTCAGAATCATAATCATAACTCATCACACGACCCTATACACATGCCCTACATTATTTTTCTTCTGGATAAAGTTTCATAAGAATGCTTTCCTTTAACAGCTAACTAGTGACAATATAATTGAAACAATCATAAATAATTAAGTAGAAACCAGAGTTCGAACTTAACACCTCACGTATGTGAATCGTGTGTGTATAGATACCATTAGTCTGTCACCGTTCTCTAATATTTTAACCAGGCTGGCAAGTAATTATGATCATTTTTATGTTTATGAACACACCAGCTTTTGCCCGCTACTTCGTATGCATGGTCTACATTAATAACCCATGGTTAATCCGGATTACAATCTACCTATTTGTCAAGTTTCAACGAAATCAGTTCGGCAATTTCGACATGATTGAGTAACACACATCCAAAATTTTGTATTTATCATACGAACACAGTTTATATTCAACTTAGTTTAGTTTGTTAACTTAGTTTAGTTTATAACCAATTTAGCAATTTTGTTCTTTTTGAGTCGGAATACGATTGTGCAGTTAATGTGATGTGCATTGTGCAGTTAACAAACCTTCCAGGTTGGGTACAAAGTAAATAAATTGTCAAGTATTGTTTTTTCGGTATAAATTAATAAATTTAAAAAATGAGCCGTCGCGGGACGTCTGGCAGATGTGAAACATCGAAATTATTTTGTAGAAATAATGAGCATAAAAGGATAGCTTATGAAAGGAAATAAATATAGCACAATTAAAAATATAATATTCAAATTTTTTTTTAAAGAAAAAGATGATATACAAATATATTAATTTAATACAAAAATTAAATGGAAACAACTTAATTCTTTTAATTAGTGACTTCTGTAATTATATTCGATGTTGCCTTTGACGGTATTACGTGGCGACGCATGCCGTGGCGACGCGTCGCCACGCCAACAGCCGGTCTGACCCGCCACATTAGATGTTTCACATAAAAAAAATATTAAATTTTCTTACCTAGGTTCAGCTGAGGCTCGCGCGTGATAACCAGGCACACTCGGGTTTTGGTAGTTCTGCGCAGTGCCCGGATTTAAAATGTGGGTCTGTACAGGCGGATGTTCCGCAGAAATAGGAGACTGATAGTTATTAGGATTGTATCGATCTACAGAAACACCCCTAGGCCTCTCAGCTGTCGGGGTTTCTGGTTGACTTTGCACGTAGGAGCTCAAAGGTCGGCTTCGGCCAAGCGTACTGGTCTTCTGCCAGTCTTGCGAGCCGACTTGCTCTGATTCAAAACTTCTCTCGCGCCACGACCTTGGTCGTACAGTCTGGCTCCAAGTGGGTGTTGGCGTGTAAGGAGCTGGGGCTTTAACATATTTAGGATCCTCTTCCCAAGGAGGCCTCACAGAACTCTGATCAGTTTGATATTGAGTGGTTGTCTTTTCAGTGAATTCTCTAAGCTCTTTACGCCACTGGTGTTCAACTGGCTCACTTGGCTCATTGTTGTCGTAGTAATATTGAGGAGAGGGATCCGGTTGCAACTTGGTCTCAGGAGGTATGTATGTAGACTCAGGCACGGATATGTAACGCCTTTCGTATTCACTATAGTAAGTCTTGCGTCCAGGTACCCTAGGTGGTTCTACATTGCTAACAGACATGACAAATGACTGATTAGGAGCAGGCGGTATGTACGATGTTGGTGTCGGCTTAGAGAACTTATTCGATGGTGGCGTAGGCTTCCATGTGGGTTGACTGGGTAAACTAGATCCAGGACTATACGTATTAGTTGGTGGGGGTTGATAAAAACTTGAGTTATCCACTACGTAAGAAGTGTCTTGTTCCCATGGAGGAGGAACGTAAGAAGAAGAATATTGTTGTGTACTTTTCTGATAGTTCTCCGAAGAATCCTTGTTTAGGAACGAATACTGATTAGATTGGTTACTAATGCTCGGCAATGTGTCTATATTGCCGAGATTGCTACTTCCCCAGTTACTGGGTTTAGGAGTATAGTCTTGGTAGCTATTTTGTTGATAGATATTTGAAGTTGTTTGTGAATAGTCCTGAGCCGTGTTATCTGTATACGATGGTTGATATTGAGGTTGTAGGGTCTGTGCTTGTGCAGGCTGACTCCATTGGTTAGCAGGTGTGGAAGGAACATTGTTATAGATTACATTTTCCTTTTTCGTGTGCTGATACCATTGTTGATTGCCTTTACCTAAAGTACTTGGTTTGACATTGCTTACGTTGAGTACTTCAGATTGCGGTTCTTGTGACCATTGATTTTGCTGTTCGTATGTCTGATTGCTATATTGATAATTATTCTGGTTGGTGTCTGAAGTTGGCAGCTGTCGTTCTATGCTTAGCCTATCTAGCAGTAAACTGTGCCTTCTCTCTATTTTTGGTGGTTCTGGAGTGTAAGTTGATTGGTAAGGCCTTGAAGGTTGAGGAGTTGGAGACACCTTTTCTCTGCCCGGTGCAAAGTAGGTCTTTACAGTTGGAACACCATGTTGAGTCATCTGTTCGTAAGAATGGTCCAACGTTTTTGTAGTACGATTTACTGTAACAATATTTTCATACCTGTTAAATTCGGTTTGTGTGCTTAAAGGACCCAAAGGTTTGTCAGAACTTCTAATGATTTCTGTGTTTTCCGTGTGTGTCCTTGTAATAGTCTCACCAATGGGTTTTATTTCGACATCTTCAACTTTCTCTAATGGAACAGAGGGTTCTCGTAAAGGTACTTTTTGTTCTGGTTGCAGTGTAGGTTCTTCATTCTTTTCTTCTTTAGATTCGGGCTTTGGTTCAGGCTTTGGTTCAGGCTTTGGTTCTGGTTTTGGTTCGGGTTCTTTTGGTGTATCTTTTACTTCCGGAACAGGAGTCTTCTTCGGTGCCTCTTCTGGTTCCGATTCATATTCTTCTTCAGTGTATTCTGATTCTTCATCTTCTTCCTTTTTCTCTTCTTTAGCGGGCTCTGTTTTCTTCTCTGCTTTTACCTCTGTTTTCACTTCTTTTACCTCTTCTTTCGTCTCTTCCTCTTCTTCCTCCTCTTCTTCTTCCTCATCTACTTCTTGTTTAGGAGCCTCCTTTGTATCTTCAACTTTTTCCTCTTTCCTTTCTACTTTAATTTTCTCCTCGCTTTCAACTTCCTCCTCCTCCTCGTCTTCCTCAACTTCTATTTTTTTTTCTTCAACTTTTTCAATTTTTGTCTTTACTGGCTCTTTCTTTACCACAACTTCTTCCTCTTCCTCTTCCTCCTCCTCTTCTTCCTCCTCTTCTGTTTTAGATTCCTGTTTCTGAATAGGTTTTTCGACTGGTTTCTCTACAATTTTTACTTGTTTAACTTCTTTTACCACAGGTTTTGTTTCTTCTACTTCCTCTTCATCCTCCTCCTCCTCTTCTTCTTCTTCTTCCTGTTTCTCTTCTTTCTGCACAACGACTACCTTTTTAGTAGTAGTTGTCTCAGAACGTTCTTCTTTTCTAATAATTGTTCCCTTTTGTCCGTTTTCTTTACCCACCGGCGTTTCCTTCAAGATAGTTTTCTTAACCACAGTCTGTTTAGGTTCATCAACAACTTTCTTTTCACTTTCTTTTTCTTTTTTGACAACAACATCGCCATTCTCTTCTTCTACTTCTTCTTCTTCTTCTTCTTCTACTTCTTCTTCTTCAACTTCTATTACGGCATCTGATTCTTCCTTTGAAAGTGTGCGTGTCTCAGTCTTAGTTGCAATTTCTGTTTTACCATTAGCAGTGGTTGTTGTTGTTGTAGTTTTTGTTTCTTCAACTCTACCATCAGGTAAAATTTTTCTTGCAATTTCTACTTTGGTTTCAATTTTTGCTCCAGTTTTCTTTGTGGGCAATTTAACTGTAAGTTCTGCCTCTGCATTGTTATCTCCATTTTGTTCTCCATTTTGTTGTTGTACTTTTTTCTCTGTCTCCTCAATTTTCTGATCTTTCTTTACTTGTTTCTTTACAACTTTTACTTCTCTCTGAAAAAGAATAAAACAAACATATTAGAACTCAAATTTATTTAAACACCAAGTTCAAAGAATTGTAACGGTTTTGTCCAAACAAATTTAAAAACAAGTAAGAAAGAATAAAGTCAGAGTATAAAGTAACATCAACTCACGATGAAAGGATAGTTTGTTTATAGATCTTTAATGTTGTATAATAAATATGTATAACAGATAATGTAAACGGACGTTAAAATGTAAATATAATAAGTATACAGTAATTTTAAATCAACCTGTTTATCAGTTCCAGGATCTTCAATAGATTTACATATTACTGGTATAGAAACAATGTTTACATCAGTCAAAGGTTTTATTGTAACGTCTGAATTAACAGCTACACTATAATTTTCACTCGTAGATGCCTTATTCGGAACTTCATTGTTGTTTAACGGTGTTATAACACATTTGTTTTCGTTTCCATAACCAGTTTGTGGTGCAACCTGAAAATACTCTGCTTCGTAACTAATTTCTGGTAATATTGAAGTATAACCATCGCTTCCATAGTTTCTTGGCAAAGTATTACTTTGCGTATTATTGTATCCACTCGTTGTAGGTTTGTGATTACTAGAACTGTTAGTTTGTAAATATTCCTGCTTATTTTTATTACAAGTTTCGCGTATGGTGTATATGCCGCTTGCCTTTGAATTATTTACAATAGAAGGCACTGTTTGCTGCTGCAGATCTTTGGGTGCATCAGGATTACTTCTTGTCCTTAGCAGAGATTTAGGATTCGCCGGTAGAGGAAAAGTGGGAAAAACTTGAACCGGCAAACAGTTAAAGTTGGGAACAGCGATGGGAGTGGACGGCGCTGGCGGGGACTGAACCGCATGAGCAGGCACTTCAGGAACTCCTTGACTCATTGCATTCCTCATCAAACGTTTTGCCATGCGTTCCGACTTTATCTCCGATAGATCTAGCCCACCTGGTGTGTAGGTAAAAGGCTTTCGGTCTCGGCTCATGGCCCCGTGTAATGCTGATGGTGGATTCATTTTACTGAAATAATTTAAATATATTTATTACAGCAGCAGTAAGTCAATTCAATAACGGAAACAGCGTCGGACTATTCCACATAGTTTATGAGAATATTTTTTTGTAAAAACGCCAGAAGCATCGAACGCACATATACAATGGCAGCGATTTTGGCAATTTGACAAAACTGTAGAAATAGATATGAGATACTCACGAGGGCCGGTGTTAACCACAAATTATTATATTTACTTCCTGTGTTGCAACGGATTAGGGCTATTCTCAGGCGCGTTTCATCCAGTCAACACTTTTAAATCGGATACTGTGGGAACCGCACTTTTGGTATATCAACTTTCACATCACTCGTCGCATTCGGAGACGGATCACTTGTTTTTGTGAAGTAACATGCAGATATTAATCTGGTCGCAGCGGTTAAATATAGCGCGGGTGTAGTAAATGAGCCGGTACATTAGAATCCGGGAGGTGCGCGCGGTCGGCGCGTGCGCCGCCTGCCGCCTACTGCCGTCTGCGCTGCCGCCGCCATGTATTTTAGTCGCGGCCCCAATATCAACGGGCGCCTTGTCTACAATTTGTCTTAAACGAATCATCAAAACACCACAGCCAATACTTCCGACATTTCCGCGATTACTTGTTGCAATGCTGCGGCGCCGCCTTCACTTATCAGCCATCTTATTAAGTTTTAATTACACATTCCTTTCATGTAGCTCGCACGAAAATATTCGTTGCAGAATAACGACTCTAAATTTAATTTATTTCGGTCGCCCTTAAATCAGTAGTAACTTTTAAAAAAAACATGTTAAAATCTTTACCTAATTGAAGATAATACGCCTAAGATCGTTAAAAGAATTTGTCTAGACAAGTTCATCCACCTTCAAAAACAGCTATTTTCTGTTGTTAAAATAATGCTAATTCGTTGTAGACGTGTCTTTATTTAGTAGCAGGTTTAACTAGAGATTTACATGCGGCTAATATCTCGTTCAAATATCATTCCGCTATTAATGTTGGCTCCATACCAAAACATTTTGATCAAGAATTGCTTAAGACCGCGTCTTTACGCGCAAGGAGAATATTTACATGACGAATGTTAAAAATTCTTAAAGAAAACTTTTGGTATCAGATACAACATTATGATTGTTTAATCAATAGCAATTACTGATAAAAGAAGTGTACCTACTAATTATGGAGGCACAGGAATACCCCCACCAACATTTTAAATCTATCTGTATCCTTTCGTTACTCTTAATATCATATCGTAAACACAATAAATCCGCTCACGTGAGCCAAAACGACGCTCGTAAAATTGAGACTGTCAGCGCATTTTTTCTTTTGTATTTTAATCCCAGAATTTTGAATTTTAATCTCAATAAACGGAAGTTAATCATTTTTGCAAGGAAAAGTGGTCAAACCTAATTTATCAATTAAAACACAATTTAATCTAAAAATTAAAGGTGTTCACTAACATTCAAATATAAGTTGAATTCCAAAACCTATAAATGATCAAAAAGATTAGGCCACTTTTAAACTTATGATCGCCTAAATTCTAAACGTATAACAACTGCATACACGCAAAAAACTGATTGAATCTCATAGATTTAACGTTTTTCTCTCATTTTAACGTATTTTGACAGATGACCTAAATGCTCGTCCAATTTTGTAAACTCAAGTAGGCGGTTAGTGAACAGAATTACACTTCTATTTATATTGTTGTTTATATATTCTCAACATGGAATTTGGAATAAACTGGAACTTTGTAATTTTCAAACAAAATAGGCGTTTCAAATATGCACTTGGCCACGGAAAGTACTTCATTCTCGGCACTAAATTTTCACATGATAACAGCGATTTCAAAATTTACGTGTGTAAAATTTCTGTGTAATATCGATAAAATAATTATATTCAACTACAAATTTTTTTTATCGATCTCGGCATGAACTTGACAAAACCAGTTATGTTCAATGTGCATGCAAAAATTTCCTTTGCTCGAAATTTCCTTGATGCATAGAATCATACGAAGAAATTAGTAAAAGAATCAAAATTACCGACATAGCTCAAAGAATAAGTAACAACACATTTATTACAAGACTGGCGACGATATGAGTCCTCGAGTGGAAACCGTATACGGAGAAACAGCGTGGGACGCCACGGTACGCTACGCTCGGACCAAGTGGACCGGTGACTTAAAAAAACCCACCGGTAGTAGATGAGAAGAGTGGTATACCACGGAAGAAAGTAGTGTGGTGGCGTGCCTTAGAGAGACCTGTATCCAACAGTGAAGAGACAGACTGATAGGATATATATTAAATTTTCGAGTAATTAAATATTAAACTCATGATCATTGGAAACCGCTTCAATTCACATGTGTGCACTTGCTTAACTTCACTATATAGGCCAAAGAATACAATTCTCAAACAAGTGTATATTATCCCTTAGAACATTTCTGCAAAATGCATCAATAAATCCATCTTAAATCACTGCAAAGCATATTTGTTCAACTAATACTTAATATCAATGTAGTACAGGAATAGACTAGATTTCAGCTCCGAACGTCTCAGCGTTCCTGAAAAATTTATAAGCTTTCAGCGGAGCGGCCTTTTATGAAGCAACGTTGGATTTTTACGAAATCCGCTATGATTCTACTTGCGAGTAGAAAGAAAACTTAGTATGCGAAATAAGACATACTAAGGCTTGTTATAAAATTAAAATGAGCCATTTCGTTTTAAATTATACTGTTCAAAGATTGTACCTACAGAGTTATTGGTAACATACCAGCAACCTTTTCTGATATCTTGACATCAAAACAATGAACTTTTCTATAATACCGTACTCACTAAAATATCTAATCTATCTAAGTAATTCTGTGGTACAAGTGTACCACAGAGTATACTCGTATGTTATTAATGAAATCCAATATCTGTGTCTTTTACCTATTATTATATCTACGAGTAAATACGCGCTCTTGACAACAAAACAATGTCATCTAAAGTATCGGCTAATCAAGCGTTTGCACGAACACAAACTCCTTTCCAGTTCATTACCAATTTATTTAATTAAGCGGTTACGTAGCGTCAACCGCAAATATAACATTGTAGTACAAACCTTTGGACTTTTTGGCGGAAACTCGAGAAGTGACGTTGAGTTTTTGTTTAATTAATGTAAAAATTGTGTATTGGGCGTTTTGTGGTTTCATAGTGATACTTTCTTTAACTTCAAAGTGTTTTTCGTGTGTGGTATTTGTGATAATCAAATAAAAGCTGCGTTTCGTGTGCTTCCAAGGGGTCCTCTTCTGTCTTCAGTAAACCTACTATCGCTTTACTGAGCGACTACTGACTTACTTCGATGGGACTGGAAATTGACAGAATACGTTTTAGAATTTGAAATTGTTAATTATGAAGAAATCTTGACACTGGCAGAGTGTGGCAGCACCACCATTGCTATATGTGAAGAAAAGAAAACCTTTTCATTCTGAGCAACAGAGCAACGGAAATAAATTTTAAAATTACCGCAAAAACTCGTTTACAGACGTAGAAAACGTATGTAATCGCGCGAATGCTTGTTTAGCTAATACTTTAGCGGCTGACGCTTAAACATTAGTTACCCGATAATTTCTTAACTTTATTTGTTACGTTTGATTATAATTATCGCGAAGGTGAATAAAAGGAATTTGGAAATAAACAAGAATAATTGATTAATTATTCTTGTTGATTATGCCATGCTTTCTTTTATGTCCAACTCCAGACGCGCGTCCTAATGACGCGTTATGACGTATGTGTATCGGAATGACGCATTTGTACTTCTCGTATTTACTCGTATATATCTATGGTATTTAGTTATATGAAATTACGTAACATGATAACTATAAATAATCTACGGAATAACAAAAAAATAGCTAACAGTAGTAACAGTCATTAACAATACGGACATAATAAAACAATACATATCCTTACCACCCAAAGACTGCTTGGAAGAGATCGCTCTTGCGATAAGGCCGCCTTATCGCCAAAGCGTTACTTTTCGTGTATTTTCTTTAGACTACTTATTGATTTAGTGAGAATTCTCCATCCCATCCCTATCTAAAGAGTATAAAGAGCGTAATAAGATGAAAAGGGCTCTTTTCTACTCATCCCGTTTTAGTATATCCATTAAAATTATTTTCCTAATCCCCTTCCAAACCTCGAAAGTTAGCGAGCGGTGCAACCGGAGCATGCGAATGATTTCATTCTTGACTGATGTTAAGATAGATAGATGAAACCGTTATTGTATAATTGTTATATTATGGCAAAAATTAGGAACATTATGGCAAAAATCTAGAAGAGAATACAACCCGCCGGAGTTATTGCTGTATAGCAATTACTTATACGACAGTATAGTTATGGCTGGGATATCGTGTACGGGTATGTATCCTGACCAATCCATACATATGTCTTATACATTATAAATCCATACGAGTATGTATTATACATAAAACTTACTTTGACTTCTGTCTTTGCCGATTCTCCCTTGGTCGCCATTCTGTAAACAAAAGAAATTAATTTTTAATTTGATTTTAAATAATTGTAATAAATATAATTTTCTGTTTTTTGTGAAAATATCCTAGGTATTTCTATTACCTATATTACAATTAATAATAAGACAATTAATAATGAAGAAAGAAAGAAAGAGTATATACCGTAATAATAAACTAGGTGTGAGGCTAGAATAAAAGCAATTACATCTAGGTACATAAATGTGTTCTTGACCATGCAAGATAATATGCAATTCGCTTATACAATCATACCCCGATTTTGCTTCATCCTGAATATACTGACTGCATATTCAGGTCTATTCGGGTCTGAATATAAGTCTAGTCTATAAATTACTCGGAATATAATTATTTCCATTCGCACATACAATTATCCTTGTTAAACTAACCATGAAACGAAAATAATATTTCACCTTCAGTTACAATGAACAAAACAAAAGAAGCGTTTGAACTAGTGCATAGAGTCAATGAATAATTCAAATTCAAATAATTTATTTGAGAATACTCTATATGGTCCATATAATTGTTAGTACAAAAAACTTAAAACAATGTTAAGTACCAATAATAATATTTTATTCAAGACTAAAATTAACTGATCAATATCTATCTAGTTGTGACGCACCGTAACTCTTCTGTTTTAGTTAAGACTACATTTTATAATTGTCTATCTAAATAAATATTGATTAAACCTTTATTTAGGTACAAAGATGAACATTCATTAGTGGACAGTAATATAGGCACAGATAGGTCGTTGGTGGAAAGAGATTTACCATTTTATCGTCCTTCGTACATAGGCCTTGAAGATGTACGACTTACTTGAAGACTAAGGTCTTCAATGAACATTGTCTTGAGTTTGAAGGAGGGGTGGCCATAAAACGCCACGCTAGCCTAGCGGATTTGCAAGTCCACTCTTTTAGAAGTGGTGTAGTTCTTGTACCACCAGGACCAGGACCAGGATGTACCAGGACTTGTGGTAGCAGCTTGTACCTTAGAGTCGACTCCCCCCCCCCCCCCCACAAGAAGCGATAGGCCTATTCTAATACTTGCCGACAGTGCACGGCCTTCGCTATAAACCGTCAAATTCCAACAAACGAGTTTACGTCAATGTACAACGTATTTTAATGAATATTTTTAGATTTTAATTTTGGATTTTCAATACACCCTATATTAATTTTGAGGATTCTATATAATAATAAACGCCACACTCAAATGGCCCCCCACACTAGGATTCCTTGTATCATGGGTCCAGAGACACATACAAAGACAATCCACAAACACACACCCAGACCCGAACATACTTCTTTTTTTTTTCTTTATAAACAAATGTATTTGCTTTAAGACCAGGAATCGAACCCGGGACCTTTTGCACAGCAAGCAGTATCACTATCAACTGCGCCAATCGGTCGACCATATTTATCCTATATTAATTAAACCTATTATGCAAATGCTTTCTTAGTCATTACTCATTAGTGATCTTGGCGGACATGCGCAACAAGCAATATAGAACAAAAAGTTAATAAAAGGAAGTGTTAGTTGTAATGCCTATACAAAAAATATATTTTAATAAATACGCAGGTCCATAGTCTGTGAAATTGACTGCTACAGTTATTAGTTAAAAGTTATTATAAAGTACAGTATTTGCTTATTAAAAGGTCTTTGAAGGGTCATAGTTGCAACCTGATGCAAGAGTTCATAGTTGCTCAATTAGCCGTGAAGAGACTTAGGCTCAAAACAAAATATCTTTGCTGTAAAAGATCCGAGACGAATTCATTCGTCAAAGAACAAAAGTCACCAATATAGTTCATAGAATCAACATGCTGAACTAATAATGGGCTGGACATTTCTACGGCAGGATCGTCAAACAATGGGGCAGACGAGGCCTCAAGTGGAGTCCATGTAACGGGAAGCGCAGTGTGGGACGCGCTCCGGCCACGTAGGTCAACAATTTAAAAAAGTTCGTCGGTGGTGACTGGATAAGGAGAGAGGAAAATCGTGTTTGATGGCGGTCCATAAAGCGGCCTACTCCTATATCTATCAGTGAAGATTATTAACAAAATTACTGTGTTTATTAGGACAGAAGAATTAGAACAATTTTATTTAGGAGTGCTGTTAATCAGACAAACGCCTATTCGATTCGAACGCATACTTATAGACCAATTCCTCTTTATACAACCATCAAACTGTCTATACTTACGTAGATATTAATGTATTTCTGATTGATTAATTTTCATTTAACAATCTAATATTGATCGTAGCGCACGTGTCACATTTAATTAATGATTTCATTCACATAATCAATAACGATCACGCACAGCTACCCTAAATAATTATTTATTCATTGGAAATCGTAAACGAGAATAGACAACGTATTACGAACGGTCTAGAGGTAGGTTATGATCGCGTTTTCTCCGACATACATATTATAATACATATTTTCTCACTTTCGGCAGTTTAACTCTATAAATAAGTATGAATATTGTAACGATCGTTCTTAAAATACTTACTTTTTAAGAAATAAACAGATTGTGTAAATATTTAGTACTATGTACTTGTACTAGGCTGATACCTATAACGTCCCACTGCAGGGCACAGGACTCCCTTATTAAATCACTGCAGGGTTCCGGGCCGTAATCCACCACGCGGGCCCAGCGGTGGTGGATCACATACTTCAGATTTTTTTTAAATATTTCTGCAGCAAGTGGGTTTTCTTATGATGTGTCACCTCACCGCCCGAGCTAGGGACAATTTTTAAAAATTCGTAATTAAGTAGTAACTCTACTGGTGGATGATTTGAACTCACGATCATACGTATGTGAGTCGATTATATAATATCACCTAGGCTATCACCGCCCTTACATCAACCTCAAATTTTGTATCTACTGCTTCTATAAATAAATTGGCATTATATACAGGCTTAAATGACAATATATATATATAGGGTTAAATGACATAATTTACCTATATGGTTAAATGACATTATATACAGCGTTAAATGACATTATATACAGGGTTAAACGACATTATATACAAGCTTAAATAAAAAATAGCTGCACTCTCTTCACACTGAATTTAATTATACAAATTTTGATCTGAGACTTTTTTCTGAACTTGATATTTTCCCCAAACATAGGTTTTTTTAAAAGTAGTCTCAGATTTTGTTACTCGGTACTAGTCCTATAGACTACTACGAACGGCTTTTTTTTTTAAATGTCGACGCTCAACGCTTATTTTTACATCACTAGTCGGAACTCATAAACATACAAACACACAAACAAACACAATTCAAATGAAGATTTAACGTCATCGGCTTATTATTATTGGCTTATTGGACGTCATTAACGTATTATTCTGCTTCAATGCAGTTTTTAAGGAATTCTGAGCCTAATAGCACAGGTTTTACCCAGTTTTGGGATCAGCGGCCGTCACCGCTTTATTTAGCCACGTAATTAGATATAAATTTTTTACTCACTGTATTTTTACTCTCTCTGTCAATATTAATTGCAACATTTAATTTTTAAATTTAATTGAACATTAAATTACAACATTTAATTGCAATATTTAATAGTAACATTTAATTGGAATATTTAATTGCAACATATAATTGCAACATTTAATGTCAGCATTTAATTGCAACATAAATTGCAACATTTCATTCCAACACATTTATGCAACATTTAATTGGTCTGTCTAGTTATCCAATTTTTTAATTTATGTTTATTTAAGGGTTTTGTTTAAATTGTTATGGTTTATTTAATTGTGTTTATATTTCATTAGACCTAAATGTTTATTTAGTAGTTAAATGTGGAGATTTAATTAACAGCATTTGTTACGTATTATAACATTTATATTTGTCGTTATACTTATATTTATATTTCGAGACTGTAAATCTTCAATGAAAATTAATAAATAAATATATTATTATCGCTGTGACAATTTATTATTATTTTTACTATGTCAGATTTTGACCTCAGTTTGATCATCGGCGTACAACACATACACTCACAACTCACACTCACAACACAAGCACTCTTAATGTACAACGTAATACATTGTACGATACATTGATTGATCGTAAACTGTGCACTACGTGCCGCAATCCGTTCATTTCACAGATTTATGGTCCACAATAACTTCGCGATTGTTACAAACAGTGTTACCCTATTATTGACGGTAGCTGCTGATCACCGCTTAGTTCCAACTACAGATTAATTTGAAATGTTACCTATTTAAAATTTGAACCTGTGCTAAACGTTTATTTAATTTCAGTTTTTTATTTAGTTCCATTAGTTACACACCTTAATGACGGTATAGACTTATCGAATTTAGTTGACATTATCTAAAATAGAATTTCCCTGTTTTACGATTCTGTATAAATGTAAGCAAAACTGTCAGACGCCTTTAGAATACACCACCCCATCTTTTCCTGTGAGTGTCGTAAAAGGCGACCAAGAGAAAACAAAGTCGCTATCACGAGCACTGAGCAAGCAATACACCACCTCTAAAAAAGTGGACTCGCCAACCCACTTGGCGAGCGTGACGTTGTAAAGCCATACATCGCTCATGAACACGACAATGCGAAATTTTGAGATTTTTTTCTGCGTCATAAGAAAATAATCATGTTTTATTGGACTCTTTGGTAGACAATTACTCTGTACAAAAAGCTTTGTTAATTTTCCGGCCATAACTTCACGTTCGTACTTAATTTTGATATTTCAATTAAAACCTTCTTTCGAATTAGAATTAAAATTAATAGTTCGTCGCTTGACACACAATTCATTGTAACCGACAGACAATTTGTTTAGAAAAAAGTATGTCTATTTGTTTCATTCATTCATAACAATTTCAATGTCAAGTGTCAACCCTGGACCTTGAATTTTAATGAAAAACATGAAAAAATATAGCAGCGGGCCAAGTTGTCAACGCTATTTTCATTGGAGAGTAAAAACCAACCCACACTTCAAACATTTCATTGACGAATATTTTCAATAATTTGGCTTTTTTAAAGGGTACAAGGCGGTAAACGAGCAGGCAGTCCATCTGGTGGTAAGTGGCCCACTGCCGTCCTTGGCCACCCGTGAAGAATTGAACATAAGAAAACAATAAATTCTCAATAATTAATGGGTGATCTGTTTCTGTACCTACCGCGGCATCGCTGCGCCAAAGATTCAGTGGGAGATAATACTTCAAAGCAGTAAGTCACAGTATATCACTATGCAACAAACATAGTTATTACTAAAATAAATAATAAGAAAACGATATTTATACACAAATAAGTATAGTTGGATCATTGGAATAGGGATAACAATATATTCACATTTATTACAGCTGAAAACTTGCCAGGTTTTTGACGCCACAATGTTCTGTTGACCTGAATCGTGTAGGTTAGCTATGTCTTGCTACATTTACTTGTAAACGTTCTAAATAATTACTATCTTGTAATGACCCAATATTAGATAACGAAATTCCTTCCTTCCCTAAGCTCTGAGACTGGATTAAAACATTTTTTGGATTACAAATATTGTTTTTCATATTCTACTTCCATTTATTACGAAGAAATCTATTTACCTACTGCAAATACTTATAACTACTTTCAAAAATACTTCCACTACATGCCGACTAAGGTTGGTGGAACTCGACTGAACAAGCTGAACAATAATGACTTTTGGCCCTTTTTGGGAACTCGAGAAGTGAAGTATAGTTTTTGTTGGATTACTATACAAATTGTGTGTGTGTGCATTTCGTGATTTCATAATAATAGATTATTAAACTTCAAAAGTGTTTTTTGTGCATAACGTTTGTGATACTTAAATAAAAACATAGGACTGTGTTTTTCGTGTGATTTCAAGGAGTACTCTTCTGTCTTCTGTAATTTTCACAAAGTACACTCGAGGTCGTCTAGCAAATATGAAAATTTTCAAACAACTATTTGATAGATCGCGCCAAAATTTCACATGCAAATTAGATTACAAACGATATGTTTGTATCTATATAGAAATTATCGAGTTTTTTGATACCTTTGTTTTCAAAGTATTAGAATTGTTTATAGGAAAACAAGTTATATCATTACATTACAGCATACTTAGACCAATCAGCCTGATTAGTCTGAGATGGCATGTTTGTTCTTGTAATGATATAAACATTAAAATATATCTAAATTCGTAATAATTATGCCTCTAATTTACCACCTGTGGTTATGGCGTAAGGCCAAAGAAAATTATCATTTTAACGATTCAATTACTGTTTACATTCTGCTAACTATAACATTACACTATTAATAGATATGCGTTCAGCTTTCGCTGCATGCATACGTCGACTCGTTGTATACATTCGAGAATAATTATATTCTTGCCACTTGCGCTCAAAGAATTCAACAGTTGCGACAGTAAGGCGTCGGGCACACAGCGTCCTGCGACCCTTACTTCCAAAACAGTAGTATGGAGTTGCCGGAATGTGTAGAAACCCTGTGTATATAACACTTAGGTAGCATTCAGGTTTCGGATTAAAGTATAGCACATCTGTTTTATATGGGAAGATATCATGAGCGCTTTTAGCGCTCACCGCTTTAACGGAACATTAGCGACATTCTTTCTTTCAGATACTAAGCAATGCGCGCTAGTTTTTTACTGAATGCAGCCTAAATTGAATCACTAACGTAGTGAATGTCTTTAATAATTTATTTAAATATGGGTAAATGGAATTCGGTGTTTATAAAATCGCTAGAGAATTAAATAACGTAAATGCACTTTTGGAATGTTATCACTCGTTATTTAAAGAAATCACTAGAGATTTTACAAAGTTCGATTTACGTTTACCTTAATGCGAAATATACAGTAATGCTTTCATAATATTTTTATAACTGTGAGCCTTTTATAAGACTGCAAGCAATTTAACTGGTATTGTATATTAGAGGGAACTACAGGGAGGTATTAATGGACATAACAACATACAGAAATGATAACATAACGCAAACTTTGACTGAAATTCTTGTATCGGCTTATAGAAAACTTAAAAGCATTTTGTATAAAATATCATGTAAGAAATTTACTTAATATGTAAACCAATTAAACGTTAACAACCCTAGAATGTAATTTCTGCAAAATTGATAGAAATGAACTGGGAACACAAGGAACGAACCAACGACCATCATTAACTAGTAAAATATTGCAATTGCTATTCGCGACCCGCCGATCATAGCCAATCCAACGCTAAAACAATCCGCATTTGTCAAGAGGGCATTAGGCAACAATCCAATTTCATTCGACCATTAACCCCCTTTAAGCCGATACGAGCACAGATGAAAAGACTCGTGTCATAATAAACTATATTTTTTGCGCGAAGAACGCAGAAATAGATTCGGACGCTCCAATAAATCGGGTATGCGGAGTACTCAACACTCCGCCGCTCCACTATTTTATACCGCAACGGACAAGCGGGCGATTCGCAGCCGTTTTTACTCAGCTTTAAAAGATAGCGTTGATAAAATATCGCCGGGAAATGCCGCGAGGAAATAGCCTTCGCCGCGGCTTGTTTGCGGCGAATAATCTCGCGTGGCGGCGCCGTAACTTGAGCAAAATAATGCATGCCGTGGGGAGAGACTCGCAAAGGCGAATAGTGTTTCAACAGGATAACTTCGTCCTGGTGAGGTTTCCCGCGATGTCCGCATAATGTGATCAGACTCATAGTGCAACGTCACTTGCTGTAAACTAAACTAACGAAATGAAAATCTTATAGCAAAATATTTTTTATTTAACATTTCTATTTGACATTTCGATATTTCTCACATTGGCAGTGATGGAAAGCTCTTAAAAACTAGTCTCGATAAATAAACAGGCCGAACATCGACCCACATTTCGACACTGATCTCGATAATCTGATAGAACAGACGGACGTAATCCCGTTTCAATATACATAAATGTTAGTTAAGGTCGCTGATGAAAACTAGCGTGGGTGGAACCAACCGACTTCCCGCTTTATAACTGGATTTTGATGGAAAAACAACATGTGTGCACGAGCGATATTTTTTTCATGAATATTTACTGGCATTGAAATACCGAACGCATACGGAACATATTTTGGTAATACACCCATCGGTTATTTTATATACAACTATTGAATTATACTACTAGCGATTTATCATGAATTATACCGGCATGCGTTGTATGCCCGTCAATTTTTTTTGTACATAATATATATACATAATACTCGTATATAGCCTATGTCCATATGGAATAATGTACCTATCAAATGGTGAAAGAATTTTTGAAATCGGTTCAGTAGTTTCGGAGATTACCTCCTTCATCCAAACTTACAAACTTTACGTCTTTATAATATTAGTATAGATATAGCCAGACTTGGTTGTGCCACGAGCCGTAATGGTAATGGAGATAAAAAATATTGCCGTAATCTAAAAGCACGCTTTAAAATATTACCCAAGTGTTCAAACATATTTTCGAGGCGTGTCATTCATATAGAACAGACACATCTCTCTTCGTCGACCTCACCCTATGAAATATTAATTGACCGATCCTTTAAGCAGCGTGCGTATAAAATCTTAAGAAAGTCCTTTAAAAAACTCCACTTAAAACGTTTAACTTTATTAAAGTATATTTCATCGCAATATAAATGCGCCTGCACGTACCTAATGCATATTTATCACCACTTTACAAAATATGCAACATTTTTCTTAATTTCCAAGTTTTGTGTTGAATCTAATAATGGTGCAATTAGTTTTTAGATTAAAAGTCTGCTTTGATTAACTTGTGCGAGCGCAAACATGTTTCATACATACTTATCACGTCCTTTGGAGTCTCCCGCATTTTATAGAACATCGTTATAATATATTATGACTGCTCGTGAATTTTTGATGCATTGTCAAGCGCGAACTTCTCGAGTAAATCTTTTTAATAACTCGCCGTTCTCTTTATACCGCGCCATCCGTCTTGTGGATTTATTTGTTGTTCTAATAGAGTTTATTTTTATATTTCTACAGTGTCACAGCGGTTTATGATTGCAGTCAGCTTGTTTATGTTGGCATCTACGTTTGCTTACTGTTATTATTTGTATCACTCTAATATGTAGGTTTTAATCATACTACAAACATGATATAGACAAAGAAGCCATTTTCAAAAATCTTTACACTCGTATTATATACAAGATAATCTAAGCATGAACAATTGTACCTCTATGACATAACTAATTTACCCCCGTAAAGTGATATGAACGTAATAGACATCCTAAAAAGCAATAGTTATGCCTAGTTGATTTGTTTTTTTAATCAACAACTACTTGCAAGACAAGACAAATCTTTAAAACCATTTGCAAGACATAATATACCCACATGTCTTGATCAAACAACCCCGGAATAAAAAAGAAAAGTGCAATACCCAAATTTGTGTGGACCGATGCCCGGATATCGTTATTTTACGTTTCCAGTGACTTCAGATATTTTGGAAAAAAATACATAAAGGTAGCTTATATTTACACTGAAAGTAAGCATATATATACCGCATCAACTGTAGGTATGTTCCGTATCTAACTAACTAACTTCCATAGCTAATTCCAAAACCAGTCGTCAAATTTTAGTACACAACGAACTCAACAGTATCGAAACGATCAGGGTTTAATTTTTCGGATATTAAAAGATTATAACTGCAACAAACGGGCGAAGAATAAAATAGTAATAATTCGCCAATGTTTTCATTACTGTCGCCGTTTTAACCAGCCGCATTACGTTATGAATGTTTACTGGAGTCTTCAAGTCCCAGGGGTAACGAGTTATAGTTTACAAGCGATGTGATAACTCGCGAGGCGTGGAAGTCGGTAAAGATTATACACGAACCGTTTAAATAAAAGTGCAGGGCCTTGGGAGAGAATATTTATATTGCGCGTGTAAACCGAGGTTGAAAATGGTCTATTCTTAACTGTAACTGAGTGTAATAGATATAAGTATTCCCGAAGAATGAAACCGTACATTCTGTTCATGATTCTTAATTAATGGAAATTAAATTTTAAGCAATTTTCGTTAAAGAATTATGTATTCAGCTAAAATTTAAGAAAAAAAAATTCATAAGATCCTGATATCGAAACTTGGCCCGCACCAGTAAGTTTATTGTTAAGTATAATTTTCTAAATTATCAATCGTGTACTAGATTGTTTTAAAACAGTGGTTTAGAGTATTATTGCGCATGCGCATTGAATCCGCACTCCTAAATGCACATTGAACCCACATTGTAAATTATCTTCTGTAACTCCTTCGTTAGCACAAGGAGAGTACTGTGCCCTACAGATGACCGTTATTCAAATAACGTACCGTAGTGGCAACATTTTGGAAACTGAATTAGTTATTATCTTGGCAATGTATATTATATCATTTCTCAATGTGATTTGTATCGCGACCCCCTGTAAAGCCAAAAATAAAGTAAGTACCCTCACGAACCCCTTACTAATAAATAATTAGTATTTTTTATCGTTTAAGTAACGTTTCATTATAAATCATTAATTATTAATGATTTTTAGTTTTTCATACATAATTTCTTAATTTTCTCATACACGAATCGCGACCTCCAGGTTGATAATGTAGGTAAAGGTTGATAGCAATTAATATTTATTAATCCATATCAATCAACGATTGATCAATCATCAATGGTTATTTTTTAACGAGCTTCTCGGCTTGTTGAAATAGAAATAAAATTATACACTAGTTGTATGAAATACAAACACACGCCAGTTGTATAAAACACACAGTACACATATACAAAACACAGTCGTATAAAATACACGCCCTAGCGGGCGTTCGTAATTAAATGTAATTTGGTTTAGATTGCACAGGAGATATATACATATATATATATATATATATATATATATATGTATAATATATAAATATATATGTTTATATATATATGTATAGGTATATATATATTATTTATTGTAACAATTACACAATTGTATTCGAATGTGTAAAAAAATCAATGAATTATTAACAAATAGGTCAAATATTATATTTAGTCAAAAAAGAAAAAGTGTAAAAGTAAAAGCAACTTGTTAAAAGAGATTTCTTTAATTTGCGTTTAAAATCATTGATATTATCTCTTCTCTATCTCTTATTTATATTATATTATATTATATATATATATAAAATTCTCGTGTCACAATGTTCGTTCCCGTACTCCTCCGAAACGGCTTGACCGATTCTCATGAAATTTTGTGAGCATATTGAGTAGGTCTGAGAATCGGCCAACATCTATTTTTCATACCCCTTAGTTGTCCACCCTTAGCGCCATCTGTTGGGCAGCCACAGCAACGCGTGGCCGGGCACAGCTAGTTATATATAAATACTCTTTTATATCAGCCGGCAACTTATTAAAAATTGAAACTGATTGTTAATATGAAAAATGTTGCATTAAGTTTTGTTTGGGAGCTACTGTGCAATTAAAGTCTTTCCTACCCGACCCTTGCCATTTCCAAGATATACAAGTAATCAGTGGCGTAGCTACCTAGGGGCTAGGCGGGGCAGTGCCCCGGGGCCCTCAAGCTCAGGGGGCCCTCGAATCCTTACCAGAAATCTCGATCGAACTGAACTTTTGGAAATTTCTCCCATTTTCAAAATAAATATGACAGGTTGCAACCCCACTTTAATCATGACAACTCAGTTGAGAGAAATTCAAAAGTTATGCCTAGGGAATTCCCCTAAATTCTTTCTGTAGGTTGGCAGTGTTGTCAATTTGACGGATAGTGATATGTGTGTTTTATTATTCATCGATGTGCGTTTTATTGTGAATTCGAGTTAAGATTTTTTTTTCGAGAACGGTTAAAAAATTAATGCTGTATCAGGAGTAAGTAAGCTAATGTCAATAAACTTTTTTGTACTGGTCAATATAGTGGTTCAATTTTATTTGATTTTACCACTCATATTGATGTCCGTTAAGTCAATAAATCGTGTCAAATCTATAGATTTCGGCTACAGCTCATTGTATAACGCGAAATATCGTGAAAAAATGCAAGTCACCTGCAGTAGGTACATTAATTCAGGTCCGCGGGCAGGAGATCGTTCATGGTCTCCACCGTTAAATGTGGTAACACTAACGGTGATAAATTTTTTTCCGGGGATTCCCCAACGACACTTGTAGCGTATCATTGTGTTTCTCTTTCCTTTTATTTTACTTTTAACGTCGTCAGTGAACAGTGAGTACCTACCTACTCGAGCACAATCTAATATTGTATTGTTTAAATAAATTAGAAAACTAAAATTATGGATAAAAAGAAGAAACCCAGTGGTGCATTTAAACGCAAACAACGCCAAGAAAGAGAAGATAGTAAACAAAAATTGCCCAAAATTGACAAGTTTTTTAGTCAGCCTTCTGCAAGTACATCTGGCCAAAATATTTCTAGTGATAGTGACTCAAATAATGTGGTAACTGCAGTGTTGGTTGAGAAGCCTACTGAAGAAGATTCGACAATTATTGCAGTTGGAGATACCTCCGCCGCCGATCATGTGAACGTGGATGATGTTTGCATGACACACATAAGAGCGGAGGGTTTGGAGGAACCACAGACCTCTACATTTTTCGAAAATGTGTACGACAAATCTTCTTATGACTTGGGAAACTTCACGAACAAAATATTAAGTGATAACGAAAAACGTCAAATCCGACTAGATGGTCCAGTAGGGTCAATACGATATCTGCAATAAAACTTTCTTTATTTTGATATTATCAAAGCATTATCAGAAATAGTTTCCAAAGAGTCCTAATAAAGATGAGCGTAGTGAAACAGAGAGTATTAAAACAAAAATGCTAAATTTCGAGTTCGTGTTGCTTTGCGAATTCATGCACAGTGTATTGAACGACATCAATTATGCATCCAAAACTTTACAAAAATGCGACATCAATTTGGGCGAGGCGAGTAAAGTTTTAGCAGAGACCAAAGCAAAGTTGCAAATTTATAGAAATGATTTCGAATTATTCAAGTGCAAAGCCAGTGAAACTGCAAGAAAATATGGTATTGATACCCATTTTCAAGAAAAAAGGCAAAGAAAAGTTAAAAAACATTTTGATGAATTAGCTGCTGATCACCGATTTCCAAACCGAGAAAAAATATTTAAAATTGAGATTTTCAATAATGTACTAGACACAGTAATATCTTAATTAGATACACGTTTTATTGGTATGAGTGCAGTCTGTCATATATTCGATTTTCTAACACCAACATTTTTATTACATGTTGATGAAGCAACTTTATTACAAAAGTGTGACGAATTCCAAAGAAAATATTCAGATATAATAGGCCCTAGTTTTTCACTTCAATTTATTAATATTTACCACCTAGTTTTACCTCAACTAACTCAAGCATGGACTGTTCACCAATTATGTAAGGAAATAATGAGCAAATATGGAGTGCTAGAATGCGACCTAACGAAAGTATTTACAGCAATGTTATTATTCTTTACAATTCCTGTCACTTCTGCAGCAGCTGAAAGGTCATTTAGCAAATTAAAAATAATAAAAAATTATTTAAGAAATAATATGGACCAAACTCGACTCTGACATTTATCGCTAATAGCAATTGAAAACAAAACCTCATCAAGCCTGGATTTAAACGAAGTCATTGATACTTTTGCGAAAACTAAAGCTAGGAAAAAATTGTAAATATAATTGTTATTTAGTCAGTTGGTAGGCCCGACCTTTATATAATAAACCCTTGAATCTTCTCTATTTCGTTTTATTAGCCAAACCTACACCAAGTATTAATTGTAATTTATGTTGTTACTGTTTAATATTTTTATTACCTGCCCTGCAGTGCACAAAAAGAGCTTAAGTAGCTTAGCATTTTTAAAGTATTTGTATATTTCATATTTTTATTTGATAAAACCTAATCAGTTTACATAGCAGTGGGGCCCCATTTTTTAATTTGCCCCAGGGCCCTTGGTTACCTAGCTACGCCACTGCAAGTAATGTACATCTTCCACAAGATATACATTACTTTTAAAAACGTACTTATTGCAAATGTCAATTGTACTCGTAGATCATAGAATGCGTTGATACTTAATTATAATTATTATAACAGACGATAGATAAATACTATTAAAATGCAAGTACTTAACATAACGTATAAATGCAGTTGCATCTGTCTTGTAAACTATTAACGTCACACTGTAAACCATTTCATCAGTATTTGACAACAATCCAAAGCATTGTTTGCGTTCAAGATATGCATTCCGATATGATAACGATTTAACACATGTATTCTTCAGATAATAATATGTTATTGAATACGACATTTCAGAATTTGGCGGGTTGCCTGCGACGAATGGTATTATTCCAATTTTAAGCCCGCGTGTACAATGTACAGAGACGTTCGCGGACTTTCCGAACATTGTGAAGAATGTTTGCTTGTATAATCATTACATTACGAACATTCGCATTGATTTTAAAAAATAAAGAAGGTCGACGGGAGAGGCCTTCAGCCAGCACTGGACACTTTTTGAGACTATAGAAAAAAAAGTTTTATTTTATTTGTATCTCACTAATATTATAGATGCGAACGTTTATATGTTTATTATTCAATCACGTCGGAACGGCTGAACCGATTTCGTTGAATCTTGGCAAATAGGTAGATAGTAGAAACGAAGTCGCGGGCAAAACCTAGTAATGTATATAAACTGTATTCTCTGTTTTAAAACAACTAAGACGATTTTATATTTCCACCTATATGAAGGAGAATAAGATAGTTTAACTTTAAAAAGTATTTAATTTTATACGTTACTAAAGTCTTGAAACTACTTGAAAATTAAACAAAAACACGATACTTTTTTCCAACTGTAGGGAGTGCATACTTGCACTATTCGCGGTATGTTTACAGTCGCCAAAACAATTAAGCGCAGCTAGATTATTATAATAACCATTGCATATATTATGACGTAAAACCATTTAGAATATATTATTTTGACGTAAAACTGCATAGTTATGGTATTTTTTATTTAAACCTGTATATAATGTCATTTAAACCTGTATATAATGTCATTTAACCATATAGGAATATTATGTCATTTAATCTGTATATAATGTAATTTTTTTTTAGAAACAGTAGATACAAAATTTGAGGTTGATGTAAGAGCGGTGATAGCCTAGGGGTATGTATACTCAACTCACATACGTATGATCATAAGTTCAAATCCTCGACCCGTACCACAAAGTTTCTATTTAATTACGGATTTTTAAACATTGTCACTAGCTCGGGCGGGGAGGTAAATCATCGTGACGAAACCAGCATGCTCTAGAAATGAAAAAATATCTGGAATATGTGATCCACCAACCAGTCCCCGCACTGGGCTCGCAATCTCTACTCGAATAGTGGTTAACGCCGGCGTTAAATAACAGTTGATTTAGATGTAACAGAGCCGAAACTTTGAATAAATTAAAAGAGACAAAAATACGCGTCTAATGGCTCATTTACACAACGAGAGTTTCTCGAACATCAGTCAAAAGCTAGTATGAACAACTGTTATCATCGTCTCATTACTATTATTTCTGTTATCATCGGGTTTTTATCATCATGTGAACAGTTGTAGGCTAGAATTGTACGTAGTTTGATCGCATACGAGAATTCTGTTCAATATTCTCGCCAGAACCGTTCGAGAAACTCTCCTCGTGTAAACAAGCCTTCAGACACGTTTGTGTAATGTCTTAGAATAGATGATGTGTGAGAAAACGCGAAAATATTAATAGTCGTTGTTTCACTTTTGAAATCCTAATCAAGGTTTAGTCCTAATTCACTTTCCAAAATCTGAAACAATATTCGCGTGAACCTGCAACACCAAGGTGCACGCACTAAGTTCATTAACACTTGGCAGAGTTTATAGACACATATCACCTGTATAACACCTTGCATCCGGGACCACGTCACATCACCTGGCAATGAGCCAAGTACCTACGAAATCATTCTCCATTCACCAGATGGAATCCCCGTATGAAATACCTCAGGGCAGTGATAACAACAGATGATTTAACTGAACTGAAAATACAATCCCAAATAAAGAGTTATAATCAAACAAATAACCAAACAAAGGTTAGTGGGATAAACTTCAAAAATTTTTAAACTAAATACATAACTTTATAAAATACTAGCGACCCACCCTCGCTTCGCTTCGGTTCATAAGATTTTTTTATATATAATATATAGCCTATGTTACTCAGGGATAATGTAGCATTCTAATGGTGAAAGAATCTTTGAAATCGGTCCCGTAGTTTTTGAGTTTATTCGTTACAAACATACAAAAATACAAATCTTTCCTCTTTATAATATTATAGTATGATAACCTTTTTTTAAAAATATTGATGACGGAGATACTTTAAAAGAAACCTCTTTGAAATACCAGGTTAACATTGAGACGAAAGAAGTTGAAATTATACCCAATCTCTTTCGTAGGTGTCGTAAAAGGCGACTAAGGAATGCCATAGCTGCTACCATGGGCCCTAAGGAACTACTCCCATGTAAATGCACAAGACAATGTGCATGAGCTGGCCCATGTCCAGTAGTGGTCGACAAAAGGGCTGGTTAAAGTTACGTTACAGGATACTGAGACAAATAAAAAAAATTTGAAACCTAAATAAATACCTTTAAATAATTTTATGTTTTTATTATTTGCTTGACAAATGATACCAAAAAAAGAGAATACTTAAATCTAGAAATACTAATATAAACATCTTTGTAAAATAACTTAAAACTCACTTATAAATTTTAAAAATGTTTATTATACAAAATGCTCAAAATATACGATTATATATTGAGCGGGACCGATATCTCTATATTTGATTGTCTTGCGTTTCTCCACTTCCTATGCCGCTGCCCCAGCCTTCGTACTAGCTCCGTGGAGGCGAGACGGAGCTACCGTGTCAACGCACGTTGCGTCCCATTCTCCACATCACCAATGACATCTCGTCGGATCTCTTATCATCGTCACGCACGATACCGTTCGACTCCAGTAAAGCCGGTACGTTGCCGGTTACAAGAAAACAACATATGATGTCATTAAGTGTGGCATGGCGTGAGAAGCGGCCGGTACTCGAGAGGCAAGACTGTCCGTGGGGTCCTACCTGGTCGACATCCTTGCCACAGGAGCATTTATATTGGACACATACCTCGGCTCCCAGACGGAGCATAATCACCAGGCGAAGGGTATTGGAATCCAGGTAAGTCCCCAAGTTTGAAGCCAATACCCAAACTCCTTTTCCGCGACTGCCCTCAGTCTGGCCTTGGCAGCTATTTTTTTTATAAATTAACCTCTTTTTCGTGATAATAATAGCCATTTTTCATTCACCAAGTGAAATCCCCTTTCTGAAATACCGCAGGTCAAGGATAACATCAGATGAATGAGCAGAGTTAAAATTACAATCTCAAAAAACTTTCTATCTTATATAAAAAGGTAGGAGTAATCTCAAAAAAGTTGGACAATAAAGTACATAAATAATTGCTTTTTTTTCTACCTTTGCCATGATAGTGTCTACTTAAAAGTTATACATATATTATAATCATCGAAGAACCAAATTGGTTGATCCATGATTATAATATATGAAAATGGATAGGACCTCCTTTGACAAATCGTCACAAATGTTATTATAATCATCCTGATTGATGAAGTGAACAGTCGAAGTATTGATTTCTTTTTATATTAAAGTAGACGGACGAGCAAGCGGTCCCACGTGATGGTAAGTGTTACCGCCGCCAATGGACACGCCGCCGACCTTGCAAAATCCTATTCACAGCTTTCTTGAAGAATCCAATATCGTAGTTTAGTAGAAAAACCTCTTGAGGCAGTTCGTTCCACAGCCTACGGGTTCGCGGTATAAAATGATTTTTGGACCGAACAGTACGCAACACCTCCGTATCGAGGAAATGCGGATGGACCGCACTTCTGTGACGGGAAGTGCGGTTGTAGAAACCGCAATTGTGATTAAAATTATGATCTCTCTATAAATATTCAATTATAAGTATGTATACGAATATTTTCTGAGACTACTGACAGCTACTTTTTTATTTTACTTTATAGGTCAATTCTGTGACAATTTTTCTTTCAATTTCAAAATAAAAATTTTCTAAGTTTTTTAATTAATTTTTTTTTAAATATTACATATTAATTACAGTCGAATTACAACCTAGTATTTAAAACCAACTTAAAATCTCGAGTATGATATTGATATGTAATATAATAATAAATATATTATAATTATAATTGGTTAATATTATTACTTGTGACATATAGGTGAAAAACAGCACAGAAGTAGTTAAAGCTGACGCAACCATAAGATAACTTGTATTTTCCTTTCAATAACCAAAACACTTTAATTCAAACTCATATAAAAATGTATTATGTTAGATGTCTGAACTACATACCAGTATTACTAAAAATACTTGAAAGCATTAATAATTGAACGCCGAGAATACGTAAACTCACCCACACACTGTTGTTAATCTAACAAAACAGTACTCAATAGATACTCGTATAGATAAGAACGCGTGAGAGAAACATTTACAAATTTTAATGGGAACGCCAATTCTTGATCTCAACTATTTTGACATTTGCACTCACTGAAAAGAAAAAAGTTAATGCATATCTATGTAATAAATCAATCATATAATAAAATCGTAACAATGCCGTGACTGTAGATGAAATATTTTTTTTTAAAAGTGACTGCATAATAAAGCATGAATGTTATAGAGCCTAATACAACGCGCATCGCGCAAAACTACTGAACTGATCCTAATGAAACTTGGCATCGTTATAGCTCATGTGCTGGGTTATTTATATTTAGGGTTCTTTTTATCAAGATCCATAGAGATCTCATGAGAATAATTCTAAAGTTCACGCGACCGATGTCGCGAGCGCCACTTGTTTATTGATAAAATGTAAATTGAGAATAATGTAACATTTGAAAAAAAATATTTATCTTATTTAGGTTCAATGAAGGACAACATTATATCTGGCATTGGATGGGGCCAACAATGATATTTGGACGATCGAAAGACTATGTGAAACCTATTCTAATGGTATACAATTTTTTTTTTAATTTTATTTAACATAAGAGTTACATCCATTTCTTTAGGCATACGTATATGACTTCATTGTTTAGATAACACAAGAGTTATCTATATCGATTCTTATAAACAAGTAAAAGAATGTAGATTGGAGTATGATTTTGGAATAATTAAATAACCGCCCAAGAGTGTGTCGGAGACGCATTGATAGGGTTCCGTAGCCTTCTATGAAATATATTGGGAGCTAATTACGAACTACAAGTTCGTAGCCAATATCTCTTTATTTTATTGCAAAAAGTCAGTGAACATTATCATCATCCATGAATCTATTTTATTTGATAACTATTTTATCCTTATCTTTTATACTATTCATGCGTCTACAATAAAAAAGTAAGTAAAGTAAAATGTAACTACTTTAAAATACTAAAAAAAATAAAAAATAAAACTATTTGGTTTTTAATCAATGTAATTCTTATTTTACCTGAAATAAAAAATCAATGTAACTCTTATTTTACCTAAAATAAATAAGTCAATATAACTTATTTTACCTAAAATAAAAACTCGTTTGCGTATTCGAATAGGTTTTACATAGTCTTTCAGTCCTCCAAACATAATTGCTGGCCACATCCAAAACAAAATGATGTCAGACTTGTATGGAGAAATAATGATGGCCGTTGTAACATAAGATTTTAAATAACAAAGAATTAGGCACGCAATGTATCCAAAAATAAGCTCTATCGTGCATCATCCTCATTTTAAGTCACAAAATATTTCAATTGCGTTAATGTTCTTTAGTAGAGCTTAAAACATAGAGCTTATAATAGTGGTTAGCCGTAAATTTAACTTTATTGTGACAGTAATAAAAGTCATCTTCAAGAAGGTTTAGAAGGTATCATTAGAAAAGATTATTTATCATTTAGAAGGTTGTGTCTCAAAGAGAGCGATGCTGCTTGCCTGTAGAGCTGTTAAAATATCTAAAAGTTCTTTTTTTTTTTCAAATAATATAGAATGGTGCAAATTCTATTGGTGTGAAATTCATTTTTCCGCAAACACTTAATTATCAAAGTGCCGCCAACTTTCACATTTAATTTAATAGCGTTTGACAAGCCAAGAGTTCCATTTTCAAAATTCAAATTTGTTTTTTTTCTATCTTATTGTACAGTAGCCAGTCGAAAGAACATTTAGTTTGACCTATCTTATTTTGATCATTGCAATGCCATGCAGTGCAGCCAGCCCTTTCAGTATCCACTGCTGAACATTCGTCTCCTCATACACATTGTCTTGGGCATGGGGGCTCACTTTTATCATTGAGTTTAGTTTATTTATTTATATAGGCACGGCAACGGCCACATACAAAACGTGATTAAAGGTTTAATATATCCAATTAAGATAAGACTAAATATACTATAATAGTATTATATATGCCAATTAAAGTTAAGAATATATACCAATTAAAGATGTGCACAACATGGATAGAAACTTATTTAGGCTAGATTGTAATTTGTCACCAAAAATAATCTAAATTTTAAACTTACTTATTTTAAAAGCCGTATACAACATTTAAAAAAGTCAATAGAAAATAAAAATGTGCCGTAGATTTACACACGTTTAAACTAATGTTGGTTGAATTTAATATTAAATCTACGTATATATTATAATAATTCAATACGTGAACCTTATAAAAACCGTATAAATGTCGATTTTATTATAGTGCCCAGTTTCTAATAACTTAAGACTGAGTCATTTATTTTGTTGCACTATCTAATCGACGTTAAAAAAATACTTTTGATAGATTAATTGAAATTGTCGCGTGTGTCATGAAACTCAAACTACTCGTAAAAGCTTTTAAGTGTTGTTGGAACGGTTCAACAAATTTTTATCAAGTTATTATCATGACGTAAATCCAATTGAATTAATCAATGCCATAGTCGATACTTGAACTACTATAAGTACTCATAAGTAAATGCTGACCGACGGTTTATGTACAAATTATAAAACTCTTTTTTCAAAAGTAACTTTGTAATCTGTACTATAAATAAAAGACGTAAAAACATACGTATCATGTACGTATACGTCACGAATAGAAAATATTCCTTTTGTGTTGTAAAAGTGGTAAAGAATGCCATAAGGTATAGTTATTTATTTATTTTTTTTTATGTTCGAAGGCGGCAGACGAGCATACAGTCCACCTGATGGTAAGTGGATACAGTCGCCCATAGACATCCGCGATACATGCCCACATTAGTCCAAAATGAGAAACGTTGGCATGCCCCCGGATGCGCTGCCTACCTTTGGAGATATAGGAATGGATTTGGAGATAGGGTTGAGAAAATGGGGAGGGATAGGATGGGATTGGAATGGGCTCTGGCACATCTCACTCACTACCGAAACACGTACGTACATTGGGGAAATACGATAAAATGGGAAATGCAGTACATTTCAAGGTAGTATTCTGTGAGAGAGGGGTAACGTGGCCAGTCGATCGCGCCCAGCGGCTGTTGGATTGCAGCGTGCACTCTCCCCCTCAAAGTCCGTCTTTTGTACAATATTTCTGTGCAATAAAGTATAAATAAATAAAACAAATAAATAAATACTTTAGTGCATATTATGTAACATCGTCCAGTTCCACAGCTATACATTATTTGTGATCCTCACACTACAATGTGACGTGGAAATCTTCAGCGCTGTTTACAGACTTTGCAATGGTACAGTTATGTACGACATGCGATGGTAAGTGAATAGGGGTAAGTGAGATTGTTAATAACAATAACAATCTACTGCTTCGTACGTGGAAAATAATATGGTTTGATGTTTGGTGAATATAATATTTTACACGTGGCCAGTAAACAAAATTCAAAACTGAGACCCATCGCGGACTGAGAACCGTGTTTATCGACCTTTAAAGGTTTATCCCTTTAGCCGACACGTGTCAGTAATATCAGAGTACCTACCTTTAAACGTGCAAACCCTCGTGCGCTATGACACAAGGTCACCAGAGATTTAATTCTATTAATTTCCCTTGTTTGTGTATTTTTGTCCTCATTGTGTGTGTCCTTGTTTGTATACAATCACCGTATATAAGGTACACAGATATTAGAGATACGAAAGAAGTCTGTTTTTTTTTTTTTAATAATAAAGTAATTGCTTTGTAATGATAGGTGTAAATACAAGATTTTAAATGTCCTAAAATCAGTTCGGTTGTGTTTTACACAGAGGATGTTATGATTTTGTCGGTTAGCTTTTAAATAAGTTGGAAGCAGAGATCTCGGGAGTTTATCTCTATGAAGGAGTTGTCCTCCAATACAACACCGTATTCTTGGGCTCACGTGGTGAACTATGGCCCGAAAGCCCTTAGTGATTTACTAGGGGAGACCTGTACGCTACAGGTTTTCATTTATTAATTTCAGTTGCATAGACTTATGTTAGTAAAAAAAATATTCTAAGTGTTAGTATACTACAATGGTATTGGCGCAGTGCTACGTTGTGGGCTGATATCGAATCGATATGATATGTTAAGTAGCTTATATGTCCAAGTATTTAAACCTATATCCCAATATACCTCTTACAGAGCACTATAGGATGATAAAAGTGACAACATAAAAATAATGTTAATCAAGACCTCTTGTACGAAGAGTAAGTACTACCTATTCCTGTGTTTAGAGGCCACAGTTAAGTTTTTTTCGTTTGTAACTAGTATCGCAATAGCGTCGTGTTTTTTCTATATAGAGAATCAAACAGCGCCACTAGCGATCATATTGAGAAGCTGAAAATCTTCATTCAGAAAAAACAGTAGACGCGAGCGCAGTAGTGGTTTTCAAACGATACGAAACTTACTCTCAGGGCACTGCATTTAAAAAATCGTCATAATTTTTCAGGCTATGCTCAAACAAACAATTCAAATACGAGTAGTGACTTCGGAATATTTTGATATTTTTAGCATTCAATACCACAAATGTTTTCCATTAAACTCGGCATGAAAGATGTCAGGATGAGGTCGTCAGCCAAAATAGCCAGAGTTATTAATTCAATAATGCAAAACGTCCGACCAGATAGAAAGTTACAAAACTGACCGCCTACGCCAAATTAAAAATATACATTTTTCGTAACCGACGACAAGTTTCGAAACGAAATATTAACGTGTCATCGGGACTACTATGATTTGAGTTCACTTGCTACATTTCAACAAAGTTGCGGAAATGTATATAGAAGATTGATGACGATGTATATTTACATTTCTAAAATAACGTAAATGAAGCATGTCAAGGTTTCGGTACATTTATTTTATTTTAGTCCCGGAGTACACGTTTAAGATCTCACTTCCAAACTTGTGTACATGTCATTGGAAGCTGAAGAAGAGAACTTGTTAAAATATTCCAAGTGACGAAAAATTCATTAAGGTTTCGATTGCAAAATTTTTTAGATGAAATATTTTATTTAAGTTTAGCGAAATTTTTCCTCCAAAGGCATTGATTTTGATTAACTTGACAACAAGTTATTTATTTTAGTGTGTTTGTGTGTCCTGCCTGTTGATACATATTCTTTTAAACTTTTAGTGTGTATTTTCCATGCTTTACTCTGACCAACATATGTGCAATTACGGTTTCATAGCTTTCTGCTCTATTTAAAAAACTAATAACGAAATGTATTTTAATCAGTTAGATTAAATAAGTATGAGACAGATTCAAAGGTGCAATAGGTCCAAATGATAAAATGGCATCCATATCTTATAAATAGTGATTTAGTTACTATAAAGTGACTTACGCATGCACTTGCTGGAGAATAGTTTTGTTCATAAAAAACAAACGTGCGTACAAAACAAACAGATGAAAGATGAAAACAAAAGATTTTTTTGTTAGCAATTAATTCCTGCCAGGTGTTTTTAACCACTTTCAAGTCGTTAACATACTTTGTTTAATTACTTCCCGATACACTTTTACTTATACTATTTCCAACTAAGTCACTTTATTTATGCCAAAATTGAGAGAGTGGGTTAGGCGCGGCCTACGCGGGCCGCGAGCGATGACTGAGGTTGTGTCAGTTCTCTTATCTACATGAAGCGTGTTATTATAATAACAGTGATAATGACATTGTGAGAGACAGGTGGGAAACAGACCTGTAAGCAGTCGGCAGCCGCTGCGCGAACGCACCGCACGCCTTCGGACCTCCTGAATACTACGCTGTTTTCAACCGGATCGCCGCCAGCGCCCCTCCGCAGCTATTTTTAAAACGAAATCGCTTATAATTTTATTGTTTTAGCGAAAATCGAGCAAGGCGACAAGTGCGCTCGCCGGTCGCAACACTTCTAATGCCAAGCATGTCTTAACTACGGCTCGTGATAAGTCCCTGTCGGGTTGACGCCAGAAGACGTACCTTCGTGGTGCGTTCTATCAAACATTGTCGCCAGCAATCCTAAGATTAATAGTCAATATTAAAGTGTGAGCGACATTTCATAAACAAAAAAATCTCAATAAGGCGGCATCGCTCCTACGTTCTCCTTGAAAAGACCAGGCGAGAGTAGACACGGATAAAGTCGCATTTGCTGTTTAATAATATATGTTTGAAACCTTCTCAAAAAACGCATTTTCAAATAGTAGATATTACCTATAAGTATACTTCAATTTATTATACAAAAATTATGACTTGACATCGGCTACAATCGAACCTAATCTTAATTGCACATCGTTAGATAGAATGAAATGGCCCTAGCTGGTATTAACCAAGGTCATATAAACCAGCAGGCGTTGCCCCGGGGTGAAGTAATAAACAACTTTTTGTACACCGAATGTCTTAGACGCCTTTTGGGTGTGTTCTCCAGATGTATCTTAAATTCGACCTTGAGACTCCGAGGATAACGATACTAATCAACAATTAAACATGCAATGAAAATCCCGTTTTTAACTGTTCCTTAGATATTAAGAGAGATGTTCTAAGGTATTGTGAAAGATGGAGCTTTTTTGCATATACTGGACAGACTGGAAACCCAAATTCAACCACATTCATTTTAACCCACGTCGGGACCCGATCAAAGTGCTCGATTTCGAATCAAGCCGGACACAACTCTCCTCCACTTCGAGCCTAGGGAGTTAGCGCACACAGTAGTGTAACAATACTCATTCGAATATTATCCTTTGCCGAACTTCTTGCTACTAAATTCCTGAAAACCCTTACTGGCCGCTAATACAAACCTAAATTCAAATCCATTTAAAACCTTGATTCATTTGCTATCTATCATTTGATCCGTACATTGATCATCGTTTAATCATTTGAGAACGTGCCTATTGCACTCATATTTAGAAAACAAATAAATTGTATATAGCTTACGACTTGAGAAATAGTTATTAGCGCATGGAACTCAACTTCTTCTATACAACTATAAATCTCTATATATATAAAATTCTCGTGTCACAATGTTCGTTCCCGTACTCCTCCGAAACGGCTTGACCGATTCTCATGAAATTTTGTGAGCATATTGAGTAGGTCTGAGAATCGGCCAACATCTATTTTTCATACCCCTTAGTGATAAGGGTTGTCCACCCTTAGCGCCATCTGTTGGGCAGCCACAGCAACGCGTGGCCGGGCACAGCTAGTAAGTATATAAAAAAACACATTATTAGGGTAAGCCTTTTAATAGTCACTTTTATAAGCGCTATTTACTGTTCCAGTGTCTATTTTATTTTATTATGTTTACATTTAAATAAATTGCTAAAATGACGACTGGTTGGTATTCTTTCTTGTATGTAGAACCTCTGCTACCTGAGCTATGTAGTCACTGGTGTACCACTATGTAAATAGTGGCACTGCGCCTAACATGGTGGTATCACTATCTGCATAGCAACATAATTACAGATGTATCCAATATTATTTAATGTGCTAATCGGATTAGACCTGATTTTGCATGTTCGCGTAATGTACCAAGGTCACCGCAAGCCGTCTCGAGTTTGTTTTCTTAACTCAGTTTACTACTTTTTTTATTTCATTTGTTTTCATGGTTTGTTGATACAGTGTGCTAGTAATAGACGCTACGTAATCTTCCTATAACTACTTGGTAGTATCTTTAAAATATGTGGAAGTTATATTACAAACGTTCTCTTTAAACACAAAGCCTCATTTTTGTGGAATACAAAAGCCAAAATCTTTAAAATTACGGTTACATTAATTATAAATAGTTTCTTTAAGCGGTTTTTACAAATAAGAACTACTGGTATTCATTAGGATGGCAATTGTGACTGTTGTTGCATTATACTCTTTAAACATAAACAATCCAAAAATTAATTATACCAATTCCCCAAAATGGCTAAATCCATCGGTCGATTGCAATATACACCAAAAAGACACAAATATACAACTTCTCACAAACGTGTCATACTGTGAATTAATAGACTACAAAAACACAAGAGATTCAAAAACCTTATACCTATATTCTTTTAATAACGAAATGATTTATAAATGGTAACGTTATACTTTGAATCAGTGTCCGTAGCTGTGTAGCTCATATCTCGTAGCCCGTAGCAAACATATCAGTTACGAAGCCTACGCGCGGTAACGATACCTCTACATAATTTATTGTATAAATATTACAAATACCTATGATACTTTTATTAACAAGCATATTTTATACATTTTAAATATATCAATGAGGCGAGCCTTTACAAAGGTTCACCTACATTGGTATAGTATGTATAGATAGAGACATACTTCTCAGATTAATTAGAACCAACAACTTAAGGAGGTAATTAGTTAACACCATCATTGAAAAACTAATATAATCCTACATATTTGATTGCTTATTCTTTTTAGTTAGAATATAAATATGACTAACATCTCTTAACTTTTATCTCACTGTCGTTATAAAATAGATAATAGTGTAAATAAATACAATGTTATATTTATTTAAACATTTCAACAATTTATTGAATTTAAAAAAAAGCGTTTTATTTTATTTGTTTATTTTTGTCAAATTTCTAGTATGAAAAACTCATACAAATACCAAGGTGAGTCAAAAAGTCAAACATTTCGTTCTACAATTTATTTCCACAAAAATACGGATTCAATATGTACATAATTTTTCATCATTGTCTCCTCCCTTGTCAATACATTTGGTCCAGCGGTCCACAAGCTTGCGTATTCCTTTCGAGAAAAATGTTTTCGCTTGATCACGAGGCCAATTTTGCACCGCTTCCTGCACGTGTACGTCTGTGTAAAACCTACGACCTCGCAAAGCATCCTTGAGCGGCCCAAACAGATCAAAGTCTGAGGGAGCAAGATCTGAGTCGTAGTGAGGGTGTTCCAGCACCTTAAATCGCAACTTGTCGATGGTTTGAATGAATGTCAACACATTTGAGCTTGTGTTCTCCAGTGATCTTGGCTACCATCGCGCAAAGACTTCATGGAAGTCGAGCTCATCGTAGATGATTTGAAGGGCAGAACCATGACAAATGTTCAAAGAAGACGCTACTTAATCGATGGTAACTCGCTTATCCGACAGAACCATCTCACGAGCTTGCTAAGTCTTGTCGTGCGTCACACTCGTCCGGCCACATTTAAACTTCTCGATCCACGAAAAAAGACGTTTACGTGACTAGGCGCTGTCCCCATATTGTGATGTCTACAATGAATTTCAACCCCTTTCACATCTTCCGGCCAGAAAAATCGGTTCACTGCTCGTTGCTCCTCCTTGGTGCAAACTGCTAGCGGAGCAAATATGTCCATTTACGCTGTAACCGTCGGAAAGCAATTGACGCGATCGGGGTCAGATGGCGCACACATGACTACAGTCCAACTAACTCTAAGCAGGCATTCGTAGACATTATCTACTCTTATAACACATAACACACCTTAAAGGTGTGTTATGTGTTATAAGAGTAGATAATTTTTAACTCTCCCTCGTAAAACACTGTAGCGTGTCACTGTATCGCTACACTATCTCGGCGATAAAGTAAAATATCGTGAAGAAACTTTATAATATATCCACCAATCAATCGTGGTAGATTATTCTCTTCATGTTTACAATGGAGGCCTGTGCCTTGTAGTGGGGCGTTAAAGGATAATATCAAAGGTTAAAAAATAATTCTACAAAAGTCCCAACTAATTAAAGATTAAGATCAGATTTTAACAAAGCTCTCAACTTTATTCTAAACAGTTTTACGACGCCATGAATTGAAATAATCATAATTAACTTTATTTATCTAAATTAAAATCAAAGCCAGCTTAAAGACTGAAACACAATGTAGTTTTAAGATAATATTTTGTTTATGGACCTATTCAGTGAGTATGAAAGCGTCGCATAGCCGCTGCTCTTAAAATATTTCCAAATTCAGTGGGGTATTTTGTTGCCAGTGTCTTGCACAGCGCTGCATTAAAAATACCATATAATCTGGTATTAGCTCGACTGACAGCGACAAACAATTACCACTTATAGACCTACACACGTAACTTTGCCGGTGGTCAATTTAGGAACTAAATTTCACATTAAAATTCAGGAAATTAATTAAATTTAAGAATCCATAAAGTATTGAAATATCAAATCTATAGCCTCAAATCAAATCAAATAACATCTTGCTTAAAATATCAATGATCTATAGCCATAAATAGAGTAACTACACCACCTCTAAAAGCCTGGACTCGCTAACTTGTTTGACCAGAGTCCTGTGCATTCCTTTGCTGACTTATTTACTGTTTATACAGGGTGTAACTGACTAATTCTCGAAGCAAGTAACCATGGATCCAGTTCACGACAATGAGTTAATAGACATTCAAATTTTGCGCAACATGTTTTGCAAAAAAAAATATTTTTTGAAAATTTGTCTACTAATTTTGCGTGTCTACGTTTTACATAAACATAAAAAGAAGTGCCTTCCTCTAGAAGAGAGAACACACCTATAGTCGACCATTACACTTGAAAATTCTATGTTTATAATTTTAGCTAAAATTCAATGTTTGTTTTGTGATTTTTTGCATTAATGGGCGTATCTCGCCCCGCGCACGTTCAGCGTTTACGTTCGAAAGAAGCGTCTTCGTCTAGAGGACATGACAGTCGAAAATTCGATGTTTTGTGTTTTTAGTATTTTTTTCGTTTATGAGCGTGTAGTCGTCCCGCATAAGTTCACATAGACACAAAAGAGAAGTGTCTTTCTCTACAAGGGCGAATTTTAACTAGTTACATCCGCTAGCAATGGGACCGCTCCTCTGTTCGCCCGCAGAATGTTTGCAGAGTCCATGCTTTGTGGCGCACTCAAAGGATACACACTCAAGAAGGATTTGCCTCTCTGTTGGAATTTTGTTTGGAGACGATAAGTACTTATTAATGATGTTTCACAAAGTCGTATATAATAATGAAGCAAGCTGTTCGTTACTTTGTCATGGGTATTTTCTATTCTTATAAATGTAATTACAACATACTACATAATTACAACAACTTATAAATGTAATTACGATTCTAATTTAGACATTTATTTACTAATTTAGACATTTCTAGAATTTCTTCGTGTGTATGTCGCTTGTGTCAAGAATGTCCATTGGCAACAGTAACCATCGGGTGAATTATATGCTCGTCTCTCACATCCTTTCTTTAAAAAAAAATCCACGTTTACTGTGTGTTTAGATCAAGACACATTTTTTCACGTCTGTCTGATCCTAAATAAAAAATAGAATGCATGTGTTCTAATTAGTGTTTGCAAAAATAAATCCTGAGTGGAGTTACCTTTTGACGACACACGGCAGCTCTGATGCTTTTATTTTACTGTAGAAATTTATATGTATATTCAAACTCTAATTTACATATTCTGTTTAAATGTGTTGTGTAAATATTTTAGTGCTGTACTTGTGTGTATATCAAATAAAGTTACATTCATTCATTCAATATCATTGGCAGATGTAAAGATAGCAGCAGGTGATTGCCTTTTTACATTTCCTACATAACATAGTGAAATATAGAATAGCAAACACGTGTTTTCTGGTTATGCATGAATTGCAATTGCACATCACATTAATCTATGTGATAATTTAATCGTGAATTGCACATGCAAAACATATGTGAAGAATTAATCTGTGTATGCAGTCATGTTGCTATTTGTAAATACAAAATTAACTCAAAAACAATTTGTCAGACATTTTGTGAGAAATTTGTAGCGATTTTGAATTTGAGGTTAAAATATTTCGATAGCGATATCAATGACATGAAAATAGAAAAATTAATATAATACAAAATAAAGATAAATGGACAAAATCGCAGGCAACGGTTAATTGTATATAAATAACATTTGAAAATTCTACATTTTTTTTAAATAAAGTAATAAAGCCAAGACAACTTGATGAGAGTCCAGTGAACGTTTCCGTCACGGCATTCGTTTGATTCTTCGCCCTTGCCAAACACAAATATATCTTTTCAATTTACATCTGCGGGTTCCATAGAGTGTAAACGCGTGCGCGATCCATCAGCGTCGTCATCAAGGTCGGTGCGCGGGCGCCGCGGGAAACGATCGTACATATTTTTAGCGGCCCGATTGCGTAACGAACGCGTCGCCACGACCACTTCTCCATTTTTTATTTTTAGGGTTCTTCCAAATTTCAAAGTCGGTTAGCGAAGACCTTATGTCTCTCCATCCGTCTGCTTTACGATGCCTTACGATTGCCTTGCTTTAAAAGTAAAAGTCGCCGCGATAATTCGAAACGACTATTAAGCTTATTAACTTTAAACAAGGATCACTTTTAAATTTTCCACCAACCTCTAGAGAAATCCCTAGACCCCTCCGCACAAGATCCTCGGCTCGCGTAATTCAGCTACTACCAGCGAAGTCCATTAAAGTCGTCGGTCCATCTGGTTGGAGAACGTAACCAGTACCAGGAATGGAGATGAAATGATCTCCATTCAATGACTCGTATACACCATCAATTGTCGGTCCTGCAGCTGATATCACCTGTTAACTGCCACTTCATCTCGCTGATTATTTGAACTATGTCGGCAAATTTAGTTCTTTGTTGAATTTCTTCAATTGCGATTGAGTTCAGCAAAAATGCTTCTTTCCATCACTCGTTGAGCAACTTTGATTAATCCGAAATTTGCATACTATAATGCTATATAAGTACTATTAAAGCGTCTTCCTTTTACTTCTGCTAGTCTAACTTCCTTCGTCTCTCTTTACGGGAGGTGAATAAGATGCTATCCGAGACAAATATTATAGGTGAAATAAAATCTGCCTGACTCCGCTTGCTTAGACAGATGGATAGAATGGGAGACTATCGTATAGTGAAACGAGCGTTCGAGGAGCGACCAGACGGTTGTAGACCGGTCGGTCGCCCCAGGTATCGCTGGAAAGAGGAAACTGAGAAAGATCTATGCGAACTCCAATCACTTGGGTGGAAGCATTTCGTGTAGGACAGAAAGCTGTGGCGTCTTTTGGTTGTGGAGACTAAGATCAATTTTAGGTCCTAGAGCCAGCGGAGTAAATAAGTATTAAAGTAACTGACTGAAAAACAATTCTCACTCCATTCCCACAGCTGCTGGGTGCACTCGACCAACCTCGTTACAGAAGACTAGACTACCTTGAAATGTACTGCATTTCTTATTTTATTGTATTTCCCCAATGTACATACATGTACCTGCACCTCTTTCGGTATTGAGTGAGATAATATGTCAGAGCCCAGTCCCATCCCATCCTATCCTATCCCTCACCATTTTCCCAAACCTTTTTCCAAATCCAGACAGCGCATCCGGAGGCGTACCATCGTTTGTCATTCTGGACTGATGTTGGCATGTATCGCGGATGTCTATGGTCGACAGTATCCACTTACCATCAGGTGGACTGTATGCTTGTCGCCCGCCTTTTTTCTGTAAAAAAGACCTCTTGATAAAGGCTGTTTTTTTTAGAGGTATAGAACTTTGAAATGGAATAAAACAAGGATGAATTTTTAAAATTGACATGAAATTGACTTTATTCAAAAGATAATCTTTTGGCATTATAATTTAAATATGATTTCTGGCATATGACCGCCACGGCTGGCTCGGACGTAATCCAATCTGGAGGTCCAATTTTCAATAACTTTTTCCAACGTTTGTGGCCGTATATCGGCAATAACGCGGCAAATGTTGTCCTCCAAGTGGCCGATCGTTTCGGGCTTATCGGCGTAGACTAGCGACTTCACATATCCCCACAGAAAATAGTCTAGCGGCGTTAAATCGCACGATCTTGGAGGCCAATTCACGGGTCCGGAACGTGAAATTATGCGGTTACCAAACGTTTCCTTCAGTAAATCAATTGTGGCACGAGCTGTGTCACATGTTGCGCCGTCTTGTTGAAACCACAGCTCCTGCACATCATGGTTGTCCAATTGAGGAACGAAAAAGTCAGTAATCATGGCTCTATAGCGGTCACCATTGACTGTAACGTTCTGGCCCGCATCGTTTTTAAAGAAGTACGGACCAATGATTCCACCAGCCCATAAAGCACACCAAGTTTTTCTGGATGTAACGGTGTCTCAACATACACTTGAGGTTTATCTTCACTCCAAATACGGCAGTTTTGTTTATTGACGTAGCCATTCAACCAAAAGTGAGCTTCATCGCTAAACAAAATTCTCTTATGAAAATCGGGATCAACGGCAATCTTGTTTGGGCCCATTCACCGAATCTACGCCTTGCTAGGTGATCGCGTGGCTTCAATTCTTGCACGAGTTGGATTTTGTAAGCACGCAAACCAAGATCTTTCCGCAAAATCTTCCATAAAGTGGATGGACACATATCCAATCCCTGTGCACGATGGCGGATAGACTGATTCCGGTCTTCCTCTACGCTACGCTCTACAGCAGCAATGGCTTCTTCTGTACGCACTGTACGACGTCTCTGTAGATGCGTATTATCATTTAGAGTAAACGTGGTGCGAAAACGGTCCATAGTTAGTCGAATTAATTGCTCTGATGGACGATTATGTTGACCGTAAAATGGACGTAGTGCGCGATACGTATTTCGAACAGAACCATTATTTTCAAAATAAATTTGCACAATTTGGAAGCGTTGTTCAGGCGTCAGTCTATTCATGTTGAAATGCCAAACCAAACTAAACACAGATCACTTGACAGCTGACAAAATGGCCGCCAGTTAAAACAGTGTTGCCAACTTAAAGTTCTATACCTCTAAAAAAAACACCCTTTATAAACCTCTCGCAAAGCTCGCCCCCACACACGATGTTCAGCTCTTCCCACCAACCGCTACTGTCAAATTTCTTCAATTCAAGTCGCCGGTTCACTTGACAGTGTGGGCACTACACTTTTAGTGTGTAGTCCCCATTCAAGGACACAAATCCATATGTTGTTGTTAATTTAACACATGATTAGTCTTTCATAATAAAGGTAGACAAGTGTTAATTGCAAATTACCCCCTAATCAGGAATTTTATCTTTCACTGCTAGATACTAGCCTCCTCAAGCATTGTCTTGTGCATGAAGCATATATGGCCTTATATGCCACCCTAGCCAAGCGGGTTGACAAGTCCACTCTTTTAGATGTAGTGCAGTTCCTCGGGGCTTAAGGTAGCGGCTTTGTTATCCCTTAGTCGCCTTTTACGACACTCACGCTAGGAGACGAGGTGGTGTCATAAATTACTCAGTAGGTATGAACCAATTTCGTCAATTTTGCATCCAATCTTCTTACGATAATAAATTTTACATATCATTTCCAAACAATTCAATTGTTCTCTCAGTAACGGAACCCATACTCTATGTATATAAATTACACTTATTTTTTTTTAATTCCACTTTTTGAAGCTCGCTAATTACCATCATGCTTCCGCTTTCCTGTGTCACCAGTCTTTGGTTGTGAGAAAAGTTTCAGCTATTAGCGCTGCCCATTTCTTAACATTATAGGCGCCATTCGTCTTTTGTTTGTACTAAATAGGCGCTTGAGAGAAAACGTGATAAATGATTAGCCTAATAAGTAACCATTTATTATACACTAGCTTTGACCTGTTGCTTTGTCGGCATGGTTACAATTTCCGTGTATGAAGGGAGTAATTTGATTAGTCAAAATTAAAGTTCGAATAGTTGTGTGTACATTTTATTTATTATTTTATTTAAAAACTTTATTGCACATTATATGGTACGAAAGGCAAACTTAACGCTGTAAGGCATTCTCTACCAGCTAACAGATTAAACAGCTATTAAACAGAGAAATACATTGGAAGATGCTATGAGAGGTATAAATATATAGACCATTTTCCATGAAGCTGTACAGGGAAGCGCAGTGTGGGAAGCCCTCCTGTCAGGTATACCGAAGCGGACGGCTTGAAGAAATTTGGCGATGGTAGCTGAATGAGAAGAGATAAAATCGTAGTGGATATAGGCAGAAATTTATATCCAGCTGTACATCGAATCGAATGTAATGTAAATATCGAAATTTCCAAATCACCGTTTTACATGAAACAAGCTAGCTCGTCTTTAACACCATAGACCGCAAATATTCTACTGCCACGTTATTCCGATATTGAATTCAGAATTTCAATTCACAATAGGTAGATGGCAGACACGACTCCCATATGGTTTTATAATAGTGCAGATTTGCTTCGTGCATTCACGTAATCCAGCTGTGTCTGCTATTATCAAAGACCGAGGTTGGTGTTATTTCTAGGATCGTTAAATGCGTTGTAAACAGTCGGCCTTGCTTCCTAACACTGGTGGATTCCATCCATTGCAGCTTTGTTACACGATATAAACCTTTCAACGATAAAAGATTAAATTTGAAGTATTTATTGTATAGTAAGAATTATTGATCTGAATATAACACTAAGAACAATGTGCACTAAGACTGATACAACTGACACACTAAGAGTATGTATTCTCGACTCATATTCTTATGCAGCTCGCCTTTTGTACAATAAAGTGTATAAATAAATAAATATTTCTTAGATGGCGTGATCGAATCCCAACCCGTGCTGTTTTAGGAGAGTTTTAAAAAAAATCTGTTGCAGCGATCACGACTCAACTTTTGGAAAAAATATATTACCCGCTTTATCTATTTTTCTAACATGGTACATTAGATGGTAGGTCAGCATAAATAAACATACACCGTCCGCGGTAACCATTTCCGGCATTGCATAACAAAAATCAGTTTCGAAGAGTATACCTAGTCTGGCCATAAATACCGTTCTAATAAAGAAAAATAAATAAATTACATTTAAATTTGGAATCCGTCATTCTATCAATATTGTACTAATATTAAAATGGAGTGGGGTGATAACGAAAACTGTATTTCTGTAATTGCATTACACAAAGTAGGCATGGACCTAAATGCATTTTTTAAAACTCTTCATGCTCTCCATGGTATTAGCCGAATGTTTGTGTACCGGCCTATGGGTAGGTACACTGAAACGTCTTCTGTTTGTGACAGAATTTTCTTGTATTGACTTTTCTTGTATAGAAAAAAGGCGGCAGACGAGCATACAGTCCACTTGATGGCAAGTGGATACTGTGGTCCATAGACATCCGCGATACATGACAACATCAGTCCAGAATGAGAAACGTTCGCACGCCCCCGAATGCCTGCCTACCTTTGCAGATTACGGAATGGATTTGGAAAATAGAGAGGGATAGGATAGGATAGGATGGGACAGGAATGGGCTCTGGCATATCTCACTCACTACCGAAACACATACGTACATTGGGGAAATACAATAAAGTGGGAAATGCAGTTCATTTCAAGGTAGTCTTCTGTGAGAGAGAGGTAACGAGGCCAGTTTAGTACTGTCGCTGTGGGAATGCAGCGTGCACTCTCCCCCTACAAAAGACTAAGACGTTTGTAAATAAAATGCAGGACGCATTTCAAAACGGATTGAAATAAAATGCGACATAAAAATTGTTTGTTAAGTTCGTAGCTGAATCTAATCGGTTCAGTAATTGCAAAATTATGCCTCGTAACATCCTAAAAACTTCTAAAAATCCAAAAAAAAAATGAAAACGCCAATATATAAACGATATGTCGTTGAATATGACTCATAAAATTCTTCAACTTTTATCTATACAAACCAACAAGAATTATCTAAAATTTTCTCCCATTTATGTTTGATTACACTAATAAAAAGATCAAGATTTTATAACTGTACACTAGAAATGGCTTGTATTCGCTGTCACGTCCTACAATAAAAATGAAGTCGTTTCAGTTTAATTTAAATCCATTCCAATATTTCCAAAGGTAGGCGGTATCCGGGGGCGTGTCAACGTTTGTCATTCTGGAGTCATGTTGGCATGTATCGCCGATGTCCATGGGCGACAGTATCCACTTACCATCAGGTGGACTGTATGCTCGTCTACCGCCAGCATCCATAAAAAAAAGGAAAAATAATGTTTAGGTACTTTATCTTTTAATTTGTTACTTTTTCTTTCAGGAGCGATTAAAAAACTTGGAGGAGCACAGCATTGAATAGGACAGTCTGGCTAAAAAACCTTTGCTCTTTATGCCAGTGGGACACAACTCCGGGCGAAGAAAACAAAATCTTTTTCTTGTTCTTAGATCAAACATTATTTGTTTCCTATAAAGAACAAACTTTTTGAATAGATTTGTTCTCGTGGAAATGGAAATCTTCTAAAACAATAACGTCAATTCGAACATCAAGTTCACTAAAGTTTCATTATCCACGAGTTATTTTAGTTATTATATTATTGTACACTTGGGTGAAGCGAAGCGATTGATTGATATTGCCGTCAGTCCAGTTAAACAGAAATCGAAAATATTACCGTAACTATAACCAGCCCTATTTTTGTCCATTACTGGACATGCGGCTTCTCATGCACACAGTCTTGTGCATGAGGGATATGTGGCCTTAAAACGCCATTCTAGCCAAGCGGGTTGGCGAGTCCACTCTTTTAGAGGTGGTGTAATTCCTCCGGGCTTGCGGAAGTGACTTTGTTAAAGGCATTAATGAAACCCACGTGAAGAGACGCGGCCATGGCTTTTTTGAACCTGAACAAATTTTCTCATTATCTACATAATATCTTCTACTACGTAGATAAAGTACAACGGTTTGAGACACGAATTTGCTCGTTGTAATCGTATTATTCTTGGAGAAAAAAATAGGACATAAATACACAAATAAATTCATATACTTATTATATTTTGATAGTAGGTAAAATAAGCCGTCGGCCCTGACCCAGCTAATATATCCGTACGTATAAAACCCACGAAATCAAGAATTTACCTCATCAACAAAAATATAGATCAAAACTACGTAAGTATTTGCGCGGGTGTATTTGTACCGTGAGCGTGCCTACTCAAGGACGTAACTTACTGCGTATTCTACATGTATATAGTCTTTGTAGAATTGCCCCAGTATAGATAAATACTCGCAGATCTTGATTCTGAGACAGAAGCTTTCAATCTGAGTCCTGGGAGGTACGAATAATATATCCTTTATAATAGAAAACAAATACCTACAATTCTTCTGACTACACCTAGATTGTCTATTGTTTGCTGAACACCCAAAAACTAAATTATACTTGGTTTGAAGCACGTAAGTACGAGTCTCGTTTCTTCGAATCTTCTTTGAGCTCGCAGCGCAATCGCACTGTATATCCCTTTTCTATAGAAACAAGAATAATAACAAATAAATAACAAAGCTGAAACGATTATTTGTTTTTCTAGATACCTAATCTCAGAAACTATGGGAGCAATTTTGATGAAACCCTTGTCGATATCTTCTTCAGAATCCTCCCAAGACGGAAAGGATTTGATTTTTAAAATAGAGTATGTTAGGAATCCTAACAAACTCCTTTTTTAGCAACGCTAAACCTACGCTATTGCCCGCAAAACCGTGAGCGATTGTTAATATAAAATAATCTGGAAAACAGTAATTTTAAAGAGTAAGTACTCTTCTTTAGACACCAAAGAATATAGAGAAATTAATACAAAATGGTAAATAATTAGTTATACAAATGTAGGCCTTATCGCTAAAGGGGTCTCTTCTAGGCAATCTCTTCCAAGCAAAAAGATGTCGGTTAAATATATTTGGAGTATACTTCATCGTAGATCATACCCACTAATACGACGTCAAGGCCGAATTGAAATCAAAAAGCCGAATTATTACAATTCGTATTATGTAGAAATAGAACATTTACACGTCAGTGCAAGACATTTAAAAGACTCAGGGAAAATTTTCTCAGTTGCTAGGAGTTGCTTTAATTCTCAGACATATTATAAGATAAGGCAACTAAAGGAAGTATTAATAAACTTACATTTTAGTTAAGTATATTTGTTTGTATGGTATGTATGTCTGTATACATTTTATATATTTATATATATATATGTGTGTGTGTGTGTGTGTGTGTGTGTGTGTGTGTGTGTGTGTGTGTGTGTGTGTGTGTAAGCATGTATGTATATGTTTATTATGGTATTTAATTAATATGCTTACCTATTCACTATAGTTTTGCTAAATCTTAACTGTCATTTTACTAAATTTTTTTTTTTATGTACGAAGGCGGCAGACGAGCTTATAGTCCACCTGATGGTGAGTGGATACTGTCGCCCATAGACATCCGCGATACATGCCAACATTAGTCCAAAATGATAAATGTTGGCACGCCCCCGGATGCGCTGCCTACCTTTGGAGATATAGGAATGGATTTGGAGAAAGGGTTGGGAAAATGGGCAGGGATAGGATAGGATAGGATGGGAATGGGCTCTGGCACATCTCACTCACTACCGAAACACGTACGTACATTGGGGAAATACGATAAAGTGGAAAATGCAGTACATTTCAAGGTAGTCTTCTGTAGGTAGTCTTATGGCACCTAACGCGCCATTTCGGTATACCCAAAAGTTGACTGGAAGATAATGCTTCCTAAGCCTTAAGTCTGCCTCTTGTCACTTTGTGTAATAAAGAATAAATAAATAACATCTCCATTTTACACTTTTCAAATCTAAAATTACATTTATTGCTGGTAACTGCCTCGTGATTAAAGTAACACTATATTTCTATAAAACAATAACGCTAAGCGGCTTAAGCGCTATTGGAAATTGTTCACAATGCGGATTAATATTCTACGAAGCGAATACATACCTATATTAATGGGAAAGGCTTAAAATTCCCATTTTCAAAGTCATTCAATCTAAAGGATAGAACGATCTGCAATGTTATTGGAATTGGAACAGTGCTGACCATAACTGAATACAATTCATTGCACTGGCCAGATATATACTCATACATTCAAAGTGAAATATTTTTCATCGAATTTACACTATACGGGATTAAATAAAAAATACTCTGAACCTTCTTAGCACTGAATATGTATTATTAAAATTAACAACTTCATTATACGTCTTTCTTTTTAACTTGACATTTTATCAAGGGATTTTTTTAAACGATGTTTCTGACTTTGTTACTCTGTACTACGAGGACCATACGTTGCTATGGACGGCACCGCCCCGCTGCATACTCCATTAATAAACGCTGCGAACCCGTGACTGGATGCTCAGTTGCAAGGCCAGCAGCCCCATTGCTCGACTTCGTGTGTAGACATTCAAGCGACGCCGAGACTTCTTTCGAGGTATTGCGAACATCGCCATCGCCATATACATACTGCACACATCGCCGGTTTGCAACGACGAGTTAGAAAACGATGAGGTTTTAGGGGTGGTGTAATTAGTCAGGGCCTGCGGTAGCGGCTTTATTATCCCTTAGGTCACCTTTTACAACTCTCGCGTAAAAGTAAACCCATAAAATATATACTTTAACTAATTTGCTGTATCTACCATACCATATCATCAGCTCATATCTCCCCACTGCTAGATATAAGCCCACCATACACAATCTTTGACTCTTCTCAATCAGCCAATGCCGGGGAACTTCTTCAAGTCGCGGTTCGCCTAGCCGAAAGACATTCTACACTGCGCTTCTCGGTACGTGGTCTCCACTCCTGTATAATACCTATAAGTCCGATTAAGTCCCTCCAGTGCGGGATCTTAATCGGACTTCCTCCTATTGCAGTCACGGACGATGAGAGCTACGCATATTCAAATCTGCACATAAAATAATCGCTACAGCTAAATACATAAATACATAAATTTTGAGGGGGGAGAGTGCACGCTGCAATCCAACAGCCGTTGGGCGCGCTCGACTGGCCACGTTACCCCTTTCTCACAGAAGGACTACCTTGAAATGTACTGCATTTCCCACTTTATCGTATTTCCCCAATGTACGTACGTGTTTCGGTAGTGAGTGAGATGTGCCAGAGCCCATTCCCATCCCATCCTATTCCTCCCCATTTTCCCAACCCTTTCTCCAAATCCATTCCTATATCTTCAAAGGTAGGCAGCGCATCCGGAGGCGTACCAACATTTGTCATTTTGGATTTTGGACTAATGTTGGCATGTATCCCGGATGTCTATGGGCGACAGTATCCACTTACCATCAGGTGGACTGTATGCTTGTCGCCCGCCTTTTTTCTATAAAAAAAGACCTCTTGATACAAACCTCTCGCAAAGCTCGCCCCCACACACGATGTTCAGCTCTTCCCACCAACCGCTACTGGCAAATTTCTTCAATTCAAGTCGCCGGTGTACTTAACAGTGAACACTCACATACCTTATGAAGACACAATATAGGTCCACCGCTGGAACTGGACTTGGACTTAAGCTGTCGATGGAAACTGGCCTAGAATTATCTAATATTTATAACCAAGCCGCGGCTGACAGGATGAAAGATATATTATACTCCGTATTTAGTTGTTATAGTAACTATAATTTATTGTCTCGCTAGCTTATTGGAGTAAGGCCGTATTGCATTAAACGTAAGCGCACTCTCCATGCAATTAACGCCGGATCATGCCTCAATAATATAGCGAGCACGGAGTATATAGCATTGTAACTATTATTATTTTATGAGAGAAAGAGTATGCGTAACCTTAATTAAATTACTGAATCATAAAATCTAACTAAACCTTTTTAACTATAAAACAAAATTAATTAACAGTAACATAGAGAGCTCAGTTCACGACCATCGTATTTCTGATTCCCGTAATCGAATAATTTAGGACACAATCAATGTTTACGTTCATGTGCCTTTTATGATGGATGTTTAAATGAAAATCACCCCGCTAGTTAATGTACCCACATAAATGTATGCCCGTTTTATAGGGCTCTATTTGATATTAAGGCAAGTAATAGGGTGTCGAGACCACAGAAATATATTGAGATAGAACGGCCGTCCCTATAGATCTATGTAGGATGGCTCTTAGAACCCAGACTGACCCAGAGTCAATAATGTTTACACAAAAAAACAACAAGTTTAATATGTACTAAGATTGTTTTATAAAATGAGTACGGAGACTAAGCAGTGCTGCACCGCATAAACATTTTGCTTAAAACTCGTACTTACATAAAAACAATGGAATATATTCTTCTTTTAACTAGTTGCTTTCATTGGTGAAAGTCGTGGCTATCAGGAAAATATTTTGGTGAAAATATTATCCACTTGGTTTTTCCATTCATCTCTGATCTCAATTTGTCATAATACGTTAAGAATTGAGTCTCGTGATCTTGATGTATAACCGATCTCCAGGACACTACACATTAATCTTAGGATTTGAGAGATTACCTGGTTCTGTCCTTAAAACGTTGTATAATTTGTTACCAGACAGAACGAATACATTTCTTAACTATCCAAGGAGAACACACACAGCATGCATCTCCAAGGAACACATCATATTTCTAGGGTGTGTATCTTGTTAAATATGAATGAAATATTCGAAAGAAATAACTATTTCAATGTTCAAAAGTATCTTCTTCAAAATATAAGAAAAAACAGACTTAGGGAAATAATAGTCGCCAATTTTATGAATGTTTCCTTCACAAAGTCGCAAATCGACAATACTGTATACTGTCTGCCCATTCTGTCTATATTTATATCTATGGTGCCGGGTCACATAATCCTATGGGTCATTCGCTCATGAAATTGTTAATTAACGGGTATAGGATCGAGGCGTCGCAGGTGTCGGTTGATTGTTTCGTTGTACAAAGGCTTTCACTATGATTTTCAGCCTTACAGGCTTGTAAGATCAAATTGCGTACCATTAATTATGACGTATATACTTATAGATAAAGAAGACTGAGGTTTTAAATAAATTTATTTCGAATAAAATATATAAAGTTCGTATTGCCATATGGATGTTCGGTTTACCATTGGGAAATAACCAAAATCATCGAGATACCTCAAAAATTAGTAAGCTAATCAGTAATCAAACGGATTATTATCTTATGGACCTCTAGGCGATTTAGGGAATGTATTGAAACTCGTTTGGGTGCAAGGCGGTAGTCAATATGCGACATTATCGACATTACATACAATTAAGGAAGTTTCAAAATCGATGCAGTAGATCCTCCGATTAACACAAACATTAAACAAACTTTCTTCACTATAGTGTATGTATAGATATTCAATCCAAAACTCCCCAACAAATAGGGGATAAAGGGTTCAAATCACGCTCAACTAAGCCCGCTAAACGTGTCGGTCCGCCATAACGTTATCGAAATTGCTATCGATACCCGATGAGGGTAGAAATTATGTCAGCTTTGTGAGTACCGACACTAATGGATTGGGCGCTTGTCGGCTTGTTTATTAACCGACCAAATTGATTCTTATCAGTTGAAATGAACAATAGTTGACAGAATATTACCTTTATATTTCAGTTGTAAACGTTATTTTTTTACCTGTTAATTTTTTAATTTTAATTGTTTGGTGAACGACCACGATACGATATGTAGTATGAAAAACGGTCAGTTTTTCATGCCGTCACGATAAGTAAAATCCACTTGTGGCCTCTCAAAGACTTCTTAGATATTATACGTTACAACTACCCTTAACTTTTTTATTTTTTATTTATTGTTTAAATAAATATTACATTACATCAAAATAAAAAATAAAAATTACATTCTTCTGTCAATTACTGTCAATTATTAAAAAAAATACTATCAATGTGGACACAACATTGACAGAGATAATTTGTAATTAAGTAAATAGCAAACATGAGACATACAAATAAAATGTACCCACTTGTGAAGTAGGTTTACATTAAGTCATTATATTTATATGTAATTTCATTATAATATCAGTATGGAAAACTTAAGAGACATAAATTATAACTTAAAATTATAATTAAATAAGTACAAAATCAACAGTGTTTATGTATTATTAAGTTTTACTTGTAAATCATTTGGAACTTTATTGTTAAAGTAATTAGTAATTTTACTCTTAAATACGTTAAGTGTGTAGCGAAAAATTTCTTAATCAAACACATATTCCTTTTTAAATAGTTGTACTCACTACACATTCTATATACTGGGAAATGGACAACAAGGTTAATACGGCAAAAGGGGAGCCCGGAGATTTCGATAGGACGTCGGAAAATGCTGCGTGGATCTGTGAAAGGTATTAATTCTAATAGTTGGTGGCTGTCAACTATGCCATTAATGGTCTTATATAAAAAGGACCTGTCTAAAGCGATTCGACGATCATGAAGTGAAGTCATGTTAAAGAAACTCATCTTTTGATTATAAATGAAGCGATGACTAATACCTTGGGAAGAAAAAGCTAGGTGACGAGTAAATATACGTTGAATTCTTTCAATTCTTGCGAATGCACACTATAGAAAGGACTCCACAATGTACATATACAATACTCTACGTGGTTGCGTACAAGTGCATTGTATAAAAGTATATAAGTTTGCAGTTTGATGGAATTGTTTCGTACTACATTTTAGAAATCCGAGCATTTGTTGAGATTTTTTTACAATTATATCAATATGAGAGGTAAAACGTAATTTAGAGTCGGCAATGACACCTAAATCACGCACCTCATTTACAACCTTCAACTGTAGATACTCCTTCGAAATTATAGGTGGAAGAGTTCTTTTCTCCTCGTAAAAGTAACAACATTTCTCCACATACATAACCATTCCATTATTGTGGTACCAGATTATTATTTTGTTTGTCACTTTCAATTTGGATTACATCATTGTTGGTTTTAATAGTTTTATAGTTTTTTAAGTCATCTGCAAGTAATGAATAGGTATTACAATTTTATATATGGTAGGTTATATCATTAATGAATATTAAAAATAGAATAGGCCCAAGATGCGAGCCTTGAGGCACCCCAGATTCGGCACAGGAACCCACCTTTTTGCCGCCATCGATTCTACCCATTCAGTATTTTCTGCTGCTCATTTGTTATTTTCTCATCAATACGTCCTTATCAATAATAAGATATCTTTGTTCGGATATCATCACGTATAACGTAAGATTTCATCTTTTCTACTGCAAAGCTTTTTCAATTCCCCGACTACAAATTGTTACTAGTCGGTTTAGATAATAAATGTGAGGCGAGGATGACGGGACAATACGGACTTGCGTCAGAGCTCGTTGGCAACCACAGACGCGATTTGTTTGCCCCTACACAACAGATACGTACAAAGAACTAGACTGCTGGAACTGAAACTGATTGTTTTATTATAGAAAGAAGGTGGCAGCTCACCTGACGATGTGCGTTTCGATTTAGGGCCATACCTGAATATCGATAAAATAATGATGTCAGAAATTAATAAATGTTGAAAAAAAATTGTAAAAACAATCGTGAAAATTTGTAAAAATAAATTAAAGAAATTATAACAATTTGAAAAGTTGTATGGATGGTAATGGAGGTTTACCGAGATCTCAGCAACCACATTAATTAGAAGTATGGGTTCTGATTTTTAGTACTTTGGTGGAAACTTTTCACCTAAAGTACAGGAAACACAACTGTGACACAAAAAAATTATGAAAGTGTTTTACTACTTTTTGGGGGTTATGGTGAGGTCAATTCAAATTAGAGAAGAAACTACGTTTTAAAAACATTTACCCCTGACTGAAATTTAGTAAAAGTTCTCTTAAAATTTGCACAACAAAAATCATACTATAAAGACATAATTTTCGAGTAATGATCGTGGTAATTTTTAAGACGCTGGTTTACCAAAAAGTATAGGTATGCCTACAGCCTCTATTAGCCACTTTAACTATTCTTTACTTTACTTTAGCACTTTAGCTTTCTATTAGCCCTAAAGCCACTATTTATCGAGATTTTAGTCCTACAACTTTTGTGAAAATTTATTTCGAGTAAGGTCGGTCGCACATTGATGGAAGGAAAAATTACAAGACGTCGAGTGAAGTACAAAGACAGTATATAAAAATAATAATAAATCCTTTAACTGTTAATAACCATTTAACACATTAAATGAAGCCCTGGCACCCACACTAGGACAACCTGCATCGTAGGAACCAGTTGCTCCTCACAGAAAATAATCTTAACAGCCTTAGAGCCTTTCGCGCCTTTGATTGTGTGTGTGTGTATGTGTGTCAGGGTGTGTATTAGCGCGTATGCACGTGCGTGTGTGCATGCATAAAGCATGTGTGTGTTCTGATAGTTAATGTGATTGTATAGGTAGGTGTATTGCGGTAGTTCCATCCAGTCCTGCTAACACTATTTACACAGCATCTTGGAATCGGATGAATGATTGGCTGTGCTTGGTGACAGTGGAATGAACGATGGAAATAAATACAAATTACTCGCATAGCATCTGTCATATGCAATTTACTTACCATATGTAAGTAAGTTTTCAGTGTTCATCCATATATAAATTATATAAAAGTTTATAAATATATGAGGGCTTTTGAATTATAATTCATGTCAGCCTCAAGATATCAAAACCTTACAACTTATCGAGATATAGGTACTGTTAGGTATTAGGTACTACAAGATATATCGAACCCGTAAGATTTCACCGTTTTAACAAAGCCGTAAGATTTCACCGTTATTAAGAGCGAAACATTATGAAAAATAAAACTTCAACTTGTTAAGGATTTCCCGAATCCGAATTTAGAAATAGAATTAAGAATAACGGGGAATAGGAAGTATAATAGGATAATTGCTAAGGCTCAAAATAGCATAACATATTACTTCGACCTCTAGTAATTTTAAGTTATATAACTAACTAGCAAAATCCGGCAGACGTTGTCCTACCATAGAAGTCGATGTGCTGCAGCGCCATCTAGTGGCGAGTTAGAACAAAGTCGATAGTTCGAAAATATTCTCTATGCTCAATTACCTATGTATACCAATTTTCAGGGCGATCGGTTGAACGGTATAGAAGTTGATGTGTTGCAGCGCCACCTAGTGGCGAGTTACAACAAAGTGGATAGCATAAAAATCTTCTTAATGAAAAAATTCATAAACGTGTCAACTTTCATGGTGGTCGGTCAAGCGGTGTCGAAATCTATTAATATCAGCTATACCAACATCCATTTTTTTTATTTATAATAATATAGATTAACATAATTTTTGTGCCGACCGTACGTGAGTTGAAATAACAATAACACTTTTGCATACAGTCAAAATATACCTATAGTTATATTATAACTAATATAATATAACTATTTGATATGATATAATATATATATTGATACTACTATAATATATAGATTGAATTTACGACAATTTCAAAATAATACGGTAATATAAAAAAACATTACGGTCTCATCCAGCAAACAAATCTCTTAAATATTATATTTTATACATTCGCGTGTATTATACGAGAGAGACTTTCATGAAGAATTTCACAGACAAGAAATCGTTTTCGTCACATTCCACGTCACAATTTCTCTCCAAATAAACTGTTTGTGTAAAACGAATAATAGCAACGAAAACATTAATTAAAAATAAATTTCAATTGACTCTTATTTTTTCAAAATTATTGCACCTTGTGGGCGAGAAAAGTGCGCACGCTTTAGTCACGTCAAAACGTAAAAATTAACCTCTTTTTCTATTTACGTAAATTGATTTAGATAAAAATGTCTCAATACGATTTTTCGTGTAAAATAATGGATATTATCACCATTTGTCCTCATCGAGTAACATATACAGGTTTTGCCCTACCTGTCGTGGCTACTTAACAAAAAATAAACTGTAAAATAAACAACATTACAAATGAGAAAATTACAGATGAACTGAATGAAACCGTTAAATAATTAAAGTTTAACTTACCACGATATACCACGGTATAACTCACCATTAACGGTCATCATTCTCATCATCATTAAACATAATTTAAGTTTCCATTTTGTTCATCTGTATTTTTCTCCACGAAGCTATCACTGCTTCGTGAAAATCTGTCAAATGTCTTTCACTTACTAATAAGTTTTACGTAATACTAATAACTTACTATTCTTACCTAATAAGTCGGTACTTGATGAGGCGTCATTAATCATAATATTAATTAAGTATAATAGAAACTGACTGACGTAATACTCTAAACAATTATTTGCCACAAAATCGATTTATGATTCTACTAACTTTTTAATTTAGGATTATTTAACTTTTCACTCACTTTATTTATTTCGCAAATCGTACAGTGCGTTCTTCAAGACGCTTTATATCACGAACCCGAACGTTGTGGAACGAACTATCTACTTAATAGTTTTTCCAATTAGTTACTAGGTAGGTACATGAGACTCTTCTAAAAGACTGTGCTGTTGCTGGTGTCCATGGGCTTCGGTGAGAACGTACCATCTCGTAATCTGATCGTCAGCCATCTCTTCAAAAATTGGGATAGCAATTTTTATACTTGTAAAGAAAATATATTTCTTTCATTTGAGTTTTGCCGCGCTCCGAGCTGTCGGTAGATCTATAATATTATAGTGTCGGTAAAAGAGGGTAGGATATGGGATGGCGTGAGGTGAAGACAATCGTGCGAACTGTCAAATCAAATCAGGTCAAGATCAGTAAGACTATTGTAAATAATAGATTGTAAAAAGGATTGAAGAATAAACATTATATGTCGTTTCTTTGTATACCGAAGCAACACAATAGTTTCATTTGACAATTCTTATAGTGTGAAAATAATCAACATTATATACTTTTTAATTAATTTTAATTATCGGTTTATTACATTTATTTCATTTACCATTTTATTTGCTACCTACTACAAGCAACAAAACTATTTATAATGAAATGAGTGATCCTATAAAACGTACGCAGTACTACTGATAAATGATAATAAAAGATGTTTGAAGCTCCATCTGTTACATTCAGTCGTAAACACAGGGAAAAGGCGTTGTTTCTAACATCATAGATATAATCGGTTTTCTTCCACTTCATTAAATGAATATAGCACAGATGTCAGCACTACACTAAGATTCCCACCAATAGGCACGCTTTTAATGCATTAAGTAGGTCGTGCAATTTAGTATTAAACTTTATCTTCAATGAACATCTTCAACTTGCATCAAAATAATTCAGTATTCGGACAACATACAGACAGATTCGTTTCGGAAACTTTATACGAGTTGACTTTATACTTTAAAAGTGATGTGAATTACCAGTTTAATTTATGTAATATCAGCAAATTCATTTTATCAGCAAGTTTGTTATAATAATCATATGAAAATTACATAAATTTTAAATCTTTTCCATTGATAAGCTGAGCATATAATACTGATCAGAATCATGAATACAACTTTACTGGAATGATTATGTTTGAATCCAATAACTAGATTCAAATATCTGTAAATGTAACTTTTTATTGTCTGCATACTAAGATGGTGGTCCGCAAGTACATCCGGGTAAAGGCAATGTACGATATATTCAAGTACATTTAAAGGTAGACAGCGCATCCAGGGTCGTGCCAACGTTTGTCATTTTGGACTAATGTTGGCATGTATCGCGGATGTCTATGGGCGACAGTATCCACTTACCATCAGGTGGACTGTGTGCTCGTCTGCCGTCTTCGTTCGTAAAAAATAAAACATCTATATTGTAATACAAATGACATAGGCGATAAGCATTAACCACTAAACCGTCCAATAGGCATAAACCATAAGTCTATAACAGTTATAGGCTACCTACGAAACTATCTATGAACGATATATTAAAAAAAAATGGTTAAAACTAGGGGGAGAGAGAGATAAATATTGAATCAGATATTCCCCGACAAAAAGTTTAAATCCTTAAAGGGTCTTGAAGCTTTTTGTCGGAAATAAAAAACAAATTGGCTTTTCCAACAACATTTATTATAAAATTAATTATTACTTAACATCTACATATTTTACATCTAATAATAATAATTAAGCAAAATATAAAATCTATAGTAATTTAATATATTTAATACAAAATAAATGTTTGAATACTATAATTATGAAACTTAGAAAGATCACACTGACTAGAATGCCACACCCCTTGTCTGTAATGATTGTTGCCTACCATTTTATTGTAACTGTTATCCATTTCCAATTATCCAATAATAAAGACAAATAATTACATTTATTAAATTGATAACAAAGGACACTAATATGTATTCCTCATTATTCTAAGAAACTGAATTGTATCCTAAATGAACAATAAATAAATAAATAAATATTGCGAGTATAATAAAGAAGAGTTTCATGAACAGCAGTACCTACAGGAATTTAAAAAATATTTGACTTTTTAGTTATTAATAATAAAAATAATTACTATCATTATTATATTTCATAAATGTCACTATAAAATGGCATCCAAACAAAAATTAATATTTTTGTTAATCACAAATACTAAATCATTTTTTGAGAAAATCGAAAAATGATTACCGGATTCGAAAAACGTAAATGAAGCGATTTGGTTAATAATCGCATTAGTTTTGTATCATTTCTTTACGGGACCTTTCTAGAACCGGCCAAAACACACAATATTTAAAAAAGATATAAAAAAAATGAATATTATATTTTATATCGGTTAAGAGGTTAGTATAAATATTGGTAGAGATTAGAAAATACATTTACATAATAAGTATTAGATAAGAAGCATAGTAAAGATATGTAAATACGTTGACATAAAGGCTTACGATATATTGATAATGGATTTCTGATGGGAACAACATTTATACATATAGATATATAAGTACATAAAAATGTAAATGATATACATATGTATATTTTAAGTTAGTTGTAAAATAATCACAACAATTGTGATATCACTTAGTGACACTAAAAGATGTTTTTATAGGCACTAAACATTATTAAATAATAAATTCATACAATAACTATATATAGTTATATACCTACTAATTCTTAAGCATAAAATGAATAGTCCAACGAACTAAAACATATATTTATTTATATATTCTTTGGTAAGCTAGCTGTAAATGAGCATTAGTAAAAATCACATTTAAAAGCAAATTATTCTCGTTTTTTCGTTATTGATTTCTCTTCGATTTATTAACATTTATTTACAAAATTTTAATAAAATATACTTTATTACATTTCGTGTTAATCACATAAATGTGGTAAAGACTATACCTAACCGCTTTTTCATACGCTTTTTATGCGCGAGCAGTCCACGCACCATAGTAATAAAATTTTCAAGTCAGTTAAAACTTTTTTGTTAAATAAAAACTGATAACTATTTTTCATAGTTACAAATTCATTTTTTTTATTTTATAACTTAACATTAAATCGTTAGATATAAAAGTGATAAATGTACTCGAAAATTTTTAAATACTATAATACTTTAATAAATAATAATTTTAATACTATTATACATCCGTAAAACCATGTCGATTCTCCATATGCTGCATGCTGTCTAAGTCTTGAGTGCCTGTGATGATCTGCAACACCTTGAAAGCCTGTGATTGTTGCGGAGGGCCTTCCTGTGTAAACATGTGGTAGTACACTCTGAAAATGTTCAACATTAATATTGAACAAATGTGAGACATCTTCGAGTAGATCGATGTAGTGAGACCAACTCAGAATATTCAAAGTGCAGACAATTATTATTAATATAAGAATAAATATTTTTAAATATCCCTTTTCATATCCTACACATAAGTAATATTATAAAAGCGAGAGTTGGTAAGTTGGTTTTTTAGGTAAAAAACAAAATACAGATATAATAACATTGAAATAAATCAACGAATTGCTACCAAATTTGGCATCCGTGTGTAAATAAGTTTTATATCCGAAAAAATCTTGGGTAACACAACTCATACTACCCCCCCCCCGCCCCCCGCCCCACTCCCCGAATCGAATTAAGGAATTAGAAATTCACTCCATCACACGTTGGCACATTTCACAGCAATAATATGTGAGAGTAGAAAAAGTCGACGCGCCCAGTCAGAGATGGTGGTGGCAGAATGGCATGGTATGTGATGCGTTCAAACCCCCTCCGCGCCGTTTCTCTCGTCCAATGGGATGGGGGAATAGAATAATAATAATACTCCATTCAACTACCGCAATGATTTGACGTAATTCGTTATTTCATATCTTAACATTTGATTACTTAATTGACTCATGATGGCATATATCACAGTTTACCACGGACTATGCTATCCTCTTACTGTCAGAGGGACAATCTGCTCATCTGTCAATTGTTTTCTGAAAATACAGCTAATCCAGCTAAGCGTGGCTTGGCCCAACGGGGCCACTAATGCAAAACAGCACGATTGTAGGTGTCATATAGGTCAAAGGTACCTTTGATTAAATTAAAATAGAAAACCAACATTCAAAAGATTTGTAAAATACCCCTTAAAAATGTCACCTAATTAGAAAAAAATCACCTTGTGAATGTAATCGAATATGTTAGATTTACGAAATTTAAAATTGTAAGTAGATCTACAAAGTGAATTGTTAAAATAACGTATTTAACGTTTTATGTTGTATGAGTTGTATTGTACGAGTATGAGTTGTATGTAAATATGAGTACCTACTAATGAGTTGTATTGTACGAGTATGAGTTGTATGTAAATATGAGTACCTACTAATGAGTTGTATTGTACGAGTATGAGTTGTATGTAAATATGAGTACCTACTAATAACGTAAACACACATCATTTTTATATTTTTCATAAAGTTTAGTCATTAATTAAACCATGTTAGTTAAAAATTGTTTAATAGCCTCGCTAAATCCTTATTATAAACTGTTAATAATTTTGACAAATACCAATTAGGCCCACAAAAGTTTAGATCAAGCAAATAAAACTTTAGTGAACTACAAACGTATCACGACTCCGCTAAACTGCTGAATTGCCAATTATTTCCAAACGCTATGTTTCCAAGGCGATAGCAAAATGATTAGTGATGTAAACAAAATTACAGCGTGTTTGTCGGTTAAATGATCGCTAAATATAAAAGCAAGCGCAACACTGACTCATCGCACTACGAGTAGAAGCGGTGCAATAAAAATATAGTTTACTTTAGACCAGTGCACTGCTCCTTAGTACCGCCCACAGAAGCTGAAATAAGGATTATACTGGTTGAAATTGAAATAAGAGTACCTTGATCCAAACACATGAACCATTTATACTAAGTTTCGGATAATTGTAATATTATCTGTTTCGTGTAAATACTAATAAGAAAGGATTAAGAAAATATTTACCTCTGGTTTGAACCTCCGTTGCCACCCTCGATCTGTATCGGAATTATCCGCGTCTTCGGCTGACCCTCCTGGCTGTTCTGGAAATTCCTGTTCAATGTCGGCAGTTCGTGCTGTGAACCATCGTCTAATCTAACCAGCTGGGGGGATAACACCCTCATGATGCGTTGCGTTGGCTGTGAGTAAGGTGCCTGAGCCGGTGCTTGAGCCTGAGCATTGGGATTTTGCGGCATATCAATCATAATTCTCAAATTAGGTGGTTGCCTTCCATCGTCTATTTGCACGGGAATAGTTCTATTCCCTTGGTTAGGCGGGTTATCTCTTGGCAGACTCTTCCTATTCTCCGACGGCCTGGTTGACCACGTCGGCTGGACGGGTTGCTGGTATTTTGGAGGACTGATTACTTCACGCACGTTCCTTTGCATTTCATTGCTCCTTCGTACCCATTCGGGTTCCTGATTTGTTGTGTCTCTGGGAGGAGTCACCAGCTCTCGTGGTACACTTTTTCTTTCTAAAGGCCGTTGAATCCACTCAGGGGGTGGAGTTTTAGTTTTCTCCTTCTGTGTTCTAACCCACGCGGGGACTGATTTAGGACTATCAGGACAGAAGTATACAGGTTCCTGATTAATGTACACGGCCTCCTTTTGTGGTGGCGTATTGTTGTAGTCTGGCTGAGGGTTTTGTTTTCTTTGGGTCACTGGAATGGACATTGTGGACTGATATCGTGGCTGTTCCGGGGGCTGATTTTGTTTGAATGCAGCAGATGTTGGCGCTGTCGTGTTGTTATTTGAATCTTGGCTAGCCCATGGCGGCTGGACCTGTTGCTGTTGAGTAACATTCTTATTCTCTTCTTTCCACGGAGAACTGTAGTTACTTTCTGTTTGGGTATTATTGTTTGCTTCATTAACCTTCCATGGTGGACTATATGATTGTTGATTAGCGTTCTGATTTTGATAGATGTTTTGTTGACGTTCTGGTTCCCTTGGTTGTCTATTGAGGGTACTTGTACGCCATGGTGTAGGATTAGGTGCATCAACATTAGGACTCACTGGTCTTGCTTCTGTAGTATTATTGAAAATCTGGTTGTTATAATTGTTATTTGGAACATTATTAGCATAGTTGTCTTGCCTTGGTCCCGCCCTAGGTAGAGTGTGAAAAACAGGGCCAGCATTACCTGAAGGCTGGTTTTGGGAGTTTGGTAAGTATTGTTGCGTGTTCTGCACTGGAACTCGATTATACTGCGGTGATTGTGTACTGGTGACAGGAGAGTCTCTGCGCTCGGGCTGTTTCCAGTTATTGTTAGGACTTGGAGAATATGGGGAACCATTACTAAGAGGTGACTGTCCACTGAAGGGCTGCGGGCTCTTGTTGAATTGTGAGTCCTGTCTTTGCAAAATTTCCCTCGTTGGTGGCGTTACATTAGGTGATGATGGTGTATGATGACCATATTGAGCCTCAGGTCTGTAAACAGGGCTGTCAGGGGCCTGATTTTGATAAGGATAACTCTGACGCTGAATGTTATTCTGCACCTGTGGTGTGTAGCTCTGTGGGGGCTGTTGAGAGAAAGCTTGTGGCGGTTGTTGAGAGAACGATGAAGGAGGCATTTGTACAGTCTGTGGGCTTGGAACCTTCTCCACAAACTTCGGGACGGGACCCATTCTCGCCAACTCAGCCTTTTCAGCTTCCCAGTGGTAAGGACTGTGAGTTTTCCTTAACTTTGCAATAGGATTTTCGGGGATAACTATTTCGGGTCGTATGCCAGGTATTGGTTTCGGCGATTTAGAAGCCGCTACTTCGATGACTAGAGGTGGTGGTGGAGGAGGGGCGGGAGCTTGTGGAGGCGGTGGTGGCGGTGCGGGACCTCCTTGTGGATGGTAGTTACCACCATTTGCTTGCTGTTGTTGCATTGCTTCTTCTTGTTCCTCTAGCGAACGTTGCCTTGCCAACCTTCTAGCCATGCTCGGTGTTTTTATCTGTGACAGATCTAGGCCTCCTGGTGTATAAGTGAATGGTTTTTTGTCTTTTGTCATCATCGCGTTCTGGATGCATGCTGGTGGTTCGATGCTCCCCATAGGCTGGAATTGAGAAATTGACGAGTGATTATGAGAATAAAATTATTGAACTACCAAAATAATAATAAATTTATAGTTTAAGCCCGTTTTCAGTTAATTCATTATTTAAACCCATGTTTAAAAATATATATGTTTGTACAAATTTATGTAGTTTGTTTTCGTCTTTGTATAATCTGTAAATCCACGACATAGTGAATCGTAGCGCGAGCCATAACAGTGGCGTATTCATTATTCCTTTACGTTCTAGAACTTTTTCACATTTCCCTTTTCTATTTATAAACATTTCTTATTTCCTCAATAAAAGCTTCTAAATATCAAGTCACAATATAAAAGTATAAAATAATTATTGCACCTACTTATATTACGCCCACTGAAATTCACGTGAACCACAAAAATACCCACGAAAATCACTGTCAATATGCACTGAACACTTTTAAACTGCTTTGATTATACCATCGCTCTGATTTATACTCAATTTAGTTTCACGTGGATGTTATGTAAGCCACGCGCCAGTTATGAACACTTATAAAAATTATAGATACCTTCAGCTTTCTGTATCACGGGATTTACGAAGGAAGTGATATAAATTTGCCAAAAAAACTGTCACTTACATTGACCTGAGTTTTCCCGTAAATCGGTATTCTGCCGACGTGTCCCGCGACTGGTCCGCACCTGGAAGACGGCCAATGTCCACGTTATTTTTACTGAACGACTACGAACACATGTCTACAGATACGCGAGGACGGGCATTGTTGACCTATTCCATTTTGGTGATATCCGGGAATCTTGTACTACTATGATCAGCTTTGCCTCTAATAGCCTTTGAACCTGCTTATACTGCAACAAACTTTTTACCCACGATGGAACGAAGACGGGATATGAGTTTTTTTTTTTATAAACGAGGGCACAAACACTGTGCTGGCAAGGCTGCGAAACTCATGGGAAGTGACCATAATAACTCGTGAACACTTGTAACACTAAGGTATTTGAGGGCGCGCACCACACGCTTTATTTATTTATATTATTCTTTATTGAACAGAGTGACAAAAGGTGAACTTTGAAGCATTCTCTTTAGGACTGTTTAAGAGCATTATTTTGAAGCATTAGCAATAGGCTATGCAAAGATGATGCGGTAGGTGCAATAACAGTTGTAATTATTACACGCGCCAATATTGTGAATAACTATTTTAACTCCCCTGTGCACCAGCAGACCAACTGATTATAAATATTTTTGTTTTATATTAAATGTATTACTTACTTATTTCTCTATTATTACTTATCTCTATTATTAACTCAAGATTAATGTTAGTGACCCTTCAACTAGCCGAATGCCGTTCTCAACTTTATTAGGTACTAAGTGATCTCTAAGTTAAATAACTAAGTAATCAAAAGCCAGGCTTAAGAGGCTTAATTACTTTTGAGAGATTAGTCTTCTAGAAAGTGAATAAACCTTTAAGATACTTAGTCTGGTTATCGGAATTAAAACGAAAGTTATAAGATTAATTAATTCTTATTTTCTAGTAAGAATTAATCTTATAATTTAAATGACCACCTGTCAGTTGAAAAAAAGTCTCTACTTACTGTACAAAAAGTTATAAGTTAAATTCCAAGTCAAAAAAACCTTTTGATTTCTTTTTAAAGACAAATGATGTTCATTCCATGGATTATTTGTTTTTGTGTGCGTTTCACATGAAGATTTCTAATATTGTACGTAAAGCGTATATCAATAAATAAGTTTATTTAGATGTTTCTACATAATGGACCATATATTGTACATAAGCATTTACCTGTCTATATATTACATTATCTATCTACAGGATTACGAAACATAGTAGAAATCTCCCATAGACAGATGGATATATCCGATTTCTTGAATCAGTCGATCAATATCAGCCTACAACATCCCATTGCAGGGATCAGGCCTCCCCTTATAAATTACAAGGGGGTTTCGGGCCTCACTGGCCCAATGCGCATCGATGGATACACATGCCGGGCATGGGAGTTTCTTTACGTCGCACTTCACCGCCGGTCTGGTGATAATTTAAAAATCCGTACTCAAGTACTTTTAGATACTCATCCGTACTTAAGTACTCATACATGCCACACGTTCAATGTATTGAATTTACGACCTCACGAATACGAGTCAAGAAAAGCTACCACTGCTTTTCATAAAAAATTATGGATATGGATTTATGGATAGTCATACAACAAAACTTTGTTTGTCTTTTTGTCTTTACAAGAGATTTTAAATAATTTTATAGTTAATTCATATTTATAGTGTAATCAAGATATTTTTCTTACCCGTTTTCAGCCATGTTTCTGTAATTCAATCAGCAGTCCATTCAAATGTATCCGCGAGTATCAGCGAGTCGGCCCTCCGCCGCAACTGGAATGAGATCATGCCTTCAATGATTGTGTAAACAAAATTATATTTTCAGGTTTACGTAAGTTCTGACTGAAGTCTTATTAATCGAAAGATCAAGAAAAAATGTACCTAAAAGACTGACAGTGTGTGTCAAATGTGTCCCCAAAACTGAATCTGAATTAATCGACCTGAAAATTTTACGTTTTCATTTCTTTCAAGAAAACAAACTTTTTGTTTATTTCTGCTCATATAATAACATAATACGCTAGTAATAAATCAGTTCCAAATAAAGTAAGCTGAATCCATAATTGGTGTGCATCCAATCGTGGGTTCTGGGGAACCCAAAAACTGAATGCATTGTTTCGGTTTTTCATATATTTCACTCATTCTGTATAAGTAAAATGATCTTCAACAAAAATCGTTTGCAATTATTGCAATTACAATCCGGGAGGTTAATAATAATTATGTATTTTAACTGTAAAATAATTGTTCGGGCAGTTAGATAAATAATTTGTCAGTTCTTGGCGTTCGGTAAAAGTCGAACGTCATTTTGGTAGAATAGTCTTTCCGACCCTAAAACGGTTTAACTCATCCTAAAAGTTGACGCAGTCTGAGACGATCGCGAAGCGCTGCGGAGCGAACCCCTCAGATTTCGTGGTATTTTTTTAAACGCGTGTAAACCCTTCCCAGTTCTTGCCCAGAAACAATTTCTTTGTATTATGCTATTTATTTACTATTATACTTATCCCAATATTTCTAGCGGTCCGATTTATATTTAGTTACTTACCCAATTGGATTTTCACGCATTCAAATATTTATTGAATTACTCATTTCAAGATATGTCACTCCTCGTTTCCCTTTTTACTGCTCATATTTTAACTCGCAACTTATTATTAAACACAAAACTTACCTTTAGTTAATATACTACTTTAAATCATAGCCATACGAAATTGCAAGGCAGTATATTTCACGGAGACAAGTGACTGGCAATGAAAACTCATAATATCTCCTGGCTTCAAATTCAATTAAATAAAAATATTTACGTAAAAGTTGATAAACATTCTGTAAATATATTTGTTTCTATTCAGTCAAGGCACTGGCTTTGGCTCTCATTCAAACAACAGTATTATAATGACCGTATGTCAGTGAATGGGCCACTTTATAAATGTAATAAAAAATAGCTACGATCTATAAAAATGAAAATTTAAAAGTATATATAGATTTTTAAAAGGTCACATTATTAACATAGAATTTTTAAGCGCTCAATAACAATGTTTCAAAAGTTATTTAAGCGTGTAATGTTTTAATGCGTCATGAATTAAGTTTATATTATCACGAGTGGGTTAGACAGAAGTCACTGACCTCATTTAATTCAACAAATATAAATGAGTTATTTGTTTTTCTAATTTTCAACGCAAGAAATGGATTTTAATTTTAGCTTAATTAGAAAAAAAAATTCTCGTGATATTTTTTAAAAAATCACTTGAGAACAATTGAAAAATGATTGGAAATTTGTGCAATATTTAATACGAGAAGAGGATGATTCCTCATAGCGTTCCATAAATCAATTACTTTTGACTATCGCAGGCTCGGTCGCGCATATATTCAAAGGTTTAGGTGTTAAAAATAAATTAGTAGATAGTAAAGTAATTTCTTACTGATTACATAATTTTTTTCTTTCTCTTTATGGAAGAAAGCGGCAGACGAGCTAACAGTCCACCGGATGGTTAGTGGATACCGTGGCCCATGGACATCCGCGATACATGCCAACATCCGTCCAGAATGACTAACGCTAGCATGTCCCCGGATGCACTGCCTAACTTTGGAGATTTATAGGAAAGGTTGGGAAAATATACTAAGCACGGGTAGCTACATTAATATACTAATATGACCACGACAAGAGTAGGTTACTGTAATTAAGTGTATTTAATAGCTGTCATTATCAGTTACAGAATTTCTCTTGGTATTTTTTTAAACTAAGGACTTAGAGGTGTAATGAGATGAGAAAAACTTCTTGTTCCGCGATATACTTAATATGTACATATTGATATGTATACTATACACCATCTACCTGTGATTAAAATATTTATTTCCTCTCTACCCGAAGGTTGCCTGGCAGAGATGGCTAAAACCGCCTCTTGTGTTGATATGTTACAATATCTGTTACTGTCTTGTGTTGTTTCGGTGTGCAGTAAAGAGTTTTATTTATCTATTCCCCAATTTTCAAAACTTTTCGCCAAATTCACGCCTAAATCTCCAAAGGTAGAGTGTGCCAGCATTTATCATGTAGGACTGATTTTGGCATGTATCTCAAATGTCCATGGGCGACAGTATCCACTTACAGGACGTCTGCTGCCTTCTTTCTATAAAAACATCTATACATATCTTTAAAACAAAGTCGCTTCCCGCCGTCTGTCTCTCTGTATGTACGCTTAGATCTTTTAAACTACGCAACGGATTTTAATGCGGTTTTCATCAATAGATAGAGTGATTCAAGAGGAAGGTTTGTACGTATTGTTTTGTGTTATTATATTATATATATGACACTAATAGTTATTGACGGGCACAGCTAGTTATGTATAAGAAAATGATACCCAGAAGATGCAAATTAGTCACGGAATGACGCAGGTACGATAACAATTTACCATAAAGTATTATGCCAGGGATGGAATGGATATAATGGTACCAGAATTTTGGCACTCTCACGATAATTATAGTCTATGGCTAGACGCCAGATTTAATTTTAGACGCCTTCTCATTCCTACGTGAACGATAAATTGCCATACTTCCACATCATAAATATTGCCGCCCAAAAATATGTATGAACTTTCATCACGCTCTTGTTGAATTGTTAATGTGAGTTGTTAGTGTTGAATTGTTAGTGTTAGTGTTAAAAAAATCTTTTATAACACAACATTATTATGAGACATATGCTTCTAAGATTTGACCTTACGTACCTACTACATAGCATTCGTGATGTTCATAATTCTAAAACGTATGTACTTAATGTAAAAAAAAATATTGTACATATAAATTTCGACCAATCAGAGCATTGTTAGAATTAAATCGTACCGATTTATTAGTCCCTATCAATTTTATTCCGAGCTTATGTTTCCATTTTAATAATGAAATGTTGTTTATTAAACCAAATGTCGACTTAGGTTAGCATTAATTATATCGTTAAATTTAAATTATTACATTTTTCATATTGCTTACACCTGGCACTCTCGTGATGACAATGAATCTATACTAAAATAATAAAGAGGTAAAATTGTGTGTTTGTAGGTATGTTGGGGGTAATCTCTGGAACTACTGAACCGATTTCAAAAATTCTTTCACAAATAGGAAGCCTAATATGGGCTATATATCCGTGTCTAATATAGGCTATATTTTATTCTGAAATTTTGAAAAAGAAAACTTATAAACCGAAGCGAAGCGAGGGCGGGCCGTTAGTAATAAATAAAACAAGTTAAAAAAGACAAGTGTCTTCTTAAAATTCATTTCTCAAAATATATTTTTAGAGCAGATATATTTTGAAATGTGTGAAAAATTCATTGTCAAGATGCTTATTTAAAATTTGAAATCGTTTTCGTTGTCATCACTTTGTCAATCATCAGAGTATTTGGGGTGTGTGTAAGCGATGCGTCACAATTATAGGGATTCTATTGTTAACACGAGGACGCAAAATTAGGTCAAATGCGCTCGCGCAACACAGGTGAGACAATAATTTATACCAACCAAGAACGTCTGACTAGAAAGCTAGAACTAGGACAAGATATTCAAATTATGATTCTAAATTCTATCTGACTATATTTTTCGTATCGTATTTCATATCTAAGGTTTCGTATATAACTACACTTAATATAGTATTTATTATTTGTTTAAACTGTATATATAAATTATATATTAATTGCACACATATAATAACTATTTGTATGCAATAAAGAATATTTATTATTATTTTTACACTTACGTCATCCTTTGTCTTAACAGCAAAACACAATAAAATAAAAGCAAATAACAAGGAGGTAGAAAATATTACACAGAAGGGGGAAAATGGAAGATTCGAAAAGAAGAAGCCTTTGTGTAAAAGTGAGCCATAACAATATTTAACCTAGTAGGTGTCACTTTCATCTAGTGAAGAAACATACCAAATCAGTGATCTGGCTGACATACAAACAAGTTGGTTCACGTAAATCTCTGCCAATCATATCAACGATAATCCTACGAGATAATCCGGCTTATTATCGTTACATGGGATTTCAATTGTATACTTCCGTCGAAAATTATGGAAAATATATGCTCACTCCGTATGCAGCGTCACATATTTTATTGGTTCGTGATAGCAACGCGACGCACTGCAGATGGAATATTTAATGTGATACTTTCAATAGTAGAGCGAGATAGCCTAGTGGTATCTATTCCCGATTCTCATTCGTGAGGTCGTGAGTCCAAATCCTCGGCCCTTACCACTGAATTTCTATTTAAGTACGAATTATTACAGGAAAATAGCGTGAGAAAACCGCATGTGTATTTACCAATCCGCACTGGTCCCGCGTGGTGGACTATGACCTGAAATCCCCTAGTGATTTACTAGCGTAGACCTGTGTCCTGCAGCGAGACGTAGAAGGCTGACATCATACATTTAATTCTACTTTCATTTTTACTCTCTTTCTCTATATTCCTGTATAGTTCTGAGCTGCTCTATATACCATACCATCAGCCTGTCTCTCCACTGCTGGACAATGGCCTCTCCCAAGGACCACCATCAAACACGGTCTTCAGCTCTTCTCATCCAGCCACTACCGGCGACTTTATTTCCTTTTTTGTTGCGGAGTTTGTCCAGCAAAGAAACCCCGAGCATAGCTCTATCCGTCGCTCGCTGAGCGAATTTAAACTTGTAAACCAGGCCTACCGTCAGAGACCACGTGTCAGCGCCATACATCATTACGGGCATTAATTCAAGTCTTTCGTGTTCAAACATTGTGGTATAGACGGCGAATACAGAAGACACATTTTCCGAATGCTGCCCACGTTTGAGTTGAATGGATTGACTGTCCAAGATATATTAGTTTACAACTTCTAGTAACTTCGACGATGACCGGTCCAGGAACGACGTGTTCATTGAACATGACTTTTGTCTTCTTTTTATAGTAACATCAAATTAAAACTAAAGTATTAGTATTAGTATGGATATTATTGATATTTTAGATTTGACTTGTTGATATATTGACTGATATATTAGATTATGATACTGATACTCCTGGAGTACATATTATGAACTTTTGAAAACCATCCGAGTTCTAAGCAAGTAAATTTAATGCTCTAAACTGCTTCGATTTATTTCGTATTGGGACATACAAATACCCGAGCGACTTCTGCTTGATTTGATTATCTGTGATTAATAAATATTTTATTTTTATAGAAAAAAGGCGGCAGAGGAGCATACAGTCCACCTGATGGTAAGTGGATACTGTCGTCCATAGACATCCGCGATACATGACAACATCAGTCCAGAATGAGAAGCGTTGGCACGCCCCCGGATGCGCTGCCTACCTTTGCAGATTAAGGAATGGATTGGGAAAATGGGGAGGGATGGGATGGGAATGGGTTGTACATGGGAATGGGAATGGGAATGGGAATGGGATGGGAATGGGAATGGGAATATCTCACTCACTACCGAAACACGTACGAACATTGGGGAAATACGATAAGGTAGGAAATGCAATACATTTCAAGGTAGTATTTTGTGAGAGAGGGGTAAGTCGAGTGCGCCCTGAGGCTGTGGGAATACAGCATGCACTCCCCCGCTTACAAGAATCAAGAGTTTTAATATCCAGTATATACCAGTGAGGTCCAAAAGATTCTGGTCTGACATACTTCTAAATGTCTAAAAACAAATTATACGTCATTGTAATTGTCATTTGTCCCGCTAATTCGTGTATAATTTTTAGAGTTCAACCCTCGTTAGTTTTGATTCCTCGACTCTTAGAACAACAAGAGTTGCAAAATCTTTAAAATGTTTAAACTGGAATATCGTTCCATAATTATGTTCCCTATAAAGGAAGGTGTTAGCCCGACCGATATCAAACAAAGGTTGAATAATGTGTAGGGATTATTCTACATCTTTTTTCACTGTCAAAGATTGGTCTAAGCAATTTCGTTTAGGAACGAGAGTATCGACGACAAACCTCGCCCCGGTCGACCCGTTGAGGCGCGACAAGTTAGTGAGTTAGTATGAATAAAGTTAGTCACTCCAAATAACATCAGATTAGTGGAAGAAGTTCTGAACGACCGACGCCTAAAGACGAAAGAAATAGTAGCAAGGGCAGTACTTTAAAAAACTACAGTCCTTAACATTCTTCATGAACATCTTCATATAAATAAAGTTAGTGAGAGGTGGGTACCAAAACATCGAGTGTGCAGCGAAGTGAACGAGTAGCATGCTCTTAGGAACTTTTGGAGGCTTTTCAGAAAAACGGAAACGATTTTTTGGAGTCATTGTTACTGGGGATGAAACTATGGTTCTTTACTATAATCCCCTTTCCAAAAGGAAGTCGATAAAGTGGCGTCGTTCTGGTGAAGCGCCGCCTAGAAAGACAAAGGTGACTCAGTCCACCAAAAAGATTATGGCTTCGATATTCTGAGATTGTTAAGGAATATTGCTTATAGACCTAAAAGAACGTAATACTACGGTGACTGCAAGCTATTATGCTAACATTATAGAGTAATTACGAGAAGCAACTCAAGGCGAACTCAGGGGGTAGAAGGATTTCCACTGACCATGAAGTGACTGCTGAGGTTTCCGCCCATTTTCAACAAGACAACTTATGACTATTTTTATATTGGGATAGAAATGCTAATTAAACGATCCGAAAAGTGTGTTCAAATAGACGGAGACTATATTGAAAAATAAAAATAGTTTCATGAACTTGAGTGTCCTTTTTCTTTGTCAGGCCGGAAGGGACCTCCCCTCATACACAGACTGTGTCAGTGTAACATCAAATGCACCTGGAGAACTTGCAAATCATATTTGGCCACGTGACCACGTCTATAAATATTATATACCTGTGTGCGATCCATTTATCAGGATACAGGTGCACGTCAACATCTCAAGTGTGTGAAGTGGCTCTCGTGATTAATGCGGCCGGCCACCTGTGCCAATTGGCCTTTCGCATCCGTTCTAGAAGGTATGACAACTGTTGCCTGTTGTCAGTGTTTATTAGTAGGTATTTTCTTACATTTAGTAGTTTTTTCTGTTGATTGCGCAAGTCTACCAGGTAATCTGTAGCCAAATTTGAAGAGTAATTAGGATCTAATGAGTGGTTTAAATCCTAATTATCTTGGAACTTGATAAATGTCTGGCGTTTGTGTGTTCAAAGACAAGAAAATTCACGGCAAGAATGAAATAGGATACCTTAACATGGTCAGTGCCGGCTTTACCTATGGTGCAGGGTGTGCGGCGCACACGGGCGCAGGGCCTTAGGGGGCGCCGAACGCCGCTCGCGACGCCTCCAAAGAACCTACCAGAGGGCGCCAGGGTATTGATTGCACCTGGGCGCCACATGGGCTATAGCCGGCTCTGAACATGGTTAGTTTTGATGCAGAGTTAACAGATTTATAATGATTTATTTGATTAAAAATTTGTTTCTCCCATGCAGTTTTATACCTTCTACTGATTAATAACTAGAAAGTTAGTTATAACTCGAGCAAATATGTCGTATTTTATTCAACTTTCTGTAACATGGACTATTAATGTTGTTAGATAATAAATACCCATCGCTGAAGTCCATGGATAAAATACTTGTTAGAGGGCATTACTATTGAGTAAAACACTGAAAATCGTAGTCGTACACACACTAACAAATTTTCTATATTTATATCTTAAAATCATGTCTTTCTATCTGAATGTTTCACTGTTCGTACCAACAATCCAGCTATTGAATCCAAAATTAATTTAATGTTTTAATTTTTCAAACAAACCAATATTTTTGAAGACATTGAAAATTTATAAGGGAAAAACGTTTATCACAAATTTTACTAGGCTTATATTTGATACGAATCAAATAGCATTGTTCTCCGAGAGAACTCTGTCGAGATCTGCAGGGTTGTTCACTTTTGCGTTATAGGAAATTATGAAACCCCAAAAACCTATAAATGTTTTTTCCACATTAGTCACACACAATCCAAAGCTTTCGAAGATATCACACATATACAAGACTCTCGTCAAAATTAAACATATTTCAAAAAATAACAAACGGTAATTTTTCGGGAAGATCATTATGCGTTTCGACAAACTTTTCACCAGACGTTGCTCTGACTGTAAGTGACATAATTTGTTTTATATAACTAGTTTCCGTAACTTTTACATAACTTCTTTCGTTCGGTAATGACCTGTGGCAATGACAATTTTTGACGACAATTTCACAGCATTTTGCGACACATGCGTCAGTTGCATAGATGTGTAATTATTGTCACGGATTTTGACATTGGAAGCCAATATTTATCAAGTATTTTTTTGTAAATTTTTCAACACTTCTTGGATGTCCGTTAAACGTTACATCTATACGCGTTTGTAGTTACTTGTACAACCTTTTCATTGTTCCTCTCCAAAAGCCATCATACCGATAGGCCTGTGCCTAACTCTTTCGCTGCACTTGGGCATTTTAATATATTTTGCTCGCATTATATAACACTGATACATGGCTAAAGGTATAATTGTATAAGGATTTTCTCACTGAGGCACATGTAACTATGTATCTATGCAATGTAACTACATTCACAGTAAATAATATTGGAATTCAAAAGTGACCACCGTTTAAGCATTTTTCTACCATTATGCATTTTATTTGCTAGCTACATTATCCTTTTATTAAATTTTTAGGGGCATCATGTCTCTGCCCTTATCTACCGAACGCAGGCCTGTGTATGCTATGCTATACATTACATGTTATGTCAAAAGCCTACCTGATAGACTGTTTTCCTCTCTTTTGATATTGTAAGAATTAACATATTATACACTCACATGTAACTGTAAGCAGTTAACTACATCACAATTACAATGAAATCGTTAAAACCGTCAATTTCCTATTGCTTCACTTCCTCGGCCGGCTCGTATTCTTAGAATGCGTCTCAGAGCGTTGTTTATGTATTTTAGCGTCCGTCGTACGCACGGCTAAATCTGAGTTTTGACTCAGGACCTGCCTTATATTATTCATTACCTACTCATGAGCTTACGTGGCGCGTACACACATATTCTATGTAAGCAAACTTAAATATTTGCACCAACCATAGTCTTTCACCAATAGTCTTTGAGGAGAAGGGTGTATGCTGTAATCCCACAGCCGCTGGGCGCACTCGACTGGCCATGTTACCCCTCTCTCCCAGAAGACTACCTTGAAATGCACTGTTTTTCCATTTTATCCTTTTACCCCAATGTACGTGTTCGATAGTTCCCGTCTTATCTATCCTATCCCTCCCAAGTTTCCCTTTCTTCCAAATACATTCCTAAGTCTCCAAAGGGATGCGCCAGCGTTTGTCAAACTGGGCTGATGTTGGCATGTGTCACGGATGTTCATGGGTGACAGTGTCCACTCACCATCAGGTGGACTGTATGCTCGTCTCGTCTGTCGCCTTTTTTCCGTAAAAAAAGTCTTATCTGAACAACATCGCGAGCGATCATTAGTGTTATTGGTGATCCTCACATTTTCAGTCGATTAAAAGCAACCTTTATAAAGATATCAGAATATGGCCGCTACCGTTTATCAAGTTTAAAAAGCAATGCACACCACTGAGAAATTTATTAATTGGTTTACTAAACTAAGGTTTTACTAAACAGTAAATTTATGAACTATAATCCTGTATTTTTATATTTTTATGTTCAATGCGATATCATAATTGAAATGGTCTATTTGTTCAGTTTTTATACTTCAATAAAAGATATCTTTTCATATGACGATTTTTGCAAAAATATTTTTTCGTTATAATATTCTTTATAAGTGGTCTCTAATAACTAATGTATTGTAAGAACTACCTAATAGTAGGTATTGTCTGTGGTACTTCAATTAAATTCGAAAAACAATGTTTAGGTTTCCGACCATGCATGCCATGACCCTGACACAGAAATTCTTAAACATTGGTAACGTTGCGAAAGGTTCTCGGATGTATGTCATAAAACTGGATATTGTATTAGCCAATGAAGCGTACAAACAAATACAAACACCTTTACAGCTCAGTCTTGATATATTTAGTAGGTGGCTGGGTGGCGCCAACGGCAAAAATAATGTAGTAAAAGAAACCTATTATTTCTGTTAGAACAAAGACTGTAAACCTTAAAGTTGTCATAAAAACGAACGCAAAAAAAAGTTTGTAATTTCCAGGTTGGCCAATACAATAGAGTGATTTTACTTTGTACACGTAATCACGTTTAAAAAACGTGAAGTTATTTCAAAATAAAGATTTTCTCGTTAAATGAAAAATATTGACGCATTATGTTATAAAATATGGATATTGTTTTCGGGGTGTAAAAGTAAACGGGGTATATGGGTATAAACCGCGATTGTTTATTCATTGTGCACTAAAACTAATGGGGCGGCAAGAGGCGATAACATTTTAAAGTCTACCGTAATGTTTAACAATGCACAACACATAAATAGGTACGTAATAATCTCATCTGAACCACCTTGATGATTGGCTTATATCTTTCCACCGCTGGGCATAAATTTCCACTTGATGACATTAAGAGGATGTTTTAAATCATAACATAACGCTCGTAATCATTTTAAATGGCGTAAAGGACAAACGAATACTATCAAAGACGAGTAAAAACTATTTTGCAAAAAAATACTGTGTTGTTAATTATTATTGTGTTATTAATGTTACAGCTATTGTTTTGATCTTAAAGCTCTTAAAGTCAAAGCAATGGCTGTAACATTGATAAAAAAAAATAAAAATCCGTATTTAAGTAAACAAAAGGTGAGTTTTACCGGAATAAATTTAAACTCACTACCCCACAAATATAATACGAATCGAAAGAACGTACCTCTAGCAATTTGTTATTCCTAAGTAATCATCGTGTGTGGTGGCGAGCCTTGGGAGAGGCCTATATCCAGCAGTGGAGAGATATAAGCTGATGGTATGTTATGGTATGACAATCATCATGCTAATTAATAATTCATATAATAATAGTAATAGTTTAAGCTATTTATTATCCCAATTAATCTAATAGTCGAAAATATGAGGATAAAGAAATATGCACCTTATTCGGGTAATACTGCCCAAGTGTATAAGTATCTTTGATTTAAGTTCTCATTATAATTCATTACACTGGTCTGGCATTTTGAATAAAGAGTAATAAGTTGTATTGTTCGGCTCCTGAACCTACTTTTTATGCTTGAAAAACGAATACATACGTTAGAACGCTTGATTAGGTTTCGAAATGGACTATGTTAGAGGAATGATCTACTTTTACCCAAATTGATCTATGTTGCATGAAAATTAACGCATTCGAGACTCACCTGTCAATCGCAAACAAAATCCAAACCAATCACTGCACTAATGAAATCCAAATTATAAATTTGAAATTAAGAATTTGAAAAGGTCGCGTTCGTAAACACGGTCGCGAGTTGTGAATGGTGCGGGCGTGAAGCGTTTCGTTCGTTCGGTAGCGCTGCCGGGCGCCCGGGCAGTCGGCGATTCGCTGGACGCGAGCGCGCGGGACGGGATACGGGATGAGTAGTGCTTGACAAATATCGACATGTAATATGTCGATGTAAAAATATATAATAGGTACGTAAAATGTATTAGGAGCCAGGCGTATCGATAAGGGGGCACTACGGGTACAGCTGTACCGGGCCTTAGAGGGCCCTATGTAATAGCGTACATGTAATACTTCTATAATCAGTACGGTACGTAACAATCGGATTTATTATAAGACTACGTACCTAATTACTAATAACTCAGAATAACGGGCCCCAACATGTCTGTCGCCGGGCCTGTTAGGTAACGCCACACTTGCTCGATTTTTGACGATCAAACCATGCGATCAAACGAAAACAACTTTCTCGATCGACAAATTTCAACGAACGGTGGACAGCCTATAGTGGTTGCTCAACAATGTCGATCAATAACATTGAACGTTAAAAATGATCCATAATAATGTATTAATTGTTATCGATCAATAAAATTTATATGTCGATCACTCAGTAAAATATCGATCGTTTCTGTCGATCGACGGATTAATCGGGCGCAGCGCTATTTGTCGAACGTTATTGTTGATCGAAAAAAATGAGCTAGTGTGGCGTCATCTTTAGGCATACATCGACGATACGAAACAATATTTCCTTATAACACACACACACACAGTAGCTGTGTAACATAAAGAATCAATGGCAATTAAATTCGTTTAGATTCACCGAGCTTACAATACTTTTTCTTTACTTTCAAACCAGCAGGTTTATTGTCTGCAATTAATGACTGTATTTTTAATTAAGAGTTAAAAATACTACTTTTACCTACCTCGCTTACTCCTAAATCGTGGTGGAAATCGATACCGCCTTCGGCAGTATCTAGCTCTGTCACGATTTTTCCCATCTTTACATGGCGACTTTTATAACATCATAAATAGAGACACCCACAGCTTCTCTTACATGGTTGGCTAATCCAACGACCGTCTTACCTTCATTTTTCTGATTATCACTAATTTCTTCATGTTATCCGGATTCCTTCTAAGATGTAAACAAAGCAGGTATTCCATGGTTCTGTGTAGGTAGGAGCAATCTTGCTTTCTATGCTAATTTATTGTTAATTAGAAAATTAGCAAGGTGTTTGGGGTTATCCTCCCTCCCCCCAAAACAGCTAGTAAAGACTTAAATGAGTCTAGTGTGTCGTGTCATCATCCAAAATATTTTAAAGTGCTCTGGCTAACTATCGATAGATAGCGATTTAATTAGGCCCATCACTAAATTAGCTAATAGTTTTATTTCAGCCCATAGACGCCAACTAGCGGATTACTTGATAGTATCAGTTCGCCCTAAAATTTCTGGACCAAATCCATGCAACGTTAAGTACCTACGATTCTGCTTTATGACTAGTTACGATGTAATTATACCGCGTATGCGCGGTGTCCTTATTCCTCAAGAAGCCCGAGACGATTTTGGTTTAATGTACCTACCTCAGTTTTTACTGCTCCATAGAGGCTTGTTAGTGAAATGCAGTATAATAAAAGTTGAATAATAATTAATTAATTTAGCGAAATAAGTCGAAGACAAAATGACAAGTCACTACTTCCACACCGGTATTGACGGGAGCAAAAGCTAGTCTGTGCATACTAACATTATAAAGAACAAAGCGTTTCTATTCTTTGGGCTGCCTTGACATATAGGACCTTTATATCTACTCTAAAACGCTTAAGAGTGAAGCAATTAATTTGGCCGACAGAGCTCAATGAATCAGTGAACTGAAGTGACATGCAGGACCTATGTAGGACCGACAACGTGTGGGGTCTCTACCCCCAGATCAAAAAGTCAACAGATCTGTTGAGTACAGATCAAACTAGACATATTTTATATTCAGTTTGATCTGTATAGATGAAACTGGAGACAAATCAGAAAGTAGTGTTTGAAACGTTTTCCGGCCTGATGAACCGATGTTTTCCAGAAAGTCACCCGTAGTGAAAGATCGTGTGTAGTGGCGAGCCTTTGGAGTGGTATATAAACAGCAGTGGAAATGGTACGCTCCAGCAGACCGATAGTATTTATCTACGCTTATCCTACGCTACGATTATTCTACGCTGTTTAATTTACAAATTTTAAGATCTAAATCCAGCGGCCGATTCGTACACCAATCATCTCTGTTTAATTGCATAGGGATGACAGCTATACTGATGAGGTTTCTTACAAAAACCATGATCATGATAATTTCCCATCCCCACCCTGTCCTATTTTTCGCCGTTTTCCCAACAATTTTCCACATGTAGGGAGACTGGCCACGTTGGGATAACGACCTTGATCTCACAGAAGACTACCTTGAAATACACTGCATTTTCCCATTTTTACAATCCTATCCCTTCCCATTTTCCCAATCCATTCCTTAATCTGCAAAAGTAGGCGCGCATCCGGGGGCTTGCCAACGTTTGTCGTTCTGGACTGATGTTGGCATGTATCGCGGATGCTATGGACGACAGTATCCACTTACCATTAGTATGCTCGTCTGCCGCCTTTTTTCTATAATATAAAAAACATCGATTGCTAAATTTCTAAAGGCAGGTAGCGCATCGGGGGCCGTGCCAACATTGTCATTCTAGTCTAATGTTGGCATGTGTGCAAAAGTAGGTATCCACTTACCACCAGGTGGATTCCCTGCTCGTCTGCTACTTTCTTTCTATAAAAATAAATAAATAAAATAACTACGTCAGGCACTTGACCTCGACTTGTAAAAAGGACAGAAAATATTACCATATCTCCTTACTGATGATGTGATGCCATAAAACGTATATAAATATAACGGAAATGCCACCGCGTTGGCAGCCGATCGCGGCATAAAGTTCCGAATGACCCTGATGATTCACCCACACCCGATTCGCCGCAAACCTGATTATTGATCGTGCTTTATTAATCCTTCTACTAGCTCTTTGGTAGCCAACCCACTTAAAACAAATGAATCAAATTATCTTTTAACGGAGTATAACGGCTATTTACTGTTGTTAACAAGTCGCCTGGGAGAGGCATTCATTTTGAACATCTTTTCTTACAAAATCTCTATGCATAGAAAGAAAGTTCTTCTGTCTGTAGCCTATCGTTGTGTAGCGCATTTACTAAAATCGTAAAATAAGGAATGTTTTGAGTTATTGGACGTAATTTGTTTCTGGCGGACAAAGTTGCGGACACATAGGTACCTTATTTGTCCGCAACTTTGTAGTCGGCTATCTTTTAAAGCTACTAATCAGATTTAGATAAAACAAAGTGTACTGAAACCTTCTTCAATCTGTGTCTAGGGATTCCAATTGAACTCAAAACAAAGGAAAATGTGTTGCCCAGACCCGTCTGTTCTGGTCAAATACTATTCGCTCTTTTTGCAACGGATAGCATTTTTTATAGAAAGATGGCAGAGGAGCTAGTTGTCTTATAGAAATAAATACTGTCACTGCACTGCCTACCTTTGGAGAACTATAAATCAGATTTTGCAAAAAGGATTGGGGAGTAGAGGAATTTCATATTGGCATAAAACAAACGGAACGGGTTGAGATGCATAAATAAAAAAGAAGCCTACTTAATATCAGATGGCTAAATTTACCTGGAGTCTGTATGTCTACCACCTGCTTCAAAAATGGTACAACCTAGACTATACATATCTAGAACTTTGAATAAAGAAGCAGGAATCGGTCTAATCACCTTCTTTCTAGGCTTGACAAAGCCTATCTCAGAGCCGGTTCTGAGCCGCTGGAAGTCGGGTACATCAGATGTCTATTGATGTATTTCGAATGGGCCGAATTTCGAATACTTCATTAAATATTGCGAATAGACGCCATTTTATGCGCTCGCGTTGGCAATTTATTTTCATAGATATAAGACGTCTCAAGTTTACTGTATATGTACAGGTAGAATCAGTCTGCCTATCTAATCAGAACTGTCAGACACAACATTAAGGAAGAAATCTTAATAAAATCCCGCTTCGAGGAAATTCCATGATCTGGAGATTATGATTCCTATAAACTATTTTTAAGCGGAATCTTGTGTAATATTAAAATACTACGATCTTTAACAAATGCACATGCCTGTCCTACAAACTGGTCGAGATGTAACTAAATTGCACGAATACCATTCTTTCTTTTTTCTTTTGAATTTTGTAATTCCTTCAGAATGGCTGAAAAATTAGGTTTGGGAAGCCATGAAATAACACGATCGTAAAGTGAAAACATGTAAACAGGGCCGGCCTCGCCGCTAAAAATATCCGATATTTTGGAATATTCCGCAACCGCGCCATTCTGCCGACTTCACTTATAAATATTTAACTTTCTTACAGAATCCGCAACTCCATCCTCTTTACGTCAGCAATCGTTCCGCATGTAATATGTAATAACAATATTTTACATTTAGGTCATGTGTCAGCGTAGTGACAAGCCTTAGGCAGGCCTATCCAGTGGGGAAAAGACAGCCTGGTGGTATTTTGGCATTGTGTAGTAACATTTATATACACGATAATAAGTGTTTATAAAATAAACATGTCTATAAATATCTATGGACTAGGTTGAAAATATAAATTACTGTTAATTTTGCAGTTAATTTAAAAATCAGTGCATGAGGTTTCACATCGAAAAGGGGGCCACAAACATTTACAAACAGTGAACGCGAAAATGAAAGACAATTGTCGTAAAATATTTTTTTGGACTTTAGACTGAATTTAGTTAGGTAAATCTTATTACATTACGTGTACAGGCAGATCTCTACAATTTTTTGGTGGAAAAGTCCGAGCTGTTGACAGCTAAAGTAACAAACACTGACTAAAGTAACAAATAGGTACTGACTAAAATATTGAGTGCACGCTAGCATTGGTTGTAATCTGTTATACTTATCTATACTATTATAAATACGAAAAAGAAACTCTGTCCGTTATCTTTTCCTGGCTAAACCACTGAACCGATTTTGATGAAATTTGGTACGGAAATAGATCGAAGCCCGGGGACGGACATAGGGTACTTTCCAGGGACGGACTTAGGGTATTTACCGCGATAACCGAAATCCACGCGGGCGAAGCCGCGGGCACAGCTAGTGAGTAATAAATTACCTACTTGTAAACAATAGAAGTAGTATCTACCAATAGAAGCTTTCACGGTGGCACCCATGAACAGATGAATAAAATGTTTTATGCGTTCTGACGGCCAGTGTCGCGTAATTGCGGGTCTCAAACTAAAATAGCTGGAAAATTTCTCATACTGATACACAATACACACAGTGCAGTTTAGAGTGTAGAACTGTGTCGACATTTTGAAATGTACAACAGTCTCCGTCGCTCTGTGTATGTGGTTGGAAAACGTGCGAGATAGAGCTCGCCAACGCTCGCGCTGTGTTGGAATGGTGCCGGTGCGCACGAGTGAGTCGCCAAGTATTTATAGTGGAGTGACCGACTGCGCCCGCCGGTGTAAGAGAAAAGCAAGAAGTTTCATAGGGTGAATGTGTTTCAGGAATGAGTATGACAGAGTCCATTTACAATTCCATCGAGTAGGGAATGCAATATAAGGAAAGTCATCGGGATATTGTTCTCCACCAAGTAAAAACTTCGATATGATTGCCATATCGATGAACGAAAAGTATAATCGAGTAAGGAAAATGTCTTATTCCGTAATAGATACTACCAATTCAATTTCATCTTATCGAATAAAGTGCGTTATGGGATTAAGAAAACTCTTTATTCCATTATAAACTTTACTTCTTATCCCAAGGTTGGATCCTCCCTCTATAGATGAGAATAGGAAGAGAAAAATTCCTCCTGCCTATTTCCCTATCCTTCCCAATCCTCTTTTCTAAGCCATAAATTTCTAAAGCGGGCGCGCTAACGGTTGTCATTCTCCACGGATGTTCATTGTACATGGGCGACAGTATTCACTCACCGCCGGCTAAACTCTCCGCTCGTTTGCCACGTGCTGTTATGCTACACCATAGTGTAATCGACTTTCATGCAATCAGAGTCGATTATCACTATAAATGATATCAGCGCCTCGAATCCGTGTTGAGAAGCACACTGCGGCCATTTGCGTGAAAACATATAAAAAAGAAGTGCTTTCGGCTGTCCTGTTTATAAAAGCATTTTCGTGTGGCGCAACTTTCCGATTGATATAGACGAAATGCGCTGTTAATTGAATAGAACGCAGCTCTCAACGCGAACTACTCGCCTCTACGGTCAGCTCGGGATCTTGGTTGGTGTAAATAGGGAAGCATTGTTTAATATATGTATATGTGCAAAATTCCAAGAATATAAACAAAGATAGAGAAGGAAGAAAATAGAGAGAAAGAAACAAAAAGCAGAGAAACAAAATAATAATAAGGCGAACAAACAATGGATTCAGTAATTGAAGGTTGTAGTAAACCTAGAACGACATCAGTAGTTATAGCATAAGTACAAAAATCGCTCCCGCTCCCGCCTGTACCTTGTTAATATAAAGCGATGTCGTCATACGCGACGCATGGAAGGACGAGGCTTTAAATACATGTTACGCTTACTTATGAATAATAGCTGGTATTTTAAACTGAAAAGAAAACAAAGAACGCACGGATAATTCACGATGAATCTTCCGAAGGATAAAAATATTAAAGTATTTATTTTCACATTTGTAAATGTTTGAACGTAAAAAAAACGACAATCGCACAGTAGTCTGCGTCTAATAAAATACTATCCTACGTTTCCATAATCCACATGATGTTATAAGATAAACAAACGGCTGCAGGTGCATACGCATGCACATGTGAGTGCATAGTGGTATACCTAGGTGCGAATAATAAGCAGCTAAAGACTAATATACGAGTACCTATCATATTATCAGCTGCGAAAACATTAGATTGTTTACTTTTTTTAATAGGAAGTCTGCAGATTGTATAGTCCACCCGGTGGTAAGTGGACACTGTCACCTGCGAAAGCATTTGATCCTACGCTATCAGCTGCGAAAGTATCCGATTATGTGCCATTATCAGCTGCGAAAGCATTTCGATGGTTGCTATCACCTACGCAAGCATTCGATCATACCATATTAGCTGCGAAAGCTGTCGATCGTATGATATCAGCTGCGAAAGCATTCAATCGTATACTGTCAGTTAAGTATTAAAAAAATTGAAACCACATTTAGAGGAATAACCTTTATATTCATCTCTTTCATAATTCACTCTTAAACTATGCGCTTTGGGCCAGTGTACACTAACACGGTTCTACGCCCTCTATACGCATATACAAACATGTGACATTGTCTGTACGCACCTTAACAAAACAAATGGCAGTTATTAGGAAACAAATGCGTGATACATACTCGATACAAACAATGACAGATGTTTACACTGGTGTTTATATAAAAATGTTTTATCTTTTGATGAGAAATATGATCTCATGGGCAAAATGTTTTTTCTCAATATTTTAGTAGATCGAAGTTTAAGAACCTGACGAATTCTGACTAATGGCAAGATGCGCTTTACAAGAGTAAATGTATGCGTGTACGCATATCTTTAATTCATAAGATTGCAATCTGCGACTGCGAAATCATTACATCCTGTAAAGAATTCGACCATATGCTGTCAGTAGCGAAAGTATATTTGCGAAAGCAATCAATCGCATACTATCAGCTGGAAAAGAATGTGACAATATGCTATCATATACGTCATGCCAGAAAAACATCCGTCTCTGATTTTGTATGTGAATAAATAGGGCTATTAAATCCTTTTAAATTTTCATATTATTTAATATCCATAATTTTGAATTTGTGTCCTGATGGACCGAAAGATGTAAGGGATATTAAAGATGGTGCCAAGATAACGTATTGAATTATAATAATGTGTAACAATTTAAGGGAAATAAGTTTGAATCTTAGAACACAATATTAAAGCTACACATATAACGTTCACTTTAATAGCATTTTTGAAAGACGCACTGCGTTTGTTGGGGTTTTTAAGTGAATGTTAGTATATTTTTCATGTAACACAATTTCTATATTAAAAAAAAAATATTTTGCCCATTACAACATAATGTGAAAAGACATTTTCGTTACCAATAAGTCTGTTACAGGTTTCTGTTGCGCCGCATCCACATAAGCGATAGGTGACGTTCAAAATATGAACAATAAACATTTTCCACAACATGGAACAACTTCTGTATAACATAAGTGTAGATCACATTGTTTCACAATACAGTTGTACCAGAGAATTTCACAATAATATTATTTTATTTATCATTCAAAACTTCAACATCATTAAAAAAAAACTTACCACTTATTAATATCATTTAAAAACCCTTCAAATCCTTTTGATCACTATAAAGAGGTATTTTCGATAGACATTTGTGTTGTAGTTTCCTAAAAGAGAATTTTAATGGATATAATTTGTAAGTACGACTCGCGTCAACCTGTACACTTCAATGTGTCGCACGTGTAAAACTATTCTCAATAAATTGTACTATTTACAAAACGTGCATAGTCCAATGGTAACAATCACATATTCAATTGTTAAATTCCGATGAAAAATTAAATTATCTCATTTAGCAATAACAAAAATAATAAACAATTTGTGATCGCCATCCACAAGATACCAACTCGATATTCAAGAAAACACAACTATAAGCATTTGATTGTCTGCGATTAGAGAAACGTATTCTACATTAGTCAAAAATATTCTGTCATAGACAAAAGCTCGTGAAGTATTATGATAATATGTACAGTAATCGAAAAAAAACACTAACCTCCGCTAACAGTAATCGTATAAAATCATTCAACACAAGATATCGAAAACCAAGTAATAATAATTAAAGCAAATCTTAAACAGAAGAAGTAAAATCTCAAACATCTTTTCAAAAACTGTCACTCATTCTTAAACTAGAGTAACGTTACGGGTTCGTACACAAAATATGTCATTTATTCTTACAGGCTATAGACTAAACATTCACCGAAAATATTAGCTTACTCGAGTGACTTTTACGGTTAAAAGTAAAATTAGCGTGCGTCGGCGCGCCCCCTACCGTACAAACAAACACACATTTTGTTAGCGCATCACAGATCATTGAGAAAAGATTTAGTTAAATTGCATGAATCAATGGGGATAAAATATGCGCTATCAGCATATAACACTGTGCAGGGCACAAGCCTCCCCTAATAAATCACTGACGGGTTCCGAACCGCCGATTATTATTCGGCTAAAATTCTAAGTGTGGCGACACCTCGGTCTAGCCGGCTAGGACTAAGCGCAGCCGATAGTAGTCGGCTAGATCTAGGTTGGAGCCTAGTCCTTAACAGTAACAACTATGAGTAGCTGTTTTTATTAGCTATAACTATGCCAAACCTCATTCAGACTGGCTACAACTTTGTACAACCCATCACTAGAACTAGATGAAACCCGTCGATATCGTCAATACTGATCGCTCATTTCGATTGTACAAAGTAAGCTTCGTCGTAGCCACAGTCCTATACAGAAATACAAAATAGAAGACCTAGAAAAAACCTCTTTAGAGTTAGAATAGAGTAGAACAGTTAGAAAAAAGGGAGGATAATATTAAAATTAAACAGAAATAGTAACAAATGCGGATCCTAAAATGAACTGTGAGCGTTATGATAAGAATAAAAGTGAAAAATGCGATGTGTGCAGTAAGACACACACATACACAGTACTTAACAGAAAGACAATTCAAAACACTACCAGTACAATAGACTGTGTATGTGTGTGCTCGTTGAAGCGTTTTCATGCTCAATATAACCTAAATCCAGGGGGCTAGACCTAGTTGTAGCCAGTTTGAATGAGGTTAGAACTAGTTTTAGCCTACTACGAAACTACGTAGTTGTAGCCGACTGCGACCGGTTGCGCCTAGTTCTAGCCGGCTAGACCTAGGTGTAACCACAGTTCGGCTTCTAACAGTAACATACATATACTCTAGGTTTATTGCTCTTTTTTATGCTCGAACATGTGGGTTTCCTCGCGATGTTTTCCCTCACCGCCGAGTAGGTGACAATTTTTAAAAAATCCGTACTTACGTAGAAAGTCTTTGGTACAAACCGATGATTGGAACTCACAACCACACGAATGTGAGTTGAGAATAGACACCCCTAGACTACTTTGTACTAAATCCTGATTCCTAAACCTCCAAAGTTAGGCATCACATCTGCAAATGTGCCAACGATTGTCATTTTTGACAAATGTTGGCATGCGTCGCAAATGTTTAACAATATATTTTTACCTCCTGAAAGACCATTTTGACTCATGCAATTCGACCAATAGGCACATCAAGCCAACAAAACAACAGCCTTACCTAACCACAACGCGCCGACATTTCTTATTCCTATCATAAATAACTCTACAACCGAACCTAACTTAAAGATACACTTAAGTAAAAAGCTAATTCCCATTTGGCTTCTTTCAAGTTGAACCATAATTATGTCTTGTCATATTTAATTCTAAAAATGCCACATTTTGGTATCGCTTCGTATAACTGTTTATTCGACAAACTTAGTTCTAGACTCTATTGAGCAACAGCACAAGTCTCGACTTGTTTATCGATAAGTCGCACGTTCACAATAAAACCAGTTTTAAATTAAAAACTTGGGGGAGTTTACTGAACGCCGACAAATAATGAAATTGATATACATTCTATTAGATTATTAAGAGATTTCAGATTTTGATTTAAAAAACTGGATAGACCAGGACCGTAATTAACAAATGTACCTTTTTACTTATCTGGGTACTTAATTAACTTTGTATTTTGATAAATAAGAATATTATGTATTAAGACTCTTAATACCTTTATTTATACAATAACAACTGCATAATAAGTTACATTATTTCAAACCTAATTATTAGTCCAAATCATTTAATTACACCGCGAACGAATAACGATAATTTATTGAATCTGCTTATTTAATAAAGACGGCGTTAATTGGATCCTTGCAGTTATTATTTTACAAATAAAGGTATTAAAAGTCTTAATACATAATTTTCTTATTTATCAAAATACAAAGTTAATTAAGTAAAAAGTAAGTTAACCCAGATAAGTTAAGTAAAAAGGTACATCTATTAATTACGGTCCTGGTATATTCAGTTTTTCAAATCAAAATCTGAATAGAACATATATCAATTTCATTATTTGTCGGCGTTCAGTTAACTCCCCTAAGTTTTTAATTTAAAACGGATTTTATTGTGACCGTGCGACAGATATAACGTATATCTATATTATATATAAGTATATATAACACTAATGTCTTAAGTATTACGTTACATAGGATTTGTGATAATATTATACTGAGATCTCTTAGAGTTCTTTAGTTTGTTCTTTCAATACTGTCGCTATGTTACAACTTACTACTATTACTTACTATACACGGTTACTGGCAAAATATCCATACATTCTCGACAATAAATTAAATTTACAAGGTGTTTCTATACTTTGACTCTACAAAATGAATGTGGGTAATATATGTTTTCAGAAAAGAAAACAAATTATCCGATAATCTTCCCAAAAATGAGCTAATTATAGTCAAAAAATTCAGCTTACTGAACTCGCTCTCCTGGTAAAATCGATTTTGCACCTAAGGGAACGATTTTTTCATTTCAAATTTTAGTCTAAGGTATAATCAACTTTTAAAAAAATATGTAGGTATTTTCGCTGTTTTGTATTTTATTTTCAATTTATAACAGAAATATACGACTACGAGGACGTCGAGAAGAAAAAACTTCCTTATGGAAAAGTTCGGAAGCTACATCGTCGACTCAAACTCGATATGCCAAGGGTTTATGTGTCAACGTATGACAAACTTTTTAATTTCACTTCTGGTGCTTATTGTTCATAATCTGTCGGCTACAAATATCAAATAAAAGCTATATATTTTTAGGACATGCCATTTAGTATAGGACGATCTGGTATAAGGGGGTGCCCTTGTCCAAAAGTGGGACTTTACAGGTGAAGAAAAAGAAGTTTAGTGTAAAAGTAAAACAAAAGACCATTGTTTTGACTTCATTCAAATTGAAACATTAGAGATATTATCGATATTTTTCCAATAATCCTGTACAAACGTTATAAATAAATACAAGACATAAGTAAGTTCACCTTTTTTATAAACGCGAGCGTTGGCACCGTTAGTGCAAGATTTGTTTCTAAACCTTCACATTCCATTCCATTCTAAAAAAAACAATTTCATTGCCTGATTTTAAAATAAATCGCTGGAAGACTGAACGCCGAATTCAATAGTTTAACATAAAAATATATTTGTAAATAAACATAAACATAATGTTTGATTACAATAAAATAATATAAACTTATAAATGCTACATATATGGCATTCGTACTTTAAAGCAATAAACACTGTCGTAAAACGATACTCACTAATACAAACCAACTCTCAGTCAACTGAGTCAACTCTCAGTCAACTGTGACAACTCTCAGTCAACTAAAACAATTCTCAGTCAACTGCAAATACTCTCAGTCAAATGAAACAACTATCAGGCGACTGAAATAAATCTCAATCAACTGAAACAACTTTCAGTCGACTAAAACACTTCTCAGTCCATTGAAATAACTCTCAGGCAACTGAAACAACTATCAGTCGTCTGAAACAATTCTCAGTCAACTGAGTTAACTGTTTATCAACTAACCCAAGGCTTAATCAACTGAGACAGCTCTCAGTCAACTGAGGCAACCTTCAGTCAATGGAACAACTAAAACAACACAGCAAACTGAAGTAACACTCGGTAAACTTGAATGAAGCATATTTCAATCAAATAACCCTTGAACTGAAGCGTCTCAGGGCCGGTTAAATAAACGATTCTAAGACCGTGCTTTGCTTAGACCGATTTAGACCGTGTCGTTGGAAACTAACCTTTATGCAGACTGCATTAGGTGCTATAAAACATGACTGTGACTAATTCTATCACCGAGAATCGTATATTTATCCGGACCTCAATGAAATAAACCAACTCTCAATGAACTGAAACAATCCCAAGCGTCCTTTCGGACCATTACGTTGGCTTCTTAAAATGTTGAATTCCCAAAATGTTGAATTCTCCCACAATGATCCTCATGCCTAGAACAAAAATTGCATTCAGCTCAAATGGAAATAAACAATCAAATGTCATAGTAATTAAATGGAAAATTAATTACTATGACTAAAAGCCTAGTTTTATTTTAATTTTTTTGTAGAAGTTTTGTTAGTCGTAATTTTCCAAAAAGCTATAATTTATATTAAAGAAAACAAACTGACTGACCGGGGTCCGGGGGGGGAAAAGAAGAATATTTGAGAATTCAACTTTTCAGATTCAACATGTTAAGAAGTCGACGTTGTGAAAAACGGAAAAAAGCTAACATTTTAGGAATTCAACATTTTGGGAATTCAACATTTTAAGAAGTCAACGTAATGTTCCGAAAGGCTAAACGACACAGCACTATGGTCACTAGCATAAAACAATCCGGATAGAACACAAGCCCGACAGTATCGTCCGGTAGGTATGAAACAAACTTGCACATAAAGTTTGTCGCGCGTAGCTCGAAGGCCTCAAAAGAAGCCGATCAACTCCTACTCGATATTGGTTCGCGGCCCGTCGATGGGCATCGTGTGTAGGACCTCGTCCAGTAGCTGTAGGGCCCTGTGCAAAACATATTGAAAAATCAAGATATCTTCATAAGTAACCTTAAACCCTACATTAACCAGTGCTAGACATAACCTCCTCGTGCACCTTGTCTTGTGCATGAGGGATGTATGCCCTTAACATGCCACGGTAGCCAAGCGGATTACAGAGTCCACTCTTTCACAAGCGATGTAGTTGCTCAGCGCTTGTGGTAGCGGATTTATTATCCTTCAGTCGTCTTTTACGACAGCCGCAGCAAGAGATGGGGTGGTGCCATTCTAAAGCCGGTCGAGATCATGCGGCTCATCTTCATAAGTGTGTAGTATAAATTATATTCATATACTTACCACGTGTCACTGAAATAACGCAAAAAAGCTGAAAACAAGTTGGTCAGTATTGAAAGTAGAATCGATTCTAACAGTTTTTACAATAGGTTTTTTTTTTCATGATTTATAGTACATTTCTAGTATATCTTTTATTCTACGCGCAGTTACTGCCCTGTATTGAGTAATGAACGCTACGAAAGTGTTAGGTAGAACAACAACACTACACGTTTGAAACTTTTGCGTTATTCTCTAAAATAATTTTATTTTTCGCTAGAACGGTTTTATATATTTTAAATTAGTCGACGTGTTTTCAGGTTTTGCGTTATTTCAGTGACACGTTGTATATTGAGTGTTGGTCGTGCGGTGTGTGCCGGCTTTAAAATAGCGCCTCCCCATCTATTCCCATGGGTGTAAAAGGCGACTAAAAAATAACAAAGCCGCTACCATAAGCCTTGAGGAACTAACATTACCTCTAAAAGATGGACTCTCCAACCCGCTTAACCAGCGTGATGTTTTAAGGTGATACATTCTCTCATTCTCGATTCTCATGCACAAGACGTGCATGAGAAAACCCGTGTCCAGTAGTGGACGAAAAAAGGGTTGGTTAAATGTTTACGGTTACGCTATAAATTGTTAAATGGCAAAAAAATAATAAGGACCTAATTATTTAGGGGTCATGAGGTTGATTACTTTATTTTTGGCCTTTTCAGGAAGACGATATATAAAGATAACGATAATTAATACAATAAAGAGAATTTATTATTTATGCCTGTACAAATTATTACCTGTGCAGATGGACCTCGACCCAGCAGGGTGTCTCCTTGATGGAGGTGCGCGGGTAGTCGGGCCCCCAGCCCTTCACGAACGACAGCCGTACGATGCACAGCCGCCGCAGGTCGTCCACGCCAATACCCGCCGCTGCGCTCAGACCTCGTCACAGAAAGATTATTTTATAATGAATTAAGCCATACATAGCTGTGCAAACAGATTCCCAGCCATTTTTTGGCAATGGCTCTTTTTCAGTAAAAATAAAAAAAGCATACTTAGTGCCCTCTAGCCTAGACTATATTATTTACTAGCGGTGCTAGCCACGAATTTGTAATCGCCGTAGAAAATACATAATTAATCTGGATAAAAAGTACCCTAAATGTTAACCCAACATATAAGTTATAACTCTTGCCAAGTTTCATTAAAATCTGTCCAGCTGTTTTGGCATAATGCGCGTTCAGAGAAAATTAAAAAAAAAAATGTTGTTTTGGATGTGTATCACGTTTTTTTTTAAATATTCAACATACAAACGGCTCTATTACGATGTTATTATATGTATAGATGTGAATGAAGGATAAGAATATGTCACAGTGTTGACACCGTGCACGCACATCGCGCACGCACATCGCGCACCCTGTTTTACGTTGTCAGCAATTTGCGGTATAGCGTCACTGTCCGCACGCCGAAATGAATTGTGCACTTTTAGTCAATTCATGTATTCATAAAATGGAAGACAATAGGAGTTATTTATTCCACTTTCTGAAACTGCATTGTACATCGGAAATCTATAATCTCCACATTGCCTTACATCTATCTCTGTTAGGAAATATGATTATTTATTAGTCTGGTATGATACACAAATAGAAAGACAGGTCTTTCCACCTTTCCATCGTTGAACCAATCTTTTATTCAGACCGAATCGTGGGAAAATCGTGCCGTACGTCCATTACCTCTTTCCAGCGCGCTCTTTGACTTCCTACAAAGTCTGGTGCTGTCCCTCTATTTATATCCACTCTCCCCTTTCTGGGACTTAACAACACATTGGCAAACGTTCCGACTGCGACATTTTCTCATAGGATAGAGGGGTTCTTCAGAAATAAATAATCCAATCTTCACTTCAGCAATTTATTTTTTTAATAATTTTTGTACTAATAAAAAAACACCTAAATAATGAGTTTTTTATACATTGATTGTTATGTATACAGTAGATCAATGGCATGCGGAAGCAAGCTTTCATGAGATATTCATTAATATAAGCAGCACTGCACTTAAGGCTTTTCCGAAGTGTAATATGCACGTTAAACGAAAATTCGATAGGAGAATCAATCAAAAAGTAATCGAGTAAAAGAATTTGGAGCAAATTTTAATTTAAGTTTATTAGCGGGCAGTTGTTGTAATTTAGTAGCAAGCAGGACAATATTCGGAAAAGGACAATACTCGAAAGAGTATTGTCCCACTTCGAGCAACTCCATCCGAGTTTTCTTCCTAAATTTTTCCCATCCGTACGCAAACTCTCACAGCCGTCTGAAATGCGTTTTAAGTTTACGAGGTACCGGTAATAAACCGGGCCCGCCTTCTTATGCCCTGTCCCCTTCAGCATCTTCTCGCGCACATCGTTATAGAAAAAACATACCCACAGAACGTAATGCATCTTCCACGCCGCATCCGCACATGTTACTAATATTAATCTGCATGTTGTTAGTATTTAGTCTGTTATGATAATAAGAAAAACTCACATTATTTTATATCTATTTTCTACTTGGCATCCAAAGGTTGCCTGGAAGTGTTTTGAAGAAAAGGCTGCCTATTGTACTTTTTATGCTCCTTACTTATCTATCTAAAACTCACATTTGATCATGGCTAGGTGCGTGCGTGAGCTGTATCTGTCAGGCGACGGCGGCGGACTGCGACTGCCAATGCGGCACGCAGGTGGAACACCTGCGTGCTATGTGGTACAGTAACACTTACATTTGTTCATTCCCGGGTGCGTGGGCTGTATGTGTCCGGCGACGGCGGCGGCCTGCGCGGCCGCGGCGGCCTGCGCCGTAGCCGCCTGTGATTGCATCTGCCGGTGGCACTGCCGCAGGTCGAACACCTGTGCACCACAAACAACACTTTATACAACTCTACATGACATTCTATTTATATAAGGATTCGTGGCAAGAGGTTCGCAAAACGTCATGCAGACGCAAAATGCCATTCTCAGAGTCTCATTTGCAGAATTCCATTCGCAGAAAGTCCCATTCGCACAAAATTCCGTTCGTACAATGTGTCATTTGCAGAAAATCCCATTCGCAAAATGTCGCATCAGCAGATTGTCTGACTTACAACTATCACGTCTACGTCATAAACGAGTTGGTTCACAATAATATTTTTAAGCAACAAATTATTAGGTTGGAATTGGAAGTGTATTATAATTTCAGTTGGAAGTGAAATTTCGTTATTATCCGTATGTTTCAGAAAATAAGTGTTTAAACTAAAGTTGTAGAGCTTTACGAATCCTATCCAACAACATATATACCAGAGTTCCACTACAAGCAAAATGGTCTCCGTACGGACTCCATTCGGCTCGCAACCGTAAATTACATTATATAATGTATATGTTTCCACGAACAAAGAGGCAACCGAAGCGGACTGAGAAAAAATAAGTGTGAACTAGTCTACTCCACTTTGCTATCTTCATAATGGATTTTTTTTAATACAACCTTCAGGCTATTTTACTAATTTCACTCTGTTCATTTCGACTATTTCAAGGCCATTTCCCGCTCGCAATGAAAGGTCGGTACGAGTATGTACAGATATATATTTTTTAAATAATATAAATCTTAATCGAGATGTAATAATATTTTTTCGAAATTCGAAAGTTCCTGAAAATCTCACTAAAACACTGATTAATTTACAAGTGTTGCTTAAAATATTCTTCGTGCAGAGATTCAATGTTACAAATCAATTATTTTGGTAGCAGTACTATAGAGTAAACAGTTACGGAGTAAACTAGAAGATGCACCTGGACACGTGCCAATATTTGGCACTTTTAAATGATATAGACCTTCTTTCTATAATAAACAACAACAATAATTACAACCTACCTTTATACATGCAGAGGGGTAGATCTTGTGTACAGCATCGCCCGGCGCTCTACCGGCCTCACGGTCCAGGTAATACGACTGTACGAATACAGAGTGGTCCGATAAACAACGAAGCCATACATCGCCTTCGCCGCGTAAGTCTAACTGAACGCCTTTGCCGATATGCAATCTGTAACAAACAAATATTTTTTTAAATATTAGACTATTTCAAGCCCATGGGCCACGGTATTCTCAATTCATATACAACCCCGTCTCAAGTCTCTTCCATCTCGACCCGAAGAATATTGGGCCCATAACTTTTTAACTGTCACTTTGATTTAAATTTAGTTTGTATTTTCTAATAGGTCGTGAAGAAATAAAATAAGCCATAAGTAAAAATGTTTTGAAGTAAAAATCATAAACACATACCTCGCTCGTTCGCTCTGCTCTGTCCTGTGAACGTTACTTAATGCTCCTAGACAAAACCGGTTGCCACCTGATGGGTCCACATAACCGTCCACCTGAAATAAAATAAAAATAAATAATAAATTAGCATAATATATCAAGTTAGGTGACTCAATCGTCGAGATGTTTTCCAAGATTACTTACAGTGACATTGGGTCTACTTGACGGAACTTTAAATGTTTCTCCAACTTGCGTGTCCAGTTCGAAGTAAGCGACAGAACACCAGTACTCCGGCGCGGGCTGACTTGACAGTAGGCCGCCAGGGTTGCCGTTATCTAGAAATGTACCATTACAATCAGTGTTACCATGCAACTAAAATTTTTAATGTTAATCATTAATTTTCAATTAAAACTTATTTCACTTGTCAGTTTAAAATTAGTCGACTAATTAATTAAATAAAAATTTAATAGATTAATGTCAATACTGGTTACATTGTTGCCACTTTTGTGGCATATTTCCTCAAGATTAAGGTTCAAAAATGGGAAAAATAAGTAATTTCAAGTAAAAACCTATTTATCTCTCATTTAATCTTACTAGAGATATTATAATCTACATTTTTACATAAATAAATTAAATATAAACTTTAAAATCGATTGTAATGGTGATTGATATTGTTATTGGATTGATTTGCACGGTTTTACAATAGAATGTGTAGCATCTAAATGAAATTGTCATCTGTGTTGCACTCACATTTCCGCAAATAAACTATTATTATTATCATTCAAGTTACATTATTGAAAATGGCCCGAGTGAAATAGAAAAGGTAAAAGTCAACGATATTAGATATCTGATGATTATGACAATGACGATAGTTGATGAATGATCAGAATTATTGGGAAAAACAATATTCCAATCATAATATATAATGCATTGTATACAATTTCTATTTGATGAAATATAATAATAACAAAAACGTTTATATTTATTTATAAACATTTAACTCATCAAATGAAGCCCTGGCCCCCACACTAGGACAACCTGTATCGTTTATTAGCGTTGCCACATGTCCCGTATTTGCCGGGACGTATCGTATTTATAGCCATTTTATAAAGGTCCCACTGTGACGCAAACTAGTAAATTCGTACATATAAGATAGTCAGTTATGTGTGCTGCCATTAAGGTTTGATGAACCAAAGAAATATTAAAATTATCAAAAGTTTACAATTAAACATAACAAATGTTGCCTTTAATCGTTTGGCTAAAGGCAAAATTAGTGTTACGAATTGTATTATTATTTTTCCATTTCTTTCTGTTTCTAATATAACGAACAATTACAAAATCCGGGCCCTTTCGTTAATTGTAATTTTAAAAAATCGGTCATACCCGTTCCAATATACCAATAATATATAATGACGATGAGCGATGAACGGTTAAGCAACACACACGACATTAAGTTAAAACGAGTCTCACAGTAATGGTGGTGGTGTGGTGCCGCGTCAACGGCGACGGGGACGGCTGGCGGGGGCGCCAGGCTCTGTGTGTACGTCAGCGTGTTGTTGCCCGTCCACGTGCCTACAGCGGACCAAACACTTGTAATATGCTTCGATCGAGCTCATGTTTAATAGGGATGTGGAAAATAATCGATTTTTATTTTATTCGATTATTAATTTTAAAAAATCCTTTTTAATAATCGGTTCCACTAGAAGTAATAACACTGATTAACAAAATTTTGACCTGGAAATGTCTCATGAAAGCCACTATGATTTTCTGCTATGCACTGCACTATGCAATAACACTACCAATTTAAAACTACCAATTTGTGGTGATAACTGATAATAAAGTACAAATTCTCTATACACATTTTAAACATTCGCGTTTTGTACACATTTTATATTCTAAATCGGGGTCTGAACGAGTAGGTAGGTTGTAGGTAGGTAGGTAGGTTGTAGGTAGGTAGGTAGGTTGTAGGTAGGTAGGTAGGTAGGTTGTAGGTAGGTAGGTAGGTTGTAGGTAGGTAGGTAGGTGCAAACCACGGCACGGTTTGCACCAGACGTGGTCACGAGTTGACTGCGTGGTCACGAAACGTCGAATAGGAATAAAAGGTAAACAAATACCTTTTTTATACGCGTTTAAACCCGATTTAGAATATAACATGCAGAAATTCTCTAATTTAGAGCCGTTTCTTTAATTAATTAAAAATCGATTATCAAGGAAGAAGAAAAAAAATCGATTTTATCATCCATTTGTCACATCCGTAATGTTTAATGACTCAATCCCCATACCATGAGCCTATGTGTCAGCACGGGATGATGTTCCACTCTTCTCATCCACGCACTATGAACTAATTCGAAGTCGGTCCATATAGCCAGAACTAGTGACACACTGTGCTTCCCAGTATTTAATATCCATTCAAGGACTCGTCAGTCATCGGTTGTTGGTCCAGCTGCAGAAACCTTCCCCCTGCCACTTCAGCATGCTGATTCTATGAGCTATTTTATGACTTTCTTTGGCAAATCTTTTTCAGTTCTTATTCTGTAAACAAACACTGAGCATAGCTCAAAAAAAAAGTTCTCTCCACGCCTTATTAAGCGACTTTAAAGTTATGAATCGGGAATATCTAGAGGCCAATAAGTATACTTAATATGTTTTTCATAGAAGCATCATTTGATGGAGATGTGCACATCGAACATATCGTAAAGCTTTTTTTCATTCACTATGAATCCTTCCTAAAGGTTAAGACCCAGATAAATAGAAAATTCTGAGATGTCTTAGATTCAGATTGAATGCTTAGAAACTAACCTTTACACAGACTAAATATGTGCAGGGCCTATAAAACATGACTTTGACTAAAGACTCATAATTACACCCGGAATCTCTCGAATAGTTCGGGCAAGAAAATTGTATACGAGTATTTTATACGATTCTCACCTGCAACTGTACAGATGATAAATGTGCACGACGAAACCACGAGTGCACAAAAAAATCAGTGTGCCAGTGATATCAGAGGGAAATGCACTATAAACTGCAATAAGTATAGTAAATTGAAATCATTGCGAATAGTGTGCACTAGCGTCCCAAGTTTCGGAGAAAACGGAGTTGTCTGAATGAGGTTGCACAAGGGGTAAATAGCGTCGGAAGCACTTCTGAGCATGCGCAGTAAAACCATATAAGGTTTGAATCTCTTTTCTCCCGAGTTATGTGATGTTATTTACATGTATACCGTTATAGAGTGTATAATGTTGTGTTTTATTCTAGTCATAAGAAACAAGGATAGCAATATAAAGTAGCGAACTATATAGAGAAGGAAGGACAAGGAGTGACGTCATCCCGGCGCTCGCTTCCAGACCCTCTCCTTCACTCTTCCCGTTTCCCTTTGCTACTCGCAAGGAGAGGCGAGGAAATAAAAGTTACGATTCATCGAAAGGGCTATCAATTCCTGTCTTTCACTAAGGAAATAGTATCTTTGTGCAAAATAATAATTGACCTATAGGTATATATTTTGTAACTTATAATATAAGAAAAGTATGGATGAGGAAGAGTAAATTAATTCCTCAGGGAATGGCCCCCGATCGCAAGACAACTCCTATAAGTAGAGGAAGCCCGAGCCTTACCGCACAGTTCAAGTTGCACAACGGCCCAGTTAGTACTATGTAAAGTAATAAGTAGGCAAATCTCTACGAGAAAGTGAGCTCGTTGCCCACCACCGCTTCCCACACCCCTGCAGTTTTGTGTGAAATGGTTCTTATTACCAGTGAAGCGCGGTGTTTCTCTTTCCGTATTTCCTCCCCCAACAAGCCCCGTTGACCTTCACCGTCATCAATAAAAACTGATAACAGTGGTCATATGATGATAACAGTTGTACACGGCGTGAGAATTCTTGACCGATTTTATCTCCTGAACGCGTTCGAGAAACTCCGTAAATGAGCCTTAATTCTTAGACTGAGAAACATCTATTTAAATGTCTATTAAATCTTTCTTAGCTGCATCCTAAGTTTCAAATTCATCTCTTACAAGCTTTAATCAAATTCAATTACACTGGAAGTGTTTCTGTGGGCAACTTACCCTGCTGTTGCTGAGTGCGCGTCGGTTGGGGCTGCGGGGCGGGACTACCTCCGCTCGCGAACCCATTCTGTTGTGTGCTTCCAACTCCACTGGAACCCGACCCCGCTGGCAGTGACACAGTACCTACTGAGAGAGAAGAACAAGATTATTAGATTTATCTATTATATTAAAAATCTTGGATGCGCGTAGCGCGGCTACGCTTTATGGCATCAGTAACAACCGCTACGTGCGCTACGACAGCTTTAGATGCGCGTAGTACTGCTATACTTATTGACGTCAGCAACAACCGCTAAGTGTGCTACGACAGACAAAGTAATGAAGGGGCGCCGCGGCGCGAGTAATGCGGGCAATAGTTCATCTCTCTTGGCTGTGACGCCGCGTCGGGGGGACATTTCTCTTACAAAATAGACTTTGCAGGTTGGTAAATTTCGGTCTGGTCCCCTTTTTACACTACTTAGATTTTAACATGCTGGACATGAGCCTCCAACTGACAGTCGTCTATACAAAGCATGTATAGCGGCTGAAGAAACACCTGCCAATGCGTTGCTAGGATGCATGGGTGTAGCGTCACATGGGGCGAACATCATCGGCGCTATACTCTTTCCTGGAGATCTTCAGGAAGCCAAAAAAAATTTCTGGAGGAAGGTGGGGTGGGGTATAGCCGCAAATATCGACCATCTATTACTGGGAATGAACAAACATGCACAATGGTCGCAGAGTCCGACTAAATGCGGAAACCTACCAGTTAAAGATGAAGATAAGGAATGTATGGCCTTATGGCAGGATGTACGCGACGCTGGTCAAACGGATTGGCGAATCCACACTTTTTGAGGTTTGTAGTTCCTCAGGCCTGTGGTAACAGCTTTAGTCGCCTTTTTGCGACACCCATAGGAAGAAATGGGGTTGTGCTATTGTAAAGTCACACGATAGATACCACAAGGCCAAGAGTCGGTATTAAATGAAAAGAAAAGGCTCATTTTACGGAAGCCAATAGGAGCCACAATCGCTAAACATTGTTAAAAAAATCAATGTAATATCAAATTACCTGGCAAAGTTTGCGTCAATTGTGATTCAGCCGTTGTTGGTTCTGTTGTGAAAAAGGTTGTATTTGATCCGTCTATTAATGGGGTTGTACCTCCAGGCGACATACTCACTGGCAGTGCGGCTATAAAATAGTACATATATTTTTATTTGTCCTTTCGTAATTTAATTTCCTTGTAATTATTCTCCACTGCAAACGAAGACACTCCACTACATTCTTACAAGACATTAAGCTGTGTGGAAATTACAGGTCACACATTATATTAATATTCAATCACATTAAATCATTTACATTTGCAGTAAAAAATACTCTTTAGAGGTGCAAAAATAATCATGCAACAGTATACAGTACGTACAATCATAAGTACAACGAAAGGTGCAAAATAAAATAACAAGCTTACTATGGTTCATTCTTTTAGGCAGCCACATCGCTCTGGCGTCCATCGTATCGGGCGGTTCCAATTTTGGTACTATGACCCTCTGTTGTCCCATGACCATTTGTTGTGGACTTGGCATTGACATTCCTTGACTTATATTCGGCATTTGGGGCGTCCCGGGTGACATTTGTGCAGGCGCAGGGGCCATTCGTGGCGACGCCATTTGTGGAGCGTTGGTCCCCATTTGTGGCGTCCCTGGACCCATTTGTGGCGTTCCGGGGCTCATTTGTGGAGTCCCTGAACCCATTTGTGGCGTTCCGGGACCCATTTGAGGCGTTCTTGGCCCCATTTGTGACGTGCCCGGGAGCTGATTGCCGCTAGGGTGATTTGAGATCATTTGTGTAGTCCCCGGCGAGTGGACCATTTGTGGCGGCGCACCCGGCGGCCGGATAGGGGTCCGAGAGCCGTGTGTAGGCGAAAACAGGTTTGGAACACCCTCTGGGGCTATCGGAACGCAAAATAAATTATCATGCTTTGCAAAATAAAAAATATATAACACAGTTCTACACAAAGACAACATAAATAATGCTAAAAATTTTGCTTTTTATTGAAATCTTTTCTTAACTCTACATAAAGTAAAATTGAATAATTTCCCTCACCTTGTCCCTGATTTATAATAATGTTAGTAGTCTGGAACTGTTGGTGGTGGTGTGGTATTGTTGAATGGTGATGTCTAGGGCTGGTAGCGTGGTGCTGAATGGTTACCAGTTCACCAGTATCCATATCCATACCATTGCCACTGAGACCTGCTGTGTATTCATCTTTCACTAGTCTACTGGGGCCTGATTGTAGTGTTAAACCAGAGAGATCTGAAATATTATTTTATGGTTTGTGTAAGTTTGAGGAATATAATTTAGAATGTTTGTATGCGAACATGAAAGTTATGAACATGCTTTAAACGTCCGACAATCGACAATTCTCATTTTGCATGCCACGATAACTTTGTAGGAACGTCTACATACGAAATCGAACAATCAACCACATAATGCCTAATAGTTATTATGTTATTCGTACACTACAAAAATGAGTATCATTCATAAAAACCACATTTCATTTTATTTTGAAAAATTACACCCAATAACACTAATTAATCCGGCATCAATATTTACAATTAGATTACAATTAGAACGTATTGTTTATTTACATATAACATGTTTTTAAACATATAAAAAAATAGCACTATAATAAAGTATTAAAGTAAAAAAAAATCGAAATACTATTTCAATGTCGAGGCACCTACATTTGGCTAAAAAGGTGTGTTCAGAAATTCAGATCCCTGTCATTTTGACACTTTTTGTAATTTTCGTTATTTTGTGTCTTTTTTGTCACTACGTCATTTTTTAACATTTATTGTCATTAGATGTCACTTTTTAAGATTTTTTTTGTTATTTTGTGTAATTTTTGTTACTTTTTGGCTATGTAATTTTTTTGCTATATAATGACCTCATTAAGTTGTTGGTTTAAGTTAATTAATGTAAAAGCATGGGGTGGTCAAAAATTTGGAAAAAGTAGCAAATTTTTATCAAGACGGCGTCGCGTGACACTGCACGACCTTTGGCCTCGCGAAACTCGGTGAGTGACTGCAGATGCAGTAGTTGGATTTAGCTTGGCCTGCAACCTCGCGAGACGCAGCTCGGCTTTCGCCCTCGCATAACTTACAAGGTGGAGGAGGGCTAGGGTTGCGGTAAGGCGCCTTGGGCTTTAGCTTCGCAAATATTACTGACTAGTGGAGATCAGAATCAGAGATTTTTTTAATCCGCTATTATTACTATTAGGAATCCGCCTTGAATATATTTCTCTGGGGATATTTCTAAGTGGAGATGCTCCTAAGAGCTAAATAATAATCTTGAATAATGGTGAAATTAAAAACTTATTCTAAAATTGATATTAAGACGCCCCAAAATCCCCAGATATCAATTCTCATTTGAATCATATGAATTTGAAAAATTGTCGCCACTTGAATCCACCATCTTTAAAAAGTTGTTTCTCTCATGTCATGCTCAATTAATTTAAGTGCCAATCCCATATCTCTTACTGCTATGGAAAAATGGACGAAAGAAATTTGTATCATGAATTTTCTTGAATTTTCAAATTTCTAATTTTTCCGTGACCTCGTCAAATTACTTTCAGTATTATATTTATGTTTTTGTGTCTAGATATTATGGAAAACTATAACTGTTCAGCGACTTTTGTTGTTGACTCTACCAACATCTTGAGATATACTTCAAATCAAAGCTTTTATTTTATAGATATTTTAATGATAAGATACTTCATGTCAAAACCATGGATTAACTATCACTTTAGCAGTAACAATTGTTTATAAGAATAATGCTATATCATAACAATAACTGTCACTAATTTTATGTTTATTGGTGGGTTAAGATGGCATCAATATATTTTTTAGTTTGTGTATGAAATAAGATGACAGGCAGAACAAATGCATGGATGAACACAAAATAAAATATTTGGTATTACCTGAGCAAATTTACATTATTGTTGATAGACAATTTTATGACTGAAAATTACTTACTTTCAAGATTCTGTTTAAATAGAAACATGCTCTAAACATCTGTTTTTAAAGATAACAAAATAAATAATTGATATTTTTTAAAGATTTTGGCTCAATAACTTGAATAGGAGGGGTACTATCAACAAGGTCCCTTTTCTCAGACAATGACACATAAGCTACTTCTAGGTAATAATTATAATAAACGTGTCCTAGCCCTTTAATAGGTAAGCAGCTGTGTTAATCTAATTGTATGCAAAATAACAAGGAGTGGACAACAAAGCCACGTCTAGACATAAAACTTGTTCTGCACAGAGAAATATTTAGTACAGGAAGTATAGGGAATAAGATGCTTTAGTTATGGCAAAATTCTTTTAGAATTAATTGCCGCAAGGTTATCAACAAAAAATATTATTGTGGGAATAGATTTCTAATTTTATCCCAATTAATACAGACCATTGTTATGTTGATATTCCTTGAATTAAATTTGGAAATACTATAATATGATTGAATGAAGATATGACTTTAGACAACAAATTTTATCTATATTAGATTTTTATCAAAAATAAACTACAGGATTTCTACCAAGGAAATTTATTAGACCTGCTTTAGAAAACTGTTTTAAAAGAAGAACTATATATAAACAAGTTTAATAATATAAGTTTTTTTTCTTACCTATCCCTGGAGAGACAACCCTTTCATAGTGATAAGGGTTAACACAAACTGAGTCACATTTGAGGTCAAAGGCAAACTGACAAAATTTGACATGCTTTAGTTCATTCTTGTGGAGGTCTGGCCAACGCCAAATGCGAGCATATATCACATGTGGGAATCCTTTGCGGCCTGCAACCTGTAAATAATTGAATTTTTTTACTAAAAATAATTAAAAGTGTTGAAATCCTCTAACACAATTATGGTTATGGTAATATATTCCTGCTTTACAATCTAAAGCAAGTAAAGTGAATAATAGGCTTTAATCATAAAAATATTAATAGCAAAAGACATTTATGTTTAAGAATTTTACTGAATATATTGGATTACATATTATTATATGTACTACAATAAGTTTTACATTTATTCATTAATAACACATAACACATTGTTTAAATTATAAACATGATCACACTCCATACCAATATCACATTTTAATTATATTTAAATATTAATATAGTTAATTATTATTAGCTGATTCACAATTATTATAAGCTGATTTGTAATTATTATTAGCTCATTTGTAATTATTTTTAGTTTAGATTTCAGTAACATTGTTAACCAACTATTTCTATAAATGATAGTTGTGCATTTTGTAAAATAAAATAGAGAAATAATTATAATAAAGAGAAACAATGAATGGTACAATGAGATAATATATGGTAGCAAATTTAAAGATTATAAAATTTTCAATAAAAGGGTTAGGTTTGGGTTCTCTGGTGGCAATAAAAAAAATAAGTACTGTGAACATTGACTTGGTAATGACACTTAGTAATTTAAAAATTATTTACTTCAGTTATTCATAGATTTTCTGATTGTTTAAGTACAAGTCATAAAAAAGTACTTGAATACCTGTAATCGTCCATCCAAAGTCCGCTGTATTGTTACACATTTACTTGGATGTGCTCCATTTGTTGTTATAGCTGTTATGAGTGAGTCTAACTCGTCCCGTTTCTCCTTCAGTTTCTTTACAAGTGATTCGATGGCACGCTTTGAGAAGCCTTCACTCTCCCCACCTTGCCGGTGACACATGAGAGAGTGGACAATGCTTAGGCACGCATCGGCTGAAGTGGGCGCTGTCGTATTCATGGCTGAAAATGCAAGAAATTACAACAAATTGTGTAATAATAAATAATAATTCATACTTTCCGATGACACAATGAGAGAGTGGACAATGCTTAGGCACGCGTCGCCTGAAGTCGGCGCTGTCGTATTCATGGCTGGAAATACAACAAATTACAACAAATTGTGTAATATAATAATTAATAATTAAATAATAATTCATACTTTCATTTAGGACATTTTTTGTAGAAGTGTAATGTATTTTAATTAGAAGTAATTTTGTAATACAAATAGCAATCACATATTTCGAAGTTTACGGGTTCATTCTGAAAGATTACTCATCCACAACTACCAGATTCATTATCGGGTATTTATATGGACATAGAAACAAATGTCATAACAACTGCGATTAAATGGTATAAATGACAATTTTATAATAACTCCTCATCAACTTTAATATTTTTAACACTAATTTACTTCAGAAATGTAACAAAATATCGTAAAATAAAAGAAAATAATAATTTGCAGACTAGATGTTCAAAGAAAAGAACACGGAAATCTCAATACCTGGTAGTTATATAACAATATGGTCCGATTCCTAAAAATGAAATTTATTCTTTTTAGACACAAAATCATCAATTTATTCAATAAATTGATTTCCTTTATTACTAGATGATACCAAAACAGAATGCGACATTTTGGTAGAGCATAGACAATTTAAAAGTTCGATAGGAAGATTGTCGGTGTTAAAAACAAAGTCACTCTGTCAACAAAAAACGTAATTTAACGACAATTATCGTTAAAGAAGGAATTTTTTTTTCATAATTTATTTTGACACTGGCTTAGTTATTGGTCCACTTATAGGAAATAAATCTGTTTAGATAGGGAATCATATAAAACATAATTGTTTTTATTACGTCATTGTCCAGTGCCGTCCGATAAAGAGTCGCTCATAAAGTGATAGTAGGTTTACTGACAGCAGAGTTGAACTCCTTGAAAGAAGACAAAAAATGCAGTCTCACGCTTTTATTTAATTATCACAAACATTATGCACTAACACTAGGCACTTTGAAGTTCAATAAACTATCATTAATTAAATCACAAATCACTCAATACACATTTTTTACTCTACTTTACTTTAACTTCTTGGGTACCTGCCAAAATATAAAGGCCCAGTTTAGGGTATGTTCTAAAACGTGCAAAATAGCTAATTGTTCAACACAACTCAATCAAATATAATCAAGTCTCGGAAGAACACTAACACAGTCTAACCAAGAGATTACTTTAATCTAACGTAAAACGAAACATTACTGTTGATTGTCGAGTTGGGCTTATTGACATTGACAGCGAATTTTGACAAGATAAATTAACTCGTTTTTTTAGTTTCTTTTTGATCTCTTAAAATTGTCATAGAATAAATAAATAAATCTTATTATATGATTAGTATAATATAACCAACAGATGTTTTAAATACTCGACGTGGAGCTGTGTGTACCACGTTTATAATAGGAGCTAATGAAGTGGGTGGATTCCGACTAATCAGACGGAATCTGATTTATTTGTGACATGCCCACAATATTGATGAATACCGCCTATGATGAAAAATGAAGGGTGTCGATAGTTCTCCAGCGGATAGCGAAGGAATGACAAACAAACCCATAATAACATGTTAGTAGAAATGTATTTATTTTTCTGTATCCTTGGTTCATTTTTTAATTGATTTTTTTAATTACCAGGCGCCGGAGACTGGAACCTGTTCTGCAGCATAGAAGCGCCACTCGTAGCTGCGATACCTCAGGACACGTGTGAGTGGAGAAGGTCATATGGCCGTGTCACCAAGGCAGTAAGCTTAGAAGCAACATTTGTGAAATATAATCCTGATAAAGTGCAATCAGAATCCAACTTATTGAAGCGTCCAATATTTAATATTTATTGGACTGACTGTGTGGTAAGTGTCTATTAAAAAAAGGGATATTTGTTTATTTTGGTACCTTTTAAATATTTTATGAGTAATTTGCTAAATAAGTGAGCTCAAAACCAAACAATTTTTTATTCTTACATCCTGTTAATGTAATTTCTATATGAGCTGTTTATCTTTTTGGTTTACATATTTTTAACTAAAAGTTGTTAGTAGATTATTTACTTCTATAAAAAAATATATAAATATCATTTTATTCATATTATTATTTAATCAAATTATACTTATTACTAGTTAATAATAACATCATTGAACACTCTTTATTGCATACAAATAGTTATTACATGTGCACAAATAATAAATGATAGAATACAATAGGCGACCTTATTGCTAAGGCAATCTCTTCCAGGCTAGTTATTATATTCATTTCTACATATTATATTATACTTTGCACATACAAAGCCTACTTTTAAGAGCATTACACTAATAAAAACTTCATGATGTTATATGAGCAATGTGGTACCTTTTTGTTGCTATAGATTTATTAATTTTTGGTTGAAATTTTTGACATTAAATTTTGTTATATCAATATTCTGTTCAATTGAAACATACACTAAGATCCAATTTTTAAATGAAATAAAAATATGTTATTCTTTTAAAATTTCACTATAGTTTCAATGTCTAAGAAACTAGAATTACTAAATAATAATGTTACCAACAATAACTAATTATTATTTATTATTGACCCTTTTCCTGTTAATATCACATGACTTTACAGGATGTAGAATATTATAAGACCACACTAAGAGAAGACATAGAAACATGGCTGAAACAACTAGAGAAAAAGGGCATTACGGACTGGATGATGGTCTTAGTGGAAACTTATGATATTAGGAAAACGAATAAACTATTACCGAGAACCACAGTTTTAGACAAAATCAAAGGGGATTTTGGTGTGAAACAAACTGAAGATAGATTTGTTTCTGTCATAAATCCTATAAAATCTGAGGCCAGGAGTGTGGAGTCATGGCGGTCTTTAGTGGCTAAAGTAAGGCACTTTGTCCTTGTTGCGTACAACAAGGCGTTGATAAAGTTTGAGGAGCACATGAGAGAGCAGAGGGAGAAACGTAATGATCCAGAGTGGGACTTTTGTAAATATTTTATTTTACAGGTATAGTATTCATTAATTATTTAAAAATTTCCTCTTTTCTTTGTTGATTGTCAAGATCTAATTAATTTGTTACCATCAATAATCATCTTGCAATTACAACATATTTCAATTGGAAAAAGGACCCCTTATAAATAGATTTTACTAACAAATTCAGTGGTCCGAAGTCAGAATTAGGTAAGTTAGATAGGTTTGCATTAATTGTAATTTCAAAAATAACATCAAATGACATTAATATTGTTATTTAAGAAAACAAATTTGTCCTTAACGTGTATCTAGGACAAGTAAACATATTATTTAATATACGACTTAAAATGCTATTAATATCTGCTATTAATATCGTATCTGTATACCTATATACCTACTTACAAGAGACATCATTAATTTGTGTATTTATTTGTGCCAATCTCAGGAACCACTATGTATTTAAAAGATTAATTTTATTGCAATAAAATTACATTACAACAATTGGTAGCATGCAGACAAACATACAAATATTCCTAATTGATGATAGGCTGACAACTATTTTTTTTAAATGTTACACTCCAAACCAGAGACATTTTGTGAATCACTAGGAAGTTTCAGGCCATAATCCATCATATGGGCCCAGTGCGGATTGGTAGGTATACACAATCCCAATTTTTTGCAAATTCTCCCAATCCTTTACTCACTGTCTTTATAGTGATATTTAAAAAAAATCATTAGTAAGTAGTAACAGTGATACATGTTGAGGATTTGAACTCACCATCTCACAAATTAGACTCATTCACCCCTAAGCTATCACTATCATATTTATAATTAGCCCAGACATAATACACAAGATATTTAATTAAAAATATGTTATATTAAGGTTAATATTCATGTGATTTTTTTTCTATGTTTTTCTAAATTACAGGAACAACTAGCATTTGTACTAGAAATGCTAGGCTTGTATGAGGAGGCTCTAGTCCAATATGATGAGTTAGATGCGTTATTTTCCCAATTTGTTCTCAACTCCAATGTGGCTGCCAGTCCAAAATGGTTGGACACTTTCCGGCAACCAATCACATCATGGAGAGCAGTTAGACTGACTGCATTTGTACCACAACAATTAAGAGAGCTGATTGTGAAGAAAAATGCCTCACTCTTAGATTTCAGAAGCTACCTCTTCCAACGTCAAAGTGCCATGTTATTACTTACTCTGAAACCTTGGGAGGCAAGTGCTTTATTTTTTTAACCTTTCTTGGACATCATTGTTACTGGAATTTATCATTTTGTCATATCTGCCACCTTCTTTCGATAAAAAAAACTAAATATCAATTGTGGAAATGATTCTCCAAGGTCAGCAGTGCACCGTCCAAGTAGTGCAAGTGGCCATGAGTAGTGGTGACCACTTACCATCCGGTGAGCCGTACACCCATCTGCCACCTCTACTATAAAAAAAATTTGGAAATTATATTTTTTGCATGAAATTCAATTTAATACCAGTGGTACCAGAGACTTCGTTCGCGTGAGCTTCAGAGTGATTCCCCTGAGAATTTTATAATTGATCTGGATATTGACCTGGCACCTAAGTTATAACTATGGCGAGTTTCATTAAAATCTGTCCAGTGGTTTTAGCATGATGCGCGTTCAGACAAACATACAAAAATTCTAACAATTGTTGTTTTGGACTCTGTATCACTTGTCCTTTATAATACAATCACTTATCAAAAAATATTTCATGTACGGACACGGCTCTGTTGCGATTTTATTATATGTATAGAAGAGTACAAGTAATAATTGTAATGAAATATTAGTAGGTATTCCTATTTGCCTAATTTTATTGATTTAATTTATAGATGGACACATACGTATATATATATGTACGGTCTAAAAAATATGAACAAAAGTTAATTTTAAGTTAGATCTAAGTCTTAAGTCATTTGTATATTGAATTATATTCAGAACTTGTAGATAATACATATTTACAATATTCATTCAAAATAATAGTAACAAAAACAATAAGGAACACACTAGTAGTGTTCTTTGATTAAACCGACAATTTAGGGTAGAAGTAGATTTATATTTTCCTGTTGGTCAGCCATCCGCGAAGTGCATGTGTAATTATTGTGCAGTTAGACTAACACACAACGACACTGCATAGCTCATGAAACTCACGATCGACAGCAAATGAGATTTTTTTTAAATTTTTGTCTTAAATTACTTTGTAATATTTGTGGAAAATTAATTGGTGTTGCGTGTCTTGTTTATGAGTTCACTCAATAAATCACTGATTTAAATATAAGAAAGATAATCATTTTCATTGTTCTTTTTATCCAACACCTAGTAATTCATGAAAACTGTGATAGAATCTACATACCGGGTATCACAGTGTGGGGTACCCTCTGACCAGATGGGCTGACGACTTGAAAAACTTCGCCGGAACATACAGCAGATATAAATAGGATTCTGCAAAATGTCATGTGTGCAAAACTTTGACATATCGAGTGAACTATCAAGCTTAATAACCATTAAAACTTGTCCCTCAGATTGCCTCCCGCTGCCTCACCACAGTCCACAACACACTGGTTGAACTATCGGTTCTCAGTGCGACGTCTGTGGAAGGGGCGGCGGCTTGCTGGGCGCACCTAGCTTGCGCCGAGGCGTTACGAGCGTGCGATAAATTAGCACCGGCTGCGTTGGAGCTATGTGCGCCAGCGCAAGCACCCCTGTTGCATAATGCTAAGGATAAGGTAATATTATTAATTAACGCTTTATGACGTTTGGTGTCGTGTGGATTTAGAATAGCACCGTTTAGAATCTCTTCCCGTGGGTATTGTAAAAGCCGGCTAAGGGATAACAAAGCCACTATACCACATGTCTTGAGGAAGTACACCACCTCTAAAAAAATGGACTCTGCAACCTAAAGACCGCCGCCAGCTAGCCGTCTTAAGGCCATACATCCCTGATACACAAAAAATGTACATGAGAAGGCTGGACCCTGGAACATGGTGTCCAGCAGTGGATGATAAAAGAGCTGGTTATAATTTACTAAATAACAGTGAAACATACTCATAAAAGGAAACCTTTACATCTTGTGTTCTTAGTACATACTTATTTATAACTATATCTGCGCATGAGCACCTTATCACCGTAACGTGAGGGGGGGTAAGGATAGATACCAAAATAGGTGCTGGATATGTTTGCTGAATGCACCCCGAGAAGTGGGCAAAAATCACCACCGACTGGGTATCGCAAGATCTATGTCGCCGCAGAGGCAAACCGCTAAGCAAATGGCGCGGTGATCTGAATGTATACATATCTGCGCAACGAACACAAAGTTCGTTGTAAGTGTCAACTCGTACAATTTGCCGCTTTAAGCATTTTTCCTGACGTGCAGTGCAATAAAAGCAGACACTCACGTCTCACGTGTTTTTATTTGGAAAAAGACATTTCTGTGCGGAATCACAAAAAAATCAGTGACCCTGCATAGATTTTGGTCCTTTCAGCTGGATACGAACCAGTGACCTCCAGACCTCTACCGCCTGTGCAATAGGGAATGCTCTGAAGAATTGTTCAATATAATTTCTGCAGTTTCTACAACTCATAGTTCATTGGAGGGTGCAGTTTCTACAACTGCACCCCCCGTCACAGAAGTGCGGCCCATCCGCATTTCCTCGATACGGAGGTATCGCATACTATTCGGTCCAAAAATAATTTTATACCGCGAACCCGTAGGCTGTGGAACAGACTGCCTCAAGAGGTCTTTCCATTAAGCTAAAATATGGAGTTCTTCAAGAAAGCTGGGAATAGGATTTTGCAAGGTCAACGGCGCATCCGCATACCCCCTGGTGTTGCAAGTGTCCATGCTACTTCAATATAAAAATAATATAAAAAAGACGTTTTTTATTCGTTTTAGTACATGGCTTGCATAAAAGGTTTACAAATAACACAAAAAAAAGGTTTTTAAAAATCTTTTTTTTGTATTATTTTATTTACACCTTTTTAGTTAGAAATATTTCTCAATCTATCCATTTCAAGTAACGCATCATTACGGTAAAAAGTCGTGTTTTGTTTTGCAAAGTTTCATGTGCATGCTACTAACCATTGAGAAGTGCCCTCATGAGGAGACAATCCTGGCTGCAGCATCAATTCATGGTGTAAATAATGTTTAGCTATCAAAATTAAACCTACATGCAAAGTTACGTATCTCTGCTACTAATCGTTGAGGAGTGCACTCATGAGAAGACAATCCCGGCTGCAGCATCAGTTCATGGTGAAGATCATGTTTAGGTGTCAAAATTAAACGTATATGCAAAATTTCGTGTCCGTGCTCCTAACCGTTGAGGAGTGCCCTCGTGAGGAGACAATCCTGGCTGCAGCATCAGGTTATTTCTATCATTTTAGTGTATTGTCATCGGAACTGAACAAGCATGCAAAATTTCAAAGTCGTAAGTTTAGAGGAAGTGGTTCAAATTTGGCTTGCAAGATTTGAACCAAACATACTAACAGGTGAAGTTAAATAAAAGCTTGTAATAAAAACCACTCTCAAGAGATTTATGACTTATAAATTCTTTCCAGCTTCACGAACTAGGCAAACTCTGTGGTCTACTACCAGGGTCACCAGACCCTTCCTCGGAACAACTGCACCTAGTAGTGATGCTATCTGCGGGTATGGGGGACAGCGAGCCAAATAGCCAGCGGCCCACACCCACCGATAGATTGAAGGAGGCTTTATGCAGTAAAAACAGTTTTCAGAGATATTATTTGGAATTGGCTGAGTTGGCTATGGGCACGTATAAGCATATTGGGAGGTTAAGGTGGGTATTATTACACTAATGTAACCCTTTTTTTTGTAGGTAGAAGGTGACAGAAGACCTGGTAGTCCACTTTATGGTAAGTGGATACTGTCACCTACGGAAAATCACGATACTTCGGACGACACGTGCGCGGGGTGCCTTTGCAGACTTGTGAATTTGGAAAAAGGATTTTAAAGAAAGGGAACGAGTTTTCCTTTCTCCATTAGACTCCCGTTTCTGCTTCGGTGCTTTATTATATATGAATAATAAATTGACTGGTAGAGAATGCCATAAGGCATTAAGACCGCCTTTTGTACAGTGTTTGAGGGCCATAAAATAAGTACATTTGGCTAACTTTACAGGATAATCACGTTAATATTTTTTCCATATTAGTGGTTACTATGAGATCAAATAAATTATCCTGTTGACTCCTAAAAATACTATCCTGTGTCTCATCAATATGTTGTAATCTGACTTCACAGTTGCCAATAATTTAAGCGGGTATCTTTATCTAACTATCTTGTACAGTTACGATGTATCAATACCCAATGTAATGATATATTTCTGTTCATTAATAATATACAATTCACAGCTCTATAATTGTCGCATTTTTACAGATTCGCCCGTCTAATCGGTCGTGACCTAGCAGAGTTTTACTCTGAACTGGGCGAGACCGGCAAAGCCGTGGTATTTTTAATGGATGCATTAAGGTCTTACGAGGAGCAAGGGTGGAAAGACCTCGCCGCACAGACCAGGCTTGAGTTGGTCGCTGCTGCCAAGAAGATGGAGGATGTCGACAGGTAATATAAACACACTCGCATGCACACGCCGACACGTATGCACGCACACATACACACAGAGACGCTCGCACGCACATGTAAGTTCACAGGAACACAAATACGTAAACACACTACTATTACTGCTAACAGCATATGTCTCTCCACTGCTAGATATAAAAATCCGTCACCACACACGGCCTTCTGCTATTCTTATCCTGCCACAATGCACGACGATAAGTCATAGTTCTCCAGAAGACTGCCGTAAAATGTATTTGCTATGTAAGTGCTTAAAAAATGAGTTAAATATGCCAGAGCCTATTTCCCATCCCACCCTGTACCATCGAGTAAAGAGTATTTATCCCATGTATATTAGGTGTTTACTTATGAAATGACCGATTTGTATGAGCAACTTAAAAATTGGTTTTTGTTATAAAAATATTTATTATGTTAGTCGAAATATTGACCCATATTATCTACACACTTTTGCCACCTCACGGGCAGTTGATTGATGCCACTCCTATAAAAGTCTCGTGGACGGGGGACCAATGAATTCTTCAAAAGCCCTAATCACAGCTACTTCAGAATCAAATGTATTTCCTTGCATAAAGTTGTCCAAATTTCAAAAGAAATGGATATCTGTCGGGCAAGGTCCGGTGATTATGGTGGGTGAGGGAGGTCCAGCTCTTGAAGTTTTAAAACTGTCGTCTGAGAAGTGTGAGGGCGGGCATTGTTATGAAGAAGAAGTGGAAATGAGCGATTGACCAAACTTGGTTGCTTTGTTGCCAGCTTTTCCATCATTGTCTGCAGCACCTTAGCATGAACTTAGACATCTGCATGAATCTTAGACCGGCTCGCAAGAATCTGTAGTGGACAATACCGGCACAGGACCACCAAACTGATACCAGTAGCTTTTTCTTAGTTATCTTGCATTTTAGACATTATTATGCCTTCTACTCGTGGATCCAGCCACGGATATGAATGTTTGCGGTTGTCGTACAGGATCCATTTCTCATCACAAGTCACGATGCGATTCAAAATTCCTTCGTTTTTGTGACGGTTCCATAACACAGTGCACGCTTCGACGCGTTGTTGTCGCTGACATTCGTTCAGTTCATACGGTACCCACTTTTCAAGCTTCTTTATTTTTCCGATTTGACCAACGATGAACCAACATTGTTTTATCAGTAACATCAAACTCTGCTGCTAACTCAGCTGTACTTTGAGATGGATCTGCTTCCACTGTAGCCTTTAATTCATCGTTATTAACCTTGGTCCGTAGGTCATCCGCGGGGCTCATCTTTAAGATCGAAATTTCCAGAACGGAAGCGTTTAAACTCTCGACGCACGGTGCGATCGTTTGTGGTGTTTGGCCCATACACACTATTGATATTGTGAGTTGTCTGACTTGCGTTGGTGCCGCGACGGAACTCATATTCAAAAATACCACTAATTTTTAATTTATTCATTTTATTTTTAAGACTATCAAATGAACAAAATTTAGGTACATAAAAACAAATGAAATACTGATATTGAAATAAGAACATCGTAGCTATTAGATGCATTTTGTTTTATTTTGAAATTCGACAAAGGTACAGACTATCAATTAATCAAATAATTTATTCCAAATTATTGACATAACAGACTTAATATTAACATAACAGAGAGATTCGCAAATAAACGTTTTTATTTTATTTTTGACACAGTATAAATTTAGCAGTTTACTAATCGATGGGGACCTTTGACATTTCATTCAGAAGGATAGTAGCTCACAAAAAAAGTAGCTCCATCAGAATTATCTGGAGGTGTTATATCTATTTTGGCTGGACTATTTTTTAATTTTTTTACAATTGCAAGGGGTTCTGAGTAAGCGAATTGGCGGGGAACACTTTAAAGCCTACTCAGGTAATAAATAAATAAATAATGTACATTGGGTTAGGATGGCAAGTAAAGAATATCTCTTGACTCCCTATCCCATAAGATGAAAACTTGTCTTGTTATACTCCCTATCCTTCCTAAAGGATATGCCAACGTTTTTCACTTGACTGATGTATCACGGATGTTCATATGCAACAGTATCCACCACTAGGCGGAGTGTCTGCTCGTATGCCATCTATTTTAACAAAAAGATAAAATCGTGTTTTTTGTTTTTAAAATTCTAGATATACAAAGCTCTCTGCAACAATAGCAAGTACCGCCGAATTAGAGATTCTAGTCAGAAACTTCTACTTCGAAGAAATGATGAAATCCATCAGAGAAAACCCCTCGGATCGAACTGAGTCCATACTAACTGAACTGAATGACTGCTTCAAAATCATCTCAATTAAATTACTACCATCCGAAAGAGGAGTTTATATAACCGACAATAAAGTTCAATGTTGTGTAATCGTTGATAGTTATTTGCCAAAAGAAGTGGCCTGTACGAAGACAGCAATCAGTATAGAAGCCTGTAAAGAAGATAGAGTGGAAAAGAGGACTCCGGTGAGAAGTTATAAGACTGATTTAAGTGTTAGTGTAGGCTTACAGACTAATTCACCGAAAAAGGAAGCTGATTGTGAATTTAATAATTTAATTAGTAGGTAAGTATATTTTTTCTAATTACATACTTATTATTTTAAATGCTACAGTAAATCTTCCATGTGCTAATTTCTTCTAATTTTCCACTAAAACAGCCCTTTTTTAAACATAAAAGCTGGTATTACTTGAAAAGTAAAAATAATTCTCATTCCTAATGTATTTATTTCTAATAATGTAGGTCCATACAGCTATTAAAACTGCACCTTCTGAACTCTATCGAAATAAAGCTCTGGTGCATTTCCCAAATAACAGTAGGTAGTGAGAAAAACTTTATTTTTAGTATTGTATTTTGTTTTCCTTTTCTCTGTACCATAGAGCATCTAATTTTGTTTTTGTTATACTCATACCTACATATATTTTTTGTAAAAATAAAAATTAATTTAGAATTAATTAATTAATTTAGTAAAAATTTTGTAAAGTCCGCTTCTAATTCAAATTAATTTAGAAAAACTTGAAGAACATTCATTGCCACAAAAACATAAAACAACTTAAATCCAATACCATTTGTTTTCGGTATTAGCCAATCACAAGTATACATTGTTTAACGTAAAAAGGGCGGTAACGGTCAACCTGCGCAGTAGGCGATTTAACGATCTATTTTGTGGTACGACGTGAGGCGCGACGGGGGGATTACGCGTCACATGTCAGTGCCGTCGCGCTATTGGTTCGTCGGTCGACCGTTGCTTCTCGCGTTGAGTCGACGTTTCGTTCGCTCCCAAAGTACAGTCGCGCAAATGGTTTGTTAATATATTGCTTTATAAAAAGAGAGGCTGATAATGGCGAGGTAATTTAAAACAATGTATAAAACGAACCGCAGCGGCTACGAATACTTCTGAGGCCATTATGAGACGATGCGCGGACTCATCCCTTCCACAGACGTCCAGCGCTCTTTTTACGTGACGATACCTTTACTAGTATTGTCTCATTGCTTCTCATTCACAAATAAAGTAATTACAGCCAAAGACATTATTTCATTTCAGTATAAGACTGGATGATTTAAAACCCAAGAATCCACTATTAAATCCACTCTGCATAACTTCGCAACTACACTACAAAGAAGACAAGTCGCTTCAAAAGGCGACAATCGAGTGTCAAACCGCAAAAATGACCGTGAAACGCTCCGACAGCATAAAGTATAGAAAACCGTCCGCTACACTTAGAAATAACTATGATAACTGTTTTGCTACTGAAAATATAACTTTAAAGCCTGGTTTAAATGAAATAAATTTAGAAAATGTATCGAAAAACCCCGGCACTTTTAAGTTAGGACAAGTTTCGTTACTAGTAGAAGGTAGATTAGAATTTCTATCGAATGCATTGGTTTGTACTAAAGTTGGGTTCGAAGTTGTAACACAGGGGGTCAATGTGTATTTAAATAAAGTGGAACCGAAGAAAGATCTAGTGGCGGGATTGGAACATGCCATGGAGTTGGTAGTTACAAGTGGAAGTTCACATATAAAAGAGGTAAGAACTTTATATATATATATATATGTTGCAGATGATTTGCAAGGTATAGGTAGAACCATAGACATTGGTAGACAAGTTCGTGAAATTGCATGGAAACCAAGCATGTCACGTCAGAACTAAGTTAGTGATAGGATACCACTCACCGACGAAACGAAACATTTCTCTTGATTTGGTTTACTATTTTTGTCGAATTTTTACAATTGATTATAGGGCAATTAATGGTATTTGTGTTTTGTAACGATTTACTAGCGACACGGATATGATCAGACTGAACAGAAGCAGAAGCTTAGCACCAATTTCGGACACGCAGTGACTCACAGCTTGCTTTATCTATCCCCTACTAGGCACTACTTTGTTACTCGGCATCAGAGACTTCGGATCAAAATCGGAGGGTTGGCAGCCCTTGATTTGATATAGTGTTGTTGAAGCGAGCCAGCGCTCGCTATGTTAGTGCTATATTGTTTTAGACTCAAGTTTTTAACTATAACGGCTCATTTACACGTTCGGGTGAGCGTCGGGCGAAACGTTCGGCGAGAACTTGCTTACACGTTCGACGAGATCACAGTCGGTACTTTGTCGCCGAACATGGCTCAGATAGAAGTTATTGCTACATCAGCGTTATGTTTGATGAATTTATACAACTATTACTATTGTGTATATATTAAGTCAGAAAAAAAAGACTTACAAAAACAAGAAAAAGGAGATGGTGGCTCGTGTTCCTTCCAAACTTCCTTTGAGTCGGGAACAAAAACGAGAAAGAGACATCGAGGCAAGCGCCCGAGACGAAACTCGAGCCGAGGCGAGCGTCCGTTTACACATTCGTGTTCGGACGATCTCGTCTAGTTTCGGCGTACGTGTAAACTAGCCATAAAAATTTGGACTATAACGCTGGCTACTCACTAGTCTTTAAACGCTGAAGTCTCAGAGGTATTATTAGCGCTCGACGCTCGTTTTTTACAACAATAGATATTATGATTGATATTGGATTAGAAAGCCCATTCCTATCCCTCCCCATTTTTCCAACCCTTTTTCCAAATTCATTCCTATATATCCAAAGCAGCGCATCCAGACGCGTGCCAACGTTTGTCATTTCGGACTAATGTTGGCATATATCGCGGATGTTCATGAGCTACAGCATTCACTTACCATTAGGTGAACTGTATGCTTGTCTGCCGTCCTCGACCATAAAGTATAAACACCGAGATTTTAAAATACCTTTTTTTTTTCAGGATGCAACAATTCAACTGAAAACATCAACGGGCTTACTCATCCGATTCGCGGAAGCTCAATCACCGATGGTTCGCGAGCTTTCCATCCCGGTACCGGCTTGCAAGCCCTTCGAAACTACCCGTGTTCCTTTACGATTATTCGCCAGTTTACAACCGAGAAGGGAGAAGAACGTTGAACACACTGTAAGTATTTTATTGTCATTATTTTCTATATAGCCGTAGCACAGACTTCGGCCTTTTTAGGCTTCTATAGCATTACACCTCGGCTCTGCTTCTCGGTTTGTCGCTTGACCTACGACTTTGGTGTAACATAACAAATTAGTTTTAGGAAAAAAAAATTACGCCCCAAAGAAGCGGTAGCATCTTACGAAGCAGCGATTTTTGACCTGTCTGAGAAAGACTGGCATAAATGTTTTCAGAGTTGTTTTAAACGAATAGAAATGTTTATAGAGTATGGTGGAGAGTATTTTGAAAAAAATGTAATCGAAATAATAAAATTCTATAGCTTAATTTTTGTTTGTCTCAAAACTTATATCAAAACTTATCTACGTAAAAGTCCTACACAACTTATTGTATACTGCAATTTCCAGGTATGGCTGACCTGTCCCTGGTGGGAATCAACTACAGAAGTCCCCCTCCACTTCACTCCCCCCATGGTCGCGTCATGGCGTTTGCTCACGTCGAACACGCGTAAATTCATTCACGTCACGTTAAAATGTACTGTCGCACATCTGGTGCAGTTCGTATTGGTGGAGCCTAAGTTGGAGTGTGAGGGTAATACTACTGTTTCGGATTTGAATCCTAAACATGCCGGGGATATGGTACGTAAATTAATAATTGTTAAATTATTTATTTTTATTCATTTATTGATTTCAGCCTACTATAACGTCCCACTGCGGGGCACAGGCCTCTCCTAGAGAATCACTGAGGGGTTTCGGACCATAAAAGATTAGAGGATATACGTATTCCAGATGTTTTTTATTTCTCAAGCGTGCAGGTTTCCTCACGATATTTTCCCTCACCACCGAGTTAGTGATATTTTTTTTAAATCTGTACTTTGTAGTACTTTGTAGGGCCGAGGTTTTAAACTCACCATCACAGCAATGCGAATCGAGTATAGATACCCTAGCCCTAGGCTATCACCACTCTAAACCGGTGATTTATTTATACTTTGTTGTATTTTGGAAAAACTCAATCTAAGTTTTTACAAATTATTCATTCAAATTTGCTGAATAGAATTGTATTCTTTGATGAAAGGGTTACCCCTTTTACAGAATGAATTAAAAAGTACCTGCATCCTATTAACACTGAATTTCTTTTATAAAAACTAACAACTTTTGTTCTAACATTTATCAAAATTCAAGACTATCACTTCACTAACTAAAAATCACTAATAATAAGAACTTATATGTTATTTAAAAATATAATCGACTCTATGAATCGAAAACGCAATGTTGTCAAACTGTTGAGAAAGAGAAATTGCAAACGGACGGCGAATTAGACAAAGAATACAAAGTGAGGCGAAAAAATTTTTTTTACGGAAAATATCAGTTTTGAGAAAAGTTGTTTGTTTTAATGATAGGAATTCTGTGTCAAGAGGGTGCTGTTATTTTTTATCTAACCCTGTAGGCAAATACAACAATTACATTTGAAACTCATTACAGATGGTAGCCTCAGACGGAACGACGGCATCATTCATGTGGGAGCTCCTCAAGGACCCGCTCGTCAAAGCTGGCGCGATGAAAGCCACATTTACCATTAACTACCGTCCACTAGAGCTCGAGGAACCTTCTAGAACATTTACGTGTCCCTTCGACATACAAGACTATACAACGCTATTCGTTATTAAAACGAAGTTGGAGCCGAGTAAGGGTTCGGATTTCTGCAGGGCGTCGCAGATGTGCTGTTTGCAGCTCAGCGTTCAGAGGGTAAGGGCTTATTCCCACAGGTGTTTACAGTACATTAGCCCTTTTGACGTTCACTGCTGGACACGTGCTCATGCTCATTACCTTGTGCACGAGGGATGTATGGCCTTACAACGCCACAGTTGTTAATCAGGTTGGCAGGTCCTCTTGGTTAGAGGTGATATAGTTCCTCATGGCTTATAGTAGTGGCTTTATTACACTTTGGTCGCTTTTTACGACACCCACGGGAAAAGATGGGATAGTGCTATTCTAGAGCCGGCGCACACCACACAGCAATGGAAAACTGGAGGTAAAACAATTTTTATATAAAATTCTCTATAACTTTATTAGTTCTACAGCTATTGCTTTGACGTTAAGAGTTTTAAAACAATAGCTGTAATACTAGTAAAGTTACGCGGGATTTTTTATAAACAAATATTTTTTTGTTTATAAATCAAAATGCCCCCGCGCTGATATGTGGTGTATTGTCCTTTACGTGAATTGAAATTTCCACGGTCAATACGATTTGAAGGTTTTTTTATTTTATTTATGGGAAGAAGGCGGCAGACGAGCTGACAGGCTGACTGAATGTGGAATGTCTACTAGTCTGTCGCCATCTTTCTATAAAAAAAAACATATATTTATTTTTATTCAAACTTTAATGCACAAAGAAACATTGTACAAAGGTGGTAGTGGCATTCTCTGCCAGCCAACCTTTGGTTGAACCGAAGTACGAAGAGCGGTGCATCGTGCAATGAATGAGAAATAACCGCAGACAATACATATATAATAATACCTACGCACATTAATATATAATAGACTATAATTGCATTGTCCAGGTAAACGAAACGGAGTACACGTCGCTTATGTACGAAGTGCTCGCGGACCAGAGCATGTGGGCAGTTCTAGGGAGAACTGCGGGCGTGATCACGATGGAGTGCACCTGCACAGAGCCACAGTGCGTCACTCTTGACGTGATGCCCCTAGTAGCAGGATATCTGCCACTGCCCACTGTCAGGCTCTCCAAGTACATTGCTGCCAACACCAAAGGTAACTAAGCCGTCACCAGCCCTTTTATAGTCCACTGCTGGAATAACATCCTCCTCCTCGTGCATCTTGTTTTGTGCATGAAGGATATATGAGGTTAAAACGCCACGCTGGCCAAGCGGATTGACGTGTTCACTCTTTTAGAGATGGTGTAGTTCCTCAGCGCTTGTGGTAACGGATTTATTGTCGCCTTTTACGACATCCACAGGATGAGATGGCGTAAGTATTTATATCAATTACATTGTAAACATCGATCAGCCAAAGTACAGAGATTACGGCAGGATACCTGCTGCTGCCCAACGTCAGGATCTCCATATACATCGCTGCCAACACCAATGGTAAGCAAACTACACGCTACAACATTTTGGTCCTATTACAGATACATTTGAGGAGTTGGAAGGTGCACGCTACACTCCCACAGCCGCTGGGCATGCCCGACCGGCAAACATATCTCGCACTTACGAAACACTGCCATAAAATTTACTACACCATCCTCCAATGTACATAAGTATTTCAGTAGTGTGAAAGATATGCCAGAGCCCATTTCCTATCACATTCTATCTAGTGAGAAATATAGGTATATAAAGGAAGTTTCTCCCACCATTATATTCCCGTTCTATCCTTTCCCCTGCTCTCCAATTGCGTCAAGAGTATAATGCCCACCTTATCCTACCCAACCCTTTATTTTTGCAAATCCATTCCTAAAATTTCAAAGGCAAACATCATCCGAGAACGTATCAACATTTGTCATTAGACTGTTGTCGGCATATAAGGAGGCAGACTAAGACATCTTGTTCTTTTTCTTTATTCAATTTGATTTACTGTATGTCTTTCTCTGTAAATTCTACATAAATAAATAAATGTCGATAGAGCGATAGTATCCACTTGCCACCAGATGAGACTGTCTGTTCATCTGCTACCTTATTGCTATAAAAAAAATAACATTCTTCCAGATCCAAAGAAAGATATCTCAGCTCACCCCCGTCTTGAACCATTTAGCCCTGGCCAAGTGTACCACGCGGGGAAAGCCAAACAAGTGCACGTGCTGCCATCCGCGCCCAAAGAACACCTCGAACCTACTGTTTAGTCTTCGCTATCAGTCACAGCATCCACTGCTTTTGCATCTTTTTGCATCTAAACAAGAACTTAAGAGTGAGAATATTGTACCCTTAACTAAATTCTAATGTATCTAATACTTTTTGTTTCTAGCGCAATTCATGTGAACATAATTATTTTAAATCTTAAATCGGGTTTCATATCAGTTACAGCATTCACGAGTTGCTGTGTAGACATAGCTACTCGAAGGAGAGAAACATTATAGCCTTGTTTAAATTCTAATGTAACCAAAACCCTTGTTACGAGGGGAGGTCCAAAAGTTTCTGGCCTGACAAAGAAAAAGGACACTCAAGTTTCATGAACTTATTTTTATTTTTCAATATAGTCCGTCTATTTGAACACACTTTTCGGATCGTTTAATTAGCATTTCTATCCCATTATAAAAATAGTCACAAGTTTTGTCTTCAAAACGGGCAAAAATCGCAGCAGCGGTCACTTCATCAGTGTTTCCTGTTGTTCCAAGAGCCGAGGAATCAAAATTAACCAGGGTTAAAGTCTAAAAATTACACACGAATTGCAGGATAAATAACAATTACAATGGCGTATAATTTATTTTTTAGACATTTAGAAATATGTCAGGCCAGAAACTTTTGGACCTCATTGGTACTAGCGCAATTTGGTTCAAATTCGGTTCATGTGAACATAATTAGTTTAAATTATAAATTGGGTTCGATATTAGTTACAGCATACACTTCTACACAGCAATTCGAGGATAAAAACATTCTGCCCTTGACAAAATGTTAATACATCTAAAACCTTTTGTTTTTAGCTCAATTTATGTCAAATTACTAGTTCATGTCAAAATAATTATTTTGTATTGTACGCATAGACAAACAATGTCACGAGTAAATTGTATGAAAACTAAGCGTGTCACGTCATGAGTAAATTGTACAAGTCCGGTGACTCTTGAAAGGCCACTAGGGCCACAAGAATTTAGTCAACCCGAAAAAAAAACCATGAGTAAATTGTATAACAACCAAGCGTATCACGTCATGAGTAAATTGTACAAGTCCGGTGACTCTTGAAATGCCACTAGGGCCACAAGAATTTAGTCAATCCGAAAAAAAAAACATGAGTAAATTGTATAACAACCAAGCGTATCACGTCATGAGTAAATAGTATGAAAACCAAACTTGTCAGTCACGAGTAGATTGTAAGAAAACCAAGCGTGTCACGTCACGAGTAAATTTTAGAGACGGAAACCCACTCACCGGTGAAAGGAAACATCTCCCTTGACCCGGTTCACCACTTTTGATTGATTATAGCACAATTAGGCATTTTTGTATTTTGTAACAATTACTTTCTAACGACACGAGTCTGAACAGACTGAATGAGCAGCGCAAGTAGGAGCTTAGCACAAACTTACGTTATCTATCCCTCAATATCTGTGGTACGAACATTTAACTATTTATTGGTCAATCCTTCAGAAAATAACGCGAGTCATTATTGACGTAGCAACGAATTTCATAATAAATCAGCATATATAATTTTGCTAGCAAAAATCATCTTATCTCGTAATTATTAACATTTCATAGCAACCTATCACAGCGAATTCAATCACCTATCACAAAAATATGTCTATAAAATTCTTTGTAAATTGACTATGATAAATAAAATTAGAAACAATGCTTTTGGCGGATTAGCAGCTAAGATCTGCTTTCGAACTGCTAATTGAGATATATACATTAATGTTATTTGTATATTAAAATATAAATAAAAAGATTATTCTATAAGTTTCGATACGCTACAAGATTTGGACCACCTAACAGATGTGATAAACAATATGCTTCGTAAGTCTATGTATATTCTGTAATTGTATTTAAAATTCCCTTTTGTATGAAGAGATTTACAGTACGAAAGACAGTAAAAAGACTATGATATACATGTAGAAATACAAATATGGTAAAAATAACAAATAGAAGCGTTGATGTTAGAAATTGGTCATATTGAAACTTATATTAAAGTATTGCGAAAAATATATATGCAAAACTATTTATGACGTAATCAGTCAAAAAGGTAGCCATAATGTTTATTGTATGGTACTGACATTTCGTATTCTGATTTGATATAAAAATATAAAGAACATGGAAATTAGATTTATTCCAAATTCTTGTTCTTCCTTTCTAAAACATGCTCTAATATTTGATTTTTAAAACAATGTAATAAAAATATATGAAATTTTTTTTTTAAATTTCAATAGTCTAAATATCTGGGAAACTAGGACCGACAATGAGATTCTTTTTCTAAGATAATGTCACATATATTTATTTCTTCTATTATTATTATTAAAGGCCCATTTGCATTGCACAAGGAGAGTTATCGAACGGTTCGGACGAGAATATTATATACGATTCTCGCCTACAACTGTTCACATGATGATAAAAGTGACTATAAGATGATAAGAGTGACCACATAGAAAGAAAGAAAATAAATTTATTTGTCACCGCAGACAAGCAAACAGATTTATCAAAGTAATGATTAAAATAGTGATGTTGTACAAAAATTAGTGGTAGTAGTGTGTATATAGTGCGGCAAGAAATAGGTCCCCAACTCAGCATATTGCTTCCCCAATCGAGAAGCGCTGATATTCTGTTGGGCCAACGAATGAAACTGATGCCCGTTGAGTCAGCTACATTTAGGCTATAATTATTTGTATTGTATACATATTAGTTATATGTATAACGTTTTTAAGTTATGTGTAGTAGGTATATAAAAATAAATATAAATAATGTTAGAAATATTTATTAACCCAATTTTATTATAAAAAATATAATACATAGATAAAAGGAGATGTTTTAACCAAATAATATTCAAAACATGTACATCTATATACATACAGATGAACTACAGAAAATGACCCCCTTAACAGCCCCGAGGTTATGACCTGTACACAGGTCCCACTATTATATTGTGTTTTACAATAATTTAAGCTTTCATGATGATAACAATGACTATACGATGATAACAGTTGTTCATACTAGGCAATCATATTCTTGACTGATTTTCGCTCCTACAAGCGTTCGAGAAACTCTCCTTGTGTAAATGAACTATAACGCTTCATGATTTAAAATATTTAAATCAGAAGCAAAAAATGAAATGAACATATGTACGTGAATAGCTGCTTCGTATGCCATACTATCATTATATGATAAAATAAATGTTAGTAGATTGGTGTATCTTGTAGTGTCAAATATAGCTGTCTTGCTTCCACGTTACGAGAGTAAATGAATACGTCACGTTACGAGAGTATCACAGGATAGAATATGAGGCTAGAAACTGATGTGGCTGGATATAAATGAAAATGAGCTTTATCGCCTTGCCTAAGAGCTGATATTAGAATCTATACAGCATATGTAATTTATTTAGTGCTAGAAAAACTATAAGACCACTGTTTTTATACTAGAATTCTAAAGGAAATGCAAAGATCATACATAATTTATACTCGATAAAAAATTGGCTCGACCGCTAATTTTTATTGTTATCAAACTTTTTCACCTTTTTGCGTTTCTCTAAGGAGTAGTATATAATTAAAATATTAGTTTTTTTTATCTGATCTTTCCAGGAATAACCACGCTTTCGAATCCCCAATGGTCTTTTGTGTCGTTCTGTAATTTAATTCTGATAAATTATGTGTATCTCTTATTTTATTATCTATCTCTAAGAATGGTAAGTCTTTTTAAATTAAATCATGCCATATTTAATTTTATTTCGACGCCACAACGATATTATATTTAACCTAGTCTATAATCTTGTCTTTTCATTTTATTTCACACTTCTGGTTAAGTTGTAAATATTTTGGTGCTAGGATTATTTTTTACACCAAAACATTTTTTTTAAGGATCAATTCTTAAAAAGCTCCATGAGACTTGCGCAGTCGGTTTTCTCATTACATTTTAAGACATTATTTAATACGAGTAAATTTAAGGAGAGTGCCAATAGAATATGAGTGAAGAGGACGAATGAGATTTGCCAGATTATATCTACATTGTCTGCTTGTCTATAATCTTCTTTTGTCACTTTGGGAGAAATATGGGATTCTCTCACATTTAACAATTAGAAAAATGGAAAATAATGTATTTACAAAATTAAAAACACTAAATTCCAAAGCTATATTTTTATTCTGTAGCCTGAATATAAGATTTTCGTTTTTAAACGCAATTATCCCGTTTGCGTCATGTATTTTTTTTCTGTATAGAGCTGTGGTTCTCAACCTTTTTTGGACCATGGACCACTATGATTTTTTTTTTTCTTAGCAAGGACCACAAGGTTGAAGAATAATAGTGTGTTAATCTTAAAATAAGCTTTATTCAAAAGTTTCAACGTATTCATTAAACATAATAGTTACATGCACTATTATTTGTAATATAAAAAAACATACTTAATGGTTATTATTTAATTTTGCAATTCACAATGTGATTTTTGAGCTTGCATCTTCTTTATAAGCTGTGTAATCCTGGAGCCAATGTTATTGCACAAAGCTACACGCGTATCATCACTTACGAAAGTAAAATCGACAAAACTTGTATTTCATTACAAGCAAAGCAGAAAATCCTTGTTCACATAAATAAGCCGTGGAGAAGAGCATAAGATAGCGCAAGGTGATTCAATATATGAAATTGCTTTGTTACACCAAAACTCCTGAAGGGAAACAGATTCAGTTGCCCTTCAGGACGATTAATACCAAGATACGAAGTTTTAGAACTTAAAAATATTCATACAGAAAAACAGTTGACATGTATGCGGTAGTAACATTTGCAAATGAGAAAAACATACTGTAGGGCCTCTAAACTGAATATGTCACTGAGCTAGTATGAATTGATCCTGAAGTCTAGCGAAGCGTGTGAGGAATTCATTCAAATCGACTTTTTTAATAAATCATTTTATTGAAGTCAATCGTTCCTTAATTACTCACATGCATGAGTTTATTCAAATTAATTTGTCTAATTGTAGAGTATAGTATTTGTGTGTATATCTTGTAGTATTGTTTAAACTATAGAAGTATATATTTGCAATATATTCGGTGCATTGTGGACATAATTTTTGTTAGTTTTGTAAAAATGAGTGATGTTAGAGCTAATGGACCTTAAGAATCTTAAACGTCTTTTAGACTCCTTTTAACCTCAAGGGTTGCAGATTATCAAAGTGTAAAACTTGTACTATAACGCTCATGGGCGTTTTACGCTCGAGTCTTAAAGATTCATTAGCACTCGAATTTTTACAATACTATTTTTTTCATAGAATCTGTTAATAAAAACCCAAAGAAGATTTACTTACCTATAGTTAAAAGCTTAATTTAAGTTCTGCTTTGATAAATTTTAAAATGTTGCTCATGATTTCAATTATTTCATTATTTATTTCAATTATTCATGACTGTTTATTTGTTAAACAAAGCATAATATTATGTTAAAAAGTTGAGTAATGTGTTACAAATAATATTAATGTCTTTGTTATCCATTCTAAACTCGATAAATAAGATGGAGTATACTCAGTTAGTAATATTTTATACGAGGCTTTTATATAAAAGTTTCCTTTATATTTTTTTACTTTTAGTTAAGGTTCAAGGAAAAATTATAATAATTAAATATAAGAATGTTATTGCTAAACCTTGTTGAAACATTTGACAGCTTTGATTCACATCACAGTTGCGTAAATCGTGATGTTGATTGTATATAGACATAAAATACTGTATAACTGAAGATTGTATTTATGTTTAATACTATGTATAGTAATTAGGAATATCAATATAATGTTTATTGTTAATAATGTAGTTTCATTTTTTTTCATTTATGGCAGTGGTGCAATTAGCACATTCTGCCAGTGTCAAGTTTTCTTAGTAATAGACAATTTCAAAGTCTAAAATGTATCCTGTCAATGTCCAGTCTAGTTGGAATAAGTCAAGGGTCGCTGAGGACTCTGAAGAGGTCAAGCGTGCGCACGCTTTTATTTGATTATCACAAACACCACAGATGAAAAACACTGAAGTTTAATAAAATATCACTATTAATACACAAAACGCCTAATACACAATTTTTACAATAATCAAACAAAACTACTTTAATTTTCGAGATCCCGCCCAGAAGCCCAATGAAGTTTCATTGTAACCAACGTTGCCGACTTGTGGCGCATTCCCCAAACTGTGGGGAATCTCAAGTTGATTGGGGATTGGCATTATGCGGCGAAAATGCGGGGATTTTGACATCTCATCGTAAAATAATACTAATAGTCCGTATTGGAATACTTCTTCAAGAATTCCAAATAGACAAATATATTAACAATTTTTTTAGGTCTTCTCGAGTTCCCGCCAAAAAGTCAAAATATACCCCGGGAAGTATGTAACGTAAGTGGTAACTACCTTTTGGAGAATCTGTTTATCTAATTAAAAAGTAGAACTGCAGGAAATGAACATTTAAAAATAATACCATTTGGTCGCACTGAAATATTCACTTTGAAGCGCTTTGCAATGATATTAAAGTGTAACGTAACTCGTAAAAAATCTATTTTTATTAGTTTTTTTACTTTAGCAACTAAATACTTGATTCGATAAAAGTATAAAACAATTTTTTATCCCATTGATAAAAATCGAATTGAATCGAAATCGAAACAACATTTATTTTATGAAAAAACGCAGTTACTATTTACTACCGACATTATTATTTTTTGATGTCTATACTCTGAGTGTATGTCACGATTGGTTGGCTCATTCATTTAGTAGGTTGGCACTGTTGCCAGTTCACGATTGTGATTGTGTCGAACGAAATTGATAAGTTTATTATGTCTTAAAAAGTATGATCAACATCTTCTAAAATTGCACGTACTCATGAGATAACTTGTTTACGAAAAATACGGATAATTGACTGGAATTTAGTAAATAACACACTAAAACAATGGAAGTTTATCTGTGAAACATAAAATGTGAAGTGTTACATTCAGGTCGTTGGTGGATGTCACACGGATTTTAAGCTCAGAAGAGGTCTCCAGGTAGAACCGTTGATTTTTGCCGAGGAATAGTTTATATGTACGCAGCGGGAATGACAATAATGGCAGTTTCTGTTGGTGAAATTTGCGAGAACACGAAGCTGGCTCGGGAAATGGCCCTAATGGGGAACTACGAGTCGGCGATGGTATACTACGAAGGCACCATACAGATGATACACCGACTGTTAACTACCATCGCAGACCCTACACGCAAGTCCAAGTGGCAGTTGGTAAGTGCACCCTATTTTTATACATTTTTAGGTTTTCATAGTTAATTCATCTTGTTCACCTTGAGTGTAGCGACATTTCCTTTTATGATAAGACGTGGTGATTAGTACCTGCTTAGGAAGGCGGAAGGCCGCCAACTGCGCACTGAAACTGTTTACTCTTGGTTTGTTTATCTATGTTTATGGTCCTAAATGTAACAGGTGATTTTGTTATGAAGTCAACCAACATTTTTATTTTTTTTATACAGATCTCAGCCTATCCAAATTCATTCTATTTTGGCCCTTACTACAGGTATATTCTTTTATAAAATAAATATAGTAATAATTACCCTTCTTATATATTATGCATATGAATAGTTTTACTAAACCTTTACGAAGAAAAAGTAACCTACATTAAATGTGACTAAGGGATTAAGAATAAAATAAGGAAATATTGAATGAAAATGAGTCAAAAATTATACAGATTAGATGTGTCTGTTTACAATCCATTCTAGTCATCAAATTTTACCAACCCTAGGGGTTGGTGAAATTGATGATTAGGGAAAAAATTATTAAACCCTCATATTAGGGAAGCCCTGTTCAAATGTCATAATCGCGATATTCAAATGGTGGCTTGGATTCCAGGCCATACTGGAATTTGTGGTAATGAAATTACTGATTATTTTGTAATTGAGTCTGACTCCATGGATCACTACCAAACATATCAACATGATCTTGTCCCCAACGAGAAGACCAAACTAATCGAGTCCTGGAATAGTGTGGTTGAGATCTGGTGTGTAAAAGGTTGTCATTATTATACTATCCAACTGTCTATTCCTAATAAAGCCTTATTTCATTGTCATAGCACTGACAAGCGGACAACATCCATGCTGTGCAGACTTAGGTTTAGGTCATGCCTACACTCCTGTTCATCTAAAGAGAATTGATGTCTAAGACAATCCAACATGTGAAGGGGTTGCCCGGATCATATCTCCTTCAACTGTCTAAATCTAAGAACTTCTCTATGACATTCTCCCTTCCAATATTCCAAAACCAACTAACTTCAACACTCTCCTCTCACTCTGTGGTCAATCCCCCTTCTATTCCTAAACTATTATTAAAATTTATTTATGCTAATAACATTAAACTGTAAATATATATATACATTATGTTTATTCATATGTAATACCATATTTATTAGTGTGTATATTTATTATGTGTCTGCATATATATATATATATATATATATATATATATACATATTATATTCATACTATACTACATTTATTTTATAGAAAATAAGGCAGCAGAGGAGCATACAGTCCACCTGATGGTAACCGGATACTGTCATCCTTAGACATCTACGTTACATGCCAACATCAGTCCAGAAAAAGAAACATTGGCACACCCCCTATGGCGCTGCCCACCTTTGCAGATTAAGAAATGGATTGGGAGAAAAGGTTGCAAAAATGAGGAGGTATAGGATGGGAATGGGCTCTGGCATATCTCACTCACTACCTAAACATATACATACATTCGGTAAATATGATAAAGTAGGAAATGCAGTACATTTCAGTTCAGGTCAGGGTAAACTACCTTGAAATGTACTGCATTTCCCATTTTATCTTATGTGATAGTGAGTGAAATGTGCCAGAGCCCTTTCGAATCCTATCCCTCCCCATTTTCCCAACCTTTTCTCCAAATCCATTCCTATATATCCAAAGGTAGGCAGTGCATCCAGGGGCATGCCAACGTTTGTCATTGTGGACTAATATTGGCATGAATCACGGATGTCCATGGGCGACAATATCCACTTACCATCAGATAGACTGTATGCTCGTCTGCCGCCTTCGTACATAAAAATAATAATAGAAGCTTTTATAAGAAGATATTAAAATTGAGGAGTTTACAGCACTATTGAATCAATAGAATTCAATAGTGTTACAGCACTACCCTTTCTATTGAAAGGGGATTTGCTGTACACTGCATTGGGTATTTACAAAACAAGTTATTTTTTACTTGGAATAACTCCAAAAGAAAGAACCTTAATTTGCATTTTAGGAATTTGACACATCTTTCTAAACACTATTAACTATCTTTTTGCAATTAGTAAAACAGTGTTCAGAAAATGGTGTCTTCAAATGTAAAATCCTATAGGATTATGATGACTATGATGAGTAACTGACAACTGACAATATCTTATGTTACATGACTGTTTGCACTAACTATGCATAAACATCCCCTGTGGTCAAATGAAATGAACGCATTTAGTATAAGTGCACTGCTTTGAGTCATTTATTTTGTATTAAAAGAATTGCAAAAACAGTGTTATTACAACAGTATAAAAAGAAATCTAATCCATCAAAATTTCCTGGGTTTTCTGATGATTAATTATGTAGTCTCATTGCACATGTCACAACAATATAGTAAATTCTGTTTTTTATTCCATGTTATTAGATTTATTGCATATATAGAAAATTCTAACGAAATTCATAATTACTGCAAGAAAATAATCTACAATATTTGACCAGAGCCTGACTTTCACCATGTAATAATAGTAACACAAACATTTTTTTTTCTATTATGAAAGCACTATTGTACTAATGATAGACAACACTACTGTGCTGAAGACAGTAATACTTTGTTATCATTTATCAACCTAGTTACTTTCTGTTAGCCTTAAATAGTATAAGTATTCATGGGCTGTCTGTACATTCTGTATTTACATTTTTCTATCATGCAAATGAACAGTTCTTTTTAGAAATTTTATTTTTTATTTCATCTAATTAAAAAAATTGGATTTTGTTAAAACTTTACTCTGCTTTATCCTTATTTGTTCTACTTTAAATGCCTTTTGATCTTGATCTATGTCGGATTTGACACTAGGTCGGCGGTGAGGGAAAGCATTGTGAGGAAACCCGCATGCTCCAGAAATAAAATCAAAACAACTGTAGTATGTGTATCCACCAATCCGCACTCGACCCATGTGATTGGGGCTCCGAAACCCCCCAGCGATTTACTAGGGCCAGGGAGGGAAGGATTTACAATTTACAAGTACAAGTTGGATGTCTATTTCTTCAATTTTTCTATATGATTTTTATCTCAATCGCCTCTCCCAATTATATATTTTTCCAAATCACAAGTATGCGTCTCTCTTATTTCAAATCAAATCCATTTATTTGTGCATGTATTAGTTCTGTCATGAGCATGAGGTATACAAATATTAAGTACCTATATGATATTAAAATAATAATATTACTATTATTATTTTAATATCTCTGACATTCTCATTCTCAGACAGACATTCTCTGACAAAGGAGATAGTAAGACTACACTTTATATAAACAAAGAGATAAAGTTATTTAAACATATTTGTTTAATTAATCCATTGGTATTTAACTGCTAAATTTGATACAATTTTTATTTATCTGAATGTAAATGAAAAACATCACTAACAAGATGAATTGACAGCGCTTGTTTGAGGTCAATGGTACTTGTACTGAATCATACATACACAGCACCCACACAAAATATTTGTGAGTAAAAACTACAGTGGGTACATTATATTTTTCTATAAATATGTAATGAATATCCATTAGATAATTAATGTTAGTCAATGTCCACCTCTACATTAATATGGTTCACTTTGTCAATTATACTAGGGCTTCAGAGTTATTTTAAACCCCAGGGCTGCATAAAGGACGGGGCAAGCTGGGCTATCGCTCAGGCTGCCATGTAATCGAAGGGCGCCACGTCGCGCGTCGTAAGCGGAAAATCTCATTTTTCATCTGAGTAAATAAACTTAGTTTGCTTCCAAAATACACTTTAAAATTAAAATCATTAAAAAAAATTGATCTACTTTTTTATATGCGCGAAAAACGCTGCCCTTTAAAGGGTGCTGCAGACTTTTCGCCCAGAGAATTTAAATACCAAAGAAATAATGATATTTTAATTACATTATTTTTAAAATTCTGAATAAGCCAGCCACCCGCCAGCACGCCACGCGCCCGTTGCAAACTGCAATGAAAATTGCAGAATTACTGCACAGTATAGTCGGATTTTTTATTCCGGTCAAGGATATGACATGTAGAACTGTCAATAAAGTGTCATCTCCGTACAAATTTCACTCTGCTTGACAGTTCTACTTGTAATATCCCTGACTAGACTAAAAAATTCGACTTTAAATTGGATACCATTGTGGTGACTAACAGACAACTGTTTGTACGCTTAGACATATATATATATATTCTGTTCCAATCCAATTTGTCTAAAATATAAACAAACATGGCGGCCTGAGGTAACTGACACAGGTATCTGATGACTACATATCCATAATTTGATACATCGTGACTGCAAATTTACTCTACATTTGATACTAAATGTTGAGATATTTCATTAATTTGGTTTGGGTTTCGGCAAATTGGACTTTCGTAAATAATGATAATACAATTTATTAGGTCCTTAACTATGAAATTGCCGCTTTATATATATATATATTATCAAAAAAGACTGCAGACGAGAATACAGTCCACCTGATAATAAGTGGATACTATCGTCCATAGACATCCGCGATACATGCCAACATCAGTTCAGATTGACAAACGTAGGCACGCCCCCGGATGCGCTGCTCACCTTTGCAGATTAAGGAATAGGACGGGATGGGAATGGGCTCTGGCATATCTCACTCACTACCGAAACACGTACGTACGTACATTGGGGAAATACGATAGAGTAGGAAATGAAGTACCTACATTTCAAGGTAGTCTTCTATGAGAGAGGGGTAATGTGGCCAGTCGAGTGCGCCCAACGGCTGTGGGAATGCACCGTGCACTCTCCCCCTACAAAAAAAATATATCGAAAAATTCAAATATTTTTTATGAAAATTATATATTTAATAAAATTAATCGAAATTATCAATGCCCTTTTGCCATTTTAATGGAAGTTGATTGATGTCTCTGCTATACAACTCCTGCGAACGAGACTCGATGAATTCTCTGAAGGCGTTTTTCACCGCCTTATCGGAGATGAATTTTTTCCTTGTAAAAAGTTATCCTAATTCCGAAAAAAATGGAAATCAGTAGGCGCAAGGACTGGCGAGTGTGATGGGTGACGGGAGTTTCTATTTGAAGCTCCTGTAACTGTAGACTGTCTCTCGTGCAGTGTGTGGCCAGCGTTATTATGAAGACGTTTGGGGCATTGTTTGGCTGTGTTTGGCCTGGGTTCAACCATTGTGACGAACATTTATGTTTATCATACAGGATCCACTTCTCATCACAAGTGACAATACGATTCAGAATTCCTTCGTTTTTGTTCCGGTTCAGTAAAGTTTGCGAACCTTCGACGAGTGTTTGCTTCTTCACTTTCTTCTTTGGCACAAATGGATCAATATCGTTTTGTCACTTACCCTGAAGGCTGTCGCTAACTTAGACGTGGTTTGAGATGAATCTGCTTCCACTATTGCTTTCAATTCGTCATTATCGACTTTAGTCTCCGGTCGTCCACGGGGCTTGTTCTTGAGGGCGAAACTACAGAACGGAAACGATCAAACCGAAAACGCACCGTGTGTTCGTTTGCGGTGTTTAGTCCGTACACATCGTTGATATTGCGTGCCGTCTGTGCTGCGTTGCTACCACGACGGAATTCATATTAGAAAATAACGCGAATTTTTAACTTTTCCATGGTCGCAAACACAACGAATTCTAAGCAAAAAGTCGTTTAACGGAAAAACAAATGAATAGCTGATTTTGAAAAAGAATGTCATAGCTTTAAATTTAAATTAATTTGAAGTTGGAATTCCAAGCCAAACGCAGGATAACCAAGTTCAAAGTGGCCACTATAAACAATCTGCAATTTCATAGGTAAGATCCTAATATGTATATCCAAATATTGTAATAGACATATTTATATCATACTTTATTTATGTGTTCTTTTATGTTAGAGGAAACATATGAGCAATTTCTTGGTTTTTATGTAGTGTAACATAGGTAATTAACGTGTGACCTACTCCCATTTATTTGTCACAGTGTAATTAGATACTATTACACATTAAATGGAATAGTTAATGTATGTTATGCAAATGAGAATATTGATTATGAAAATTAGTTTAACATCTACACTTCAAAGTGAGTATAGGTACCGCTTTAAAGAAGTGTGTTTGTTTGTAAGTGATAAGGTAAACTCTGAACCTAATGATTTTGATTTAAAATTGTTTCACCACGAAAATGCTTAAATGTTCTCTATAAACTTGGTAGCGCAAAGCTACCTTCACACTTTTGTTCCACAACTGAGTTGTTTATTATTCCCACTAATATTATGAATGCGAAAGTTTGCATGTTTGTAACTCAATCATGTTGAAACGGCTGAACCGATTTCGTTGAAACTTGACAAATAGGTAGATTGAAATCCGGATTAACACACACCTAATATTAAGTACTATACGATTGGATTAAGGTAAGGTGTCGGAATTACATAGATAGCTTTGCTTGTATTATCTGCTCTACTCACAGACCACCCACCCCAATAAACGCTAAACACGCAGAGATTACTTTCGCGTTATAAGTGGTTTCTATGAGAGTTAAAAACGAGAATATAACATGTGCGCAAAACATTTAATACCTGTCTTCCGTCACTCAGGACCCTTGCAAGGTTCGTTGCGATTTGTTATCGATGGCCATGTCGATAATTAAGTTTTGTGATTTAAATAAAAAGTCTCAAGATTTAATTAATCGATAAAAAGATCGACATGGTCACTTCCCTAATTTAGAATTTCGATTACGTCACACCCGCCGTCCACCCTTCGGGTGAATGCCAGACTGATTTGTTTACAAATTTAGTCTATTACACGTCTATTGGGTTGGGTGGTCTGGCTCTACTATAGTCTGCCAACTTCGTTAGCGCTACCCGTCGGTTCGCCCGGAACGGCGCACTATGGGCCAGGAAAATGGACCCGTTTGAAGAATATGCCTTTAAATTTGAAGATCTATGTTCTATAAAGCATTGATAGCTGTCAAGCAACATTATTCCTAGTGCCCTGCTGTCCCGTGAAAACGAGTTCAAAAAAGCCCCAAGTATCGTTGATGGACTAACTTACAACGAGCCTCTCGTATAAAGAAAGGCCCTATGTGTGTACTTGCCTATTCATGCCACTCTACATAACTACTATATTTATCTGTTGATTCGTGCTACTTACTCTCCATAACTACTGTTTCAAGTTTTCGTAGTTGTGTACACTAAAGTATTTACTACGAAAACTGTTAGCGTATTTCTGCATACTTAACGCATCTGCAAAAATATGCACGTATAATATTTTCTTTTATACATTTTATACAAAATCGGTCAGTACAGACTATAATATAGCGGGTTTTATCATACCAAATTTAAAAATTTAAACGGTAGTTAAATATAAAATGAATAAACCACTTGTGAATCACGGGTAATATAAGCTGGAAGTGTATTGAGTGTTTTATAAAACACTTGTGGTGTTGTCCTTGGTTTCGAGCTATTTTCGTTTAAGTGAAACCTAACGAAGTGTTTTCACAGTTGACTGGGTTTAGTATAACGATGTTATACTAAAGCAGGCTTTCGAGACGACATAATAAATAGTGTTCGATAAAGTTTTGTTATAAGATTAAATGATATTATAATATAACTCTTCATCACAAAATAAAATATATTTTTTTGTACGCTTTATCATTTTGTTTGCTTTTTGTTACTTTCTTTTAATTTCTTCTTTACTTTATATATACATATTTGTATTTTATTTACACATAAATACATAGTTTTGTATGTATTTTTATGGTTTATTGTATATATAATATAGTTTGTTTAATATAATATATTGATGTGTTAACTTATTTTTTTTTGGTTCAGTTAAGAAAATACGATTATTGTACTTTACTAAGCATCACTCATGCATTACTATTTAATTAACGACAGATTGAGTGGCAAAGGATAACACTAGACATTAAAGTTTTCACTCTACAACTTTTGCGCATTATATCTCATATAAATAAATCAACGGACATTGGTGTGATGAGTCTTAAAAGAAATACGTTTCTGTTTGCATAAAATTATATTTCTACTACAGAAAAAAAAATCAATATTGTTAAAACATCGACTTTAATTCAACGATAAAAAAATGAATCACTTTTACTTTCAAAATATACACAGGCGCTAATAATAATATTTTTATAACATGTACCAGATGAAGTAATCATATAATGTCTCACTTCCTGCGGTACAGAGATACAGGAGTCCAATTAATGTGCACTTTGAATTTTGAGCCTATACAGCAAAGGTTGACGTTCGCACATGACAAATGCCAATACTTTTCATGTTTCGTTTTGAAACATAATGTGGCCTAATATAATAATCGTCGGGTTAGACATGGCCTCGCGAGGGAGGAATACAAGTCAATCTCAAATTGTATATCCCTCTACAAGTGTAAGTTACTAGAGATACATAAAATTTAAAATAAACAGTCCTAACACGTTGTATCACTTTGGACTTACAATAAAAACATTTAAATCTTTTAATACTGGCTAGTTTCATAGAAATAAATTTTAGTATTAAATTGATATCACAATATTCAAAGCGAAAATACATTTTTTAAACTTTTAAACTGTGCCCTTGATTTTGACTTCAACTTGTTCCCGCCATGCCGGGATATCATTATATTATTACGAGTATATATTATGTTTGTATCTGCAATGTATACTAATTAACATCTACCTCTGAACATTTGGGTATTACTAATTATTTATTTGAAGGTACACCCACCAGTTGAATGTCTTCAAAAATCTTTATACCTATAAAAAAACTTATTTTACAATTAGAGTAAACATACATAGATTACCCTGACAGAGAATTTTAAAATTTTTGGTTCCTATAAATAACAAACGAAGAAACAGCCGAAGATCATGTGCCTATACAGAGGAATCTTAGCCAAAGTGGAGAGTTATGATGGGTAGGGCTGGTGATGAAGATTATAACAAAGTTTAATCTTGAACATCTCTGCGGGCCCTCTGCGGGTTCTACCACCTCTAAGAATTGTTCGACATAACTTCTACCTTGGGTTTCTTCAATCACACAGAAGTGCGGTCCATCCGCATTTCCTCGATACGGAGGCGTCGCGGGCTGAGTGGTTCAAACATCGTTTTATGTCGCCTGTGGAACGAACTGCCCCGAGGGATCTTTTCGTTACGCTTCGAAATGGGGTTCTTCAAGAAAGCTGTTAATAGGATTTTGCAATGTATGTACGCCCGGGTATTACGGGTATCCATGGGGTGGTAGTAACCAATTACCATCAGTTGGGACGCTTCTCTATCTGCCTCCTTTACTATGAAATAAACATGTAAAAGTTTGCGTAGATTTAGCTACGTGTTGCGTGACCGTCTTCAATTGTTCTTCTTTACGTAATATTAAGATACATCTACCCTATATCCTAAACTAGCATATGCACGCAGCTCTGCCTGCCTATGGGAAATAAATTTACCATGTGTTATAATTATTATAATCGAAGTTTTTTGAATCAGTATTATAAAATGAAAAAGTCGGGAATACAATTTCATACAGAAAATACTTTAAAAAAATGCACAGATCTATAACGATTGAATTCACTTTAGTACATGTTTAAACCATCAGGCTGCACCAGCAACTATCAATATTGTACTTTTTTTTCTAAAATTCCATGTTAATTAACCACATTAATTAACCTGCGATTAGCAAACCAAACGCGGGCTGCTATTAAATCGTTACACTTTTACTGGCAACATCGCGTTCCATGCGGTTTTTGCTCCGCTCTAACATTTGCATATTATCACGCGCATAATAGTATTGCACACGGTAATGAATAAATGAAGAATTTCATCAAACTGTTTAAGTATTATCTAATCAATTGTTAAAGAGTGTCTAATCAACCTAATCGAGAATTACAGAGTAAACTTAATTGGCCATGGATGTCCGACTGGCTTATTTACCCTGCTCTCGTAGAAGTAGAATACTGTTTAGAAACGTGCCGATGTCTTTTTCGAATCAGTGAGAGTTGCCAGAGACATTTGTTTATAAAATAGATGGCAGACGAGCGGGCGGGCCACCAAGTGGTCACCGCCATCCACGGACACCTGTAATACCAGGGGACATGCGGGTGCACTGCGGACATTTCAGAATCCTTCCCATTATACGTATAATAAAATAAATAACGGAGCACGTATAATAGGATAGTCGTCTCTCGTCATTGTGCTCTCTATTCCCTTTGACGGCAGTAGGAATATTGCTCTTAGTTTTCTAATCAAAATTATTAAAACCTTACTCTTAAATCTCCCAAAATAAGCATTTCTCTTTCTAAATCATCCTTCTTTATATCTGTGGACGTGGTACCATAAAAATATTTTTTGGTTAATTTAGGCATTCAAAATGTCCTCGGGCGATAGTATCCGCTTACCACCGTGTGGTCGTTCCGCTCGTGTGTCACCTCAAGAAACATACGTATGTAGTTGTACGCAATACCACTATTTTTTGTGAATTTTGCCGACCTATGATATTTACACAATCCTACTTCACTTAGCTACGCTACGTTATTTAGGATAGCGGCAGTTGAGAAGACAGACGTCGAACAAATGAAAATCTAAGATATCACCTGCTTTTTAAACAGAATTATGTACTAAAAACGAGTGAAGAGATACGAATAACTTTGTTTTCATCCGAAACTAATCTGTCTCGAATCGATTTGGATGGAAATCAGCAAATATAAACGTTATTTATTGACTTTATCTAAAAGTTTAATGGTTTGTTATGCAAAGGTATGCCTACATATTACGCTGCTTACAGTATTTTAATGCTAGGACATGCCAAGGAATTAAGGAAACTGAGACAAAATCTGTCCAAACAGAAAAAATCGGTGACAAGCTACAAGTGCTTCGTCATGAATAAATTACAACGTTGTCGTGTCTCACAATTCACAATATCCTTTTTAGTCTTACGAGTCGTGTAGTACGCACCGCATGCGCAGGCGGGCACGTGCCACCAATGAAACATATTACTTTACTAGTTTGAAACCGCGGCGGAGTAAACTGTAATATTAATGAACCTCTCCGCGTGTTATACAGCGTGTGGGTGACATAACCATAACTCTGTACACGAATCATACTTTGAAATATCGGAGTCTGCTCTCACCAGGGTTCGTAAAAATCCGATATTTATAATAAATATCAAAATATCCGATACTTGATATATGTATATAAAAAAGACGCGAATTTCTTCTGTAAGTGGTTTTAGTGTGTCAAAATTGTTAAATGAAACTAGAGTTATATAATATACTTATTTATAATAAAACAAAACAAAAAATAACAAAATAAATATAATAAAATTACAGTCTACGATTATTAAAATCAGTCTTAATCAACATTCAACTAAATTATATTAATTATAATCTTTAGCGTTGGATCATTGGCGGTGATCATAATTTTTATTTATGTCAGTATAATCAATTTAAAACCTCAGAGTCAGGTCTCAGGCTCAGGTCTATAAGAGGACATCACCTTCCGGCTCCCAGTCCAGTTGACTTTCGGACTCTACCTCAAACTCATCTATTTCTTCTATGTCCGCATTGGAATTGGGATCCTAAACCCAGCCCATATTGTATGTTGCAGTACCATGAATTCTTTTTTGGGACTGGTTCAAAGTCTTGAAGATATGGACCAACTTATGGGCTTTCTCGTTTCCTAATCGATTGCGTAAATACTGTTTTACAACAACACATACTGTTTTACAACAATACAATACTGTTTTACAACAACACATACTGTTTTACAACAATACAATACTGTTTTACAACAACACATACTGTTTTACAACAATACAATACTGTTTTACAACAACACATACTGTTTTACAACAATACAATACTGTTTTACAACAACACATACTGTTTTACAACAATACAATACTGTTTTACAACAACACATACTGTTTTACAACAATACAATACTGTTTTACAGCAACAAAATATTATACTTTGTATAACAAACTATTAAACTTTTAGATGAAGTCAATAATTAAGTACAATCAGTAGTTTCTTATAAAACGCAAGTTTTTTTTAATAATAAACGCCACTCAATGGCCCAAACTAGGATTTCTTTGACATGGATCGAGAGTACATACAAAAACGAACACACCACACGCAAACCCGAATAAACATTTGTCTTTAAATAAGTTAATGTCTGATCGAGTATCGAACTCGAACAAATACGGTCGTCAAATATCGTCATCAAATCGTCAATTTTTTCCAACAATAATAAATAACAAATAATGTCGTGTTATTATAACTTGTTATTTTTTGTTAATGATAGCGGTGCATCCTCATAGGATTTTTTTTGTATATTTTTAGCGCATGTATTATAAAAATCTATGACTGCTTTTCAATAGGAATTATCCTCACGCTTCTCTTATCATACTATCAGTGCATTATCAACTGTTACACCCTATATATATTAGGCAAATTACACAGTCAGTTTATGTTAATGTAAATTTCAGTATGCCTAAACGGTGTGCAGGCTTTGTCTAGTTTAGGTCACCTAGTCTAATTCAGAAGCTGGATTCCCGCCAAGCATTTGTTCTATTGTCGCGCACATTAGTCATGTTCGTTTTATACTATCATGCATAATGTTACTTGTTACTATTCAGCCTGAAGTGTTAGCCGTGCGGTTCGTTGAACCTGAATAAAATTGGCCTCGTAATGACGTATTTGGGTGGTACTTTCGTATGGTGGTGCTATCATTCACATATATCTTATTGATTTTTAAACGGATAAACTGTCATTGTTCGTGAATGTGATTAAACTTTTAACAGTGGTCCAATTTGTCTTTATCAGACTCATACAGAAATAATGAAGGTTTTCCTTCTTTATTTCTGTATTCTATTATATCGTTCAAAATCTTATTCAAACCGAATCCTCTACTTACGTAGGAAGCCCCAAAAAATCCTGGCCTCGGTAAGAAGATGAATAGAAGAAATAATGAAAATATTTTATTTTTCTATATTGTAACCCTTACTTTCAACACACTCATTGCAATGCTCGATAAAAAAAAACTCTATCTATGCCTTTATAATAGTAATAAATAGATTCTCTAGCTCAGATTAGAAGAAAAAGGCAGATACCACGCGCGGAACACAGCGAGTGCGTCCAACAAAGTGAATACATATTCAAAAGCACACATAAAATCGAATCAGTGTGAAACAGCGTTGTACAGATTGTACGTCACGTTAGTACAATACCATCTTGTGTTGTTTAGCACTAAAAACTGTTACCAAAAACAGAATAAGAAAGTAGTATCGTTTATAGGTAGCTTTTGATATTTTCATTTTAATTTATATTTCGTTTTTAATATTTACTGATTAATTGGAACACAAAATCTCAACCAAATCCATTAGTGTGACTAGGCTATTTTGTGATATTTCCCTAAATTACAAGGTAAATGAATCAATCTAAAAAAATATCTGATTAGTGATTTATTTTAATATTACACCGAAGTGGAATGTTCTCGCGGGTCTGTTGTGTGTTTGTAGGTATGTGTTTGTACTCTTATATATAAAAAAAAATCCACTCTTGACCTCTCACGGCTGGACCGATAGACAAGTAAGGTGTTGTTAGATTTGTCTTATATTACATATAAGAACTATTTTGTCATTGTTGCATAATGGACACAAGTGGTTGCGAAGCAATAAACAAATTAAGTGTAATACTTGAAAAAGGAATGGCGTTATGCAATCCTTTCTTCTTAAAGTTATTTATGTTTCCGTTCAAGGAACGTATCCCAATTTATTGTCCCTAAATGATTATTTTATAGACATCGTAACTTTTTTAATTTGTGATTTTGAATTCTAAAAAATGTTTGGGAAATATTTTTTGTGTAAAGGGGGGAATAATAAAAAACTTACCAACTTGTTTAATTTCCTTTACATATTGTGGTTTTCTTTATTATTATAATCGCATTTTTATATATACATGCATATTTGTGGACACTACTAATTCCTTTTGCTTTAACAATATTTTTAACATGTCTGCAATCTTACTTAAAAATAAAATATCTGTAGCAACACAGCATTCGACACAGAACGACACGCTGTTTAATTTATGTTAATTTTCACAGTAGAGCTAGATAGATACTTATATTTCTAATTTATATTTTAATTTCTGTTAAACATTATTACTGTATAATAAAGTTAGTATCAACTATTATAATATCAAAAATCCGATTTCTTTTTCATTACCCTGACAATCTTACGCACACATTGACATTATTGTTTTTACATCGCGACACGCACACAGCTCAATACGGGCCTCACCGCTTCGGTTACGCTCACGGTATCTGCCTTTTTCTTCTAATCTGAGTTCTCTAGAGCCAAAATGCATGGTCACTGCTGCTTCAACACATATCGTCTCGGTGCTAAAACGACGTCCACGCATCGTCTTTTTCAGGTCACGAAATAGAGGGAACCATATTGGATCTATAGGGTGGGGTAATCAAGTTGTTCGAAGCCTCTTAATTGTCTTTAATTGAAGGATTCTTAATTGTCACTTGCACAACTCCTGTAGTGTGTACGGGTGCATTGTCGTTTGGGAGACGCACATTTTTACTTAGTAACCCCTGAGGTTTTACTCATTTTTTTCCCCTGAAAATAGTCAAAAAGTTAACATTGTGAGTGGCGTTCGTTGTAGTGTTCTTTTCTTTAAATTCCAGCATCAATATTCCTTTACAATCCTAGATAACCGTCCCGTATTTTTTTTCAAACACCACACTTACTTTTCCTGTTGTTTTAAAAAAAAAAAGGTTTTATTTATCCCCGTCAGTCTATCGACTCCATTTTGAAACACATAATAGAGGACCATCGTTTCATCTCCTGTTACAATCGTTTCTAAAACTTGTTTAGTACTGAATTCACACCGTCAAAAATGACCGTACGCAAACAACACGCTGTTGCCGTTCAATTGCCAAAAGAAGTTTGGGAAACCATCGCGCGCTAACTGTATTCAAATGTTCATGGAGAATTAGTCGGACGGTTGTTTCGGAAGCTGCGACATTGCAGCAGTTTCTTTCACCTTCAAATGGCGATCACTAAGAACTGTTCGTTCTACAACAGCGGTGTTTTTCAGAGTGATCGCATACGTCGGACGACCAGGTTGTTTTTGAACTTCAAATGATTCGTGTCTTAAACGAAACCATTTTGCCGATTATTTTATGGTTGCCAAGAAGGCACAGTATCCTTGTAACAAACTATCCAATCTGCTCTTAATTTCCAGTCATGTTTGTCCTTTTTTTTAAATCAAACTGAGTGCACTATGTTCGATTCTTGATACGAGCGATATGTTCACATTTGAACTGCCATACGAAAGAAACTAATACACACATGAACTTGCCAAATGGGTCTGTGACTACTGAAACTTTACACTTTCTTCGAGTATTAAGAAAGTTATTGTCAAATATGTTTAAACATGTTAGGCCGCCAATTTTCGGCACTTCCTGGCGTATTCGAATTAAAGAAACTGCCTAAACCCGTTTCATTTCCCATTCCATCTCATCCCATCTAATAGAGTATCACCCGATTCCCATGGTTCCATTGAATTGAATTCTATTGGATCCATTTCATATAATTACACTATTTTCTGCATCCATCGTAACTGGTTGATGTTGGCATTCGTCACAAATATCCATGGACGATACCTTCCTATCATCAAGTGCAGTGTCTACTTCTCAGCCACCTTCTTTCTAAAAAACATCAGTAATTTATTCAACGACTACTTACGGATTACTTATCTTGGTTACTCTACATTCTACATTACTGAGGGCATAATAGTCCACACGACACAGTCCTTGGACGATAGTAAAAATTGAATTATGTAATTATTATTATGTACTTGTAGGAATTTTTCTACGTGGTAGTATATTCCGCGTCCTCCATATAGCCGTCCTTCGCATGTTATGTCTTAAAAATTTGGTCAAGGCGTTTTAATAAATTAGGTGAAAATTAACTGGGTTAGGTTAGGCCGATACGCAACTTGAATCTTACACAACGAATTCACCTGTGTGGGATGTATTTTACATTTTTACTGTCTGACTTCGAGATCATTGTGTGTTAATCTTTGTGAGAGATCGATTTTCACTTTTGTGCTCCAAGGATGGAGTTACCGACGCGGTTGTATGACGTATTACTTTAACTTTAATTTGTATTAACTTTAACTTTAGCTAATTTCGCACACCATTTACCTAGAGAAGATACGGTCTAGAGAGAAGATGACTCTTTAATACATGGAAAGATTTAAATGATGTGACCAAGTCATTATACGCTTACTCTTCACCTTGAAAACATCCGTGGTGGTGATGTAATGATGGCTTTTCGCGTATTTACTAAGATTACTTATGATCTAATCTCATTTCTCGTTCAAGAAACTAAAATAAGTATTAAATTTAAAGTTATTTCGCACATATTACTTAGACGCAGTAGTCGTCAATCTATTTTTATAATCTTCGCACTCACGTTCACACTCATTTTGCATCTTTTCAACGCGTGTGGTGCGTTTCATGTGTAACTTTAATACGTAATGAGTTTTTCTACCAAGTTGTTTTATCTCTTTTTAATGAATAGATTGTCAATTTATTACCTACCTAAGAATTATATGAAATTTAAGGATATAACGTATGTAAAAATTATCAGAATAACACATAGATGGTTAATGTAGTACCAGCTTATGTCATAAAATAATTATGAACATACTTGAATAACTGAATATTAACCAATAGCAGAATAAGAGATAAGCTGTAAAGCGGTGATGTTAAATACATTTCAAAAGTTCCAATATTCAATTAACGTACTGAACTGTCCATGGAGTTTTCCTGTGCATAAAAATAAAACCCACATCATTAGTGCAACGGAAGATCCATGTAGTCAGACGACGTCGACGAAAGATCGCTTCCTCCAAATGGCATTTAATTAAGTAGCTGACCTATAATGTTCCGTGTAATTAGACTTAAAAATCCGGTAACTAGAGGATTTGTTAGTTTTGTAAGTAATTGATATTTAGTACCATTTATCGCGTGGTGTTGATCTGCTTTAGAATATCACCAACCCCACCTCTTCCCGGAATGTCGTAAAAGGCGACCAAGTATAACAAAGCCAAGCCCTGAGGAACTATATCACCTCTAAACAAGAGGACTCTCCAATCTGCCTGGCAACTGTGGCGTTTTAAGGCCATACATCCCTCGTGCACAAGATAATGTACAGTAGGAGGCCCGTGTCCAGCGGTGGACACTAAAAGGACTGGTTAAGTTTAGTCCTATTGCTCAGTATAGTATGTATTCCCTATATTCGATTAAAGTTTAATCAAGCTTTTCGATCCATTGTGCAATCTCAACCCTTTTTATGAAAGGTGTCAATATCGTACCGCTACCTTCTCCTTGGTTTTTGCTCTGCATAAATTTATAAAACAGACTATGTGATAACTAGGCACTTATATTTTGTGTTTGTCCCATTGCGTAGGTCCAGAAGCAAATGGCGCGCGAGTACGAACAGTTGAAGGCAACGATAGCGACACTGCGCATGTTCCAACATGAGGGGGAGAAGGTCATCACGCCCATGACTGGCAGTGAGTACTCATCTATCTATTTACATTGATTTACGATCATCGCAGTACGTAGTTAGGTACACTTCAGGTTTGTCGAATGAAACATCTATGTACTTAAAATTCCCCGGTCTGTGTACTTTTTTTGTAGAAAAAACTTGGCAGACTAGTAGAGTTCACCTAGTAAGTGAATACATGTTTTCGCTAAACCTACGAACCGGGCTTGTTAATGCTACTGTTATTTACCACTCGGTTAAAAACAATCTTTAACAATCTTTTCTTCATCTTGCCACTACTGTGTACTTTGATCCCAAACTGGTGCACCGTCAAAGAGCAAATGTTTGTGTTACACAGCGCGAATGATGTATTGATTAATCAATTTCCATAATAAGTACCCAGAGTATCTAAATAGGTAAATCCTTCATAGATATAGCTTCGGTTTACGAGAATTCTCAGTAAATAGCAGTAATTAAAACTAGTAATGTATACTTCCTGATAGGCCATAAAGCTGACTTGAAAAACACTTAGATTAAAGTAAACAAGTCTCAGAATCTCGCGAAAGAAATGACGTCTAGGGTTTCTTCCCGGGAATTTTTTGATCTTTGAAAAAAAATAGATGAGAAATCGAGAAATTTATAAATTATAAATTTATTTATATAATTTCTCTAATATCTATAATAATATTTTTCTAATTTTTACACAATCATCATTCATTGTATTAATACAACTATCTTCATTGTATCGAGTGAATTTGTTATTCCTAATTGCAGCAACTGTAATTAAGTATACAGAGGAAATCTTCAATAGATTATTCCCAATCCCAATTGAATTACAGTTTAAAAAAACCTCACAAAAAATCCCTGATAAATTTAACAAAAAACGTAATCATGAAGTTTCAGTTGTACGAATTGACGGGTAATCATTCCTAATCCACACGCAATTTATAAGGGACTGCTCGCCAAAACCCCCTTTTCGTTTGAAAATGAAAGGTTTTCTCAATATCTGGCAATAGAGTAACCGAATTCAGAAATCGGTTATCTGATAAAGCGATTTCGCGCTCGCTGTTTTAAACTATCATTTAAAAATATTTTGTTTTGTGTTACAGTTTTTGTTCCATTGTTCTTATTACACTGGTCTTATTGAAATCTACTTCTTTCACTTAAATTAAAACAACTGTTTTTATGAGAATTTCCATATTTCTCGATTTCCCGAGAATTCTCGGGAACAGACTTACGAAGTTCTCTAGTCCCGAGAAATCGCTAATCAGAAATAAAGATGATTTTGAAGGATCCTTTAACGCTCGCTAAATAATGTCTTCGATGCCTACGCTACCTTCACTCCACCTTTAAAACTTGGACAGATCAAACAAGCACACACCAATTCTGTTGAATGGATAGGTGGTATTTCTCTAGATCGAACGGAAACTAGTAAAAATCAAGCTTGCTTCATTTCATGCATGCATTATCTTCCGCAAATCGTTTTACTATCGTCACTAATGTGTAGTGATCGGAATAGGTACTGCCATTTCGGTTTAATGAACTGAAATGTATTTTGGGTATGCCAATATAGCTATCAAAAATCCTGTAATAAGACACTACCTACTCCGATTGCTGCTAATGACGCTTGATATGAAATGTTATCGACATGAACCTCGCATCAAAAAGGAGCAATAATTTTAAGTACACACATTTTTATATCTTTGTAAACAATTCTTAGATATTGATTGGTACTTGGTATTCGAATCTTGTTTGAATTTGTTCTTTGATGTATTTATTAAAATTTAATTTAATGTAGGTACATTATTTATCTATTTGAGGTAATTTGGATGTTTAAATATTTAAATTTGCTCCAAAATTATCAGTTAGGAGATCATTACGGTACAACGTTGTTATGTACATTTACACATCTATGTGACACTTCACACAGTTGTCGTGCAATTACTTACTAGATTTATTACTCCAATGTTTGTGAGATGGCCACCGACTAAGATAATCTTAATCTGTGGCTATGGCTAACACATCGTGTAATTTTCTGGTTGATCGAATCCATCGGTGTCTGTTACATTGGTGTTAGTTTCTAGTATCTTGGTTCCTCTAATATTTTTACCGCTGCTAGTCGTCCGATTTAATATCAGCCTATAATGCAGGCATAAATCACTGCAAGGTTTCGGTCCATTGTCTACCACACGGGCCCAATGCGAATTGATATTATATATGCCATGCTCCAGATTTTTTTTTCTTGAGCAATAGGGGTTTCCTCGCGATCTTTTGCTTCACCGCTAAGGTGAAAAATCGATAAAAAACCGTACCTAAATAAAAACTCAGTGCTTTACCACTAATCTGGACTTACTTAATCCTCCAACACCAGTTTAAAATGACAAACAGTGGCACGCCCCCGAATGCTCTGCCACCTTTGGAGATTTAGGAACGGATTTAAAGAAAGGTTTGGAAAAATGGCGAATAGCAAGTATAATGGGACGAGGAGTTTTAACTTATTTCATTACATCTGCCAATCCACCTTGGGGGAGGGAGATAGGGTAGGATGGGGAGTCAAGAGTATAATAGAATAAGGATTCACTTTTATTCCATTATACTCTTTATACAATGGTATAGAGGGGAATAACATGGGAATGGGCTCTGGCATATTTCACTCACTACCGAATCATGTACGTACATTGGGGGGAATAGGATAGAGGAGAAATTAATGTAGTACATTTTACGATATTATGTATTATAGCTTCCCATTATTTTATTATCTGTGTAATAAAAATTATTGTACCACTTTTCTTCAACTAAGATAATCCATTAAAATAATAACACTATATTTGCGTGGGTTCACTAAATAATGACTGCCATTTTGAAGAATGATTTTATTAAGGTTCATTGCACGGACGCGACACATGATGCTCCAATTGATGTTTCAACAAAAGTGCCAACATGTACTTTGAACGAAGATATAGCTGACGGTCAATTTGTAACGAACGTTCACACGCTAATGCTCTTTGTCTCCTTCCTTTCTTATTACAGTTTTGTTTCTGTTAGATATGTGCTGTTAGCACGCATGATTCACCTGAGGTGACGCCGCATAGGTTAACGGCATAAAGGTTCAAGTTCCAATTAAATGACAAGGGGGCATTTAGGGAACGACAATTGTGGTCTATATTCTAATTGTGGATTTATTTATTTAGGATCACAAAGCAATATGTCAACATATTATCAAAGCATACTTTAATATAGTGTGTAGTGTTAAATCTAATTTTTACGAGTATGTATTAAAGTTAATATTATAACGCCCCACTGCTAAGCACAGATCTCTACACGATCACGAGGTGGTTTCGGGCCCTAATCCACCACGTGGACCCAATGCACATTGGTGGATATTGAGGTTCAGTTCATATCTAACCCCCAAAATTTCGTCTACCGAGTAAAATATCTACACAGACGCAAACATGCTCCAGATTTATTTTATTGGTTCCTGGGCACGTGGATTTTCTCACGATGTTTTCCTTCACCGCCGAGCTAACTGGCGATAATGGAAAAATCAGCAGGTACATATTTAAGTGTAGAAACTCAATTGTGTGGATCGGAAACTCTACTCCGGATCGGACTTGCTAATAAGGAACCATTAGACTATCACCAAGTATTAAAGTTATGGTTATAGTATTAAGTTATGCCTGTCAACTTCAGACTAGTTATTTGCCTGGCTATGGCTAGCCCAGAAAACTGAAAATACAAAATGAAAATAAAATTGTTAATGTAAAATATCACACAAACTTCTGACTGTTGTCAGTCCCGTCTGACTCGTCAGACGCCAAGAATTTACCGGACGTCAAACCCGTTCTAGATTTGATATTTACCGAATCGTATTGCTCGACACCGTAAAGCCCAGCCGACTTCTTCGTACCATCTTGGTAAATATTTGTGAGTTTATAATCTAACATGCAGAGTCTAGTTTCCTATGTGAGAAGATTTTGGAAAACCAGTAATTTCCCACCGATAATAAGATCGCATTGCCTCTACGAGTATCTGAAAGTTGCTACTTACTGCTACACTTAACGCTAATATGTAGATACTAATCACCTTTAACCGACGTCTTGTTCATTATCGTGAATTAAGTTGTTTTCTTATTTGTTTCATGAACACCTACTAATTAATCATTTGCATGCGCTGAAAAGAAACGGGCGTTGGATCCCTTGCATGTGGAAAGAACGTTAGTTAGCGCTCTTTAACGGAATATTAACCGCATTTGTGCTTAAGCAATGCGCGTTATTTTGCACCTGTGCGAATAAAGCCTTTATGCCAACATCAGTATTACTAACACTACCGTCAATTACGTGCGATAAGTCTCTTAACTTCAACCACACGTTTAAACATAAAACAAGTTGTAGATAAAAGGCTATCTATTACGTTTAAAACGTAGGAAAGATTTTCCTAGACTCGTGCGTCATTTTAAAGTGTCGACAGCAATTACAGTGTAATCCAAAGACGAGTACGAGTAAGTTAAGGATTTAAACGCCAGTTGGCTTCGCGAACATAATATGGGAAAACCTATCAACGCCATCCACGACACCTTTAAAACGAATATCATAATTGTCATTTAAACTAAAAAAATACTCGTTTTTGACTAGGATCGAATTGAATAAAACAACGGGGACGAGGTACTTTTTTAATGTTTCATTATTTATTAATTTTTCGAAAGAATTAGGAATTTTTTGGACAGAGGACTAGGAAATTATAGCCCTTAGAACAACTCTCTTAGACTGCCAGACGACCTACATAATAATATCATTCTTTATCTTTTTTTTCTTTATAGGAAGAAGGCGGCAGACGAGCTTACATTCCACCTGATGTTAAGTGGATACTGTCGCTCATAGACATTCGCAGTACATGGCAACTTCAGTCTACGCGCCCGGATGCGCTACCTACCTTTGTAGATGTAGGAATGGATTTGGAGATAGGGTTGGGAAAAAGGGGAGGGATAGAATGGGATGGGAATGGGCTCTGGCATATCTCACTCACTACCTAAACATGTACGTACATTGGGGAATACAATAAAGTGGATAACCTAATTAAAATAAAAGACCGTTCTATTCTTTCTTTAATATTCTTCCCCATTGAGTCCTTTGTTATACGAACCAATAGAGATTAATACATTACCTCCCCTTCTTTAGTATACCACATAGTTTTTACATACCTCTGTGGCATAAAAAGTGAGCTACACTGAATTCAACAATGGGTGATAGTGGGTCGATATTTACTTAACTCTTACTTTACTTAGCTCTCAGTAATGTGATTCGGGTGAGGAATTCCAGTTACAACTGCAGAAGACTAGCAGAACCCGTAGGCTGTGGAACGAACTGCCTCGAGAGGTCTTTCCCTTATGCTACGACATGGGGTTCTTCATGAAAGCTTTGAATAGGATTCTGTAACGGTGGCAGCGCAGCGCATGCGTGTTGCAGGTGTCCACGAGCGGCGGTAGCCACTTACCATCATGTGGGCCGCAATCGTCTGCTCTTTTAAAATACAAAAAGAACATTCGTGGTTCTTATAGGTATACGGCGCATCTCAGAGATCTGGTAATAACGTGGGTGGTAATAATCTCGTGATACGGACTGTTAAAATTACTTTCCTTTATTTAGAGATTCCTTTATCGTGAGCCATAAATTCTTGGCCTGGAGCTATTTGGAAATTTCACAATAATGATGTATCTGCACAAAAATACATATTTTATGAATTCTGTAGTCTGATTGATTGATATTGATGGCCAAGTTAGAGTTCTGAGCCTAGAAAAAAGTAGGATCTTGAGAGACAATACTCAAAGGAGTATTGTTATAGTATTAAGGTGCTAATTAACTTAGTCGATTGTATAACGTACGTCATAGATCCCTAAACGTCCGTATAATCGGCTTTGACCTTCATGCCGACTTGACGAGCTATTCGATACGACAATTAAGGCTTCCACCACATTATGTCACTGGTAACAATGGATTGACAGGAAGGGAAAGGTTTTCATTTAAATTGTTAACTAAATTGACCTAGAATGAGCTTGAACGAAGGGAATTAGTGCTTTAAAAAAACATATAGTAAATTGTTTGTATTAGGCAAGACCGGTAAAGCTTTCATCGTCACTTCTTTGTCCGTTAGCTTTAAATTGAAAGTTTTAACGGAAAACAGGTGACAAACAATTTCAAGACGGGAACTACACTGGGAGATTTACATATTCAATATATATATTAAATATATATTAATATTTAAATATATATATATATATGTGTGTGTGTGTGTGTGTGTGTGTATCTGCATGTTCGTCTTGTATTTTTTACGGTTCTATCAAAACTTAAACCGTATTACCAAAATTCTTTATGTTCGTCCATTTTCAGCGTGACTCGGAGTACTGAAATCGTTTTGGCTAAAAAATTCCCGTTGCTTTATCATTGACAGAACCCGCACATTTAACATTTTTACGAAGAATACGGGTTATTTATCGATTCTGACTAGTAGCCCTAAGTGAAGCATGCGTACAGAAAGAACTTATTTTTACACTTAGTCTAACTACACACACATTCAGTATTAAACAGGATGTAATTAAAGCATCATCCATTTCAAATATGTGTTGACAATCTCTTTCAAATACAGTAACGAAATGTGATATTTTTTAATCATCTTAAAATTGATATTTTTTTAATTAATCATTTAGTAAATTAATTTAGTGAACGCTCATCAAACGTCAGTTTCCATTTGCATTGTAGCGTCTGTAACGGACACCTTTACGTAAGCACGTAAAACCATTGGCGCTGATCGAGCGTGGCGATCTGATAATGTCGTTTTTCCAATCTCTATTATATGCACGATAAAATAACGCCGTGTTTATGCGAGTGGGCGTACTACACGGGTTCAGCACTGTCGTAAATTCGACAAACATCCTACGGTTCTGCGGAAGAAAAAAGCTAAACGTTTGTTACTCTTGGAGTATGATGTCACACCAAACGAGTATATCATTAATTAGCACGCCTATCATTAATGTATTTAACGCACCCTTGGAGTGTCTGTGATATTTCTTGATTCTGTATCATACGCATAAAACTATTTAGCATTAAGTTTTAATGGCAAACAATTTTCTACATAATTAATTCACAAACTAAGGTATAAACGAAGATACCATAGCGTACAAGGAAATTTTGGCTTAAAATGTAACTTAATATTCCGTCCTTTGAAACGGCTACACACTATGTTGGCTTTGGATGTTATAGTTAAATTGTCGTCTTTTCAGATTACGAGGACCTGCCGACCCGCGACCAGATGTGGGCGCCGGCACCGCACGAGCTAGATCCAGACATATGGCCGCCACCGCCCGACAGAGACCCCAATACATGGCCCCCACCCACCAGTGTCGAACACAAGTAAGAGCTTATTTCCTAATGGGTGACAGTCGTTAATGACCTTAAGAATTGCGATCCTTCTGCGCATCGACCCCGATCAGTAAGCTTAAAACAGAGAAAAAAATATTTTCTCAGAATACAGAAATTACATCCAGTTTTTGATCTATTATTTTTTTGAAAAGTTTTCATTTACTAATTAACGAATTATTTTTTATTAAAAATATGTTTAATTATTGAGTTAAAAGCAGCCCTTTAAATGAATGTCCGCAATATAGATAAGATATATATCTATTTTTGAACTTTTTCAAAATAGATAAACACGGAAACATCATAGAAAACTACCGTGGTCACCGTTCATAATATACATAATCATATATAATACCTTTGCAAATATTTTCATTGTTTCATTGTAATCAGTGCTGTTATACTTATAACAGACAATGCCTGCAGGTAGCATCTCCCGCATGTCAAGTCTGTTCACCATCCACCTTCTTTCTATAAAAAAAATCCACTAAGCGGGCCCAGTGCGGAATTGCTGATATTATATAACCTAAAATTACAGAGGTCCACCATCAATGAAGTCAGCTCGAAACAATCCCCGCAACCGCACAACGGATAACAGAAAACCCACTACCGGACAACGAAACCCCACCACCTCACAACGGAAAACGTCAGACGTTAAGAACCCTAGGATAGGTCAGAATAAGGCTCATAGTGGTAAGTACAGATGAACTAGAATATTGTAGAAACAACTTTCCGAATTGGCACTTAAAAATATCTCAGTTCTTTTTATAGAAAAGGAGGCATACAAAGGCAGATGTCATAAAAATCTCGTGTCGTAGCATGACAGATATAACCGCCACAACTTAGTCATCGAATAATTGTTTTTGTCGCGAATATGAACTTATTTCGAATATTTCAGAACGTAAGTTTTTTATATAAGAGATGACAGACGAGCGGGCGGGTCACATGATGGTAAGTGGTCACCGCCGCTCATGGACACCTGCAACACCAAGAGGCATACGCGTACGCTGCCGACTTTGCTGAATGCTGTTCACAGCTCTCGTGAAAAGCGCCATGACATAGCGTAACGGATAAACCTCAGTTGGCAATTCATTCTATAACTTTCGGGTTCGCGATAAGCCTACATGGGACAACATGCCAACTTATAGAGAAATGGAGCAGCTACCTATGGGCATATGCGATAACTATTGGCATCAGTTAGTCAAAGATGAGTGGTGTTACAACATCTGCAAGGCAGAAGCGTTGCCTAGTTTGCTCTATCTATGAAAGAAGTGCGAAACGAATGTGATCTTTAAAGGCAATTTATAATAATTATCTCTTAAACTCTTTTCAGCAAAAACAAAAGACACAAATAGTAAAGATCACGGCGGTAGTAAAGATAAACAAGACAGAGATAACAACAATGGTGACACGGATGATGAAAAACATAGAGAAGACGAACGGAGGTTCGAACCGCCGAGTCCCGCGGATGGGGACCTTGTGGATATGCTCGGTAAGTCATTTTTATAGCTCATAGTTTTAATATCGAATGTATATTAAAGACACCGTATCTAAATTGAGGTTTGACTCCTTTGGATTCTGAGGGCTTTTCCAAAATTGACGAATTGTCGATATGTTGACTAACTTGTGGATCCGTATGTTTCAAATCGCTCAGTGTCTTATTGGAAAGGCTTTGCTCGGTGTATTTTTGTCAGATGACCGAAGACATTCTATGAAAAGCTAAAGTTATCGATATAGCAGAAGGAATCGGCAAGTTGAGGTGGCAGTGAGTAAAACATGTCGCAGGACCCATAACAATGGGGTAGAAGAACTCTCCAATGGAGATCACATACCGCAAAGGGTAGTGTGGGACACCCTCACGACTATGTGGACCGAGACTTGAACAAAGTCATTGGTAGTGCCTGAATGAGAAAGCAGATTGTGTTTAGTGATGGGTGTGCAGTGATATTCTCCACCGATGTATGATCATTTGTAACTAATATTCCCGCAGATTGATAGTATATTTAATTTTTAAGATTTCGGTTCGTTTCACATTATTTATTCATTGCCTTTTTTATTCTACCCTTTTATTTCATTTTACGTTTTGGCCATGTTATTATACCACGATTGAACTGACTGGAGGTGGGCTTTTTTTCCCTTTTCTTAAATGGCAATGATGCAATAAGCACATTCTGCAACTGTCAAGTTTTCCTCGTAATTAACAATTTCAAACTCTAAAATACATCCTGCCAATGTCCAGTCCCGTCGAAGTAAGTCAGGAGTTGCTCAGTAAATCGATAGTAGGTTTACTGAGGACAGAAGAGGACTCCTTGGAAGCACACGAACAACGTAGTCCTATGCTTTTGTCCGATTATCACAAACACCACGCACGAAAAACTCTCTGAAAATTAATTATCTACTCTCTTAAACCACTTTAATTATTACTTAAACCATTATTACTCTTAAATCACAAAACGCCTAATAATATTTTTTTACAATAATCAAACAAAAACTTCTCGAGTTGCCACCAAAAAGTCCTGTGGGTGATTAATCTGCATTGAGATCTGCAAGCAGTTCTTTTTGTCAACTACCCGCGTTTAGTTTTCATAATCCGAAAATTTGCAGCATACTTCATTTGCAATATCTAAGGTAACGTCAGATGAAAAATCGCGAACTTTAAATCGGTATCGAAGTGTAATTTTTGTTTGTGCAATATTCTAGAGCGCGACATAGTACAAAAGAACCCGAACATCCGGTGGGACGACATCGCGGACCTGTCGGAGGCCAAGCGGCTATTAGAAGAAGCTGTAGTTTTGCCCATGTGGATGCCGGACTTCTTCAAGGTAAGTGGACAACTATTTAGGCTTAGATATACGGTTAATGTACTTCACGTCAATTTTTTGTATTGTTTTTATTGTTTATTTCATTCTTATGTTTTATTTTCATTTATGATTAGATTGTTTTTTTTTGTTATATGTATATTTTGTGTCAAAATAAAGATGATGTCTATGTCTAAATTTTTATGATATTATTTGTGTGCAGGGCATCCGTCGTCCATGGAAGGGTGTGCTGATGGTAGGGCCGCCGGGCACGGGCAAGACGATGCTGGCGAAGGCCGTGGCCACTGAGTGCGGGACCACGTTCTTCAATGTCTCCTCCTCCACGCTCACTTCCAAGTACAGGGGAGAGTCGGAGAAGCTCGTGCGGCTGCTCTTTGAAATGGTATGTGTCAATAAGTAGAATGGAATCCTCAATTCAATTATTTCCAAAAATGTGGTATTATAAGGGCTTAAGTTAGATATATCGACGGTTACGTACTGAGGGCTCCTAACTACAGGTTCATCGATTTTACTGGGAGATGAAAAAAACGTTTAAAAATCTGTTACAAAGATAAACGTTAAATTCTATTTGTTCAAAAAACTTTATTGCACTTAATCGTACAAAAGGCCAGCTTAATGCCTCTTAATTTTAAGTGTAACTTTAATTTAACGGCTTTGTATAATTTTAATAATTTCAATATTTGTATCAATACAATTTAAAAATATCAATATCTGATAATAATTGATTTGTAATGATAATTGTGCGCGGCCATGCCGTGCGAACATAGTATTATTTGTTGAAAAAAGTTAACATGAAGAGATATTTGTGTCCAGACGAACAAATTTGTTTCTTGTATATACAGAAAATCAAATATAAAATATGATAGGACATAGGTAATATAATAAAATTAAAAAAAGTAATAATCGTCATTTTTTTCCTCCTCACATATATTTTGAATATTTATAGGCGTTGAACCACCCATTTTTATAGTACAGACTACACGAAAATCGAGTACCGCATGACTCCTAACCACTGACGCATAGGTCAAAAGTCATTCCCCGATAAATGACCCTCCCCGTTGCCGTCGTCGTCGTCGTCCTCGGCATGTCTTAGACGACAACGCAGGTCTACCGGCGCGGGTAGACCTTAGGCTCGTTGCTGCACACTCTTTGCTTGACTCTTGAAAGGCCATTAGGGCTACAAGAATTTAGCCATTCCGGAAAAAAAGGGTCAAAGTCTATCGCTATCGCACTGCGATCGTGTCGTGATCGACGCAGGCCGTAAGCTACATTGCTCGGAAGTCCACCTTAACCTTATTATAATGTGTAGTCAGTGGTTACTAACTGCATCGTGTCCGTGTTATTGCTTAGGCGCGGTTCTACGCGCCGAGCACGATCTTCATCGACGAGATCGACTCTTTGTGCTCGCGGCGCGGCTCGGACAGCGAGCACGAGGCCTCCCGCCGCGTCAAGTCCGAGCTGCTCGTGCAGATGGACGGACTCGGCTCCGCGACCGACGAGCCCGCCAAGGTACCGTGCACTCCATGTTATATACACTGCAGCTCGACTTGATGTGCTCGCGCCGCGTTAACTATACAAAAAAGAAAGAAGAACAAATCCGTTTTTGGCCATAAGCTTAATTTACATGTATAATAAGTTCACATTTCTGTGTTGCTCTGCATATTTGTGCATAAATAAAATTATGAAAATTATTAGTTGCAGACACTACATACTATTTATTTTTTTATTTTCCATACAAATATTACACATACTCATAGATCCTCCAAACTTGTTGGCAAACGGACCGTTTGTTGTCGGACGAGTTCGCATTTTTACAATTTATATTGCACTGTATCAATCAGATTTGGTATAATAAATTTAATCAATTTTTTTACAATCAAAATGTTAGATATTATCTATATAAACCTACTTAGCCCAAAGGAATGTATTGTCACCGGTCTAACGAACTACAACTCACTTTGTGCTGCAGTAAAAGCTGCAGCGATGATTTTCAGTTATAGCCGCTTGTGACTCGTGAACTGCCCGCACTACAATACCATGAACCTATGTCCTTCCACTGCTGGATACAGACCGCTCCCAAGGCTAGCCACCACACACGATCGGCTCTTCTCATCTGACCACCACTGGAGAATTTTAATTAGTTCTTTAAATGTGTGTAATATAGAAAAGAGACAAGTTGTTTAGACAACTTTTGCAAGGGGAATTCCCTGCAATCCCCGGGCGCACTCGACTGGCCTCGTTACCCCTCTCTCACAGAAAACTACTTTGAAGTGTACTGCATTTCTCACTTTATCCTGTTTCCCCAATGTACGTTGTTGTTTCGCTAGTGAGTGTGATATGCCAGAGCCTATTCCCATCCTGCCCTATCCCTCCCCAGTTTCCCAACCCTCTCTCCTATATTTATATTTCCAAAGGTTTGTCATTCTGAACTGATGTTGGCATGTATCCCGGATGTCTATGGACGACAGTAAACACTTACCATCGGGTGGACTGTATGCTCGTCTGCCGCCTTTAGTCCATAAGAAAATCCGGTTCAATATATGAAATACTCCTTATTCTTTGTCTGTAGCTACACAAAGCACTATTGAAATAAGTGATATCTTGGCCAAAGTCAAACATAAATAACTTTTAAAAGTATACATACTTAAATGTCCTCACAGGTAGTAATGGTATTAGCAGCGACGAACTTCCCGTGGGACATCGACGAAGCCCTCCGAAGACGGCTTGAGAAACGCATATACATCCCTCTGCCGACGCAGGAGGGCAGGGAAGTGTTACTACATATTAACTTACGGGAAGTACAGGTAGATCCCGAGGTAGATCTCAAATCCATCGCCAAGAAACTAGACGGGTACTCCGGCGCAGATATTACTAATGTTTGCAGGTATGAATCATTATTACTATCGTTTTTATTTTTATTTTTCAGGAATATTTACAAATACTTTTTTGCTAAAAAGTCTAATCATGCTGTCGTCACATTATTGAGATGGCGATTAGATTAAACACTTCTATATTAATTGTGGTTTGATATGTTGTTATCTTGCTTTGTGATGCAAAATAAATAAAATAAAACTAGACCTGAAAGCAAATTTTGTCCTAAAATCCTCCAATATTATTATAACAAACAGAACGACAGAGAAATAGATAACAAATTAGAATAAGATCATTCCTAGCTAAATCTAAAATTAACATAAGATCAAGTTCTATTTAATAATTAAGTTTTTTTTTTATAGACGAGGGCGGACGAGCAAGCGGTCCCACGTGATGGCAAGTGTTACCGCCGCCCGTGGACACCTGCAACACCAGGGCGTATCGGCGGCGCGATAAAATAAATAAATAATGTTTAAAATAATTGTAAAGCAATATAATAATTTTAGAACTCATAATATGGGGGATTTGTAGATTATATTATTAAAACACCTTTGGGTTAAAGGATGAAGAATATGGTTGTCATGACAACGAAGAGTCATGACATTCGGTATATATTTTTTTATTCAAAGGCGGCCGACCACCAGATAGTCCCACCGATGGTAAGTTTAGAGGAGGGTGCACGTTGCAATCCAACAGTCACCGGGCGCACTCGACTGGCCTTTCTCCCACAGAAGACTACCTTGAAATGTACTACATTTCCCACTTTATCCTATTGCCTAATGTATGTACGTGTTCCGCTAGTGAGTGAGTTATCCCAGAGCCCATTCCGATATCCCATCCTATCCTCCCCATTTTCTCAACCATTTCTCCAAATCCATTCTTACATATCCAAGTCTACGCAGCGCATCAGAGGTTGTGCCAAAATTTGTCATTCTGCGCAAAAGTTGATTTGTATTACGGATGTCTATAGACGAAAGTATCCACTTACCACCAGGTGGTGGACTGTATGCTCGTCCTCCATCTTCTTACTATAAAAAACTGAATGCGCGATACATTCCAACATCAGCCCAGAATGACAAACTTTGCCACACGCACGGTTACGCTACCTAGCTTTAGATTTAAAGCTGCCTAGCTTTAGACTTTAGAGAGGGTATTTTGAGAAAATTTAATTAATCAAGAAAATTAACCAGTAGTGTACATAAAAATGAAGACAGGCATAAATCACAGATACAAACTAAAGCAGACTAAGAAAGATAATTGGAAATAAATATGTTAAAGAAAGAAACAACAGATACAGTTGATTGCATAGAAGCTAGTCTAAGCTAAACAACAGTCTTAAAAACGTTCATCTCGATTTTAAAAGCGCAATCGCAGCCATCAAAGACCGTGAAAATAAAGCAGTAAACTATTTCTTTTAACAAATAGCTAAAGGCTATGATTTAAAGGGGCAATAATATGTTAGTTTCTGTCAGTATTAATACAGTATTAAAACAAAATGGTCTTTTTAATAACAGATATGGAAACGATCAGAAACATATTTTGAAATGAGTAACAACTTGATAAATATTTGAAGGCGTGAAAATCCGATTGAGGGTAAAATTAATAATTGGGCAGTAACGCGTGAACAGTTGCTAAATAGAAAAAGGTCCGATAGAAATATTGGGATAAGTAGTACATAAATAGCTTGTATGAATTAGCTCTGACACATTGTTTTTGGGTAGAAATAATTTTCGCGTTGTTGAAAAAAAATAGCCACGTTGTTCGATCACGAAGCGTAATTAAGTTGAATTCTAACGTAATTAAGCCGAATCGTTTCTGGGTAGGAAAGACTTTTCAAGCAAAATGACGTTCAATTTTTACCAAACGCGGAGAAATGGCTTACTATTTAGCCCAATCAATTGTTTTGTGGCCCAAATAATAGTTATTAACTGTCCAGTGTAACCACCCGAATATTTAGGATACCGCTTAAAATGGCTTAAATGATCATTTCCCATAACTAAATACTTATTGTTTTGTCCATCCAGAGACGCCTCAATGATGTCAATGCGTAGAAAAATAGCCGGTTTGAAACCAGAGCAAATCAAACAACTTGCCAAGGAGGAATTGGACTTGCCCGTCACCAAACAGGACTTCATGGAGGCCCTCGCTAAGTGCAACAAATCCGTTTCCAAGGGGGACATACAGAAGTACCTTACCTGGATGACAGAGTTCGGCTCCTCTTGATTGTAGCACCCCAAGACTTAACCAACGCCGCATATAGTGATACAGTGTTTTAAAATCATGTGACAGATTGCCGTTTAGTTCTACGTAGAAATATCGTCAAGTCCATCTCTTAAGTGGACCAATAATATGGCAGAGTTCGGCTCCTCTCGATTGTAGCACCCCAGGACTTAACCAACCCCACATATAGTGATACAGTTTTAAGATCACGTGAGAGATTGCAGTTTATTTCCGTGAAGAATGTTATAGTAATGAAATGTCACGTGGTCTTACAGGAGCACTGCAGCTTAATCGTAAGAGTTCGGCTCATTTTCATTGTGACACCCAAAGCTCAACACCACATGATTACACAACAGTACTGACCAACCAGCATTCAATTTACTTTTCAAATAAGCGGTTTGGTAAATAAGAAATACCCGCACCTTCTTAACATTAAATTTCTTTCGTTATAACTAGTAACCAATAATTTTAGTTCTATGACTTTTAAAAAGTCACACACAAACCACTCACTCGCACCGATTTACATACACACGTGGGTTTCTAATAGTAGCGGTTCGATTAGCAGCTGTTTATGAAAGCAATTTGCGGCGCTAATATTCATAATGGCGTGTAGTGGCGTACAGAGTAACAACGACAGAGACTTCATTAAAAAAATCTTTTTAGAGGAAAATATCATGTATAAAAAAGTCTTAGAACAAAAGTTGTTAGTTTTAATAGAAATTCTGTGTTAAGAGGGTATTTTTTATTTATGTCTCAATGTTGTATAGTTTGTTCCGGTCCAATTTGCCAAATAGAAAACGAATTAATGAATGAAACTAAATTTAAAACCTTTAAATCTAGGGCAAACTGCAGTCTCGGTGAATCAAATCGTAAACAATTATCACCTCACTATTTAATACCGTGTCAGTTACCTCCGGCTGTCATTTTGTTTACATTATGGACAAATTGGATAAGAATGGAATATAGAACAAACCTATTTAACTCAGAGCAATGAATATGGACCTTAAACTCACAGTAATGACTCGTTTACTAAAGCAAAAAAAGTTTGTGATCGTGCGAACGCTCTATTGGCCAATGCTTTAGCAATACTATATTTTTAAAAAATCATGTGACGATTATAATGCATTCTAAATATTTTAAAAACTGTAGAGCAAGTAACATTATAGATTATAATGATATAATCTATGGTTATATCATACTCGACACACCATTCTGTGATCCTAAATTCAAAAATGTCCTGATACATATACATTGTTTTTAAAATGATGGTAAACATATTACAAATGAAGAAAATCCCCGATTACTTTTGCTCTATTGTTTTTAAACCCCCAGAACGTTAACATTTAGTTGAAGGAAACTAAATTTAAAACCTAATAATTAATAAACTATAAAACTAATATTTAAAACCAGTTACAAACCTGCCATTATAGTCTATCTCAGTTTTTGTTATGTGTACTGTATGATTTATATTCTTTTTAATAAATTTTATAAGTGAATTTTAATACATTTGCTCTAGTTTTTACTTTCTATACAATAGCATGTATATAGATTGCGTCGGAACCAAAGCCTGAAACCTTTTGTGTTTTTACCACATGTTTCATTTTAGATTCAATAAATACAAAGCCCAAACATCACTCAGTATTGTGGGCAGAATCCAGGTTTAAGTTTCAGGAAAGGTTCTAACACAGCCTGTATAAGAAATTGCACCTTCCATGGAAATTATTAACAGGTATGAAAGAAAAATGCCTTACTTAAAGCAACATTTGGACTGTTTCAGTATTAATAAGAAACAATTAGAAAATAGTGGCATATCGAAATTTTATCGTGTAAGTGAAATCAACTGCATGATGTAGAATAACACATTCCGTTTTGGAAATAAAAATGTAAATAACACAAATTCATTGTTAACTTTGGCATTTTCATTAAAGGTAGTATGTAGGTATTTATTTTCAAGTGTCATGTATAGTAACTCATATCTACCTATTTTTACATCTCGCTTAATTCGAGCACTGAAGTTTTTAATTGTTATCTATTTAAATGGGTGCTTTTATGACTTCAAAAATATGTTGCAACATACAGCATCATTTACCAATGAATATGTTTCAACATATAGCTTCATTTACTTGTGAAGATGCTGCAACATTTTTCAGTTAGAAATAGTGTACATTTAAATAGAAATTAGCTAAAAAATACACAATGGTCGTATTAAATTAGGATGTCGGAATTATATAGCTTTACGTTAACAGTAGTTCTCCTTTTTACTGCACCATGATGTTAAACTACTGACATATACCCAATAGTGGTTATTTTTTGCATAATATTGTGTAACATCTGCCAGATCTGTCATATCACATTGTTAAACATTTTGTTAGTAAAACGTTCATGACCCTTGTACTTAAATTAGGTTATAATAGAGAATTATTGTTATATAGGTATGATTTTATGCCATAACTAATTTATATAGTAACTTTTATACTTTTTAATAAGAAACAAAATTATATTGTTTCTCTAAACATAATTATTAAACTTAGCATTTATTTGTGATTATTCTCTGAATTAATAAAATAGAAACAAGATTTGTTTTCTATGACACGCCACTAAATTACCCAGAAAAGTAGTATCCTTGTGTTTATTTAATTTAGAAATGCTTTGTGATTCCAACAATTTTAGTGATTTATTTATTGAATTCACATTTACTACATAGGAGTAATATATTGTCATTGGTCTATATAAATTTAAAAATGTGTACTTATTGGAAATATTCTGTAACAAATTAATATTAATTAAAACAGATGACATTATTTTTGCAATCATGTTAACAAAATTTCCATAATCAAGAGAGCAATAAAATCAATTTTAAATCAATCTTATTTTTATTTACCATCAACCTGTATTTCCACTTGTTCTCATCCCGCCACCACCAGTACCTGGTGCATGATGTCCACTTCCCAAAATGACTATTATCATTATCGATTTCCTAAAATGACCATTTTATAAATTGTCCCCCATTGTACCTACTTTCAAGTATAAAATACTTTTATTACTCTTTAGAATCAACATATCAAAAAGTGGTCATGTTGCAATGCAGACATTCTATGCTGGGAACAACTATACGCAAAATCTCATTGCAGGCAGGGCCATTGAACTTGTGAGAAGAGAGGGCGTATTGCGCTAAAGGCTCGTGTCTTAATATTATCGATACTAGCACGTACAAAATTAAAATGAAACAATATAATTTAATTTGCCTAAGATACTCCTGTATTTATATAGGATATACAGATTTATAAATAATAAATAAATGAAGTTATTCCAAACAAAATTTGAATATAATTTCTATAGTAAAGACTTGGTCTATTAGTAAACTATTTATTTATTGAATTTTAAAAACTGACAGCTAGAAACAAGAAAATAGACTTTAACATTCAGAAACAAAGCTAATACAAATTTCCACTGACAAAAAATATTAATATAATTAGGTAATATTTTAATAATCTTAATAGTCATCGTTGAATTAAGTATTAAAAGCTTGGGTATGTATGACTTTCTCTCAAGTCTTCATCTTGTAGGGCTTTCTTCTTTTGAGACATTATCAATGGCCTCCCGGAGTAATTTCTCAACATGTAGTCTTGTGTTCTTTGTTGCCACTTCTATGACTTGTGCCCACACCAATTTTAAAGAACTATATTAGCAATGATACCGTGGCAAATGAACAAATTCGTGACCATGCTGATATGCCAATTGGTTTAAAAAGTATGACTTCAGGTTTGTGCCAATGTACCTGGAAATGTAATAACATGTTACTAAAATCAGTGCAGTGTATTACCAAATAATGTAAATAAATATTGATTAAAGCATTATTGATAAAAGATATTACCCTTGATATTCCATTCCCAATATTTTTATATAAAAGCGTGGGTCTGCATTTTTCGTGTGGTACTAAGGAGTCCTCTTCTGTCGTCAGTAAAACTATAATCTCTTTACTGACGGAATCCTGACTTATTTCGATGGGACTGGACATTGACAGGATACGTTAAAAAATTTGAAATTGTTACAAAGAAAATTGGACATTGGCAGAATGTACTAATTTCACCAATGCCTTAAAATCATTAAAAATATTTTAAATACATAGACAGAGAAACTTATAGATAAAGTTATATCTGCCCTCCCTGTCTAACAGAAAAGTGTACAATAACTTAGAAAAAAGAGATACAGTATTGTTTACCTTGCATCCCACTCTGAGTGTCGGTTATTTCAAGACCGGGGCACATAATTGTGCTCAAGAAACTTTGCATTCCGCTTTTTACCCCGTGAATTTTATTAAACTTTTCAAGGAAATGTACCTTTATTACACGTAATAATAGATTTTACAGTGAAATGGATTGTCCAAAATGGTGCGTTGGAGTGTTGTCATCTGCAAAAGCTGTAGTGAAAGAAAACTTTCCATTCGTAAGTATGCTGTTCATCACTAGTTCTTTTTTGCACTAAAACAATTGTTATGTATTAATCATTGGCAAATAATATGATATTTAGTCTAATGAAATTTGTAAATCGGTATTTTTTAAAATATTAGTATGACATTAGAACTGTCGCTTGGAGAGATTCTTTCTGACAACTTTCTGGGGACAAATTGCTTTTTTTTCTCAAGAAATACTGTCTAAACTGATAAACAGTACCACGAGAAAACTACTTTTCACTATGATTAATAAATACAAAGTTGTGAAAAGTGCTATAGACTCGAAATCTACGGTGAAAAATTGAATGAAATTGCTACGCTTACAGGTTAGTTTTCTGAAAAAAAAATCTATTCTGTGCGTACTAGCTTCACCGTCTACACGTAGCTACTACACAAACTGTCACAACCCCAGGATAATAAATCGGTGGTGAGAGGGCGTCACTGGCTCAAAAAATACAACTCCATCGTATTAAACTTTCCTGGCTTGAAACGCCAGCTTACTAGCTTAAAATTATGTTTATACGAAGCTAGTTGCTAGCAGAATCATCCTATCCTAGCTTGACATACTAGCCTCGTGTCATCCGGGCATTAAATATATTGACTCTTTAGAGCAGGGGTCGGTAACCTTTTTTTATTAGTCGGGCATATTTCTGAAATATAAAAGTTCGGCGGGCACCACCGAACTCTCGAATTGAAAGGCAATTTTTAAATATGAAAATAATATATTATATAAATAATAATACATATATTAACACAACTTAAATTTATTACCTAAGAACATATTGCACATAATAAACATATTGCACATAATTTAAATTTAATGCGAAGTTTGACATTGCAAATTTTCAGCATAATGTAATTTTGCACCTACTAAAGTCGAATTTCCAGTTCTTAGACATTGGTCCAAATGAGTATCGGTGAGGGTTGATTGGTACTTCGAGTAAAGTTTAGAGCATATATGGGCAACAACCAGCCCGCGGGCCGGATCCGGCCCGCTGTAAGATATGATCCGGCCCGCGAGACATTTTGAAAAAACCCAATTAAAAAAATATTACATTAGGTACTTATACTCACGGGAGTGACAGTGAGGCGGCAAACATCAAATCCTTTGATGTTTGCCGCCTCACTCTTTGATAATCGCCGCCACTCGGCTTGCTCGATCAAATTCTTTGAGGTTTGCCGCCTCACGGGCGACACATCAAAAGATTTATTGCTTCTCAATTATTCTAAACTAGTTTATTCCAGATTATTCCTTCATTTTGCCTATATAAGCGGGTGGATGGCCCGAACGTTAGTTCAGTTCTATTTGAGCTACCGAGGTGATAACTTGGACAAGCGATATCCTAGCGAACTGCGCGAGCCGTCAACTTGCTTTGTGACTTTGTGTGCATCTTGAGTGGTTACTAACTATAGTTTGTTATTAAGTTTATTGAACGAAAAGTAAACAAAAATGATGTCTGGTGGAAAGAAACGAAAAGTAGATACAGAGGGTCGCCAGTTTCAAGAAAAATGGACTGAAGAATTCTTTTTTATCTTGCACAATGGTAAGCCTATTTGTTTGCTGTGTAATGAATCCATTTCAGTAATGAAAGAATTCAATATAAAGAGACATTACTCAACTAAGCATGCTACGCTGCACTCACTGACAGGACAATTAAGAACAGACAAAATCCAGAAGCTTACCGCAAATTTGGAAAAACAGCAACAAATGTTTCATAAACAAAGAACACAACTTGATAATGTTGTGAAAGCTAGTTTTATAGTTAGCTCAAAATTGGCAAAGGCATTAAAACCATTTGCCGAAGGAGAATTTATCAAGGAGTGTATGTTAGAAGTTTGCCGGTATTTTGTGTCCTGAAAAGAAAAATGAATTTGAAAAAATTAGTTTGTCAAGACGAACTGTTGTTCGACGTATAGAAATGATGGCTAATGATATAAAAACAACATTGACTGACCGTATGGCTGGTTTTGAATCATTTTCCATAGCATTAGACGAGAGCACCGATTTGTCTGACACAGCTCAACTGGCTATATTTATTCGAGGTGTTGATAAGGAGTTCACTGTTACTGAGGAATTGCTTGCTTTACAGCCGCTAAAAGGAACCACTACAGGAGAGGATATTTTTATTGAAGTTCAAAAGGTATTCACAAGTTTTGGCTTGCCATGGTCAAAATTAATTGGAGTATGCACTGATGGTGCACCTTCTATGGTCGGCTTACGTAAAGGTTTCATCGGAATTTTGAATGAAAAAGCAACAGAATTAAATGTGCAAAAAGATGATTTGATAGTCCTTCATTGCATTATCCACCAACAGAACTTGTGTTCTAAGTCCATTCGACTCCAGAATGTTATGAATGTGGTAGTAAAAACCATCAACTTTATTCGATCCCGAGGGCTTAACCATCGTCAGTTCAAGGCGTTTTTGGATGAAATATCAGCTGAATATAACGACGTAACATATTATTGTGAAGTCAGATGGCTGAGCAAAAGAAAAATGTTGAAACGGTTTTACGAGCTTAGAAATGAGATAGCAGACTTTATGAAAATAAAAGATAAACCACTATCTGAATTAAGTGACCCAAAATGGATATGTGACAGCATTTCTGGTCGATCTTACAGGCTATTTGAATGATTTAAATTTGAAACTTCAAAAACAAGGACAGTTAGTAAATGATTTGTACAGCCATTTGAAAGCGTTTCAGATCAAACTACGCTTGTGGGAGTCACAGATGCTGTCTGGTAACAGTTAGGTACCATTTCAACACGCTCTCTGCGTATGAAAATATTGCTTATGCTCAATATGCTGAAGAACTCAAGTTACTGTCGGAACAATTTTCGAACAGATTTAGCGACTTCAAAAACATGGAAGACTGTTTCAGTTTATTTGCTAATCCTACAAAATATAATGTACAAAATGCTCCAATACACTTACAAATGGAGTTGATCGAGATTCAAGAAAACTCACTCCTAAAATCCAAATTTGAAGACGTAGAGTTGTGCGATTTCTGCAAAAAATACCTAGAAAAAGACAATTTTCCGCAGCTTAGAAAATTCGCAAGAAGATTGATTTGTGCGTTTGGCAGTACTTATAAATGCGAACAGTTCTTTTCATTGATGAAAGTTAATAAATCAACACATCGTACAAGACTGACTGACGATAATTTGGAAAATTCTTTACGTCTTTGTATCAGTGGAATTAATCCAAATATCGATGGATTAGTTTCCCAAATTCAAGCTCAAGTGTCTCATTGATTTCGGTGTATTTAACTTTCGTAGTTTGTAACAATTGCAAATTTAACGATTTAATTATAATGTACCATTTTTTTAAATTTCATTTTGTTATTTTAATAAATTGTACTATAATAACATTGTCGTATTTCATGTCTAATATCTATCGCAAAAAATATTATCACTACTTTAAAATGCACTAAGTACTTTTAAACGCGGCCCGCGAACGTATTTGCACGCTAAAGTTTGGCCCTCAACATGTGGCCCATATCCGGTTTAGAGGATGTACATCACAATTAACATATACATACTTAAACCAGATTAACACAACAAAATTCTTATTTAAATGGTAAAGTGGATCGAAATTGAGTCCCTGAAACTGTGACAAATTTTTCTTTATTTTTATTTAGGTAATTAACCAGTTGAATGCGCTCAGTGACTATGAGATTGCAGCGTGTATCGTTCCTTTTAAACATACATTGTCGTACTTATTGTTCTACCCTTATTGTATGATTGTACATTTGTGCACTTGTTTCTCAGATATATTCTTTGAATTACGCAAAATTTGTCAAATTAGTTATTTTTGGAACAGCCATTATTAATGAACAATTACCGTCAAACACTGATATATTTTGACGTCTGTGTAGTGTTTTAAAACATATTAAATTTACTCTTATCAATGTAAAAATACTTTATTATACAAATAAATAATTCAACAAATTAAATTTGTAAAATTAATATACAAATCAAATGGTATTAATTTGGAAATTAACTGTATAGTCTGAACTTAGCAACGAAAGTGTTGGCGCCAGCGGAACATGTCACAAGTTTAATTGCTCTATGTTGGTATCACTGTAGTAACTACGTGGTAACAACAGTACAAAAATGTAAACATGCACATTTTATTTTTCTTCAATTGTCTTTAATAAAATATAAACTATTGTTAATATTAATTATATTAAAATAAAATTAAAGATCCCTCGCTTTATAAGTTAGTACATTCATACCGTGAACACGAATCACCATTTTTATTTTTTTGTAACCGAAGTGAACATAGGTGGAAGCGTCGTCAAGCGCTGTAGAATTTCAAGTCCGTATAATGGCGGACGCCAATAATTTTATAACTTTCTTGATTCTATTGTTCTGTTTTTCAGCATTTCACTAGTTTAAAGGTCTGGGAATGAGTTTTGTGTTATGTGATTACATCCAAAGTGTTATAATCGTGAAAGTGATATGAAATGTTCTGTTTTAACGTGACAAAAGCGTCTGCAAGATATGTAACCTTTTCCCTAACCTCGTTTACGCCAATGGTGTAGATATGTGATCGATGTGTGTTCGTCCGTGAACGATATTTTGTCAGTTTTCTTTTACATTTAGTGGAAAGTTAAACGGCTTATTAGTGATGGAAGTGTCTGCGTCGCGGTTTTGCAATCCGACGCCCGATTTCGATGTAACGTAACCGAGCCGGTCGATCGCTAGAGCGAGTGGCAGAGACGGCCGCTACCAGCCGAACATGGCTGCGACGCAGGCAGAGTCTCAACGTAGCGAACCCAATGTAGAACAAAATCCATCTGAGCAGCTCAGTGAATCTCGGAACGCTCTTTTACAGAACGGCACCGACAAGTCAGTCGGGCGCGTTCCGCCCGATGGCGTCGTGAACACAAAGAGCAAATCGCCGATGTCGGCCGAATCTGGGCAGCCACGCGACGGTGGCGAAGCGCCCGGGCATGATCGGAGTAGAGAGGGACCGCCGGCGGACCAATACGGCCAGTACCGTTACCCTGAAGGCGCGGACCCTTATTACACGGCCAGACCCGGTTTTCCCGGTAAACCGCGGCCTCCACCGCCTCAGCAGCGATTTTTCCCCGGGCAGGCGGTGTCGCAGGCGCCGGGCCCCACGCCCACGCTCAATTCGCTGCTTCAGTCTAGCGGGGCGCCGCCGCACCGTTATCCAAACAGCTACGACCAACCGCCGGCCGGCTACGGGCCAGCTCCTGGCTGGCCCCCACCACGGCCTATGCCACCGTATCCTCAAGGAAGCCCATACAGAAATTCAACAGTAAGTGTTTTCTAATGAGGCACTGATTTATAGTCTCATGCTTACAATTGCACAATATAAAATATTTTTTATATTACATCCATGATTAGTTGTTACAAGCAAGGGTCCCAAATAAGAGTTCTCATTCACCAAGTCCTGTTTACAGGCTCCACTTATAAGGAATATTTAGTTATGTTCGAATAATAATAATTATGCACATCCATAAAAAATCATCTTGACTAATTCAACATTAAAATTATTAATTTATTTAACATTAGGAATTATTTTGTTAACCTTACTGATGGGGAACCATCATTGAGTTGTTAGTAAAGATCTAACCATAACAATGCAATAAAATTTGTTAAGGTGGGAGGTTTTGATTGCTATAGAAATCTATCTATACATATAATAAAATCCTAACAGAACTGTGTCTGTATTTGAAGTATTTTTTAGAAAAAAAATATTGCTATGTAAAGTACAAATGATATGAGCCCAATCTGAAATTTTTTGTAGCTTTTGTCTGAATGCACATCACACACAAACCACTGGACAGAATTTAATGAAATTTGCCATAGTAATAGCCTATGACTTGGGTTAACATTTAGGGTACATTTCACTAATTCACTAGGGAGTCACTAAAGTTTCACGTGTACAAAGTCAGTCTCTGAGAAGACTTATAAACATATTAATAACAATTTTTTTTTATATATTGTTATGATATAATTGGCCCACAGCTAGCAGCTGATATGCCTATATCTTATGCTGGTGTATGCATTAATCTTGCTCTGACCTCATTTATAGTCTTGATTTGAAAATCCCCACCATTGAGGAATCCACCACTTCTTGTGGCAATTTGTTATAAGTGTTTACAACTCTGTTGTTCAGTGCATTATATGCGATTTTTTTATGTCCAATTGTTTGTCATTGCTGTGTCTGGTTCTATAGTCTGTTCAGAGCTTGGTTGACAGCAGTCATATTTGTTAGTTAGAATTTTATGACTCTATAAGGTCCCCATGCATACAACTCTGATTTGAGGAATGCAGATTAAGAATTTCCAACTGTTCACTGTATGTCTTTTTCCGTAGAACGATGGGAATCTTGATACTGTTTCTTGGCACACTCCAATAATGGACTTATTGGAGCATATTTGAAATGCATACTCTAGTAGCGGACATACATGTTTTGTAGATTCCAACCATCATTTTGGGTGATAGGTACCGAAAGGACTTTCTCATTGTGTACAAAAATGAATTAGCCCATTTTACTATTGAGTCAATATGTTCAGCCCATTTCAATTTGGATGTTATTAAGACTCCCAGGACTCTCCATGAATGTAGAGGTGTGACTGCAACACATCCAATTATGTACTTTGTGTAAATTATTTTGTCAAATGTGGAGAAGAGTAAATACACTTGTATGAGTTCAACTTGATAACCCACTCTTCAGTCCATTTCTGAATCCAATTATGTACTTTGTGTAAATTATTTTGTCAAATGTGGAGAAGAGTAAATACACTTGTATGAGTTCAACTTGATAACCCACTCTTCAGTCCATTTCTGAATGTGCAAAAGGTCATCTATCACAGGTATCAATGATAGGATTTCCAAAATGATAAAACTTTAATGATTTAACTTCAGGTACAAGGTCAAAAATAAATAAACCAAAGAGTGTAGGAGTGAGAACTGATCCCTGCGGAACACTGCTTAGAACCATCTTGGTGTCCGATAAGTGACATCCAACTCTGACCTAGAATGATCTTCCAATGAGATGCTTTCCAACCAACCTATGCCCCCTATTCCAAGATGTTCCAATTTCAACCATACCCATCTGTGCAGGACCCTATTAAAAAAGCCACATTTAAAATCAAGATTAAAGACCTCCACCGGCTGTCCATGATCTACTTCTAGACACCAGTTGTGAAAGCAGTTTATAAGGTTTGTTATGGTGGACCAATTCTCTACAAATACATGTTGTTCTTTTGGCATTAATCTTTTTGGTGAAATAGTGCTGGAAATTTTTTGCTGATAATGTGTTCCATACATTTACACACAATACTTGTCAAGCTGATTGGTTTGTAGTTGACTTGCTAGAGTCTGTCACCTTCCTTGTATATAGGAGTAACTGGCCTGTTTGCACTCTTGCGGAAAGCGTCCACTCTGTAGCATATCTGTCATTATTTTAACAAGAACTAGAGAAAGGTACAGCACAGTATTTACACACAATACTTGTCAAACTGATTAGTCTGTAGTTGACTGGCTCGAGTTTGTCACCTTCCTTGTATATAGAAGTTAGGCCGTATTTAGTGCTCCACTGACAGTCAGTCATCCATAGCTATTGTATCATATCACTATAGAATTCAACTATTGTGTTTAGTAGCGTACTGGCTGCGTATCATACGGTAGCTACAGAGGACAGACGTCAGTACTAACCATCAGTGGAGCACTAAATATGGCCTAACTGTGGCCTATTTCCAGGCTTGTGGAAGCCGTCCACTCTAGCGATTCTGTCATTAATTCAACTAGAACTAGAGAAAGGGACTCTGTACAGTTCTTAAAAACTATGTGCCAGGAATATTATTGGACCAACAGAGAATGTTTGTTTGTTTAAGTATTTTGAGAATGCCCTGTAGGGAGGGTAATACTAACCCAACATATTCATGATTTTGTCCAAAAGTACTGAACCGGTACTAGGTATTTACCTAGATAACTAGAACATGTTATTTAGTAATATTCTAATGCGAAGAAATGTTTTATTCACAGTGTGCAAAGAGATGATAACATCAGATATTCTCTTTTTATTTGATCAATCCATGGGGATTATTACAATTTCTAATGCAAAAGTACCATGCACCAATTTAGCTTCAAATAAAAAAATCAATGTTAAAATAAAACCATAAGAAAACCTTAAAAACCCACCATTGAAAACTGAAAAATAATAATACACTACACTTCATCCACACCTGAAATCCAGTCATCCTGTATTTTTATGTATAAAGGCCTGAAACATAAAAATAATGTTAGTCAAAGAAAAAGTTTTTATGCAGTTTTGAAGCTATCATATTCACTTTCACTTTGGTGTGCTGTTATTCCAAATTTGAATTAATGAATTTTCGAATTATGTCAGTTTCGAAAAAAATAAGGAAGCAGAAAGTTTTAATTGGAGCACTTTTTTAAATTTAATGTCGTTTTTCAATAATTATTTCGTTAAATTGTTTTTCCTGAGATTTGAACCGATTTTGACCTTAAAATTATGGATACTGCGTCTTCAATCTGGGCTTAGTCAGCGAAATGTGAATGCACAACTTCACTTAAGCCGTTCTGCTGTTTAAAGAGTGTACCATCGATACCTAGAGACTGGCGGCTTCGTTCGCCGGACCACGATTCCGAGTGACGACGGAAAGACAAGATCGGTTTATCTTCACGACCACCCTACGAAATCGTCACCTGACCTAAGTACAGATCCAAGAACAATTTCGAGACTCACGGAGCGACTGTTAGCGCTCGGACTGTTAGAAGGAGACTCGAAGAACGTGATATAAAACCACATAAGCCAGCCCATGGGCCCAAATTGACACGAGCTCACGAGTCAAAGGTCACCTTCAGTTTGCGCGCGAACATTTGCATTGGATTCGTCGTCAACGGAGCCGGGTAATCTTCGCTGATGAATGCAAGATTATGCTGTATGGCAATGATGGAAGGAAGAAGGTGTACCGAAGACAGGGAGAGCGTTTTGTGCAGTACTGTCTTAAAGAGGAAGTGAGTTATATTGGAGGGTCATGGAAATTTACGTGGAAGGCCAAACTGGACTTCAGGTTGCGACGGAACCACGGCTGCCACCACTAAATGGCGATCCAAAAGTGTACACTATAAGAATCATCAGGGGATATCTTCATAACGTCGGTATCACAGTTATGGAATGGCCAGCAAGAAGACCCAGATATGAATCCCAAAAAGCATTTATGGGATGAGCTAAAGAGATGTGTTCGAGCTCACCACCCAGCTCCGCAGGCAGACTTTGCAGGAGCTGAAAACTGCTATCGAGGAAGAATGAGCATGTCATAGTGACATTGATTGATTTCATGCCAAACCGCATGACGGCCGTCGTAAACGCTCTTGAACATTTTTTATTTTGTAACGAATGATACTTTAATCGATTTGATCTGGCTGGAACGGAGACAGGACATGTGCAGCCAGCACATTTTTGTGCATGGCTATTCGTCAATTCGCCATTTCTAACCGTGTGTTTCTCAGGTATAAAGGCTCATTTACACAAGAAGAGTTCCTCAAACCCGTGCACGAGAAAATCTCTCAAGAATATGCTTGCATATGTTAGTATGAACAATTACTATTATTATCGTGTGATCACTGTTATCATCGACTTTTTATCATCATGTGAACAGTTACAGGCGAGAATAGTATGAAGTTTGGTTGCATTCGAGAATTGTTTACAATATATGTACTTGCCAGAAACTTTCGAGAAACTCTTGTGATTGTCCTTAACTCTTTCAACTAACGAGCGCGCGTCTGCTTTGTTTGTAGTGGTGAGTGTACGCGTATCTAAAGTATTTTATTCATTTAAAGCCTTAAGGTCCGTATGCTTCAGATACCTTTAAATACATTGATAAGTAATATCATCGCGTATACGGACATTTATCCAGAAGCGAGATTAACACGCACGCCCGTAAAGGTACAATTCCGAATTCGACCACAGACTGCAAACCGCAGGCGACAAAACTGGTTTCTATAGTTTTCTTCGAAACTTATTCGGAAAGCAGCGTCATTAGCCTGCCGTCGCGATCGCGCATCAGCGCTCGTGTACCGGTATTGCTTGCCGCCCACAGCATGCCGCTAGTACGTGTATTTTTTTTGTCAAAATGACTATTTGGCATTTTTCATTTTATTTATACAGCAACAACTTCTAAATATGTTTTCATCACTAGTTATTTTATGACGGTCGGAAAAGTCTTATTTAAAAATCAAAAAATAATATTACAATATTAAAACACAAAAGGGTTTTCTACCTTTGATTATTCGATACAGATTGATCACAAAACAATGTAAAAGAATCTTCTCGGGAATTGGAGCCGGCCGCATCGTCACTACGTTGTCAGCGGGAACGGAGGTTATGCTTTCGAGAATTGGAGCCGGCCGCGTCGTCACTGCGTTGTCAGCGGGAACGGAGATTATGCCTTCGTAGAATTGGAGCCGGCCGCGTCATCACTGCGTCGTCAGCGCGAACGAAGGTTATACCTTCGTAACTCTCGACAAATGTTTTTTAATTAACACTGAATAACTTCCTTGTTCTTTTTTCCCTAGTATATAACGGTAAAATGTCGTCATCATTTTCCTCTTCCAACAAAGGCTAATGGCTCATTTACACAAGGAAAGTTTCTCGAACATTGTTCTGCAAAGGTGGGCAAGCGCATCCGGGGGCGTTCCAACGTTTGTCATTCTGGACTGATGTTGGCATGTATCGTCGCGGATGTCTATGGACTTACCATCAGGTCGATGGTATACTCGTCTGACGCCTTTTTTATAAAAAGAAAGCTAGTATAAACAACTGCTTTTATCATCTGATCATCGTTATCCACGTTATTATCGAGTTTTTATCATCCTCTGAACAGTTGTAGGCGAAAGTTGTTTGAATTTGCATACCAGAATCGTATACAATATTCGAACCTTTTACAAACCTCCTTTGTAAAACGACCCTTAAGAATGACTGGAAATATCAAACACGTCAGATATTTAGAACGCTTAGAAGCACATTCGCCTAGTCTGTCGTGCTGTATTCAGCATTACTTCCACCGCAGGCGGCAGCACCGCTGCGGTCGCTCTGCAGCCTGCTGTTTGGCGGTTTGCAATCTGTCGCTACGGTCGCCTTCGGAATCATGCCTTAAGTTATACGACGAAAAAACATCGGCAATATGATTGAAGATTTTATATTCTGTCGACTCGGTCTTCAGTTGTGTCGAGCTTGACTTTCCACTACATGTACTATAATATCGACCAATCGTTATGTTCGTTCAAATACAAACTCCTTATTCATTGTCAATTTGTTCAATAAATGGTTAGGTAGCGCCAACCGTAAATGTAACGTACTACAACAAACCTATTTATTCAGTTAGAGCAACGAATATAAACTTTAAAATGACCTAACTAAATAATTCGTTTATTAACGCAAAAAAAGTTTGTAATAGTGCGAACGCCCGGTTGGTCAGTGCTTTAGTAGAGTTGTACTAACACCACGCCGATCTTTGGTTTTTTCATTAGGTGATAACTTGATGAGATAAACATTGGAATGTTTCATGACATGTCCGCGACTAAGTTAACCGACGTACTTTTGTACTAAATAGTTAACATAGTTTATTGGTGAAGTTACGCTTAAACTCAAATGTCGGTGTTGTGTGCGCGACACAGCCTGCAACAATATCCGTCGACATGTCATCATTTCATCAACAAGACTTGAGTTTGATGTATCTGTAACCTGAGTTGTATTGATTAATTAACAAAGCATTCGCGCGATTAATTTCGCAAACTTTTTTCCTTGGGTAAACCAGTTATTAGTGTGATTTTAACTTTCATATTTGTTCTCTAACTGAAAATAGAAGTTCTACAACATTGTATTAACGGTTGGCGTCACCTGGACGCCTAGTGAATATGTTGATAATAAACGGCAAAGGAGTTTATATTTATTGGCTTATAATATAAATTGAACCAGAATTAAATCAACAGTGTTCCGCTAATGTTTGTCAACTAGTAGAAACGCACGCCTATGATTTCCACATTCAGTAAACATGTTTGTTTTAGGCATCAAAGAACAAGCATCAAATTCTGTAGCTTAAAAACATTTGTCATTTTTCGGTCGAGATGTCGACCTTTTTAGACATAATAGATGGCAGACAAGCGGGCGGGCCACATGGTTGTGAGTGGTCACCGCCGCCCATGGACACCTGCAACATCAGGGGGCTTGCAGGCCAACCCTGCAGAATCCTGTTCACAGCTCTCTTGAAGAGCCCCATATCGTAGCGTAACGGAAATACCTCAGCTGGCAGTTCATTCCACAACTTTCGGGTTCGCGGTATAAAATGTCTTTTTGACCGCACTGTACGCAGCGACTCGTATGTCAAGGAAGTGCGGATGAACCGCACGACGATGATGAGCGGTGCGATGGTAAAACATTGTTGGTAGTTGGTATCTAGTTGGCATCAAATAGAACAAATAAATCGAGCTGTTAAAAGATCTGTTGTTTCTCCTTGCTCTACTAAGCTCAATATCAAACTCGATCAACATTCATATGTGCTAATAATAATTTATTGTTATCTTTCTTAATTTGCTGGTGTTTTTGATTAAAATGCGTGCTATTTTTGACATTTGGCGCATATAGACGTAGCATTGGAGAGGGGACAACGGGCCACGTGCCTCTCACATCTCTTGACTGTGGCAGGCACGGCACGTGAGTGTCTTTATTAGTGTTTGACAACATACAGGTACGAATGACAAGGGTGTATAATATTTTGTGAGATCCAGGTCCGTCGATATAATTCACTTTGGTGCTCCTTAGATTACGTAGTTTTTGCTTAATTTCACTTAAGATTACATTAAAATGCGCTCATTTTAGCCCCATTTAGCCCCAAAATAGTTACGAATACGAGGCCATTCAACTATATAAATAAAAGCATTTAAAAGTGCGTAGGTAGTGGGAAAATGCATGCTGCATTCCCACTGACGCTGTGTGCACTCGAATGGCCACGTTACCCCTCTCTCACGGAAGAATACCTTGAAATATACCGCATTTCCCACTTTATCGTATTTCTTCAATGTCTTTCAGTAGTGAGTGAGATATACCGGAGCCCATTCCCATCCCATCCTCTCCCTCCCCATTTCCCCAATCCATTCCTTAATCTGCAAAGGTAGGCATCGCATCCGAGGGCGTGCCAACGTTTATCATTCTGGATTGATGTTGACATGTATCGCGGATGTCTATGGACGACAGTATCCACTTACCATCAGGTGAACTGTATGCTCGTCTGCCGCCTTTTCTCTATATAAAAAAAATATATTGTACGTTAATAGTAATAGTTGCACATCTCTGGGCCGGTACAACAAGATGTCAACTTGATCTTCTTAATTCCGTTCAACGACATGTTGTACCTACAGATAGTCGACAATCCCATACTCACGAACTGTTTAAAGCCCCTAGTCCAAACAAATAGGCCTTTAAATCATAATTTTGGAGGAAATACAGGAATTTTGATATGTTACTTGAAGTACATATATAAAAAATATAAATAAAGTGTTTTTTAAGATTATTCAAAAGTTGTATGAGGTAGAAAAAAAAGTTCTGGATAAAAATTATTGAGCATGAAATTTTACAAAAAAATGGTCTTTTGACTTTTTTTTGCCATTAATAAAATTAACAGAGTAATGGTGGTTAGAAGTTAAGGGATGGTGTGTGCAAACTGAAAAGTTAATGAATTTTCAATTATTTCTTTCTTACTCAGAAAAATATAAATTTATTTTTCAGAGAAATAGTTTTTTTTTTAGTTGTTAATCAAAAAAGATAACAATTTTATTTTTTTAATTTTCAATTTAAATTACTTTATACGGTGAAACCAATTTTTTTTACACCATTATGTTCATCATTTTATATACTGAACGGTTGTTTTTGAATTTTTTTTTACCTTTCATTTTCGGGCAGGTATGAATTTATTTACCTGTTTTAATTTCTGTTTTAACGGAAATGGACTCAGGAGGTCGATGGTGCTTTTGTATTTTTTTTTAGTCCATATTAAAAAAAATCCAATTCAAATTTCTTTCAAAAAAAAATTAATATGATTTTTGAAATCCTGATAAAATTTCTAAAGAACAACTAGCTGTAAGCAGAGATTTCAATACAGTATTTTTGCATGCAATCAGTGTGTGCAAGCAATTCTATGACATCCAAATATGTAATATGCTTGTCGGTACTTAAACTAGAGGAAATTTGACAATAAATAAGATAGTATGATCTATTATATGATAAATTAATTTTACAGAAAGTTATAATAATGATTAGGGCGTTACATGAGAAGAGAAAAAAAAACAATTGGAAAATGCAGTTAAATAAAAAAAATGGAATATCTAAAAATCATTGTATTCAGATCTATTTTTTCATCAATCTCTAAAAAAAATTGCTAAATCGCCTAGAAAAAAATATATTTTATAAAAAAAATCGGAAATTAAAAAATAACAAACAAATTTTCCCAATTTAACATTATAATTACTGATAATGCATGCCATTTATTATAAAAATACAAATTTGAATATATTACATATAATAAACATTTTTAATTTTTTAATTTGTTTCTGAAATTATTTTAAAAATTTCGAAAGTCAACTTCCATTTCTTCAGATGAAGTGGTGTTTATACCAGGCCACTTTTTTTGCAGTTGGATCTCGCTGATGCACAATTAGTTTTACAGCCACAAAAAACCTGTAACGAATATTCTGGCTTGATGAACGGAATCCATTTTAAATTCGAACGTCTTTGGTGTCACTGTCAACTGGAGTAATTGGTTTAATTTTTTAATTTAATTTAGTACTTAATACTATTTAATTTTCAATTTAATTTAATACTATTTAATTTTCAATTTAATTTAATACTTATTTAATGCTTTATTTAATTTTTTTCACCCCTTCTCGGGGGTTGAAAGAAAGATTATTTGATTTATCGTTTTTATATACTTCAAAGTAACTTATATCAAAAATTCCTGTATTTCCTCCAAAATTTTGATTTGATTGGACTATTTGCGTCGGCAGAGATGTTGCGTCTATCTGTGTCTTCCACAGTCTTTCCTATAGTGAATGTTCTGAGGACCTGTTCAACATTATACCTATAACCTACTTCGGGTTTTTAAAAACTCCCGTCATCAAAAGGCGGTACATCTCCTACTTTCTGGTTAGGGGCAGTCGCATATTATTCGGGGTACTGAACATTTCATATCCCTAACCGGAATGCCCTACCTCCCGAGGTCTTTCCGCTGCATCACGATATGGGGTTCTTCACGGGAGCTGTGAATAGGTAGGTACTTGCAGGGTAGGCAGTGCGTTTGCAAATCACTTAACATTAGATGGGCTGTCAGCGGGTCTGCTGACAGCCTACACAATTAATTATATAAAAATTAATGTTTGTTTGTTTGTCCCGTATACGTTTCTATACCATTCATCCGATTGCGATGAAACTTTGGTGAGCTGTTGTGCGCACGCCCGCGAAGGTTTCTATATTATCGCATTAAATTGAAGATCACGCGAACGAAGTCGCGGGCAACAGCTAGTATACTATAAAAGAAAACGTTTCTTTATTTTACTAATTTTATGATCTTCCTTTAAACTTAAAAGGTATGTCTGATATGGTTAAAACAACCCAATCTATCTTTCCCTTTTTTAAAATGTTAAGCCACAAAAGCAAAAAGCGATGAAACATTCTCCCTCGTCACTATTACACGTCAGTTGTCAACTACTAAAAGGAAAAAAGATTGCGGAGGAATAACAAAACGAGGCCCGCCTCTAGTGAGATATAGAAACGCAAGCGTACGGCGATAGTGAAAGTTTAGATGTGTAGGCAAATATTACTCGCTTCCAGGCGGAGATTTGTGCGTGTCTCTCGGTTTCAAAATGGGCCGACGGAAACTGAAACGCCGAGCTTTTGCCGTCATTCTGCCTCCACTAGCCGTACATACATTATGTAGAGCCACCACCGGCGGGACGCATGTTTTACCAGAAGCATCCTGAATGGAACTGGAGGCCTTGACATAAAAAGCATGTGTGTATCTAGATAAATGTGAACTGGATCAGAGGGATTTGATAAGTTTTTATTGGCTCTTGATTAAGATTGAAACGTAGTATCCAAAATAATGAATGATAGTTTTTGGTATTGCTATTGGAATATTTTGAAAGATGGAATGTTTAAGGCAAAATAAGAAATTTTTATTTACATTTGTAAATATGTGCTTCCCTTCCCTCCTTCTAACACAGGATTAAACTATTATTCGCATCGTACGTTTCAAATGCAATGGGTTGGAATCGAATGGTACAACATGCGGCTATAAAACAATGCATCGAGCACGTGCCTGTTTACACTTTCGAGTTCACATTCAAGGCCGTACGCATTTGTAAAGGATGTACCCGTGTAGGTTGGCCGGCGAACAAATACCGGTTACATAACATTGTCCCACTTCCCACGGTGCGGTTGCTCTTCAGTCCGCCAAGGCTTTTTGCGAATACACGGGATCATGAATCAACGTACAACACATAAATCTAATATATTGAGTGCATTCATCTCTTGCAGACGACAACATTGAACAACTGTACAACCTTTATTGTCTATAATATTTACCAATGCAATTTAACTAATATTTATCGGTAGGCATGTCTTTATTTGGCAATGTTTAGATTTGCACCACTACCAGCCCGTTCACACGACGTTATTGTTACGGCATAAAGAATCGTGAAAAATGACGAATCCGTGCTAATGCGACATTCGGGTTTGTCAACAAATCACGAATGTGGAATACGGTAAAAAGACGGATCCGTCGTTGAAAATATATGGAGATATATGAACTAGTGGTTATTTGACGAATCGTTTTAATGCAATTCGTCTGTCGCCGTGTCCGGATGTCTCACAAGTGGATGCACCCACTGTCTTCCTGGTTTTCTTCAACGGGAACGGCGATGGTACCAATACAAAACCATAAGAATATTTACGTCCGTTTAAAGTAGTATTAATACTGGACTTTTTGCATGAACATCACATTCGATAGACGAATTGTAAATAATCGCGATCAGATGTGCCGTGTGAACATCATATTCGTGTTTGACGTATTGTTAGTTATGACGATACTTCAAACTCGGACCTCCGTTTGAACGGGCTGTACGACAGCTGTTATCATAATCGACTAGGTAGAAGTGTATTTTGATAGTTTCTCATTGATTGCTTGTCCTCGCTATTCGAATCGAAGGTAATGTATTCACGATGACGTTTCGCTGATTAGAATATTTATTTATGATTATTTTCAATTGGTAAGCGTGGTGGAATTAGTCATTTATCTCGGCTTGTCGTTTACCCACAATCGTGTCAGATAGTTGTCGATAAGGAGACACGTGGTTGCGGGGTCGTCGACCCGATATACTCGTGCTCGCCGACAGCTCGGTAATAATAATAAAATGTTTCCGTGCGACTGGTTCAAGGGCGAGCCGCTGATATCGGCGCCCGCTATATTTAGATTTAGCTGTGTGTGATGTTGATATGTACGTGTTTTACACAATTAAATGTTTTGATTTTTAATAACACCCCATTTCATTCCTCCCGGATAATGCTGATTTAGTTTTTGATACTTGCACATCCGCCACGCCCTATCAACTCGTTATGTACAAAGTTTGGTCATTCTGTATCAGGCTATGTTTGTTTCTAATAATTACCGAACGAATTAATAAGTGTTCTCAACATGCATCCGTCGAAATTGGCGGGATCGCACAAAGCGCAAGTGATTATCTATTAACTATCCGTGATCGATATCTATTCTCCCGCCGTATTTAGGACGATACGTGGTTGTGTTGTGCATAGTACAGTTGGAGTAAATTTCGCTCTCACTTTCGTATCGCAATAGCGGCGGCGGTGTGTACATGAAAACGAGATGAATGGGCCGACTGAGACCGTTCGTTCTCAGTCCGTGATGTGGATTTCGTAAAATCAATGCGAGCCGTCTCGGGCCCGCGTGCCGCCCAATAATCGTGTCATTGTGTTGTGCTTGGATAATGGGGACGACCTCAATCGTCTACCGCATCGGGTTACCGACCGTTTAACTGCCATCTATTAAAATTTCACTTAGCATGTGCCAATGTTGATTCGAGCACGGCGACGTTGAACAATCAATTAGAGCGATTTATAGCAAGAAGCTCACATTACGTATCTTATTGTTTTTGAATCCGCTTTGTCCAATTTCTATAAAGTATAATTTGCAATTTGACTAAAGTAAATGAAAATTAGTGGCCTTAAATTTTGTATTTTTGTTAATTTAGACTGTACCGTTTCATAGAGGTTTGACTGCGAATCGCTAAGTGAAAAGTAGTTGTGGCGTGAGGCTTGCATCACTGTTGTTCGTATTGGCGAAGAAACGTCACTCGTCACGCGGCTTGCATTCATTCATGCCGTATGTTGAATGTTGTAATGGGGTCGTTAAACTGTGGTGACGTCACGTAATTGCCGGCTCCCTTCGCCGGTCGCCGGTTGAAATCAAAACGTCGGATTAATAACAAGGGAGGCCTGTGTAGGTCAAGCACATTATCACTACGATTGTGCGTGTATTACGTAAGAGCTCGGCTGACGTCGCGTGCTCTAATACATATAAATAAACATAATTATAGACAAAGCGCCGCCATTCGCATTACCGCCTATAATTATGTCACCACATCTTTATTGCAATACCGCGCACTGTCAAGACAACTTATGTGTACCTATTACATTTTAATAGAGAAATTATATTAGGTCTAGTCTGTTTATATATTGTTTCGACTATTCATTGAGCTTCGTGGGAACAGTTACAAAATGCAATGGCTTTTCAAATTCAAATCGAAGCTGTAAGGTGTTGACATGATTGTTTTGACTACAAATACAGTACCTAGGTTGTACCTATCTTAAAACCAATGTGTTCATTTAATCTGAACGTACGTTGCTTTTTATAAGGTGAATTATTATTTTAGGCGAAATAACAAGGTTCTATTGGCTTATTATAAGCCAAAAGTAGGGCACTTGTTGAATTGTCTTTTACTATCGATTCACCTGTTGATGTTGGTTTATACTAGATTTTTGTGAATCGTTCCTCATCGGGCTCCGTTTTATTTGTTATTTATAATTGAAAATTGTGTATAGCCCAAATTATACTTTACAAATTAGTGTGGAATATGATTTTAAACGCAGTCTACATTATTAACTCTTCCATTGACACAACCCCTTGACACATTCATAACTGGGTAAAATAACTATGTAGTTTGTCACTTCAGATCTGATGGCCCATAAGATACAGGCCCTGCCTGTAATATCCTCATCCAACAATCCTCATTTGTAGTCTATTTCAAAATTTTAAAAGAATATCCTGAAGTTAAAAGAAGTGCTTCCTGAGCAATTACTAAGAGCAATGATATTAATTACTAAGAGCAATGATATTACATAATTACTAACGCGCGACGATGATACATTTCTTCTTGATAAACAGAAATATTAACAGAAGATTTACTGTCCCCATACTTAGACGAATCACATCAATCGAATATTTCAATTAAATTTGACGCAGCTTTTCCGAAACGTTCATAAACTCTCTTTGTAACATTTATTAATACTAATTATTATTATGAAGACTGTGAATTAGAATTTTGCTGTATATGTAAGAGGTAAATTCGAAACCTACTTGAGAAATTTAAAAATTCTTTCTTTTTGGAACCTAAACTAATACAGTTGGTCATAAGCTATGATTGGGCTCCCTACGTAATCGTTATGCCACCTGAGCCTAGTCAGGGCTCGTCTGTAGTGACTTATAAATAAATTGTACACTGTACAAAAAGACTGCATAACTCCTTTACAGACATTTTTAAAGTCTCTGAAGGAGACTGGAAACATCTATTTATGTTCATTGCTTACATTACATCATGTAATTATTTAAATTGAGCTCACTAGACTAGTAATATGACATCACGTGAACTAACATCGATAAATGTGTAATTGTATGGTAAAATAGGCCAATGCCAAGGAACTTGGCTCTGAGTGCTGTCGGAAAGGTAAATGACTTGTATTTATGCATACTTACATTAAGTACATGATAAAATATTTCTGTTCGAGATCAAATAGTGTGTAATTTGTTTTTGTCTAGTTACCTATTATTGGGTATTTGAAAATTGTATTCGTCGAAACATGGATGTTTTTATTTTCGGATTAAAGTAAGATTTCTGTTGATTTCTACGAAAAGTATTTATGCTTTTTACCTACGTTTCCTTTTCTGATCGCGTTATATTTCTTTTGAAAGAGGAAATCCATTGTCCAGACGAAGCTGAACACTAATTGGACATTATAATTATTCTTATGACAATATAATACTATTATTACTTTTATGTCTTGCTCATACTGGAGCAAGCCTGAGGAAGCTCGTAAGGCTTCTAGTTCCCCCCACCTAGACTATCCCAACGACCTGACTAATGCGGATGACACAAACACGGCGGTCTCTGGACTCTGTAGCCACCTTAGGGATATAATCCAAAGCTCCTCGAGGCGGGTTCCAGCGGCGAAAATCGCCGATGGGAGTTGCCCGAGGACATAAAGGAACTGATAAGAGCCAAGAACGCAGCCATCCGTACTTACGACTCCTTCCTTTGTAAAGAGAATAGGTAGGCGCAGGATGCGAGCATTACAAAGGGACGTAAGACCATCAGTTGTCAGAGATCTCGCCATCACACACACCCTACTAGCGGTTGGCGAGATCTATGAAAACAGACAATACTGCCTCCATGCCTCCTGACTAGACCGATCGGCCCTCCCGCTATTGACGATGTTGAGAAGGCTGAATGCCTGGACGACAGCCTTGAAGCCCAATATTCCCCTAGCCGTCAGCCGATCGACGCGTCAGACGTACACTTTGTTGACGGAGAGGTGGGGCGTCGAGGCCTCTATCCCCCATCAGAGTGAAATTCAGAATATCATCAAGTCTAAATATTAAAAAATCAAATGGCATCGATGGAAATCGCAATTAGATATTTAAAAGCCTACCGATCAAGTTGGGCGCAATGAAATATCATCTCTTTCCAGCAGCCTGGAAAGAAGCCGTCGTTATCGGCATCCATAAACCGGGTAAACATCGCTCGGAACCCTCCAGTTGTAGACCCATTAGCCTATTGAATACAATGGCAAAAATCTATGAAAGAATTCTCCTTACTCGCCTACTGAGTACTTAAACTACTACTACATAAAAGGCATTTACTACTTTCGATGGTAGCATCGATAAACAGTTCGGCTTTAGAGCCAAGCACTCTTAAATGTCCAGCGGATGCATCGAATCACCGAGCACATCCTCACAGGTCTCAACCAAAGGAAGGCTTTTGATAAGGTCTGGCACAACGGTTTAATCTATAAACTGTACCAACTGGAGGTGGCCGAAAGTCTCATTCTCATCATTCGAGACTACCTTACCAATCGCACCTGATTAGCCTATTGAATACAATGGCAAAAATCTATGAAATAATTCTCCTTACTCGCCTACTGAGTACTTAAACTACTACTACATAAAAGGCATTTACTACTTTCGATGATAGCATTGATGAACAGTTCGGCTTTAGAGCCAAGCACTCTTAAATGTCCAGCGGATGCATCGAATCACCGAGCACATCCTCACACATCTCAACCAAAGGAAGGCTTTTGATAAGGTCTGGCACAACGGTTTAATCTATAAACTGTACCAACTGGAGGTGGCCGAAAGTCTCATTCTCATCATTCGAGACTACCTTACCAATCGCACCTGTCTCTACAGAGTTGAAGGCACCGTCCAGTTCTCGTCCAATCAGAGCTGGAGTCCCACAGGCCTCCGTCCTAGCACCCATGCTCTATTCCCTGTACACCAATGACATCCCCTACTCCCCTGGAATAGAGCTTGCGCTCTTTGCGGATGACACCGCCCTCTACGCCTCAGATAGGAGCGTACGATGTATCTCTCTACGCCTCCAACGCGCAGTCGCCCCTAGGCGAGTGGTTTGTGAAGTGAAGGATAGAGGTCAACCCGAAGAAAAGTGCAGCCATGTGCGTCTCTTTTCCCAGGGGTGGCACTAATATCTCTAAATCTCGCCTCTCCCGATATCCTTTTTCGGTCAAACTATCCCCTGAGTTAGGAAGATCAAATATGTCGGAGTTACACTACGCCATCGACTGACCTTCCGAGAACACATACAAACTGTCCGAAACCGAGCCGCCTGTTTACTCGGTCGCCATAACCCTCTCATAGGCGGGAGAAGTAAAATGTCGCTTGGAAATTAGATGATATTGTACAAATCCTTCTTACGTCCCATAATGACCTTCACTAGCGTTGTCTTTGTATACGCAGCCCCCTCCAACATTAAAATACATCAAACCCTCCAAAATATCGTGCGTAAGGCCGTGGCTGCCCCATAGTGCTCTACCAATGTCGACTTAGACTCTAGACTCCGCCCGACGCTACTACGACAGAGTCCCTCATCATCCCAACCGCCTAATAGTTGTCAGCCTAACTTAATGTCCCCGGTAGGAATGCCCCTCCCCGTTACCATCGTCGTCGTCGTCCTCGGCATGTCTTAGACGACCTCGACGACCCAATTACTGCTGCTAATGCGATTCTTACACTACACTCACAGGCTACACATATACACCGTACCCGCCGGCGCAGACGAGGACCTCCCTCTCGCTACACCGTTAACACACCGGCCTTCAGCCAACACCGCGATCAAAGCAACGCCCTAAGCCGAGGTCCGTTCCTTCCGCCGGTCTACCAGCGGGGGAGCACTTAGACTCGTTGCTGCCCACATTTTTTGCTCTTGGCTGAGCGTCTTCTACGCTCGCTCCAAACTGTACATGTCCGGTGACTCTTTAAAGGGCATTGGGTGCACAGGAATTTAGCCAATCCGAAAAAAAGTCTTGCTGATGTCGTAACTATTATACTCGTGTACGTAATCCCCTTTAAAAAGGATGCGATTCAAAAGTACGACCATAAATTAGATTTGGCGCGCTCATAGACGAGACTTATTTGTCTTATGCCTTGAGACATTGGTCAGAAAAATTATAAAAATAAGACATTTAGACGTATATCGGTGCTTATGAAAAATATAAACGTAACTCGAAAAATTTGAAATTACATAGTTTTCTTTCACGTTCAGTCATTTGTCAATGATTACTGATCGTATATGCGCCAAAACGATGTATGTGTCTCTACACACACATAGATATCGACCCAAACCACTTTGTAACAAATTTGCTTCCATTTTATAAATTCAAAGATGAGCCAAATAGATTTAGTAGTTCCAAAATTACAAAAAATCCTTTTTAGAAAAATCACAAAAGATTGTTGTCTTATACATACAAAATTATATAATTTAGTTGAACCGGACTTGTAAAGCTCTACCAGTTTTTCTAACATTTGAGATTTTCTCGTTTTTAACACATATTTATCTATTTAAACGCCGCTTAAAGAAAGGGTCAAAGAACATATATTGCAGTTGTGAAGAATCGCCAGACGAATAAATCGGCGATAGCGGACCATGAACTTAACGCCGGGATCAATCACAGGATAGAACTGCATAGTCCAAAAATCCTCTCCATCTCCAGGATTGTGCGTGAAGTAATTGAAATCAAAAAACAGAAATTTCAATTGCGTAGGTGGATACAAATTGTTCTCGATATGGAATCCGGTGATTAAATAAAATAAAACCGCCATTTTTCGTTTGACGCTATTTCTGATAGTGTGAGTATTGGTGCCGCAACTATCCGGACTATGAAGACCAAATGCGGGTAGTTGATGAAACTGCTCGAAACTCTCGACGTGGACTGCCTCTTCAGTCAGCTCGTGACCATAGTTGTCGCAACCCAACCGAAACGTCGAGTAAAATAAATGAGGGGTAATCTCTACAAGTTTAGTTCAAACATTTTTATGGAATGGAATGGTATGGAAGTCTACTTTCGGACTGGCGTTGTCCTCGTCATTTTTGAAGTTATCTAGTTCTTAAGCGGTGATATGTTTATGCGCAGTGATTAACACATGTGGTTTGTCTCAAAACTGTCTTGACTATAGTGGGTGGCGAGTTTTAAAGACCGGATAAATAGAGGATTCTAAGACCGTTTTATCTTAAGATCGAGTGTTCGAAACTACCCTCTATGCAGACTGCATAAAATACACGACTCAACTAATTCTAAGACCGAGAATCATCTATTTATTCGGCACTAAGGTCCGAATAAGGGATTTTTATCTAAAAAAATTTCTTCGAGTCGTGCTTATAGGGTAGCTTATGCTTATTCACCTCACTAATCTCAATTAATGTCGCGGCCACACTGGTCCGTGTCACTAGCTAGCGAGGCACTAGTCGCGATACATGCGGCGACATGGTTGCAATACAAATGTGCCCTGGTGTGGACAATGCATAAGATACGTCCATTTATTCCGCCCTAACATTCAATATAGGAACCGAGTAATGCCATATCCAGAACGGGGTGAATATTTCTTCAATCCATGAGGTTTTAGGTACATAACGGAACTTGCGTCTATACACCGATGTATACAATGAAAGGTCACGACCGCCATTCTTATGTACTCTAGATAGTATGTACCTAAAGGGAGTTCTTTATTGAACAGACTAGGGTGGGAAAGGGGTCGGTTTATTAGGTCAGTAACACTTGTAATCCGTTTGTTTACACTTGCTCACATTGCGGTGACGATTATATCCAGATTACCGAACGATTGAATCATTAATGTTTTGTTGCCTTATCTATCAGATAATTCACTCATTTAAAGAGGGGACTGTAATAAATAACGAGTAGTAAACAATAAAATACATTCATCATGCTTGTTTATTTTTCTATAATAATACAAGTCTTAAGGATAACTATACACCATTTTTAATGGAAGTATTGCTTATTATTAATGAAATTAATGGATTAAGTATTAATGGAATCTACTGTCTTACTATCGAACCAAAGTCCCTGTTGTAAGTTATCATTTATTACCACATTCACTTCTGTTTATTTATGATCAGTTCTGTTTGAATCTGTACAAATATTATAAAGAAAGACTGCCAATTTGTTTGCTCTATATCTAAAGCTAAATGTTCAGATATTTCATTGATTTGGTTTTGTTTTCGCCAAATGGGATTGGAGCCGACTGTACGCCATAGTAACTATACGAGTACAATGAAAAAACTTATGGCCTCTGATTTAAGACCCAAGTGGTCTCAAATACTGTGATTCTTTTCGCTTGTAAATACATAATACTACACGTTAAGTATTTTTTTTTAGATTGAGGAACCTTCGTATTGAGAAACTTAAAATCTTCATACACAAAACAGTAGATGTGAACGCGCTAGTAAACAATAGAAGCTTACCCTAGGGTTAGGGGCACTGAGATAGATATCTGTGACAGATTTAAGTTATGCTGTTACGAACAGTGCAGTAAGGAGGTGAAACCACTAAGTTAACGACAGTTAACCGGGTTTAGTATCTTTTCACATTAGGCATGTATAGTGGAGCAGTACGCTAAAGTATTATACCTAAAACTATTCAAATATAGCCCTTATTATAAACACACTAAGGCTAATAAAATGTTTGAGTCGATTTGGTGCTTGTTCTGGTACATATTCCTTTACTGTTTTCTTAGCATATGAGCTGTTTGACAGACTTGCCTTGTTTCTGGAGATGGAACTAAGCGGCAAATAATCTACATTCATGTTTTAGATACTGTACAAGCAATGCAAGTTTTGTGACATCAAAACAATTAATCATGCCAATGTTAGTGGGAATTTATTTGTAATTTCGAAAATAACCATATTTGTTTACAAAATATTTAGCTCTGCACTTTCTTAGAGGGTTTTGCGGTATCACCGTAGCATGTAGGCTTGTCGGTGTCTATTGATGATACAGTGATTATATTAGTTTGTCTAGCTCATCACGTAGCGCAAGCCACCTGTTGCCTAACCGCTGCAGCACCTAGTTACCGCGAGCTTGACATTCACGGGGGCGCTCGTGACGGCACAGACCGAAATAACTTGCCGTAACCGACCGCATAACACGACGTAATGCTCTTTCTATTTATAGAGCCTTATAATTAAATACACAGACATTTGTATTTATCTACCGCTAGTCCGTGACGACAGCTACGCGGACGCAAATGCGCGCGTTCGCAATTCTTGTAGTCACGGGATAATCTTGATATGCAGAAAACTTGTGATAACTTATTCACAAGTCGTACTTAACACTGAAGGTGTCAAGGTACATCGTATTGGTGTAAGCATACTATGCCGGCTGCCATCGGGTGTGAAGAACCTAATGGTGGAATTTGTCAAGGTGTCGTACCTCCGAGGGTTCATGTTTTGTTTGGGTTCATATCCAATATGATCAGCACATCTACCAACAAGTGCACATTGCACGGATCTCTGCAATGTTGATTTTAAAAAACACCGTTATTGCCATTGCGCGACAACGGAAGTCGGAACAGATGATTCGATGAAAACGGTTTACGTTCCATTGTTGATGCTGAAACGCGTATAAAAAGTAAACCGGTCAGCGGGCCTTTTATCGCTCCTCGCAGGAGCTCCATGAAATGAAGTAATAATAGTAATAACAGTCACTCATTCATTTTCTCTTTTTCTCGCAACAATATATCGTTCGACCTTTTTTTTGTAGATACGCAAAGGGATAGCCCGACGGCGTTTATGTAAAGGAAGGCAAGGTTACACTCACATTTACATAGTGTCGTGTCGATATAAGGTGCGCTTGTAGTGGAGGGAATCCCCAACTTTTTACAAACACAATCAAAGTTATGTAATGTTTGCTCGTATCCGCCGCCGCACACTGACTGCCACCGTTGTTTGTACGAATGCCGATGTTATACATTACTTGCCTTTTGTATTAGTCATAGGTCATTAACATTTCAGGTAAACGCTGTTTGCTTTTTGTAATTTTCATATTGTCTTATTTGTCTTGGCAGGTGTTACAGTTTGTTTTTAAAAACGTTAAAGCACATACATTGTGTGACTTTTCCACTCATATCTATGTTTGCTATACTGTCACATGTAAAATAGTTTAATTATAAATATCTAGCGTTTTCTAAATAGGATATAACATACATTTATACATTTTATTATTACATATATGATAGTTGTGTTGGATTTTATGGTGTTATCTAATAATAGTAATGACATAATAGCAAGTGGGTGAATGCGGCCGCCTCGACGAGTTAGATAGGAATCCGGTCACATTCCTAACGGCCCTGCACTTGCACTGTCGTGTTTTATGTATTTGCACTTCGCGCCTGCGATCGCATCGAAAATATCTCGCTGTATCATTTGATCATTTATCTACTGATGAAGCAATGTAAATGTACTAAAATTGGAGCAGCTTCAACTAAGAGTTCTAATTAAAGTTGAAAGTACAGATTTTGTACGAAAACATTAGCCATCGTGAATATTCGGGTATCTGCGGCAAACGTCACTACTAATACCTCCCAAAATATTTACCTTTTTATATTTAATTATATATTAGAAGATTCTCAGAAAGATATCTTGTCAATGTTATGATGTCGTGATGCATGTCAAAATCCGTCACTAACGCCTAAAAAAGCCACAATATTATCCACTACAGTCAACTATAAGAGACGCTTTCATAGAGATGCCGAAGAATTCAAGACAAGGAAAACCCATAAATAAATAAGTCGGTGAAATTATTTTTAATATATTATATCTTTATTTTTTAACTGAACGAACAAAACTTAAGCTCATGACTACCAGAATCTGCTCAGCTCGAATCTACCAGAAACTCAAAAACAAGGTAGACCGAAAAAAAAAATTGAATCTTGATGATTTTGACTATACATACTGTTGTATGAAGAATGGTACATAATTATTCCTTTGAGGTTTAAGCAAGTGCCGACTCTTAGAGTCTTTACAACTGAAACTAATAGAAGCCATTGATTTCAAACGATGCCAGAGTACATTATTAAAAATTCTTCGTCAGTTCAGTTTTCGGTTCACTAAAACTAACAACAACAGGAAAGTTTTGATGGAAAACAATGATGTAATATTGAAACGGATATAATTCTTAGATTTGATTAAAAGATTTCGATCTGAAGCCAGAGAAATTGTATATATGGATGAAACTTATGAACCTCACAACGTCCACGTCACATATCACATGTAATAGATATGGAACAAGCCATTTCTACAGGACAACGTCTTAATATAGTACACGCAAGCAGTAAATATGGATTTATTCCCGAGGCTTTATTAACGTATAAATCTACGAATACAACAAGAGACTATCATATGAGATAAACAGCGACACTTATAAAAAGTGTCTACGTAATCAATTGATTACTAAATGACCTAAAAATTCTGTATTGGTCGTTGATAATGCTGCATGTCATAATCATAATAAATACAGTGGAAAAGCCTCCGAATTCAAATACATTGAAGCAAGATATGATAAACTGGTTGGTAAAACATGACATTAACGCTGATCCAACTTGGATACAGCCACAAATTGACCAAGTTATTCTTCGTCATAAGGAAAGATTTGTAGAATATTCTATTGACAAAATTTTAGCCGAATATGGACACTGCATTGAGATTGTCGCCATATAATCCGGATTTCAATCTGATTTTAAACATATGGCCGCAGCTTAAGGCTTATGTAGCTCAAAGAAATGTTTATATGAATATGACAACAGTAAAAAAAAAATATATGATTGGTCCAGATGAATGGAAAAAAGTTTGTGATCACGCAATTAAATATGAAGATGAATATAGAAAATATGAATATGCCATCGATGATTTTATAGATAGGATAATTAATACTTCTGAGAGTTCTGATCATTCTGAAAGTGACGATGAAGACTACTATTATTCTGATTATGACATGGAAAATACTGAATACATACCACCAGAGGGTCAACCAAAATCTAAATGATCTGTAACGTTTGACTGATGATTGATATATAGGTGCTGTGATGCCTGTGATACAGGTGTTGATTTTGTTAAGATATAATGTGAATAAGGCTTATACAAGCAATATAAAGTTATATATGATACATACATTACACGATATAGATTTATTATAATTAATTATATAGTGTTCAAATATACATAAATAAATAAGACGTAAGTAGAAAAAATGTAGGGAATACGATTATCTACCAATATGGTGACTTGTTTAGTAAAGATTAGTTATTAGTTAATGTCATGTTAATGTTAAGGGAAAATAATAGCTCTGTATATTTCTCAGTACTGACTGGCGACATGTTCATAAAGTTTTGTATTTATCTCGTAATAAAGTATGCAATTAGAGGTTCGGTAATTTATAGACGTGGATGACGTGTTCGGGTGCTTCCGGATTAGCCGATGGCTAATGTTTTCGTAATGTATCTGTAAATACTCGTACTTATGTGAGTTTCATTTGTTTTTTAATCCTGTAATACTTTTACTTTGATGAATCAATAACAACATGGATTTGACGAGGAAAATTCTGTCGTTATGTTCATTACTAAAACGAAAAATAATTAAATAAACACGCTTTTTGAAGTGTTTCACGCATTGTGATTATTTGTATTGATTCTGATGAGAAACTCCGCTGCTGCTAAACTAAAGATTACTTGAAGTAACAAATACCGTTAACCCGTATTTCTTTAAAGAGCACGGCCATTTCAGGAAAATACCATTTGAAGTTATCGTTTCATGGAAAGTGATTTTGTATTATATCGTAAACATATTACATAGGTAGGTACTCAAACATAATCAGGAAAAACATATAACATACTCGAAACACAATAAGGACCTCTTTATATATTTCAACAAAATAATTAATTTTATGAATATTTGAATTAAAATATCAATATTTTTTACAACTCATTCTAATGTAATTTTTGTACAAAAAGAAAACTAATTAGCAGGTATGAATAAATCAATGACAGATAAAGAGATAAATTACTGATTTAAATCAATTTGATTAAATCATTGATTTAAAATATGATAAAGTCAAGTAATTTAAATCAGAATCAAGGAAGAGGCAAAATTCACTGGATTACAAAGTAATACAAATATGAATCAGAAATAAAATAATTCTTTATTTTACTTCGATCAACATAATGTATATCCAAATATGATCCAAATCTCGTCTTTGTTTCGCCCTACAGACATTGTCACATCCAAAACTAGTATTTATTTGTGTTGTATTAGTAAACAACCAAAAAAACAAAATACACAGATTTTACTCTGTGATAGTGACAGTTGACACGACACGACCGTGTTACCAGCCGGGCGGCTGGTAACACTAGCTTTATTTACACCTTTTAAAGCAGAAGTGTTGCCTAAGTAAAAAAAATCAAAACATGATTATTTATGAAAAATAAAAATCTGATTAAAATAAAAGAAAAATTATTTTTATCATCATCCCTGCTAATTAGTTACTTAAAAATAAAATTATCTAACTTAAATTTATGGACAGTATATATGAAAATACCGGATTGGATACTTCGATATAGCAAATTAGTATTCTCAAGGCATAAAGAAGTCTTCCAAGGCATTTCATAAATTCGTATATAATTTACTTCCCTTAACTATCATCTCTTATGCATGTTTATAATATAAAAACCATAGTGATATGCAAGATCGGGGAGAAAGTCTTTTCGTATTTTGTACGTATGAATTGTAATCATATCTCTTTACTTGTACTATTTGTTAAAAGTTGATATTCTAAAAAAAAATAAAAAATGTTTTTTCGCCATTTTTCCATTCTGTGAAAATGAGAGAAAGTGACGAACAAATTCGCTACATTTTGAAATTTGATTACAAAATTGTGCCGTTTATGTATCTAATGCGGTATCGGTAAGGGTTCAAGTTCAACAAAGTTGGTTCAATATTTTTCAGTCGGGAAATTTTAACATGAAACTACAGATAAAGTCAATGCCATCTGAGAAAAATTGGAGCAAGATCCACACATCAGTAGTTATGACATTGCTGAGGTCCCCAGTTATTACATTGGGTACTGATTACAAAACGGTTTTAATTCATTTGAAAAAGTCTGGGTACCAGAAAAAGCTGCATATTTGGGTGGCACATTCGGAAAGAATCTTCATAAACCGTGTTTCCATTTGCAATTCTCTGTTAATAAAACGAAACGAAACCGAACCATTTTTGAAACGATTGATCACGGTGACGAAAAGTGGATCACTTACGACAAGAACGTCCGAAAAAGATCGTGGTCAAAGCACGGACAGGCTCCACCGAGTGACAAAACCCGGTTTAACGCGAACAAGGTGATGTTGTGTGTATGATGGGATTGGAAAGGTATCGTTCATTATGAGCTTTTATCGCCGGGGGAAACTGCTAATTCTGACCTCTACTGCCAGCAACTGATAAGATTAAAGCAAGCAATTGAGACAAAACTGCCTACAAAGGGTGTGATCTTTCACCATGATACGCCAGACCACACATCTTTAACCACTCAGCAAAAATTGAAAGAGCTTGGCTGGTAAGTGTTGATGTATCGACCGTATAGCCCCCTGCCCTTGCCCCCTCAGATTTCCACCTGTTTCGGTCACTTCAGAACTCTTTAAGTAGAGTAAGGTTGACATCAAGAGAAGGCTGTCAAAACTACTTGTCGCAATATTTTGACCAAAAATTCCAGAATTTCTACAGCAATGGCATCATGACACTCTCTACTAGATGGCAACAAGTTATCGATCAAAACGACTTATTATAAGTATTATTATAGTGATATTATAGTGTAATTAAACTTATAATTTTTTTGTCTTGAATTTCTATAGATACGAAGAAACTTTTCTCCCACCTAATATTTAAGTATGTGCGTGCGAATATATGTATTATAATAATAGCTGAAATCATATTACATTAGTGTTTTACTTGAACCCACTCTATTATAAATTCACATTGCAATACTTATATACATATTTCATTTCACTACAAATGCGCAAACTTCCGAGATTATAGGCAAAGATTATTTCCTGTCGCATCTGTTTGAGCATTCGGTTAATCACTGCATTAAATTCTCCCGTCCCGCTCGCCGCACCTCAGCCGGCACAACCCGCTCTGTGATAAAGTTTTTCTTTAGAACTGCTTGTCTACTAATACATAGAAGTCATTGCTTAAAACACTATTTATTAATTGCTCATTAATGGGAGTACCCTCCTATATTTAGCTACGCATTCTAAGCCTGGACTACACACTTTAAATCGAATGTCTCTACGACTCTCACATTTACTGCTGAAATTTGTTCCTAGACTCTTAAACATGTCAATCGACTACTGCTGGTTACGAATTTCTCATTCTGTCTCTGACCTTTCGTTTTAAATTGATTCGCAAAAAACACAATACACTGTTCCTGTTGTTCGCTGAAAACCGCTATACTTGGATTTAAGCCTCTTCAAGCCTCATAAATCCTCTATGTAACGTAGTATTGTAACCGTTCCCTAAAATAGCAACCTCAGTTTTACCATGTAAGTTCAAGATGAAGCGTCATCTCCACACGCTAATACGTCGAGCGTTGCTAAAGAACTTGGTTTTACACTTGTTCAATCAGGTTGATGTCAGTAGGTTATGCCCCGGTCCACATATTGACAGACTCGCCTTTAACGATTTTTTAAGATTCCGCTAACCAGGGCTTGAGCCCACATTCAATCTGAACAACTCGTCGTCTCTAAGTTTACTGGTCTTCCTTCAATCGATTACTGATAGTTTTGTCCAGCTGTTATGGGACCCAGGTTATTCTAGCAACTTTACCGGTCTCTTGAGAGCGAATTCACAGATTTTGAATAGCCCGTCGCGGAAACCCGCGTTGTAAAGTCCAGATTCTGTGTGTCGTAGAACATGCAGCATTTTAAAATGAAGTTTCGCTAACACTTCTACGAGGAAAAATTACCGTTCATAATGAATTAACTAATGTTATTTCAAAGACATATAAATTTAAATAGTTAAACTTTTGCACGGAGGACAATTTTAATGTCTGCTAGTTATCATTATTAGTTCGAAATTAAAAAGTCGGATTGCAGTGGGTTAGTACTCGTATTTCTTCAAAATTCATAAATCGATACTCAGGACTAACTTTTGAATTTCTTGTGCTTTCCCCAGTATCGGGACATGCCATAAATTCAGATAGAACTCATGATGTTTATATTGCAAAGTTAGAAGCCATAAAAATATCTTAATTATATCGACTGTAAATTGTACGGTACTTTTCATTAAATACAATAAAGCTAAATAATACGATAAATCAAGAAAAACTTTTAACGAGTACCTTTAATCTCCTATCTTACTTTAATCTTAACCTCTTAACTACTGCTCTTTAATGCTCACTACTTTCTAAATCTAGTTTACGAGTTCTTCCTACACTATTTTAATTGTCTATCTGTTACGGAGAGGAATATATACAGTATTTTCTTTAATATTGTTAATATGTATCTACAAGGATAAGCGTATTTTCCTTAAACTGTGACCCAATCGTGGGAAAACCCTTCTTCCCCTCCCGTTTTCATAACCAATGTATGCACAAATGTATGCAATTCTTCACCACTACATGAGATACCTATCTAGCTACACTTTCCGCTGTCTTCTACGCGGTTTGCTCCTCCGCCGGTATCCGCTGTGTGACACGTTGACATGAACCCACGTTATGGCAAAAGTTTACTGAAATGGTTGATATTAGTGAACAAGCATTGATTTTGAGTAAATTAAGTTGTAATTGTCTTCTTTACAATCTATTTTGTAACATTTCATTTGTCTTTGACTTTCCACAGACAGGCAACTTCTGTCATACCATCATACCATGCCTGTATTTCTCTTCTGTTGGATATAGGTTTCTCTCAAGGCGTGCCATCCGCTCTGTCTTCCGTTTTTCTCATGCTACTACCGGTGACTTTCTTTAAATCATCATTGTGTCTAGCAGGAGAACGTTCTTCCACATTACGTTTACCAGACGTGGTCTTTTATTCAATTCACTCGAGGCCTTCTTGCAAATTATTCTATTCTTCTTCGTAGTCACTTTCGTAGAGTGACCTATCTATTTCCACGACATGTTTGACATTAAATGAAAGATTCGCTCTCTTATTTAGATATCTATTGCCAACCTAGATTCGAGATATTGGTTGGAGAATTTCATAAGTTAAAGAAATTAGGTAAAACGTCTAGTAATGAAGCGACAGCAGATGGAACGAAGATTTTAAACGTCTGATAGCCAAAAGGAGTAACAGGATCATTCGTTGGTCGTTCATTCGTAATTGACCATAGGAAAACCGCAATAAAGGCAATAAATTAATTATCACAGGATCGAGAAATGTGACACATAAATGAGATCCTTCTAGCAGTGAGTGGTATAAATAATGTTGTCCTTAAACTGAGATGTAAGAGTTGTATGCACGCACGCACGCATGCACGCAACTACATCTTATACATGCAGCAGACGAGCAGAGCTTATCATTAAAATAATAGTTATTTACGCTAACGTTGGTGAACTGCGGCTGATCGCAAGCGTTGTTATTGCTCCTGACATTTTCCTCCAGAGCTTTTTTTGTATGTATCGCCAATTTTCTCCGACATGGTCATCGGATTCTTTATGTAGCAATATTATTCACTCTCTCTTTAGTACCTTGCTCTGCTTAGTTTAGTGGTAATGGTCCAATACATTGTATATTGAAGATGACCTGCACTCGTGCTATCTATGAATATGATTAGCCTACTACAAATATTTTTTTAGGTACTTTTTTTTTTTGTTCAATTGAATCTTTTTCTCATTTTCTTGTAACTACTTAATTCAGCGTGCATATATATACAGTCTTGGTAGACTAATACAGAGAGACAGACAGAACTCTGGGCAAAATTTATTGTTCAGGTCCCTGTATTTGTTATTTGAAATGGATATTATTATTACGTAATGCTGTTCTTTATCTAGTACTCAGCCTAACAGTACATAGTTATTGAAAAAAATATAATCACTTTATATAAATCGATATAGAAACAAATCACTCGGCTCGATGCTGCGTTTACTGTCTGGCCATCTAATTTGGATTTTAAAAAGTAAACCACCCAGACTGCGCATCCGGGGACGTGCCAACGTTTGTCATTTGGACTGATGTTGGCATGTATCCCGGATGTCTATGGACAACAGTATCCACTTACCATCAGGTGGACTGCATGCTCGTCGGTCGCCTTTTTTTTTCTAAAAAAAAATATGCCTTAACTGCTTGTCAAACGTACTGTCCAGTACTTTGGCGATTACAGTAGCCAGTGGATAGGTCTGAAATTATGTTTATCTGAAACAAATTATTATGTTTTATTTTTAACAATAAGGACCACAAGGGTCTTCATTAAATCGTCCGGTACGTACGAGTGCCTAACACAGAAAGTAAAAAGGATAGAGAGCACTCTAAGCACATTTGCCCCAGCATACTTCACGTGTTCAACACTCAGGCCATCATGACTCGGTGGCTTACCTTGTGACATATTCTTAACATATTAATAAGCATAGTAATCTCTTTCGAAATAAATCGAACAATCGACAATGCCAAAAGTAATAATTTATTTTTATCAACGTGAATGGCCATACCGCAAAATATATCAGATCATCTAAATTGTTCCAAAAATTAGCTTACAATGCGGTGTAATATTTTTAAACGCGTAATACAACTGAAGGTGTACCTAGAAAGAAAAGGCCAAGTAAAACAACCCCGCAATAAGATCGAAGGATGGTCACATAATTGCCAAGAAAGACCCCTTTAAAGGTTCCGTATTGATCAAGAGGGAAGTATTTAGGGCAGAACCAAATGCCACCAAAGACCGTTCGACGACGACTAGTAGAGGCAAAGCTGTTGGGAAGAGTTGCTCGAAAAGTTCCTTTACTGAAAATGGAACATAGACTTGCACGTTCGATGTTTGCTAGGAAATATGAACATAAGACCGATTCTGTGTTTCACTGTTTCCATTTTATTTTCTGACGAGACCAAGATAAGTCTCAGATGGCACACAATACGTTCGGCGTCGTGCTAAAACGCAAATCCCAAAATACACAACATGGGTGCGGCAACATCAAAGTTGGGGTCTGTTTTCCGGAATTTGGAGTGAAACCTGTAAGAAAAATTTAAGGTACTAACTCTTGATCAACACCACAAACAAATATTAGAGAAAACCATGCTACTTATACCGAAGAAACTCTCCCCGTCATATGAACGTTTCAACATGATAACGACCCCAAACATACAGCACACTCTGTCAAATCTTTTCTCATAAATCAGTCAGTGACGGTACTAGATTGGCGTGCAAATAGCTCAGATCTGAACCCTATAGATTCTATAGGGTTCAGATCTGAGCTATAATATAGAACATCTGTGGTACGAATTCAAGACAAAAGAAGTCGCAACTTAACGCACTGGCTTTATAAACAGTTTTATGACACGTTTCAAGGAGCTTGGAGCAACATTTCTATAGAAAAATGCCATAAACTGTAATATCTAACAGACAACAGCACTGGATACTAAATTGGACTATATTAAATGGAATTTTATTTAAATTAGCTATAATGACATGTTTGTACCTGTAATTCGTTTCTGTTTATGTTAGTTTGTATCTTTTCATGTGTCCCTCATTAGTTGTTCAGCAATCAAATAGTACGCAAGAATAGTTTCAAGTTTCCGTAAAATATTTTTTTATACGATTATTTCCCAGTTTTACTACACTAATATTTAGGACATTAGTGTAGGTACCTACGTGTCAACTTTAGCAACAAAGTCCCACGAATAGACAAGTTACACGTACTAGACAATATCTTACTCATTTCATTTAGTACTAGAGTCCTCAATTAGCTGACCACAACTGCAAACGTTTCTTTTTCTTTCTTTTTTTACATTCTTATGTCTATAGTTATTTACAATACGATCATTATATATTTATCATTACAGCTTTACAACCATTATTTTCTACCAAATGGTTACTCCTGAATTGATAAATCTTTATTTTTATCTGCATACTGCCACTAATATGTATCCAATTTCAAAACGAGTACACCGAATGTTTCTTTGCTTGCACATATATTATCGACATGTTAAAGTGGATGTCACACACCAAAGAGGGTTGCTAGTGTATTAAACAGTATTGTTTATCATCCTGACATCTTTGCCTTTGTTAGAAAAACGAAGATGTAGTTTTGACAACTTCCCTGAGTATACTTAGTCCGTTGTGTATGTGCATACAGTTCGTACAAGTTGGCTTTCTCGCTTTTACGTGAACAAATAGAGAGTACTGCGTACATAGCAACGTTTACGATTACGCGAGTGTTTTGACTAGTTTGAATCGCGGTCCGCAACTAGAAATCCTTGGCCTACTCGAGATTAAATGAAAGTCCTTCTCAAGAATATTATATGAACTTCGGATATTTCCCTTGACTGAGTCACTAGCTTATTGAATTAACTAAACTTAATGGTGTGTTACATACTAGTACCGGGTACTAAGCATGTAGTACTATCCAAAGAAACATTTTAAAGATATGGCACAGCCAAAAATAACATTAACTTTGACATTGTTTTCCTTAACTTAAAAAACCTTGTACTGTAAAGGAGGCCATAGATACGTTTGTTGCCACACTCATTGCTTTAGAAACCCCTGTTTATACTTATCTATTTTTCACCATTTTCTTAAGCAATGTTGAAGTGATAAGACAATCTATCCAATGACTCTTGGATAAGTTTCCCATCAGCTACCCTTTAATGTGTATTTATTAGCCATGACAGTGACGCAGTGTTTTACTTACAACTACCTATTTCAATACGGGGATATTGATGATAGTTCGTAATTATGTAACTATTGTTCATATAGATAGAAGTGCGTGTGAAAGCAAATAGGTGCGTGGCGGGTGGAGGGTGTGCGATGTGCGCGAGCTGCGCACCTACCCGCGGGTCAATTACCCGCTGCATAAATCAATACGGATGTCGCCCTGTGCGTTGACTCTTTGTTTCAGCCGATTGGAGATGCGAGGCCCGTCTCATCGGCTCCAGTTCTGACCGGAAAACTCATAGAGGTACTGCGGGGCCGGATGATTACTTATTAACGTAGGTGGAGGCTGGCTGACGCGGGCGGGCCGCTAAGAGCTCGTCGCGCGATCGATGCCGAGTCGGCCAATGGCGCGCCGCCACCCCCGACGCCCGCGCCCTGCGCAACCCTCGCCGCACCCCGCACACACCCCTCCCGCACCCATAACACCGCCCCCATAAATCATTGAATCTGCCATAAAACACCCCAATGTTCGTAAAAATGTAACTCTAATTGCGGACACGCTTCTCATATCTCATAGTCAAACTAAACTACAAGTTTATTTGAATCCCGCTTCCGCACCGAACCATTGCTCAAGGAAAATATTGGAAATGAACAAAGAGATGTACCGAATCCTGTCGCTCGTTTACCACTCGGTAGAGGGGTTCGTACGAATAATTGAATTTTCATCATAGAACAAAATGAAAGCTGAAAACTGAAGCGAGCGACTTTGTTGGTACAGCGAATTATTTCCGACGTTAATTATTTAGACACGTTATCTGACTGGAAATTTATTATTACAGTAGGTACAATATGTTCGTTATAGGAATAAAACAGCAACGAATAGAGACTTAAAAAGAAGGTGTTTAAAAACAAAGCTACACTTAGTATTAATTATACACTAAGTATAGGCTGCGCTCTTCGTAACTTCGAATTTTGATAGCACGCCGGTGCTTTAAATTTAATTAAAATTCTGTTTTGCAACAACTGTACTTACGCTTTTAATATTGCATCGACAACCCATGAGGCTTTATACACAAACTCTACGTATATTTCGTAGTTACTGTTGACATTGATTAATGATTATAGATAGGGTTTACTTTCTTTGTGGCAAAGATGGCCTACATAATATTAAGTGGCGTAACAGTTAATACTTGCAGTTGTTTGAGGAAGGTTTAAGGAAAAGGAAGGAAAGATTGCGAATTTTCTGCTGACTTTAGTCAGCCTAGTGAGAACTTCACCACATTATTCTCTAAGTTAGTCTGTCTCAGTCTCTTGCGTCTATTCACCACTTATGAGATATTTTTTTCAGTAATTCCCACTATCATACCACCAGAATATTAAAATATAGGATATCAGACAGAACATAATGATATCTTGAGGGCTTAATTTATTACAATTCAAAATAGGTATTACTTAATTATTATATTTGGATGAAATATTTAGAGAATTGAATTGTGCCATCCACCTTGCTCTACGTCTACAAGGTGGCATTAGTTCACAGGGGTGGAGATGTTGCCGTGGCATCACTGGATGATGCGGCACCCCTTCTGCTAAATTATCTTATACATCTATAAAATCGTAGCAAGCCGTGTCTGTTCATTTAACATTTAAAAAAAAAAATAGTCGTTGCAGTGTAAATTACGAATGATATACCCAGTCTAGTCATAAATATTGTTACAAAAAAACATTGATATTTCTATTTTTATATTATTATTTCATTAGAAGAATTTGCGTTATTTTATAAATAAATAGGTAAGCATTTGAAAACATATAATGTTTATTCGAAATGCTCACCATTTGCTTTTATACAATATATCAAACACTGTGGCCAGTTTTCGATTGAAACACGCACCCTTTCCATGGGAAAATTGGCAACTGCTACCCTTATGGAATGTTTTAGGGATTCAATATTAGCATGGCGTAAACGCTCTAAAGAGCATGCCATGCTCTCTAAAACAGACCATAAATCATAATCGAGCTAATTAAGATGGGACTAGATGACGGCTGCTCTTCAGCTCTAAATGAAGTCGGGAATATTCCTTTCTAACCACGCCTGCATTGAGCGAGCCTTATGACCTGGTGCTGAGTCTTGCTGAAAGGACCATTCTTCGTTATAGAACAGGGTGTTGTTAGAGGCTTTATGACCTTCTCGAGAATCTTACCTTGATACACTTGAGCCGACATTTCTATACCCTTTTCACAAAAATATGATCCAGTCCCTCTTTGATAGCTAATACCCCACCAAACCATCACTGAAGCCGGATAATGGCCACGTTGCACCCTATTAACCAATTGAGCAGCTTCTCTAGAGTTATGAGCATAAACTCGATCATTCTACTTATTAAAATGTTCTTCAATAGTGAACATTTTCTTGTCCATGAATAAGATTTGTCTGTGAGCTCCCTTTGCGTACCGCCGAAGAAGTTGTTTTGATTTGTCAACCTTATTTTCTTTAAAGTATCGGTTAAGAAATGACCAGTACGTCTTTTGTAAGCAGCATGTCCTAAATCATCTTTTAAACTATGTGACATAGTTCTGGGTGCTATATTCATCTCTCTGGATAATTTTTTTTGCTTCCGGACGGGATTCCTTCGGATTCTCTCCTTCACAGCTTTAATCGTCGCTTAGTACGAATAGTGCGTGGACGGCCAGACTTTTTCCTGTCACTGAGGACGTTTCAATGTACATACCTCCCAATAGCCCGGCACACAGACATTCCACAAAGCTATCAAGCGGATGGAGTTTTAAAAATTGCATTTAGCTCCATCCCTACTTTGTGTAATGCAATTATAGCATCACCCCGTCGTCATCTCGGTTTTCGTCATCACCCCATTCCATTTTAATATTAGTACAATATTTAATATTGAATGGCGCCAAAATAAGAAAAATCATTTATTTTTCACGTGAGAATGACGGTTTCCAAATCCAAATGTATTTTTTTTTTCTTTTATTATAACCATATTTTCATGTTTGTCTGTTTGTCTGAACGCGTATCACACAAAACTCAATTTACGGATTACAATGACGCTTTGCATAGTTATAACTTATGTGCCGGGTTAATAGTTGGAGTACTTTTTATCCAGGTCAATTACAAAGTTCCCACTGAAATCAAACTAACCACACATACTCCAATGTCTACTACCCTCACGAAGTCGAAGGCATTGCTAGTCTACAATATATTGTGTTTTTCTTGCAGCCGCCTCGAGGACCGCCGTATGGCCCTCCGTACGGTGCAGGAGCCCCGGGCGGCCCACAGCAGCCGCCCGGCGGTCCGTACGGCCCACCGGGCTCGTATCCACAGAGGTATCCGCCACCACCGGGCCCTCCAGGAGCTCCGAATTCGCGACCGCCCTTCTCACCACATCAGGTAACACTTTATGTAGGTACTTAAAAGCATGAAATAGTATTAAAACATTTTATATGCAATTATTATTATTTGCTTGGCCCCAAAAGACTCATAATTAGCGTCACTGCGACCTAGAAGATCAATTGTCACCTGCTATAATTTTATAGCTCGCTTCGAAAATCCATGTTTCATGAGCTATACGATGGCCCCAGGTGAGAGGTCTTTGATCAAATCTAGGGTCAAAAGGTAACTTTCCAGAAAAGAGCTTTGTCTGTGTGACAAAGTAGTCCAGTGTATAATCACAATCTAGTTTTCCGTGACAGAATCAAGGCAAACTATATACAGGGAGCGAATGTGCTACCTACGTACATGTCAAATACAGCTAGGCCTCCTCTGTTTGTGGAACCAGGGGTTGTTTTATAACCACTCTACGTAAGTAAGCTGTTGGTGTAAATGTAACGTTGATTGCTGAAAGTTCTTTCCAGGTCTTTCTGCGAGTACTATGTAAAATACTATTATAGAAACATCGTAGGTTGTTTGAAAACTTCGATAACGTAGTTAAATGAAGCTAAGTGTAAAAAGGAATCTCAAGTCTCTGGGAAGAAAAAAGGCGCTAGTCAATCAAAAATCTGTTGTATTCAAAATAAATTAAAAAGAAACAATCGACGAAATATTATTATCATAGATAACCCTAACTATCTTTACAAACAGCGGTTACAAACCTCGTACCCCGGATTAGAATGTACACAAGCAAGGTTCGGAGAAAGATCAAAGAGCTAACAATAGGTTTTCTAAAAATAACTCACGATCTGGAGAACGTGACGTAAGAGTTCGTTATAATGTGTAGACGTAAAGAAGTAACAAAATTGTAAATTGATATTTAATTTAGTACAAAGTCTTTAATAAAGTAACGACTTCCCGAACTTTTCCTCCTACAACGATTCTTGATAAAAAATCTATTTACAATATTACTATCGTGTAAGAAAAGCAATGAAATGATACGAAGTGAGGTCCAAAAGTTTCCGGGCTGACAAAGAAAATGGACTCAAGTTCTTGAAACTATATTTATTTTTCAATATAGTCTCCGTCATTTGTACACACTTTTCGGATCGTTTAATTAGTCTTTCTATCCCAGTATAAAAACAGTCAGAAGTTTTGTCTTCAAAATGGGCGAAAACGCAGCGGTCACTTCATGATCAGTGGAAAACTTCTACCACTTAGAATTTCAAGAACCAATAGTAATCACTGGGAGCTAAGTCAGCACTATAGGGTCGGTGGCGAATTTCCGTGAAGCCACACTTTGAAACAGCCGCTTTCGCAACTGTGGTGGCGTGGACGCGTGCATTGTCATGGAACCTTTGCTTAGTTTTCCACCACGTTTTTGCTTGATTACTTCTCGTAAATGCTCTATAAGATTAGCATATAGCTTCCAGTCACCGTAGTATTGCGTTCTTTTATGTCTATTCTATAAGCAATATTCCTTGACAATCCCAGAATATCGAACCCATAATGTTTTTGGTGGACTGAATCACCTTTGCCTTTCTAGGCGGCGCTTCACTAGAACAACGCCACTTCATCGACTCGCTTTTGAAAAGGGAATCATAGTAATGAACCATAGTTTCGTCCTCAGTAACAGTTAACTCCAAACAATCGTTTTCGTTTCTCAGAAACGCCTCCGAAAGTTCCTTCGAACACGCTTCGTTCACTTCGCTGCACACTTGAAAGAAGTTTTGGCACCCACCTCGCACAGACTTTAGTCATATGAAAATGTTCATGAAGAATCCTAAGGACTGTAGTTTATGAGAGCTCTGTCCTTGCTGCTTTTTCTTTCGTGTTTAGCCTTTCGCTCGCTCAGAACTTCTTCCATTAATTTGATGTTGTTTGGAGTGACTGCCTCAACGGGTCGACCAGAGGTGAGGTACGTCGTCGATGAACTCTCGTCCTAAACGAAATTGCTTACACCAATCTTTGACAGTGGAAAATGATCGAGAAGAATCCCTGTACACATTATCCAACCTTTGTTTGATATCTCTCGGCCTAACACCTTCCTTTATAGGGAATTTAATCACGGAACGATATTCCAGTTTAAAGATTTTACGACTTTCTGTTGCTCTAAGAGTCGAGGAATCAAAACTAACAAGGGTTGAACTCTAACAATTATACACAATATAATTATAAATTACAATACATATTTGAAAATGGAACTCTTTGGCTGTAGAATAAAGTTTATTTCATCTAACAGTCGTTTGTTTTTTCATTTTAAATTCCACTCTCACAGGCGGTTTAGAACCCCTCAGCATTCGGAGATAAATTGCGACTCTGTGTGCTCTACCGCCTGTACAATGGGAATGTTCTGAAGAATTGTTCAATATAATTCCCACCTCGGGTTTCTACAAGTACAACCGCACCTCCTGTCACAGAAGTGCGGGCCATCCGCATTTCCTCGATACGGAGGTGTCGCGTACTGTTCGGTTGTTCGGTCAAAAAATCGGTATGCTGTGGAACGAACTGCCTTAAGAGGTACTATATGGGGTTCTCAAAGAAAGCTGTGAATAGGATTTCGCACGGTCGGCACTCGCGCACTCGCACTCGTGTTGCGGGGTGTCCATGGGTGGCGCTAACATTTACCATCACGTAGTCCCGCTTGCTCGTCCGCCCACTTCACTATAAAAAAAAAAACACGGATGAATGCAATAAATGTTATGGAAATTGGTTTATTCGTATGAAAAAGTGTATTGACGCTCACGGAGAATATTTTGAGAAACAATAAATTGATTGTAATTGAAATGTAATTTTTTCTTATTCATTTCGGATACTTTCAGTGTGGCCCTCGTACAATGACGTACCATATAATTTGTTTTTTAGACATCTAGAAATATGTCAGTCCAGAAACTTTGGACCTCACTGGTAAATGATAAAAATACAATATTAATTTATTTCTCCGTGGGTCCTTTATCTCGTTGTGTTTCGTGGATTTTATTAAGATAGCAGTACAGTATGTATTATATGTTTTATGTATTATACTGTATGTATTACAAGTTTATTGCAAAATTACTTCAATATAAAAATAGTTGGTGTAAAATGAGCTGTATGTCAGTGAACTGAATACGTTTCCAATTTTGATTACTCTGCTTTCTTGTGAGTTATGAATTAATAATTATAAACATACTTATAGGTATTTGCACACCGATGTTGCAAAATGTTTTAATATTGTCAGCTTTTTTTATTTAGCCCACTGCAGGGTATTTTATTTAGCCCACTCCTTTCTATCTCGCCATTTTCCTCTGTTTTATGCAAGTCTCATCTGGATGACCTGGAACAAGACTTGAGTCTTGTTTGCGACTTTGACATCGTCCCACCTGGCTGCTGGACGGCTTTCACTGCTTTTTTCACAGCTCTGGGCTACTACTCACTTGGGGTTTTTCTTCATCTGCCGTCATCACACCCTGGCTACATATTCTATCCATTTCCTGCCGTTATCTTTTTTGTCCTCATTCTTATTTCGATGTTCGGGACTTTATCTCGAACATCTTTCAGTTACCGAACGGTTCCCATCGTATCTGGTGATACGATGGGTGTGATACTTACTAACTTATTAACATCTCTTTGTCAAAAGATAAATACTGAACAAGAAAGTTTTTTGGTAAAGAAAAAAAATGTTCTACGGGTTCCAATTGTTTTATATTATATTTTTTTCAAAATACTCTCCGCTTGCATCTACAGTTTCATGCATCTGAACCAATTTTGAAAACATTTTTTCCACTTCCTCATGTACCTCTTTCACAGCCTCTTCGAACGTAGCCAGCGCGTTTTCCGGCGACGAAAACTGCTTACCTTTTAATGGATTTAATTTTGGAAAATAAAAAAACGTCACAAGGTGCCAAGTCGGGACTGTGGGGAGGATGGCCTAAAACTTTAACCGAGGTACTGTTCAAAAAGTCCCTTGTTTTGAGCTCTGAGTGACCGGGCGCGTTGTCGTGGTGCAGCAGCAGCCCACGGAGACGGTGTTTGGTCGGTTGTTACTCACTGCAGTAAAAACGTTTGGCAAGCACGTGGCTACGTACCATTCTGAGAAATGCTGCTTTTCTTTCATAAAGGTACAGATATCAGATAGTATGACTCGTACACAGTTACCTTGTTTAAATTGAGCAAACCATCTAAAAATTGTCGCACGAGACGGTGCGAGGTCCCCAAAAGCTGATACTAATCTATCTTTACACTCACTTTTATTTAAACCAGCCTTAAAATCTTATAACATCATTGCACGAAATTCCATAAAATCTCGTTGGAATTCCATTGTTGCAAAGAAAAGCGCGCGCAATGCAATAAAAAAGTGAATACAATAATTTTTATTTTTATCCTTTTAAAATGGCTTTCAGAATTCAAATTTCAAATACACGATGTTTTAAAAACGGTACAGCTCAAATGAGTTTTTCTTTCTGAAATTTGATTTCTCAAAATTTACACATAGTCCACATAGGGTTGTAATGCAAACTGTCAGCCACCGTGTATTCGAAGTTTGCGCTATGCGCTTCTTGCGCTGCTCGTCCTTACAATCAAAAATGTCTAATTGCGCTATAATGATTAAATGCACTAAAAAGTTATTAAAAAGTCACGGATGATATTTCGTTACATCAGTGAGTGGTTTCCTAAAATGTATACTAAAATGTATTCGTGACTTGTAAGTAGATACCAAATAAGTGACACCCTTGGTTTCTATAAAAGTTCACTAACATGTGTTGTCTATGTCTGTGATTCAGAAGCTCCTACAAGTTTTTATTTTGTTTTATATAATTGGAATGAAAACAGAAGCTTTCCGGGTCGTTTCAGGGTTTAAATTAGATTTTATTTAATAATTGACGAAATATGTACTAGGTTGATTAATAAGTTTCTGGAATCGGATGTAGGAATATAGGATACATTAAATTATAGGAATGCATTATTCTATTTCATTCGAACCTCAAATTCAGTAGTAGCCAGTGCCAAATGAATTAAAAAAAAACTGCCAACAATATTTTTTTTCGTTGTTTATATTTGGCGGGAATTTTATTAATGTGAAAAAATGGAGAAAATCGAAGTTCGTGCGGTTATTAAATATTTCTGCCTGAATTTTTTTTCTACGAAATGTGTTTTTGAAGAATTGTAGTCTACTTTAAGAGACAATGCTCTGTCTTATTCTACAGTAGCATACTGGTGCGCGGAATTTAAACGCGGCAGAACCGTCTGTAACGACGAGACTCGCTCTGGGCGCCCAACAACCGCTGCTATGGAAGACAACGTTAAAAATGTTGAAGAAATTGTTAAGACAGATCGACGTGTGACTATTCGCCATTTAGCTGAGATTATGAAGCTTTCGTTCGGGACAATTCAGTTCATTTTAACTCATACTTTAAAATTGAAAAAGGTGGCCGCGCTTTGGGTTCCTCGAATGTTAACAAGACGCATAAAAGAAAGCAAGAATAGACATTACAAAGCAATATTTGGCAATTATTGACCAAGACCCAGAATCTTTTCGACTACGTTTCGTGACCGTTGATGAAACGTGGGTTCACCATTTTGACCCGGAGATGAAGAACCAAAGTAAGGTGTGAAAAAGATCGTCCTTCCCGCCAGGCAAGAGATTCAAGGTCTCTGCGTCCATTGGCAAGATATTCTGGGTATTCTGGTATTCAGTATTCTGGGATGCGGAAGCTATCATTGTGACCAATTATTTAACTAAAGGACAGACTATAACAGTATTACGCAACATCGATCAAAAATCTACGCGAGGAAATTATAAAATAAACGACGTGGAAAATTACGTGCCGGTGTGCTTTTTCATCATGACAATGCACCTGCGCATCGGTCCGATGTTGCAGGCGCTGCCATCCGAACGGCTAGGTTTCAGTTGATGCAGCATCCGCCATATTCTCCGGACCTAGCTCCTAGTGATTTTCACCTTTTTACCAATTTGAAAAAAAACACTTGCGTGGTATAAAATTTCACGGAGAAGATCAAGTTCATGTGCCCTGTAAAGTCTTTTTTCGATACCCAGGATCAAGCCGTTTTTTCCAAGGGAATTGAGCAACTTTCAAAACGTTAGTATAGTATTATTAGATTAGAAGGTAATTACGTTGAATAATAAATACAATTGAGACATTCGTTTCCAAAGTTTCAATACTTTTCCAAAAATATATTGATCAACCTAGTATTATTGTTCTTTTTTTTATCAAAATCATTACAGTAGTTTAATGGAAATGTAGCAGCTTTTATAAAGTAAGGTAAGATCTATAAAGTATGGTATTCAAAGTTCTCCCGAGCGAAACAGCGTGAATAAACTAGTATAGGTACACAATACCTATTATGCAAATTAATAATACCAATGCGTGTGCATAGTTGTGTGTGGACTATGGATTAATGCTGATTGATGACCGCGATAATCGCACTCTGGGTCATTGCCCTCTCAGAACGCGTAACTATATCTTGATGTAAAATAATAGACAACAGATAATATTAACAGCTCATTATCATTTTTATAATATTCCACTAATTCCGTACCTGTTGAGAGATTGTATTATTCATTCATTCAGCAAGGTCCTAATTGGGCTTATTTATTGGGCTTAATCAATTCACATTAATCATCGCATAAGAATTTATGATAAATTTTATGGTAATGAATAATGATCAAATAGTGTACGTCAACGATGGTGTATACCGATTATTTTTGGTTCTGTGTTTAATTAAAAAATGGCCATATCCTTAAGAATGAAACAATCCTTTGTACCATCTAATCGCTGTATTCTGATGCCCGGTCATCACATCACGCATCCTCTTAAATTATTTCTAGACGTGCTTGTATTATTACACGATTCATATTCAACTCCGAAACTAGAGAGCCGCCTCGAACGTTTCTCAGAATCGTTGAGCCGGCGGCGGCGCGTCGGAGCCTCATCCACTCACGCGAACATAACGTTCTATCATGCCTAGCGTGCCCGCCCACCAAAACTGTCCTAAGCGTCATAGGAATAGAGCCTTATTTCGTTTGGAGGCTCTAATATACGCCTCAATGACGTAAGCCGCTCGTCGCGCTCGCTGACGTAAGCTCGTTGTGCAACGAAGCTCGAGCTACATTTTGAAGCAGGGCTCTTGGAGCGAACTCGTGTAGAAATCGCTGTTAAGAAACGACTATGAAGGAGCAAGGCCGCTTAGGGACAAATATGAGCTAGAGCTCACAGGGCAATCTGAAATTATTGATCACTGTTTATTTATTTAAACTTTAACGCACAAAGAAACGTTGTACAAAAGGTGGACTTAATGGCAGTCTCTGCCACTCAATTGTTTTTAACCTACCAGTTTATATAGATGACCAATCTATCATCTATATCTATATAGAAGTCATATGAATACATGTACATGTATTCATATAGAAGTTTTTTATATTGGTTGTTCTGGCCCAATAGTGCCAAAATCGCGGCTGGCTGGTCAAAGGATTTCTTAACAGGAAATTAGTTGTTTTATTACGATACCTGCTTTAAAACATACAATTTTCGATTTCTCTTTTAGCTTGAACCAGTCGATGAATTAAACCGCAGTAATGTACGAGTAAATATTCATTTTTTTTTATGGATTGAAGACGGCATACGGTCAGACAATCCGCCTGGTGGTAAGTGGATGGACATCCACGATACATGTCAACATCAGTTCAGAATGACAAACGTTGGCACGTTCCTGGATGAGTTGCCCTGCCCACCTTTGGAGATTTAAAGGATTTGAAGGAAATGGGAACATAGAGATAGCATAGCATGAGATGGGAATGGACTCTGGCATATGCCACTCAGTACCGAAACACTTGCGTACGCTGGGGAATTAGGATAAAGAAGGGAAAGCAGTACATTTCACGGTAGTCTTCTGTAAGAGAGGGGTAACGTGCCCAGCCGAGAGGGCCCAGCTGCTGTAGGATTCAGCGTGCACCTTCCCTCTCCCAATAGAATTTCATATCAGAATTTGTTTCACCGTTTATTAAATTTAAAATTTAACAAATAATATATCTAGCGAAAAGCGAAAGACTAAGACTGATTCGAAATTATACCGCTGTGGAAACACTACATCTCTATAGATCAGTTCCATTAAAAAGCTTCAGCACTTAGAAGGGTGTGATCAGTTGGGATTATGGTCGAGATAGACAGTCAAGGTACTATTTTCTGTTATGATTATTAGAGATCAGGTATTGTTTGTAGACGGATACGCGTCTCAAATTTTCAATTACCCCGTATAGCTGGTAAGTAAGAATATAACGATTTTCTATTAAACCGTCACATGAGTTTTCAAATGCGTTGTTAATTTTTTTGGTCTTTTTTTTTAGATTAGTGGGCGGACTCACATAAAATAAAAAACTCAAAATAAAATAAGTAGTTTCAAGGTCGGGGAAGGGGCCAGTAGGCTGGGGAAAAAGTTTCTTCGTATTTTATATACAAATTCAAGACATTATTTTTAAAAGTTTAATTACATTTAATTATAATATATATGTGCCGTTTTGTTCTATAACTTGTTGCCATCTTGTGGGTAGTGACATGATCCCGTTGCTGTAGAAATTTTGGGATTTTTGGCCAAAAGTAGTTTTGACAGTCCTCCCTTGATGTTAACCTTACACTACCTAAAGAATTCTGAAGAGAATGAAACAAGTGGAAATCTGAGGGCGCAAAGTCAGGCCTATATGGTGGGTGCATCAACACTTTCCAACCAAGCTCTCATTTTTTGTTGAGTGGCCAAAGATGTGGGTGGTCTGGCGTTATCATGATGGAAGACTACACCCTTCCTTGATCAATTCTGGGCGTTTTTTCTCAAATTCTTGCTTGTCTCATCAGCTGTTGGCAGTAGAGATCCGAATCGATGGTTTGCCTGGCGGTAAAAGCTCATAATGAACGATGCTCTTCCAATCCCACCATACACACAACCACCTTATTGCGTGTTAATCCGGGTTTCGCCACAGTCTGTGGAGCTTGACTGCACTTAGACCATGATCTTTTCCGCACGTTCTTGTCGTAAGTGATCCACTTCTCATCACCAGTGATCAATCTTTTCAAAAATGGTTCGGTTTCATTGCGTTTTAATAGAGAATCGCAAACGAGTACACGGTTCATTAGGTTTCTTTCAGTGAGCTCGTGTGGTACCCAAATATCGAGCTTTTTTGTGAATCCAGACTTTTTTAAATGAGTCAAAACTTTGTTTTGTGGTCAATGCCCAGTTCATCAGCAATGTCGTAACTACTTATATGCCGATCTTGCTGCACTTTTTCACAAATGGCATCAACTTTATCGGTAACAGGGCGACCGGAGCGAACTGCATCTTTAACATTAAGATTTCCTGACTGAGAACGCTTAAACCAACTTTGTGCTACTCTTACTGACACTGCATTACAAATTTTTTTCGCGGCTTGTGTCGCATTTTTCACCTTTTTGTAATAAAACTTTAAAATGTATTGAATTTCTTCGTTAGATTCACTCATTTTCTTGGATAGAAAAACAATTGAAAAATGGCGAGAAACAGATTTTTATTTCTTTTTTTTTTAAATATTACCTTTTTAATGGTATTATAACCAGCCAGGTACAAACAGTTCAATCAAAGATATTGGATCATAACTTCATACATACAAAATACGAAAAGACTTTCTCCCTGACCTATTATATAAATAATAATAATATATTGTTGGATAGGGCTCTTAAAGCTCATAACTTTTGTATAAACATCTATTTTATGAAACGTACGAAAAATAACAAAATGTATACCCTTTCCGACTGGCGCTGCCGATCGGCCCTTTTTAGAATTGTATATTCATAAACGCTGTTTGAATTTAATCATTTCCTAAAATTCTTTGTCACTTTCTAACCCATTTGAAGTTCTGTTTTTCTGAAAAGGGCAAGAGAGTTGCAACATTCTGTTAAATTTAAGTACCACTTTATAACAGTGATACGCAGAATATATCACTGAGAAAAGATACGTATCACTTTTCTATCTGTAACTCCGAGTAGACCAGTTGACAAAAAGACGTATTCGCCGACACACTCGTCTCGTTGACAATAGTATACTTACTCGTACATGATATAACTGGTCACTGCGCAAGGTGCACTAATCGTCTCTTTTCTAAGTCTTGAAACATGCCCGTGCTTAAAACTGATCCGAAATATATCGTTATTGCACATGTTTAAAGGTATTTTAATGAAAACGATATAATATGAATATAAGAAATGTATATGAGGGATAATTATATCTTTTATTATCAACCGCTCCTGAGTTACACAAATCTAGTTTATGAGCTCTTAAGTTTTGTGTTCAAAGTGGCCTTGTACTTTCTTGCCTTACCCTCATTTACACACTGGATCCACAGTTCCTAACAGTGTTATCGACTCTCTTGGGTATATGTCAAACTTTTGATTGTAACACGTCAAAAGTAAGGTTCATTGTTAGATCTTAAATTAATACTGAATGACAAATGTGCCAGATAATCTTCATATGGCCGCTCTTGTGCTCTGTTAACAATGCTTCACTCCGTATAAACATTCATCTCTTTCTCTTCTTTACCCTTTCTGGGACGTGTACGACACAGCGCACTGATGCCGGGTACTTCTAATAGCCATCTCACTCTGTGCTAGAAGTCCACGAACTATAACGGCTGTGCAAAGTTCACCTTTCATGCTACCAAGACTGCAAAGTAAACCGGCGAAGATTGTATTTTGCTTTGGGACTCTAAAGGTTGATACAATGCAGTATAGAAACTATTGTGTACTAAACAGACCACACGTGTACTTGTAGGTTATGTAATATCTTATCTACGGGTTTTTTAAATCTCCCGATTGCAATAATCCAAGTTTCGGAAAATATTTCACTACATTTCAACTAAATATCACCAGCTGATCTAACACCAATCAGTTTCGAGGTGTGTGCGTGTGTGTATATTATATTGGTCCTAAAGCTCGGGTTAAGTTCGAAGATGAGCCATTCGGTCGTCATTCAGTCGCCATTAGCCATTCAGTCGGTCGAAGATGAGTTCGAAGATGAGCCATGAGATAAGTTCGGTCCAGTAAACGATGTAAACTATTCATGAAGTAAAAAAAAATGTTGTTGCATAGGGCTCGTAAAACTCTTCAACTTATGTGAAAACATCTTTCTAAAACATACGAAATATAGCGTAATCTCGCTTCGGACTGGCATTGGCGATCTTTTTTTAAAAAACGCCACCAGCTATGCCGTGTTATTCTAATAAAAATGATACTGTCAGAAAAAGGTGGCAAACGAACTGACAGCCTGCATGACACTGATGATCATGTCCTCCACGTCTATTCCGATGACGGCGACCCCTTCACTCCCTGGCGTGTGCTCGGATGTGACGGGCGAAACCGAACTTGTACTTGAATTTTCTAGTCACACGCTTCACAATAGAGCTTGAAGACTACTTCGAATCTTTTTACACCTTCCTTGACTACACTGTACCAACCTGATCTGTTGCTCGCAAGCTCATCCCAATGGTCACAATCAATTCCCGCAGACGGTTAAGTGACCCTTTAAAACAACCTTATAGCGCAAATATTGACCTCCATGTTTGCCCTTACCATCCGCAAGCTCTGAATACAACATGGCTTTAGGCATTCTTTCATCACACATGCAGACATATCCGCACCACCTCAGTTGACTAATGATAAGAACCTCTATGCTTTGCATGCCAGACCGATGCAAAATCTCTGTGTTAGATAATGCGATCCTGCCACTTAATCCTCATTATAGTGCATGATACTAAGCGGTTACTGTCGCGGTTACATCTGCGGCACATGTCAACATCAGCCAGAACAGACACCTGGAACATCCATCGATTGACACAGATGCTCTGCTCTGTTTTTAGGGATTTAGAAATTCGGATTTAGAAAAAAAAACATTTGAGAAGGATGTAGGGAGTGTATCATCATTATTAATCAGATACGATTTGTCTACCTATACACATAGGTATGTTGTTTTGATAGAACATTCATAGCTCAATTTTTTTAAACATTGTCTCTTCTAATTTTTTTGATCTTTACCCCAGATCTACAATCGCTGCACTGTATCTACACTGATCTACATTGTCAGTCGCTCGGTGTTGTAGATGATATAGGTAACAGGTCTCGTCACCTACCATGGTACTATCAATCTTACCTCGGAAATGTTTTGCGAGAGGAGCGCCCCATACTTGCTTTAACTCTCCGACGTACTTTTAATGATTTCCTGTCAATTCTGTTCGTAACTCTGGATATTAACTTTCCTCTTTCTGGAGCTTGAGCTGTTTGATAAGATTCATAACACAATAAGACACAACACACACACAGATGATAGTTCTAACGTAAACGTAAACTTTGCACTAATGTTACAATATGACCGCCGACAAACGTCAAGCAGACAATGTTGCCACCGTTCCAGTCTATGTAGAAAACTCATTATAAGAATAGCTAAAAGAGAGATTGGAAATAAGAAAAATATATGATTTAGACTTTGATTGTCCGTATTTACATTTTTTAATTTCACTCGTCAACTTCTTAGGAGTTGTGCTAAGTAGCTCATCTTGAGTCGCACCTAAATACTCAGATCATTCTGGTTGCCTGTCCGAAAACTTATTCTGAACGAGTTAATAATCGAAGTTCTGAAACAACCGAATAAAATTAAACTTTGCTCAGAATAGTTTGGATCTATACCTGTTTTGTTTGTAGATGGCTCTCTCCGTTTTGTAGCTCTGAAATTACAACTGTTCAAGATATCTTAAAAAATCAAACTAATGTGGACAGGACTCGTGAAACTATTTTGTTTAAATATTTTTGTGAAGCGTACGAATAATAAAATCCTCTATACCGACTATTAAAAAAAAACTTAGGATAAGTTATTTAATAATAGAGCGGATATATTTTCATCATAATTAATTAATTATATATGCGTGTTAAAATTGTTTAGTGTTTTTTTTTATTTACGTTTAATTAAATTTCTATATTAAAAACTTACTGATATTCTTTGCTAAGGGCCCCTACCCACTGAACTAACGTTCCAGTAGTACATTGACAACCTTTTTGATCTAATTTGTTCGTAAAATAGAATTGGGTTTTAGCCCTTACCAATTTTTAGACAGTGTGGTCGCCTCAATAGACGACCATACGCAAGAAAGTTTTGGGCTGAATCATCCCAGAGCTGAGTGACTTTAAGCCGGATCTGTACTTTGAAAAGTGGAAAACTTTGTCTGAAGATACTTGCGCACTATGAGCACTATGAGTGTTAAGTTGAATGGAATCGGTATACATGTAGATAATTTTGGCCGAATCATCCTGTCCAGAATTCTCTCACGTCAACAATGCTGATTACTAACATGTTGGTTTGTTATGTTTGTTTATAAAGTAAAACGGCGTCATTTTATATGTAAAGAATGTCTCTTATTATTTTGTATAGCCTTTTTGAGTGTTATATAGTAGCTCTATATGTGCAATGTCTACGGCGTAGTAGTAAGGCGTCGGGGGTGTGTCTTTGAAGGTATAAGATATGTAGGATCTTGAGTGCGGGTATTGCGGGGCTTGGAGATACGGCCCGCATCCGGGTGCAATGAATGCGACGGTTTCAAGGGCGCGCCTCAGGTGATGACGTACGCGTCCCCCACCGCCACCCACCGCGGCTCCCGCGGGTGTTCCGGCACCCACCTAATAATGCACGTCTGCGCCCTGTCTGCCGCGTCCGCACCCGTTGCAACCTTGAGAGCTCACTGGGACACCCTATTCGCACCTGGGAAAAATAACTTGACGGCTCATTCCCTTCAAGTGCCACTGCAACGTCGCCGCCGCTCGTTTGAAGGCACCTTGTTACACGCCTTACACTTAACAAGTTACTAAGCACCACATGGTCAAATTAGTATAGAGATACATCTACAAACCCGACTATCGATTTCGATTTGCAATGCCGGAGCCCGTCCGTCACATTGCCTTGTTAGCCTCACTACAATTAGATTGTGCGTAGTGAATATCAGGTTGATAGCTCTCTAATTATCATAATAATAGTGGAGGCACACAGGCGGGGTGGTGGTGGCGGTGGCCCCGTCAGCTGAGCGAAAACGAAAGTAAACAGAACTCGGTCAAAGGGTTTGTACTCACCTACCCGCAATATTTATGTGGGTAGGGGGGTGTACCCACACCCAATCCAGGCACCCTCCTTTGATGGATTGGTTGGCGACTGGCGCGGATGGTTCGACTGAAACTTGCCGAACTCAACTGCCACATTATTCTCGATTTCCTGCTATGGTCTACGCGACAAAGTTTTGCGGCGTTATTTATTATTCAGCGAGAGTTCTTGGAATTCTTTTTGTTTTGTTTTGGGCGCTCGACCCCCTCGCCTTCTTCCAAAGTTATTCTTGTGACATGGACTGTTCAAACAATTTTTCTTGTCGAAAATGTTCATTTACTTTTACACAGCTATTATTTTGATAGGATCTATTTTCTGTTTATATCTTCAAATATCTCGTCATTGCCTTTGTTTGCCAGAAAACGTTCATCTACATTGTCATAAGGGGACATTAGATTGTCTTCTCTTATGACCGCATGTCTCGGTCTTGATAAATCAAATCCACCGGATATCCCTTAGAAACTAACGTCATACATAACTGTTGCTAGCTTCTATTGTATAAACTTGATCTTTTAAAAAAATAGTATTATAGAAGTAATCAATCATACATTATTTATAGATGAATTAACATTGGTTTCTGGTCTTTTTTTTATCATAAATGTTGTTCAAGTCACAAATAGCCAACGTTACTGATGGTGTTAACAGGAATCATGATCGGTCGTTACGTATCGGTCGGTATTGAATAGGTTTCAGCTTTGCCGGCTAATGGGCCACCGCATATCCAATTACGTAGGCCGAGCCGTGCGACCCGCTGAGGGCGTCTCTTCGCTCCAAGCCCATTACGTAGAACCGTGCTAAGCTGATTAAAATGTTACTCTTTGAATAAAATTTCAATACCTTTCAAATTTTATTAATACCACTTTAATGTTGAACAGCTATTACACAATCAATACGTTCTCGTTAATGACACAAAACAATGTAGAGCACGCAACTTTCATTACATTATAATGCTACATTATTATTGTTCCACTATCAAGAGCACCACTAGGAAGGTCGCGAGTCAATTACGTATCGCATTATTCAATTATCGTCGGCGTGTAGGGGAAATATGAATCGAAGTGTGAATGACTCCTCTTGACCTGGTGTAAACATCAAGCCTTATCTGTAACCTTGAAACGTGACGCGGAAACTCTGTGCGAAGTGAAAGCACTCAACGATTGATGCAACGAGACAGCTATCTGTGTCGAGGACGAATGCTAGTCGCTAGGGGTGTTAGCGGCGCAACTAAGCTTGTTAGTTAAAAATGGAAAAGGACTAGTGCAGCTAGAATCGACGTAATAAAGTTGTTTCTGGAACCGTTTTGTTTACTGTAAGGATTTAACTTATTTATTTGTGTTTCTGGTAAATTTCATGGAAAGCGTTTAGTTACCACCGTTATTATGACAATTTTAAACCCAACATAATCTATGTCAACCTGCATTAGGTGAGCTTCCTAAAACTGAGTTTTTAAACTCCGTGCAATACTTTTTGAATTCACCTCTTACATATAAACAAAAAAGGAAACTCCTTCTCTATGATATAGTCTATATCATTTAAGTTTTTCGTGTTATTCACGAATATTTGACGAATACGCGTTGAGACCCGTTTAAATAGATAAACTGTCTCTCTTATAATAATAGTGTAGATTTTTGGGCTACAACAATTCTGTCCACGTATGCATAACTTCATCCTATTATCAAATTGTTTGTTGCTTTATTGTAAGGATTACAAGTATAGTCGTCACCGTCGCCAGTCCTTTTATAGTCCACTAGAGCTTCCTCGTGCACATTGTCTTGTGCATGACGGATGTATGACTTTAAAATGACACGCTAGCCAAGCCGGTTAGTGAGTTCATTCTTTCTAGAGGTAGTGGAGTTCCTCAGGGCTTGTGGTAGCAGTTTTGTTATCCCTTATCAGCTTATCCGAGCAGTGTAGTGTCGGCCTTCTTAAAAATAGCACCACTCCATTTCTGCCCGTAGGTGTCGTAAAAGGTGACTAATGGATAACAAAGCTACAAGTATAATGTCAGAGATCATAATGCTTCATATTATCTTGAATGTAATCTAAAACCATCGAACGTCGCTCGCATTTAGTTCGAGAACGTACAGCTCTCACGTTGGCTGTAGGCATGTACTAATATTTGCAAGGTGAGATGCATAGATGCGTTGCGGTGCACTCGTTCGCTAGTAAAACGGGTGTGCATAATGGATGCACGGTCAAGGCCGACCGTGGCCGGCGACCCACTCTTGCGCGTGCTCGATTGTTTCATACCCAATACATAATTTATGTAGGCTTTGGTAACGGTTCATAAAGCTAATTTAGTTACGTTAATAGACAAACTCTGTCTGGGATTGTCTGCTATAGTGACGTCCGTTAGAGAAATACATCTTGAATTTTTTTCAAAAACTGCAATATTTCTGATATCCCCGTCCTTTTTCGACGCATTTTACGTGTTGTGAAGTTTCTTGTGTTATACGAGTATCCAAATAATTAAAAAATAAGAATCATATTTAAAGAAATTCAATACTAGTATGTTGCGTAGTATGTAGAGAGTAATCGTGGCCCAAAAGCCTATAAGCCTTGTATTGGGACGTCATAGACTAATATCGATATATACAAAGCAATAAAATGAGGCATACATATAATGCCATTAATGTGAGCAGCTTTAAATTCTTTTTTTCGCGTAACTTTATTATGTATCCTGTTGTTGAGCAAAGGTCTCTTCTTCTTTATATAGGACGTAGTCCAAATTTGATTACTCAATTATATGTATACCCTTGTCGTCCCGCTATCTCCTTGAGAATGTACCCTCGCAACGATACCGACACGGTGATGATTTTAGCCCACTTTATGGGGTGTTCAGCCTGGCAGTCTTGACATCTACATCAGTGATAACAAGTAATGGAACTCAATTCAAACAGTGAACTGCACTGAATGCTCTGTAGGCGCCATTAATGATTAATTTAAATGCAGTGTTCGTCTACCGGTCAAGTCACTGAAGAATCATGTAAATTAACAATTTATGAAAAACCAAACGGAGAAATGGAATGAATGTTAATGCAGTACTTCGTCTTTCAGAACTGCAATCACATATATCTGATTAGCTATCAAAGAAACGTCAGAGCAGACGTCGCTTAAATAATCTCGATTGTTATAAATTTAAAGTGTTATTTAAATTTCAAGACTCAAGAACAAAGTCAAACACGCTTCGACTACAAAGCGTCATAATTAGGTCTCCCTTTGTTTTGTTCTCACTCATTTTACTTTATTTTCTTTTTTTTTATTTACTTTTAATCTCTAGCTTATTTACAATTAAATTTATTGCTAAAATGTCAATCATGCTGTCGCCACATTATTGAGATGTCAATTAGATTTAACACTTCTGTACACATTATATTAAATTATGCTTTGATATGTTGATATCCTGATTTGTGATGCAAAGTAAATAAAAGTGCTATCTACATTAGTTTATACTTCAGTATTAGTAGTTTGTTGACCTGTAAAGTAATTCTTTGATTTCCGTCGGTCCATAGGTGTACAAAGGTTTAAGAACACTGCTTTAAATTAAAACAGTTTAAGACTTCGGGAGCTAAACTAATCTAGCAATCAGTCGCGTAAAACTTAGTTTTGAAGACTATGGAGGACAGTTTCTAATAATAATTTGGTGTAGGCGTGTCTTGTTACTAAACCGATTCAGGGCCAAGTACGCGAAACTAGTTTGTCTCTACTCCGATTAATTGGAAACTTTAATTTAGAGTTGTGGTCCTTTAGATACACTATTTTTTGTTCGACAAAATGGGGGGCTCATTTATTTTGGAATTTGTTACTTTCAACTTTCTCTAAAATAAAGGTTCGGGTGCTGCTTCCCTCACTTGCCTCGCTTTACCTCATCTGATTTGTTTAGGATAAACATTTGTCATGAGACGACCACCTACAAATATAAACTGTATGACAACAACGAGACGTCTAGGCCCGAGCCGTCATTTTTAATAAACGACTCGTACGTAGTTTGTCACAAGACCGTATGCAGAGCGTAATAAGTGTTGCTAAAATAGCAATTGTGTAATTTTTTTCTGAGACTCAGTGTTTCATAGAAGTGGTGGCAGACAAGCGGGTGGCGGTAAGTGATCACTCCCGCCCATAGACACCTGCAACACCGGGGGATGCCGGTACCTTGTAGAATCCTATTTACAGCTTTCTTACAGAAAAACCCTATGTCGTAACTTGTGGACAGATTTTAGTATGCCCATGTGGTCTCGGCCGTTCTTCGAATAGCACCATAACAAAGCCGCTGCTACCACAAGCACTTAAAAACACCTCCAAAAGAGTGCACTCGCCAACCCGCTTGGCCAACGTGACGTTTTAAGACCATACACCCCTCATGCACAGGACAATGTATTTGAGGTGGCCCATGTTCACTAATGGACGATGAAATGACTGGTTGCGGTTTTATACAATATAAGTTGTAAAAGACGGCAGCGATTCCAAAGCAACCGTTGTTGCAGGGCTATGAGCGCGGTGGATCCCCACAGCCGCCGACGCAGCCCCCGGGGGCGCCCAGCCCCGGCGCGGCGCAGAGCGCCCCCGGAGCGTTATCGCCCACGCAGGACGCGCAGCACCCGCCGCACATGCCGCCACACGGGGCACAGCCGCCGCCACAGCATCAGGTAAGGTCTTTTGACCTTTAATTATTCGATCTGTATGCAAGAAAGTACTAAATCCACTTCATGGTGGAGAAACACCGCTAAAATGCGTCTATTCCCGCTGATTATAATTACCATCGTAACCAAAGAAAAAGACGTCTTAACAACATCATAAAAAATCACTAGTGGTAAATTAAAATATAGATTACAATTGACCTAAAACTTCATACGTTTGGTACATATAACTATCATAATAATTCGTTGTCTTTAAAATATAATCTTAAAAAATAGGTCCTGCCATATTGAAAATATCAACAAAAGAGAGATTGATTTTTTGTATATTTTTATTTTCGTAGTTGGAATAGCGAATAAGTAAATGTTGTAAAATATGTCATTAATGATTATTATCTGTGATCTGTCATTCTGTCAAAAGTCATCCTCATGTATTAATAAAAATGTAATTAAAATACTTTTGTAATTTTTAAATAATCTAACACTGAACGTAAATTAAATAGATAGAACCATTTTTATTCAACAAATATATATATATATATGCTTACCTATGAAATGACCAATTTTATTACTGGCCACTTTGAGTTACGAAATCTTCTGTGCTAATTCGATTTTCAAAATAAAACAAAATGCATCTAATAGCTACGATGTTATTATTTTAAAATCAGTATCTCATTTGTTTTTCTGTATGTAAATTTTGTTCATGTGATTGTCTTGAAAATCAAATGGATAAATTGAAAATATTCGTGCTATATTTCAATGTGTTTCGTCACGCCACCAACGCAAGTCAGACAGACAGCTCACAATATTAATAGTGTGTATGGGCCAAACACCACAAACAATCGCACCGTGTGTCGATGGTTTGAGCGCTTCCGTATACGACGATACGGACGACCTACGACCAAGGTTAATAACGATGAATTAAAGGCTATAGGGGAAGCAAATCGGGGAAGGGTTGACGTGGCCAGTCGAGTGCGCCCAGAGTCTGTGGGAATACTGCATGCACTCTCCTCCTACAGAATCCCCAAATTCTCGAAATTCAACCCCCCAAAGGGTGAAATAGGGTTTCAAAATTTCTATGGAAAATATTGATGGTCCTATTAAGCTTGAGCTTGTCACCGAAGCCACGGGCAAAAAGCTAGTATACGTATATGTATTATGAAACAAATATATTGAAACTGTTAACTTGAAATATGCATATTTGTTCACAAATGTATTTCAAGCTATCTTTTGACTGCATGATAACGTATTGTTTCTAAAAATAGAAATCAGCCTTTTATTCTTACATATTTACCTACATAGGTATATTATGTAGTACGCGCCTGATGAATACGCCTGACTCGTGTCTCATTAGCTTGTAAGTTATACATACTAACACTTAGTTCAAAAGATAAGTTATACTAACACATGTACATCTTGTAATTTGAAATATTAAATTTAAATAAATAATATTATCCTGAAAGTATATCGGACTATCAATGAAAGTAGATTATAATATACACTACCGGACACCGGGGGGTCTACTCCGAAAACACGAAAAACGAAGTTTCGCCCGATATTTCGGTACAATCCTACCACGAAAATGGTCACTACGATATATCGGCCCGAATGAAATTCATTTGACATTTGGAAACAGATTTTCACTTAGATACTTGGATCATGTAGATAACGAAAAAGATACTTGGGGATCAAATTTCACGTTAACAATATCTCACCTTTTAAATAATCGGAGATACCCGATATACTCATATATACAAAGTCAGAGTAGTGTTATAGCACTTCGTTCGGTTCGAACTTCGGTCGGGCCCGAAATTTCGGAAGCGTAAGATCAGAGTAGACCCCCTGAATCGAACCATCCTGCATTTTTATGTATAAAGGCCCGAAACATAAAAATAATGTTAGTCAAAGAAAAAGTTTTGATGCAGTTTTGAAGCTATCATATTGACCATCATTTTGGTGTTCTAAAAAGCGCCCCAATAAATATTTCAATTTAAATATGCCACCGTTGTTTATTTTTGCCTCATACTGGCATGCATCCTAGGCGCCCATTGACCTGGTGGTCAACTATCTCCTCTTTTGTCACTTTTCTATAAAAAATAGAAGAATACCTTCGATAATTATTGATACATTCGTATCTTGCGTCCTTCGTTAGAAACATTTTGTCTTCAGATTAGGATACTTAGGACAAAAGGTCTTTAGTATAGCCATCCATTTGGTCGTTATCTTTTCTTCTTTGGCCATCGGCACAACGTTATAGCCTAAATCTGTACTAAGTAGTAAAGTACATCCGTTTCAGCATTAAAAATGCATCTTGCTCCGTCACGCTTTTAGGATAGGATTTCAAAGCAACAAGTATACGCCGATTAAGACCAAAAATTTAAGAGATACCGACCCCTTTAACGACGTTGTAGTAAACTATTACAATCCGAAAAAATTATGCTTTTTTTTCTTCTCTCATATGAAAATGTTTATAAATGGTTTATAAAAGTTATTTATTCGTTAGTCACTAGCAAATACAGTTACTCTATTGTTACTTGTTATTTCTCCTTCCTATAATGACTTGAAAATTATAGTTCGAAACGTGTAACGGATGAATGTATCACCGGTCTATAATCTGGGACTAGGAAATAAGAAACATTTATTTGAATGAACTAAATGATGGGTATGAATCGCCAGAAGCTATGTTCAAAATTATTATTGTACGTACTGTATTGATACGTATTACTAATATCGTATCGTTTTATGTTTACCGTCAGAAAGAAATGAATATAATTATCAAGAGCTGTTTAAAATCAGTGCTACTGAAAAAAATGCAGAAGAAAAAAATTAACTAGACACGATTATAGTCAGTGGTGGTAGAGTTTGGCGTGATGTTTGCATTACGTTTATCACACCGATATCACGCCGAGGCGGCGGCGACGGAAATTTTCGATAATTTCAACCGACTCTACTGCTGCGACCGAAATACGGTTCTGTGGACAGATAGCGCTGTCGAACGACAAGATAATAAGTATATCTGTTCCAAGAATATCACCGGCGAACACTTGGCGATTATTAATTGTAATTGTAGATTAAAAATATAACGATATTTAATGAATAAATGAAAATTCTTTATAGCAGTCCTGGTTTAGCTTAATTACAAAATATCTACAAGATACATTATACCAATAGGCGGCATTATCGATAAAAGCGATCCGTTGCCGACAACCGACGGATAGTGAACGACATGGACATTAAGAACGTTAATTAATTTATTATTATTATAGATTACACATAATATATGTACTCGTAAATTACAAGTGAAGAAAATAGGAGCAGAAATAGGTATTAAAATAAGACAATGTGTTTTGGCAAGTTATTTTAAGTAATAGGTGATTGAGCATGTTACGTTTATCAATTGCAATGGAAATTTAATCGGTGATTCAAGAGCAATATTCATCCAAAGGAGTATAATATACGTGAGGAACTCAGAAAGTTTCAATGATACACAGATGCCTTAGAAAGGCACTTGTCTGCAAACGCCATTTGAAGTACAATATATTAAAAGAATCTTCAGGTTTTAAGGTCATCTTAAGGTTCATAGCGCGGAAATGTTCCCTTCGAATATCCTTTTTTTAATGAGACGCGATATTTTGATTCAGCTCTTAAAAAATATGCAGGGAAATTTTAATTTGGAAGGTATGTATTGTTTTTATGTTATAGATAGTCATAGTTTTAATTAACATCAAAACCAGCCAGTGTTCTATAGACAAAAACTCTTTATCGCAAAACTTTCTGAGTAGCCTGGTTGTTATGCCATGGCTACAAAATTATATAATCGCTTAACTGACAATCATAGAGAGCTTAAATTAATTAATTTCATAAATAAACTGTTCACTATACTTGTTAATAAGTGTTACCTACTACACACTACACGATTGACGATTTCTTGAATGATTAATTTTAATTGATTGATGCGAACTTTAGTATTGGACATTACTTAATTACATAATGCAACATTGACATAAAGTATGCATGTAATATAAATAGGAGGAACAATTTGACATTATGCATTTTACTTATATTAATACAAAGTATTATAATGATATTATGTAATATTGTGTAGTTATGTTACATAAAATTGTAATTTTATAATAGTAATTAATTTTAATATTGTGCAATAAATTTTATAATTGTAATTTTATTATTAATGACAAATGTTTGTACGCCCATAGGGCATATTACAGAGGAGCATACCATTGTACATGTAATCAGGGTTCGCTGATATATATCAACTGATATTTATCGTCAAAACTAGAATTTTGGCAGATCCCACGCTTACGCTGGCAACACTTTACAAAAAACTATAATTTTAATTACTTTTACCGAAGTGGCAATCTTATACAAAATTGGGCATTCACCATATTACTTACGTACGTACACGGTTAGCTTATTATTGAAATTCAAGCCTTATGTATATACCATAAGGTTCATAATTATTATGTTATATAAATAGGGCATTCTCCTAAAGTTAATAATTTTCAATTTTATGGGAATCCCCGCACGCGTTCAGTTCGAACGGATGTTTTTACAACTGTTCATTATTGTTTTTGACTTCGTTGCGAACATTATGAAAGTTTTTTTTTGTGACCAGTTCAACTAAGTAACTATCCAATATCCACGTGAGCTAATTGGCTAATTAGTACTAACTAGAGTACCTACTACTGTCCTCATACTGTCTGACTGAGGTAAGTTTTAATTTTATCAAAATCAAAAAATCAAAGTCAAAAGCTTCGTTACCGACAATGACAAGACAACCCCTAACGTCGCGAAAATGAGACACGAATTGCCTAAAGATGACGAAGACAATACAATATGGTTGTTGTGCGCATATGTTAAACCTTCTGGCGCAAGACGTTGAAATCAAAGGCGTTTCTGCGAACATAATCAAGATTGTAAAATATTTCAGAAACAAACATCTGCCCGCAAGCTGGTACAAAGCTGCCGGTAGTAAAAAGTTGGTGATGCCCATTACTCATGTGCCCACACCCGATACTCGTTGGTGTTGGAGGTAATGGTGATGTCTGTCCATTATTTGGCTAATATATTGGGCCACCGATTCCTGGGCAAACATTTGAGCAACGATCAAAGAGACGAAGCGTTTAGTCAACTGCAGCCAGGTCACATGTCCATTGTGACAGCATTGATTACAAAATCTTCCAATGTTTCCCATTTATCTTTTTCGGTCACAATTTAAACAGACCTCACCATTTAAACAGTCCATATGGACTAGGAAACGAGAAAGCCCATAAGTTGGTCCATATCTTCAAAACTTTGAACCAGTCTCAAAAAAGAATTCATGGTACTCCAACATACAATATGGACTGGGTTTGGGATCCCAATTCCAATACGGACATAGAAGAAATAGATGAGGTTGACGTAGTCCGAAAGTCAACTGGACTGGGAGCCGGAAGATGATGTCCCTCTTATAGACATGACCCCGAGACCTGACTCTGTGGTTTTAAATTGATTATACTGACATAAATAAAAATTATGATCACTGCCAATGATCCAACACTAAAGATTATAATTATAATTTAGTTGAATGTTGATTAAGTAGACTGATTAATTATTAATCTCAGACTAATTTTTTGTTACTCTAATTTTACTCTTATTTTTTGTTTTGTTTTATTATAATAAATAAGTATATTAATCAAACTCAGTTTCATTTAACGATTTTGACACATTAAAACCACACAGAATATTCGCCAACCAGAATGAACCACTTAATATTCCCGCCGTTTTTTATATACATTGGATGTTTTGATATTTATTATAAATATCGAATTTTTATGAACCCTGCTTGTAACATCTCTTCACCTGTAATTATCACAATGAATAAACAAATGATAAATAATTAAAGAAGATAACACAAAAAAGAAAACGCTAAGACAACGTGACAAAGAGTTGAACAAGAAAGATAAATGTGTTAAAGGGCCAGCGAAAAAGTGGTGGAAGAAAAAATTTTAAGAAATAAAACTTGGGCTACTTTTATTGAAGCTTGTATTCAAGATTAATTTGCTTATTCTAGTATGTTATAAAGAACTAATACGAAAATTCTCGCTCAGAACGTTTTGCGCTCATAGTTGAACACCATAGCCAATGTAAGCGTGGTTAGTAATCTTATAGCTTTAACGAAATTGTACCCTTTATATGGAAAGTATATCGTGAATTACCGACGAAGCGCGGCGGATGGAACTTTGGCTATGAACTTTACTGTTATCGCACACATTAAACTGCTGCAGTGTGCGGGAACCCTCGTTGTTAGCAATTTTTAAAAATTACCTCTCCCCAACCATAACTATTTCAATAAACTGGCTACAGTCATACCTATTCTAATGGACAACTTTTGCTTTCCGGAATTTTATTTTCCACTTTTGAGACACCCCTCTTTCCTTTTGTCTCACTGTATTCCTAAAAGAAAATGGTGTTGTTTTCCATGGACTTCATTATATACAAAATGGTGTTGTTTTCCATGGACTTCATTATATACAAAAAATCTTGCCGACATTATACTCATTCTACGAGTAGGATTAACTAGAGAAAAAGATCAATGGGATACTACAATAGTAAATGTGAAGAAAGTATTTACATAGTTTTGTTTCGTGTCTTAACTAACATAAGTAGCATATAGCATTAGTTAGTAAGTATGGTTACTTTTAATTCTACACATTTTTAATAGTAATTTTAATTCCCATGGGTATTAATTTTTTTTCAAAATTACTTGGCTTTCAAAGAAAATCTATTATATTTATATATCACATGACTATACATATTCTGAGTATAAATAATAAATACTATTTATATTCATGTACATAACAATATTTTAATTTTTGACTTGTGTATACCAAGAGCCAGTGAAAGGGTTTGAAGTAGGGATTTAAAAGCTGAAACACACATAATGAGGTGGGAGAGACCTGGCTGACTTTCCCATTATTTCAGAAAGAAAACTGCTAAGAGCGTGTCAGGAACGCACACGATAAGGTTCCGTAGCCAATTCAAAATATCATTCTTTTGAACTTTATTATTACACATGATATTACTTGATAAGAGAAAGCTCTTGTCTTGACACTATCTGTCATACTTAGCCCGATTTTTTTAAATACATAATGACAAAGTTCGAAATTACTGGCGTTCATTCAGGTCTCCAATATCTTTTACAAATTATGTATATAATTATATAATAGAATTTTAATAAATATCAGCTTCAAATCCGCACTAACTCTCCAACTGAGAGCGTAGGTATAAAATGCATTTTATTTTACGTATCGTTAAATACAACAATGAACAATAAAGTATCTATGGATATTCCATTCCATAAGAAGAAATCTGAATTAATATTCATACAGCAAAGATGAAATAAACACTAGCTAATTCTCATGTCATTGACCGATCAAATTCACGCAAATTCCAGTGGTCTAAAAATAAAAGGTAAACATTGACATTATCACATTAAATCTCTTAAGTATTTATGAGGAGCGTTTATGTACATACTGTGAAATTCATATTAAAAAGATAAGGGCGAGCTGGCGACGCGGCTGACTGGTGGTGTGGACAGTTTTGTCATAGTGCGGCGATCAGAATTCGTCGAGGAACGTGAGCGAAGTGTTTTTGGCACGAAGCTATACTCTTAACGCGATTTACATATTTCTACGTCCGCACTGCATGTCGTATGGCTCGCACGTGGCCCCGCTGTTTCCTATGATATAATAATAGACATGTAACACGTGTACTTGCTACATGTATGTATTTACTGCCGGGTGTATAGACAGATACGCCGTCATCTGATAATCAAATAGCATATCGGAAACAAGGTTCGTAAAGATTAACAATCTATTTCCAGTTTTCTCCGCTACTACCTGTATTGTTAGGTATTAAATGTTCATTGTTTTCAACAGTGATCCCTTGTGACCTTCCTTCTTATACTTTTATAATCACATCACTTCTTTTCTGCTCATTTACAATAACGTTTTCCACATAATGTGTTATTTGTGTCCCAAGACCAAATGGAGTTTAACGACACGAATCGAAGTGTGATAAACTGATATACCTATATAGATAGCTCTTTAGGAAATTACATTATATCAACACGCTAACGCGGGGTGCAAAAATTAAACGTCAGTCAGCCATCACGTAACTGACGGAGCAGAACACTGTAACCCTCCGGGAGGGAGCGTCTTCTGCCGATTTTATACGCTGCTCTCGAACTAGGTAAATGCCGCTAGAACTCAGACTACAATTTATGCTAACGTAAACCCATCCGCCACGGTAGGTCCCTCCCTGCTCTGCACAAATGTTAAATTACGCCTTTAACCCCATTCCGGCTTTAGACATCGCTCGTAGTAGAGCTCCAAATAAAATTCTTCTTTTTATCAAAGTTAAGAATTGTAATTAAAAATTCTAGCTCTCGTAGTTTAAAATTCCAGTTTAAAAATTTTATGGCTTGCAGTAGTTGTATGATAACTTGATAAGTTTAAAAGTATTACTATTGTCATATCAATACGGCTCACTGTGGTGACATTTATAACGCTTGTTCCTTTGTAGAACGGACAAGGTTTATAAAACTCGGCAGCGGCGCGCGGTTAATACTCCACGATGTCAGTACAGAAATTCGAGAGTCAAGGGCCATTCCAGAACCGTGATCGCTTGAGAGTCGTACGCTCGAAATGAAACGTCGTATCTTATTTTATGATTAGCGGCTTGAAAGCGCTTCGTAATTTTGTTAGTTCCGCCTTTCTGGTGCTGGGGGCGAGTACAGTGAACGGAGATCGATGCGAGAGTTGCGTGCGAGTGCGAGCGGGAGGCCAGTAGTCGATGCAAGCTTTGTCCCTGTCGCTCGAACCGCCTACTAGGCAGCCATGTTGCGCTCGACCTGCGCTCGCCCGACCGCCATTGTAGCTAGTGATGTCCTACAATTCCAAGTCGATGTTTTAAAGTAAGTCGCGTTCGTATTCAACTAAGAAGTTAATCTACCAAAAATCTATACAATAACTTTTGTCAACAAACTGAACCGTGTACACATTGTACATATCTTTAGTGAACGACAATGTATTTTATAACATTTGGTTTTTAAAGATTAGCTGGCTGCTTGTATACATCTTGTAAATATGATTTTGAGATAAATTCAACTTGTAACGAAGCAGTGAACATAGAAGTTACCTACTGCTCAATACCTTTACTATGCCTATTTAAAAGACCTATATCATCTCAATTGAACAGTCATTTATTTGTTTCAGAGTAATTTTGTAGAGAAGTAGGGATGTCGATAATTTTTTTGTCGATAGTCATGTCTCGCGATGTAGCTTGTATAACCACGGCGCCGGAATTAAAATGTCAGACGTGCGGCAGCGCGGGCGAGCGTGGGGGCTCACAGGGGCCGCGGGCCGGGGCGGGCCGGCGTTATTAATAACCATAAGCCGGCAGACGCACGAACGTCCAGAGGGGCCGCGCCAGCCGCCCGCGGTAATGAGGAATCACTAATTATATTTTACTGGACTACACCGCTAGCAACGTTAATTACGCTACACCATTTTATTGTACTGTCCTTAGATACTACAAACATGTGACAAATGGGTGATGATTTTGATTAACGAAATAAAATTAGCCATCATATTTGTGGCAGAACGTTGTTTTAATGTAATAACCTCAGTAAATTGCATAACAGTAACAAATCAAAACCCATAGTGGATATTACTGAGGCAAAATGGCAACAATAATAGTTTGACGGAACAGAGTCCGTTTTAATATTCCCACAGGGTAGGCACGCCGGTTGCTCGCGGCAGCTCTACCCATCGCTAGCCCGCCGTCTCTGCCAGTAAAAAACAGATAACACAGTATATTTTATTGTCAAGGAAATATATTATTGTCAAAGACCGTGCGATTAATTAGTTGACTTTACTCGAGTGAGCCTCGGGGATTTTTTCTTTCGAATGAAGTATTGTTGAAGTAAGTTATATTATAACTTTATAACTCATTCGATTAATTTGATTATGATTACTGATCTTTAACTTTTAGTAGTTTTGGTATAATATTAAAGTTTTTGACAAAGTAGGTATAAAGTAACTAATAACTAACTTTACCTATAGGTGATTCTAAACTGTTCTGCATTTTTGCCATACGCTTCTATGTGGTACATACGTGACTAGCCATATATTACGGAGCAAGTTATAACTCCAACATTCGGCTTTAATAACAAACTGCAAAATGCCTCGGATTCTTGCAACTTTAGTGTGGCAGCGCCGCCGTCGCTGGAAACCTCTAAAGCGCTGACGGCGGGGCGTACATTCCCTCTCCTGCGGCGAAGACACGGCAGGGCTGTCGGGAATTGCCGAGCTGGATAAATTATGCCGCTCGCTCCCTTTTACAATCTCCGCAAAATGATACAATTCAATAGCGTGCTTGACTGTTAAAAAATATGTATAATTAATTAAATATTAAGATTCTAGAAAATCCGTGTAATAAATTTATAGTATCTAGAAGAATAACTGAGGTGAAGGACTTAGAATAATGATGACATTTTTTACTTATTATTCTCAGATGCATTTGGAAATTTATTTCTTTTTAAATATTTATTTTCTCTGTAATTATTCAATTAATTATAAACTATAAAATGTGAAATATCATACATATATGTAATAAATGTAATATTATTTGTGTAATGTGTTAAGGAGCAGTAACTAGAAATTAATTGTCTCACTGTTCAGTAGGTAAGGGTTTATTGTCTATTTAATTACAAAAATAAAAATGGTTTATAATTCAACATATTTCTGACCTCAAACAAAACTCGATAAAACTGTCCTCTCTTTAAGTGGCAACCCCCTGTATTTATTGATCCCATGAAATTTTATTGAGATAGATTACTGTGGGCACTCACTGAAAATTAATATTTCATCAAATACCGATATTTGAAAAGTCTATTTTGTATTTCCGTCTAATTAAATATGGAACTGTATCATTAAGTTGTCATAAATTCAGGTTTCAGTTCTCGACACAGCCCTGTTTAGAATCGGGACTGTAGTGGCGGTCAAAGGTGTACCGATGGCACGATTTAGTGCGGGTGGCTTCTGCACTTGATGTCGACTACAGGGCGCGCCCGCGTACCGTCTGCTACCAAAATCTCATTCGTCCAAACCTCTTGAAGTGAATGTGCCTCGCCCTCGCTTGCCGTTTCAATGCACTGACTAAAAATAATGTATCCCTTTTAGAATAATATATGTATGCCACAAATTTAAACGTTCGTGCTCTATTTAGATTAGTATCTATCTGATTGAACTGTAACCTCACATCTATGTAAGATATGTACATTATTTACAATGTATGAACTTTGCAGTTAGATCAAGTCGAAATACACGGGTGTCTATGAACACTTTTCTTAATAGCTTTGAGTCACCTTTTTCTCAAAGTTATTGTCGTGTACATGGACTTAACGCCACTTGGGTCGTGGCCAGGATTAGACGCTAGTATGTAACGTCTAATCCTATGATATGTAACAGAGACGTGTACGACTTACGGTTAATATTTCCCTTAGAACCACTTCCTTATTTAACTTTGTTACACCAATGCTTGATCACAGGTTTCACTGTTAAAAATCCCGCCTCAGAATGAAAAGTAATCATTTTTCACTTGGGATTTACTGTCTTCCGTAACTGTTATCAGCAGTTATTTTACATTTGGCTGCAAATGAAATTTCGTTAGGTATTAAATTCCAATTATTACTGCGTTCTTATAAGAAACGTTTTAATGCACGATTAAAACGATTTTTAATAATTCAAAGAACTCTAGAATGTCGTCATCCAGGTAAAAGCAATTTGTGTATGAAAATTGAAGTTAATGAACATACTTCACCGGAGCTGCATAGTTGGCCGTCAGCAGTGTAAAATTATTGTTTTGCGCACAGTTTGTGATGCCCGTAATTACTGGCTTGTTTCACCTCTGTGCTACTCAGTACTCGTACGTGCGTTGCATAAAAGTTGCCTCTGTACTGGAAACATTTGAATTATTTATGCTTTATTTTATTAGTTGTTTACACTCGCTATAGGGTGTGAATTGGGTAATGGCGCCAGGTGTCCGGAAAAATGGGCCATCTTTCTTATTCCATCGTGCTCGTACATTCCTATTATGTCTTTGAAAATTTATAGCATACTCCAACAATTTTGATAGCAAGTTCTTGTGACACAGCGATTCGCGTTCGAACTTCTATCCTACAATCGTGCACAAAACTAACTTTAAACGCTCGTGAACTTTTTGTCATCGTCCCTGTTTGAAATTGCTCGAAGTTTCGTTTAATAGCATTGCGCATGTATACTATGAAACGTATTTTAACGTTTACAAAATACATTGCTAAGTTTTGAAAACTATCTGCAATAGAAAAGAAATGCCGAGCAAAAAGTTCGAATAATGTTCATAAAGGCAGTTTTAACTGTAGAAAAATAGCTTTGTGTGGCGGCGGCCAGCGTCGGTTTCAATTAGTCGCCCACTGTCAGCACACTGGCTCCACCCGCCTCGTGCACATTTGATGTGACGTCACGTGTAATAACATCCACACATCGCCGTGTTGTTTTTAGAAACTTATCATCATTGATATGATTAGGAGGAAAAGTTTATATCATTAATCATTATGCATGGATCACAGACCCCAGTTAAAATATTTGCCATTCTATTACTATTAATTTATTATTGTGACTGTATTGTGGTATCTTTAACCACTATCTAGTTATGTTGCAACAGTCTACGATGAAAAGTATTTCTTTGAAAACCCAATAGTAGAGTCGGCATTTCGTTCTATCATAAAGGCCTGTTTATATTCCTGCGATATTTACATATGGGTTTGAATGAGCCTAAATCGCAGCGATAACGCGTCGGCTACATTGAATGTTGCAAGTCGCAACGATATGTCCACATCACATACCATATATCGCTGAGAACGTCAAAATAGTTTTGGCATTCGTATCTACCATGTTCATCTTCAACTGGCAGGTTTCCGCACTTAGTCGAGCTCAGCGACCATTGTGCGTGCACGTTTCTCTCAGTATGGATGTTCGGTGATTTCGGTTACACGCTAACCACCCCAATTCTCCAAAAATCAAATGTTTTTTTTGCTTCCCGAAGGCATCCGGGCCGGGAGAGTCAGAGTGCCGATGATGTTTGTCCGATGTTTCGCCAAACTTTCATATCTCAGCAGCATAAGGGGATAATATTTCTTCAGCCTCCATACAGGCACTGCATAGAGAACTGTCGATTGTACGTATAATGTAAATACGTTTCTTTAATGGACAGTGTCCGATAAGTCTCCTTATTTTAATATAAGTAGATTAGTTGAAGAGTTGTTTTATGAGATGGGGATTAATTGCTGGCAGAGTTTTCCGCGCCTGTCTACAGTCTGTCCTACAGACTGTAGACAGACAGACAGACTCTGTAGTATTCTTCCACATCTCACTGTGTTGATCCCCTCTTAATCAGCTCCGAAAATTCGTATCTCATTCGTAATCATATCGTCGCTACGGGATAGCATATTTACCCAAAGGTTGCAGTTCCGATACCGCTGTAATAACCTGCGATATACGCTCATATCTACCATCGATATATATGGGAATAGACTAGATAACTAGAAGATGTTGTTATCAAAGAAACCCGGTTGGCAACTTCCAGGAGGGGGTGATGCAGATGAGTAGAGGGTTAATTATAAAGTCAGATTTGAAACATAAGTAAGACATAATAAGAATGTTCCATTTTCAAAACACAAATGAATTAAAGAATTCCAGAGCTATTGAACATAGAGATTAACGTGCCTGCCCTAGAGTACTCGTATAACATATCTAGTGTATATTCTCAAATCGATGACCCTTAACCAAATATCGTAGCAATTTGAACAGGCGTTAAGAAAATGCACCAAGTGGCCTTTATAATTGTAATTAATAAGATTTAAGCAGAGATTAATTGTATCATTGTGAATAGATGTAATTACAATTTAAGATGTCTTTTTGAACATATCCTTTCGAACAGTCGTGTTTCATGACTTATTTGTTTTCGTTTATTTTTTTGCAATTATTCCAGAAATACGAACCTTGTTACAGATGGAGCTATTGATTAGTTCTTAGTAACTAGACAATTTGTAACAAATCTCTTGTAGTTAAATTTTTTTTTTCGTTGAATTAAGATAATTCGTGTAAAAAGTACTTTTTTATTTTAATGAACTAAATAAATTAAATCATCATATAATTTGTTCCACAGGGTTATCCACCACCACCGAGGCCTCCTCAGCCGTCCACACCAAATGCACACGACCCCGACTCGGTACGTTTAAATCATCACATTATTACAACTTGCTTCCATACCTACACTCGCGAAAAATTGCAGCACAAAAAGTGTATTCTCGAACGGTCGTTAGCATTTGAATGCAGCACTTGAAAATGTCGGTAGAGAGACTCAACAATCAATCAGACGAACGATGAGTCAGCGGCACGCGTATTAAAAAGCTATCAGCTACACGAATACCGTCCTCTAAGTATTTCCATATGAAATTTTATTTACCACCTCCTCAATCCTAAGCTAATTTAACCGTACATGTCGAGATTTCTTGCACACGCTGTTTATTTTTACTGACGTCGAGCGCAAATGACGAAGCTTGCTTTAATATTACCAGAGTCGAGTATCTACACTAATGGCTGAATAACGTAAGCAGCCAGTCACGTACAAGCCTGTTATAATGGAGAGCTGTGTTCTGTCATGTTCATGTCGTTTTATGTAGGAGAGTACGCATCTAAGTAGAAGTATCATTATTAGGCTATCTTCAAATTACTAAACGCAATTTGTCGGTAATATCAAAATTATTTAGTTGACCATAAATTATCCCAACGTCCCAATTGTAAAAAATATTTAGTGGTGAATGTGAAGCTACGTTGAGCTTCTATGAAATCCTTTGATTAATAAGATATTAACGCAGTTCACTGTAGATAATTATCATACCGTTGCCCCCACAGTTGACACGACACGTGCAATGTGACTGTCCTCCGAACGGAACGGGAACGAATAATAATCATAAATGTCGCGTCGCGTCTTCATTAGCGCACACGTGGTCCGCGAAAACAAGCGAGTCCGCCGCCCGCCTTTATTTGCGGAGTGACACTCCATATTCGGACTTAACAAGCCGTCCGCCGACACGGCAATAAGTTTATTTGCTAAATTGTGCCGCAGCTCGGTCGACCATGCTGAAAAAACACCCGCGACAGCGCGCACGTTAATAATATTATTTACAGTCTCCTATTGTTACTACGTGAACAATTATTATAACAATGTCGTAACAGAAAATTGAACGGTAACATTAATATTTGTTTGAGGTATAAGTACGTATTATGGGCGGAGCAGACTCGGTGTTTGCTTTTTTACACATCGCTCGACTATTTCATTAAGCTGAGATCAAAGTGCTGCCATGGGCCTGCGAGAGCACACAGCCCGCGGGCAGCCCTCTCTTGACACGGCCGCCGGTTGCGCATCCATTACGTTACGCCCGGGACGGTATAAAAAGTACTGTTAGTGACAGTCGCCGATGTCGATAGGGTTGTCATGTGTACAACTGGGAAACTAAAAGAGTAAAAAGCCATAACAGACATGCATCAGCCTTTGCCGGAAACTCAAAATTAAATAATTATATAAAAGCCTTTAACATAATGCCTACCTATTTATTTATTTTTTGCTGTTATATATTCTGATTTGCTTCTCAAACGTTACTTACTGATTGATTTACATCCTGACTTTCTATTGCTTAATAAATTTTAAGCACACTGCAGGCCTGTAAATTGGCAAGGTTCCTGTAAATTTTCTGCTGTATATTACTTATTTGCGGCTTGTTTTCTTGTTACGTTTGTGATCTACCTATCACGTATGCCATTAATAAAACTTAAAATTTTATCCTACATAATTTTTCTTTGACTATACTCGTACTAATAATGTATGCCAATGTTTTAAAGATAGTTTAAAGAGATTTTTTTGAGCCATCCACACCGCTTTTGAACATTCTCTCACTGTTTTTAGAAGGCTAAACGCAGATGGACAAGGCTATGTTTGGTTTCTCTAGCAAATTGTTACACCAGGGCGTAAAAGTTGGCGTAACAACACAAATATCTTAGAAAAGTGCACACGTCAAATACACTTACTCTGCAGGTTACCAATTATTTTTTTTATAAATGCATATTCTCGTTCGAATGTATTTTCGCGTACAAAACATCAACCCTAAAATAGTGTGTGCATAATATAGATACAGCAGGGTTGTTTGATGTTGATTGATACCGTTAGGCGGGCGCGTATTGTCTCGCGCGGGGCCTCCGGGGGAACCCAAATGAGTGGAATTATTAAACCGGGGCCCGTTCCGCGATGTGACGCTTTTTGTAATGAATGTACCGTACCGGCCGCCGGAGGGGAGCTCCTATCAATTGTAACGACGCGACGCACCGCACCGTCTCCCCTTGTCTTATTGTAAATGCATTGTAATCGGAACTTTAAAATTATAATATTGACAACTTGCCATGCCAATTTTATTTTATAATATACAACGGGGTCAGCTTTTACAGAAGCTTTTTCTAGAACAAACGAACAACTTATAAAAAGTTTAATTGTAAGCAAAAGAATAAGTAACATGAAGTGTAATTGTCGTCGTAGTAGAAACAAAAGTTAGAAATGTGTCTAGTAAAATTTTGGCCAAATAGTCGACTTGATAATGAACAAAATGTATGAAATTACTTATATTTCATATGTCATGGATCCCAATGATTGCTATCGGTTTTATTTTCTATACAGCCATTGATCGTGCTACGTACAAAACTAGGCGCTCGCCCTTCGTTAAAGTGATTCGCGATTTCGCGAACCAAAAACAAACGTACCTGCAAAATATTGAACTCTTTAAACTTATACGTGAAGATCCATTATAATATTATTAATAATGTGTATACATATAACATTCCGCTATGTCGTTTCACTAAATGCATGCACTAAAGGATCATGAATGCAAAAAACATAGTTTGTCGTTATATCGTTTTAAGTTACCTGTTATAAAGAATTGTTTTCTTTGCTAATATTCTAATGTGAACGTATTTAAAACCTAAAAAAATTGACTGTATAGAATACTGTCTTATTTATTAATCAAAGCATGTCTCAAGCATTTAGTGTAGACAAGGAACGCTAAGGGTTACAATTGAAGTTATTTATTTATTCAACTTTGGGCTGGCTCCGTGAATGACAGCTCTAATGTGCCGGCTCCGGAGAAATATGCGGCCCATGACTTGAATGGGGGGTGATCAGTGTAGAAATTGTTGTCATTCATAATTGAAAATATTCATACTACCTCGCTTTTGCGTCTGTTTCATAAGTTTGCATAAATATAAAAGATAAAGTAAAGAAAAATAAATTTTTTGTCACTGAATCATATTTGACTCTAGGGACTAAAGAGTTTTACTACACAATGCGTTACTTAAAATCCCTTTCTTTTTATTCTAACAGCCGAGTACTTTGATGAATAATTTATCCTATTTTCTCTTTAAAAAGAATAACATGTTGCTGACAATTTTCGTGCACCAGCTCACATCTGCGCTGCTCGAAAAGACTTTAGTGTAACAATGTCAAAGTAATGCAGGGAGCGAAATATTCGAATGTAAAAAGCGAGAGGCAGGGCAACGTTGCACGTTCATAATAAACGAGATTGAGTGGGGCGGTGTAGACGCAAATGAATGACGGTAACAGCGGAGAGCGTAATCAGCCGACAGGCGACGTGCGTTCGCATGTGAAAACAGAGCAAATACATTTTACACTGAAAATTTTCAGGCGAAACTAAAACGACAAGCAGCCACTGAAATGTTCCGCCTGTATTTGAATTTTACGCGGTTCATTACAAATTACGTTTATATTTTGTAATCCTCAGTTTTTCGATACAAATAACAATGAATTGACTGACAATTAAGATACAAGCAACATTTTGCCGCGGAATGCTAAATAAACGAAAACTTTGTTATAAGCATTTCGTGGTTTAATTTTATTACTCCCAGAAGAAACCTTGACTCTTGTCAAAGGTCCTTAACCTCTCGACATCCGACGCCAACGATTTGGAATTTAAATATCTTTCAGTAAGGATAGTGGAGTGTCGCCGCTTTCCATCCCTCGCCAGTTTTTGAATTAGCCCAATTTTTTTACTCTTGCCCCAGTTTCTATCGTTCCGCGACAGACGTCCAACGAAAATCTTTTATTTATTTTGTTGATCTGCTTTACTACCCTCTAGCTAATATAAATGCGAGTAATATAACATCACACAACCTACCTCATATTTACTCCACTCATAGCGCATTGAAATGGAGTTTGTTTCTTAATTTAAAAATAAAATTTACTCGGGGTAATTCAAATGCAGAGTGGTTGACATTCAATGTAATTTTCTCTGCTTCCTACTCTGGCATTAGTACGGTAGCTTACAATGACTAGGACCGAGTTCTAGCGAAATTGCGACTACTAACAACCCGGGAGTGAGTACGCTCAGTTTTTAATTGAATAAGCGGGGGTGCTACATAATCCGGCCCTGAGGCGCTTCCAATGCCAAAATTCACGTAAGCACTCCCTCCCTGATTGTTTTTCTTCCTGAGTACCGTTCCAACTGCTTCCCCATACCTCTGTTTACTGTCATATATAGGTGCCCATCAATGCGAAATCCATTAAAACACGAAAATTTGTATTGCACTGATATTAATTTTACTTCTTTACGATTTCAATATTTATCATCAAAATTTATATTTTAGTGATAAAGTATTTCAACAGCGTGTTCAATTTTGAACAAAAGATATTTTGCATTAATAAAATTGTATCGGGAACGTGTATATTTATTCATTCGTTTGGACAGATGGATGGAGTGGCCGCATTCAGCTCGAATGTAATTATTGCGGTCCGATTTCGATAATTCCCTGCGAGGCCGCTGTCGAACAAAATGCGGTTGAGCTCTCGTTTCACTGCATTTTCATATTTTACTTTATATATCACACAGATAAAACATTTCCGTGTAATTATAAACGTATTCCTATGATGATTATCGTTCACTCATATTTAAATGAGATAAACAATTAAAACCAGAATATATGTTTCGAGTATTTCAGTTCGTTAGGTATAGCTAGAGCTACATTTCAAGCAGCAGCTGGTTTTCTCGCGGCGGGCTTAAAATTAATACCGTACACATACTGTTTCCTGCGCAGGCAGTACATTTGCCAGTAAGGTCCACAATAAAAAGATTTACCCCAATTACTGTCCGTAGGTCGAGCGGGGCGGTTTAATCGCGCTGTAAAAAGCCGGATCGCCGGTAACGAGGCCGTAAAACCGGACCGGGCCGTATAACGATGCCAACGGCTTCTTGATACGCACTAAAACATTCACTAGCTCCCTGACTTAGACTCTAGCTCCCCTGACTCAGACCCTAGCTGCGTCCATAAATGTGTTGAATTTTTACAAACTGGTTATGATAATTAAATTCTAATAATATATTAACATTATGAATATTTCTCCTTACACATAGTTTATGTTGTCAATTAAATGTGCTAATCTGGACAATAATCATTAATTATTTATTGTACTGTTGTCAGGGTCACAGAAGTGTACAATAATCTTTGAGAAGCTCAAAATAACAGAAGAAATCAGTCGCCAGATTTTTTTAGTGCATACTAGTTTTACTCATTTTAGTGCATTCCCATCTACAAATTACTGTTATTACAGTCTCGTATAGTTGGCTTAAAATCCAACGTGGTGTTAAGAGACCGCAACAAGCCACTACATGCAGTGTTCAATGCATTTGGCGTCATGTGAAGCTCCAACAGCGGCGGGCGCCTCGCCCTGCCGCCCTCGGCTGTTACTTTGTCAACTAAACTGCATTTTATGCTTGTATTATACCATCTACATCATCATATTTTACTGCTTAGCCAGTTATTATATTACGCAGCTTTCATTTATCAATCATCGTAAAATCTATGTGGCACTAATTAAAGATATTAAACCTACTCTACACTACGTTAATTGTTCGTTTAAACTTAATATGGGGATAATGACTTACAAGCAAAGGGTAGCTGTAACTACCGTTTCAAACTATGAAAGCAAGATAGCTATCACTAAAGGCGCTTTACAAGTATTTTGTTGCCATTTTATGTTGTCATATTTTTTTCCATTATTCGAATAAGGGCGTGCATCCAGTGACTGCTCACAAAACGAGAGCTGCTAGTTTTGATGTCGATTTTTATAACCCTCAGTTATGTTTGATGGTCTTCTTGGATATATGGCGTTTTCACCATTAAGGTACACAGTAAGTTTCTTGGTAGAAACTTATTGTGTACACCGTGTACCTACTATAAAAATAATCTAATTGTAATCTGTTACCGAATATACAGTATCAGTTTAGGTCTCTTGACGTTTCTTCAGTTTGTGTCGCACCGTATTGGACCGTAATTACTTTGTGTCGCACCACATTGGACCGCTATTATTTTGTGTCGCACCGCATCGGACTGTTATTATTTTGTGTCGCACCGCATAGGACCGTTATTATTTTGTGTCGTACCGCATCGGACCGTTATTATTTTGTGTCGCACCGCATCGGACCGTTATTATTTTGTGTCGCACCGCATCGGACCGTTATTTTGTGTCGCACCGCATCGGACGGTATTATTTTGTGTCGCACCCCATCGGACCGTTATTATTTTGTGTCGCACCGCATCGGACCGTTATAATTTTGTGTCGCACCGCATCGGACCGTTATTATTTTGTGTCGCAACGCTTCGGACCGTCATTATTTTGTGTCGCACCGCATCGGACCGTTATTATTTTGTGACGCACCGCATCGGACCGTTATTATTTTGTGTCGTACCGCATCGGACCGTTATTATTTTGTGTCGCACCGTATTGGACTGTTATTACATTGTGTCGCACTGTATTAAACCGTTATTATTTTAGTAAACTACTCATAGTATACATTGTAGGAGCTGTCGTAAAATCAGCCGTGTCGTTTTATAGTATAGTCGCTACCCGTGCTACGCCATGACGGGGCGAACAGCCATCCTTCCGAGTGGTCGTATAAGACCACCCTCCGTTTTTATGAATTTTCATAAATCAAACAATATATCGCGAAGAGATTTCGACTAAATTCACATAATACAATGTCAGCTTTGAGCAACATGTACGTAAACAAGGCAAGGTGGTTGGTTATTGTAATGTCTGCGGCATTGACCCTGCGACCCCTAGTGTAAGTGACGCAACGAGTGTCACCGCAGCCATCAATCACCGACGCGTCGGTGACGTTTTGCGACCTGTGCCGCCGATCCCTGGAACCGGCTCATACTAACCTCACCCAAGAATGTCTACTTACAAACCTGTATATGTAATCTCGTACCAGGTTCACGTATATATATACGTTTCGTTTGTAGTGTTAGTTATAAATGTGGGAATTGGCGGGATATCTTTCTATTTTCTATGTTGTTGTATTCCCTTCATTTTGAGTACATTTTTTGAGAATAATCTATGTGCATTTCAAAGACATTAAATATGTCAAAGCATTTAAATATGTCATTCACAATTGCAAATTTAAATATAATTGGCTTACGAAAACTCGCGTTTGAGGATTTCTTTTCGGGTGCACTTGATGCACGCAGTAACTTGTATGCGGTTACTGAATTGCAAGAGAATAGTGTCATCTGATTACGATGAGCGGGCACGCCTCGGCCTCCACGCCGCTTCGTGACCGAGGCTCTTATACGTCTCTTGCATACCTGCCCGCCGAACACCGGTGTGCATTCTATGATCCAACCGGACACTAATACGACTGCGCACTGCATCCAAATTATAAAATAAGCGGTTTTATGATTGAATTGTTCTAAATTACATTAGACAATAAAGTCAGTAATGCCGGCTAAAACACTTATTTACATTTGTTTACAGATGCCCCTTCCGGTTGGCCACGATCCAACGGGGTATCCCCAACATTTACCAGACGATTTAATAATTATGGACTTTTGTGCGTGTGTGCGACTAATGTATGCCTGTGTGTATAGTATCAGTATTAGATACGCATTCGTGGAAGATTACATTACAAGCTTTCACAAACATGCCGCATATTCGTTGATTTATATAAGCAAATGTCACGCGAACGCGATACCCATTTTGTATATGTTTGGTTTACGTATTTATAGCGAAGTCGTCGAGCCACGTGCTTCTCGGCAACCAAACGTTTCTTGTTTGAAAGTGAGAGTTGCAAGTTCCTCGGGGTGAGCTGTGCGCTCGTCGCGGCGACCAACATTTCCGGATTTGATAGCTTTTGTGTTTTACTCACTATACTACATATTATTGTGTGTACTTGTACAATAAGACCGAGATTGTTACATAACGCGCTCTGACAATTTAATTGTATCGTATGTGCTTAAGCGATTTCAACGCTACATACATTTACATTCTTTTTGCGTTTCAAAATAATTTGCTATATTATACCCTGTTTTTCAGTCTGTTTAAAATGCTGTTGTGAATAACTTTTATTCTGTCAAGATGTAATTCCATACACATATTGTAACTTTGTTTGACTTGTAGTCTCGTGAAGAGATGTCCTGTCGATAAGGTGTTATTATTTTCACAACTCTCCGCGTTCTATTAAAAGTGTTTGTAAACAGCTACGCCTACGATTTACGTTCAGAGATAGCCAATCATCCTGCTTCGCAGTTCATTCAGTACGTCAGGAAGGCGGTAATTTTATCGGTCAGCTGTTCTCTAACTCGTCACACTACGACACCAGTGCGTAGTTTCGATAAATGTACTTGACGTTGCATGTATACCTATATATGTATCAGGGACTGAAGACGTTTGTGAGCGGGGGATGCCTCCAGATAATAAATAAAGAGTGCAACGATTGCGGCGGTCGGGCTGGGGACAGGGTGCTCGGGGAGAGGGGCCGACCATTTTAATGTCTCGACGCCAGACTTTATATTAAACATTCGACCTTGGCAGTGGCCTACATCGTCACCGGGACACGCACACACGCCCACTTCTCTCCTCCCGAAAAGTTCACATAATGTTTCGGCATTTCTCGATTCTATAAATAATAAACTTGACGTGTTTACTAATCTAACCACGCGATTTAAACCTCTTATCTTTGTTGTGCTCTGTTCGCCTCAATGAAGGTCTTTGTCACGGACGTACTCGAGACGCCTAATTTTGTTTATCGTTATCTTTGTTTTCCACCGAACTTATTTGTCTTTGTTGTGTAAACAACATTAATATTTACCGTATAGTATTTTTTATCACATCTTTGATTTGCTTTTTCGCGTTATCATCACTTAGAATCTCCCGCGGAGGCGCGTGATTATAACTGTTCGAGAGTTGTCAAAGTTTATTATTAAAAAAGGCGACACAAGCACCAAGTCCACCTGGTGTTAAGCGGTTACTGTCGCGCCCATGGATAGATGTTAATCCAGGACATGAGCTATTTATCACCTATGAGGGTAGGTCCAAAAGTGCGCGCAACGTTGAGGACAGGGTGGGAGTAGGGATACTCGCTTAGTACCATACTAACTGGGGACTCATTATAATTATATAGATTACAGTTCAACTCTTTATCGTCATTCGTTTACGAGTAATCACCGGATAAACAAGTAATTTCTTGTTAGTTGGTTGTGAAATGGAAGCTATTTATGGAGATCAGTGCCCTGGTGAAACAATGATTTACAAGTGGCATGGTCTATTTAAACATAGCCGAGAGTCGATTAAAGACGATCCCCGCCCTGGACGGCCGATTGAGGCCACCACGTCGCACATCATCGAGAAAGTCGAAAAAATTCTACTGGAAGAAGCCCGTCTGAAAATGAAACAGCTATCTGCATTAGTTGGAGTGTCAGATACTACCATTTTGAGGATCCTACACGATCATTTTGACATCACAAAAGTCAGTGCTAGATGGGTACCGAGAATGCTCACGCCGCTTCTCAGGCTGTAGAACGAACTGCCTCAAGAGGTCTTTCCATTAAGCTACGATATGGGGTTCATCAAGAGAGCTGTGAATAGAATTTTGCAAGGTCGGCGGCGCGCCCGCATACCCCCTGGAGTTGTAGGTGTCCATGGGCGGCGGTAACACTTACCATCACGTGGGACCGCTTGCTCGTCCGCCCACTAGTCTATATAAAAAAAAAACAGCGAATCGACGCGTCTAAGCACTTGTTGGAGCTGTCTGGCGACGAACCTACTCCGATTTTGGAACGGATTGTGACTGGAGATGAAACATGGGTTCATCACTTCGAGCCTGAGCCTAAACAAGACTCGATGCAATGGCACAAAAAATGGTTCATTTAAGATGTCAGAATCGGCTGGAAAGTTATGGCTACAGTTTTTTGGGATTGTGAAGGAATTTTATTAATACATTATTATAAAGAAAGAGGTACCACAATTACTAGAGAGATGCAAGGGAGACTAAAGGAAGCCGCGAAGGAAAAGAGACGGGGAAAATTGACCATGGGTGTATTGCTTTTGCAAGACAACACGCGACTGCTCTACACAAATACGGATTCGAATAACTAGTTCACCCCCATACAGTCCAGAGTTGGCCCCTGGCGACTTTTATTTATTTCCAAATTTAAAAAAAGAGCTGAGGAGAAGGTAATTTTCTAATGACAATGAGGTCAAGGTTGGTATTTCGACCTATTTTGAGGGCAAAGACAAAAAATATTTCTATGATGGCTTAGAGAAGCTAATTTCAAGATCTAACAAATGCGTTGAGCTCAGGGGGGAATACATTAAAAAATAAAAATAGTTTCGTTATTTTATTTAATTTACAACCCTTTCATTCCGCGGACTTTTGGACCTTCCCTCGTATTAATACTAAATTACCGTCGCTCATGAACAACTATGATAACATACCAGTTTTATCTAACGTCGCGTCGGCACGCCCGCACACGAATTATTTTATTTTTATTTATTTGGGAAGCTTATAGCTATGGTACATCATTTTTAAAATATAACATACTTAAAAGTTATTCGTAAGCTACCACAAGTAGAAACTATATTATTATACACACGCCTAGAGTGGTTATATTAGGATAGAATCGATAAAACAAAGAGAAGATAAAACTTCGAGTTTAAAATTCTGAAGCATTAGTCACTAATACATGATTGTTAGTAAGTAACTATTTAACTGCCTTTATACTACAAAATAAGTCAATGCGTTCGTCGTCACATATGAGATTAAATTCAGCGCTAACTCTGATTATAAAAATATTTTTCCGGTAGTTAGCGTTAACACACCGAATGTGCAATATAGTTTTGGATCGTGCCAAGTGCGCTGGGACCCTCAGCGAAAGTATACCTAGTAGTTAAGAACAGTCAATATACCCATTCGCAATCTTCATAAGGAGAGTAATGTCGGCAATATTTCTGAGCACCCTGAGCGGGTAGTAAGTGAAGCCATACACAGCGTTGATCATATTGAGTATAAGGCAATTTGAATTTAAAGAACATGAAGCGAGTAAACTTTCTCTAATTTTTTTCCAATTCCAACCTGTCTATATCTGTTTGGTAACGAGGGTTCCAAATCTGTGAAACGTACTCAAAGTGGCTGCGAACAAAGGCACAATAAATAAGCTTAACAGTATTAATTTCTTTAAACGAGTGTCAGGATAGAATAGAAATATGTAGAGAATAGCTTACATATATCTTCACCTTTACTGCAAGACTTGCCAGCATATGACATTTTAAATGGAAACCTTTACGTTGACTTTTTATATGAGTCCAAAAAGCTTTAGATGATGTTCTTATTGATGCTTCTATATTGGAAATATATTTATCATAACAATGTTTTCCTACTAATTTTGCCCTATCCTGAAGTAGGTTCAATGTATTTTGATCACTGAGATTGCCATATTTTTATATTATATTATTTCCTATATTTATGTTTCTCATTATGTATTTTGATTAGAGCAGAATTATTCCAAAGAATGCGAATCTATCATTCCGATGCGAACAGTTGGTACGAATTTGTTTTGCACTTCATATATAGATTTTATAAAATTCTTCGACTGCGGCATTAACAAATTATGTAGCTCGTTTATAAGAAAATATTTCGCTTTTTGCAAATTTCTAGTGTAGGAAATTCCTTAAAATACATGTGCTAATGCATAGAGATTTGTGATGAGGATCCTCTGGGACTAGTAGCGCATTATAAGTAGTTACTGGCAAAAAATAATTACATAATACAACATACAGGATACGCCCAAATTCGTTGGAGTTACAAATATTCAGGGTATCCACAAATACAAGCATGTGATCATTCGACATATTGATCGCTTGCGATCCATTATATATGAGTGCAGCCAAGATATATCTCTCATATTGAACTCGCCCAAGATTATAAATTTGTCAAGGAGGACCATTATTTATGTCTGTTATTTTTTCTAAGAAATTGGCAAGTATGTTATTAAAATTGCGTCCGTATTGCTCATTACAGAGATAAAGAGTACAAATATGCAACCTAAATGATTTTGCAGTTCGAGGAGAACGTAGAGAAATGGAAATCCATATATCTTCTGCCCTGGATTTCCACTGGCCAAAGCCGGTGACAATAAGATCACGGTCGACTGCAACGGCTATCCCTCCATTGCGCGTGACCAGTCGGTGCATAATTGCGGTCTCGCCACCGTACTAGACACCTGATTACTAGATATATTATGATTACCTTTGGGGATTAGGAGTCGAGATTTGGAAGGATGGAGGGAGAGGGAGTATTCAATTATTCAATCTCTCCTACCTAACATGTTTTTATAACACTTATACATGTTTTTATAACTGCACGTTTTTATAACAGAAATCTAATTTGCCGAGGTGTTGTAATTACGTATAACGAATGAGTAATGTGGGTCAGTGACGAGAACAGAAGCAGGGTCGAGATGCCATTGACGCGTCTGTGGCACGGTTGCGTTGAATTACGTAACGAGCGCGTTGTATTGTCTTCGCACAAGGACACAAAAGATGCATTTTTATTGTATGTTTCCGTAAACATGGCATAATGACACAATCGAACCACTAAAGAAACAGTGGCTATTTTTAACACTACTATGAAACGGTACAATGTGACACCTAATACCAGTTTAATAGATCAAATTAATAATATTACTTAACTGCAAATTGGACATGTTTGGATAATATTTTAAGTTTTGCGAAAATTCAAACAGTTCAATTATTCATTAGTTGATTCAATACGACTTTTATTGGCCAAAAAATTAACAACTGTGTATACTTCTCAAGAGAAACGGTGGGTATCTGATCGAGAAGTTTATCAAATGAGTAATTATTAAAATGAAGTATGGTCATAATAACATGTCACCAATCAATATCGTATCAGTTGGATATGGTTGCCAATCAAAATGCAATGAATTGTTTTGAAGTAACCAACACATTGTTGGTTGATTAGCACGATGCAGCGGACAACAGTGTGGCTATGCATGCAGGTGTTTGGTGTCAGTACGAAACTGGTCGGGCATCCGGTCCGAGCCGCTTGCACACACCGACAGATGGCGTCACTTGGATGTTTTTAAACACTAACCTGTTTCTAGCTGCGTGTTGAAAAATTCATTCACAAACCAGGTTTATCCTAATCGTCATTATTACATATAAATGGTTATTGCACAATGATATTTACGAATTATCTCACATACCCACTCATTTAATTGTTGGACTAAGGAATAATAATGATAGTGCTCAAGCCTAAAGAGTCAAAATTTATCCAAAATTATATAAAATAGAGTCATTCATACTTGCAATATGAAAGTGCAAAATGAAAATGTAAAATAACATGAAAAGATTTTTTTTGTGGATATATTTCTTAATTGTGGCGATGTGCGAACCAAGAACTAAATGTAGAAAATGTTGGTACCTACCAAGTATGAAAGAAAGGACATAATGCCAATTAAAGCGAGAAGATGGAAAGAAATTTGAATTGATGAATAAACCACAGATGAACGTAAAATCAAAGCTGACATCAAGTAACTAATATAGAAGATAATAAGGGGGGAAAAAGTTGTTTGTGCAGCGATAGAGCAGTGACCATAAGACAAATTGTCTAATTACAGCCCGGTCGAGCTGCTTATATAACTAATGATGGTATAATCGGGCCCGAGGAATCCGATCGTAAACACGCTCGCTAACCCACTAAAACATATTTCTTTTATTTTGCAGAGCCGCATGCTCTCGCAGTGCCGACGCCAACCGGCCCGCCACTTAACAGAACAGGTTTCCGTATCGAAATTTACGATAAATAAGCCGCCGAAGTGCTGCCTCACCCTTTCTGCATATTTTCTTAAGTCTCTTGAGATTCGAGAGCAACATTTCCAAAATAATATGGATACATTTGCGTTCAAAATTCTTGGCTCTCTGTGAATTGCATCCTAAATTAAAGTCGGCATTTTAATGTGAGATTGTACTCCTTTAGACATTTTATTTTTCTAATTTCTCTGAACCTCATACTAGTTCTAGTTAATTGTATTGCTATACAAAGGTACTTGCATATTGTTGTTGTTGTAGCTCTCTATTGTACTTAAAATTAATTGTCCACAAATTCCGAGATAATATTTGGCTACAAATGATGTTATATTGAAAAATCCTTACATAGGTACACTAGAATTAGAATTACTTAACAATAAAATTAGGACAGGCCTGTGCCAGGGCACAGTGGGACGTACACATAGACTACAAATACACAAACAGAACGCCGCCCTTGTAGAAATAATAAAATTATCAAGTTCCGTTGTAAGACACGTTACGGTTTGAAAAATAACCAAATGTGTAGAATAATTGATTATTATGATTAGTAAACGATTGATTATAAAGAATTATTGATCATAATAATGAGGTGTGATAATATATCGATGTTGATTTCAGATAGATATCAATTTAACTTGACTCTAGTGCAGACCATTGGGCGACTTTTGTTCAACGCTGGCGCCAATGTGGCGCCATGTGTCATCTCATCTACTCATCAGGGTTTTTCTGTTTCTCGATTACACTCACAATATAACGTAGATGGGAGTGGCTACTCTTAGCGGGATCTCATGCTCTGGGAAGATATAGTTTTAATTCCACATTTGTTCTTTCAGTAGTTTGGTAGTCATTGATGGACACGTTATTGGCACTATTCAAGAAACTACGTTCTTATGTGTTAATATTATTTCATTCTAATCATTTAATTATATGGAAAATTATATTTCCTAGTTATGTATAATACATATTACAACGTCGAGAAATTATAGCACACTATGAAATTATAGTATACATTTGTACAGTGACGTATCGTTGAATTCAGTGCGCATATGCAATTGACCCGCATCGCCAATAGGCCATCATTGTTTGCACTGCGACAGTCATGAGATGTTCCATATATACGATATGTAACATAATCAATACTGACTAATTACACTCCGCTCTGTACGGTTTTGGCCCTAGGTATCGGTGAATGTACTCTTACCGAACATGATTTCGTAGTTTGTTATTAATATAAACCCCATGGATATCAACATTTTTTGATTAAATATATGGTAACTGGAATGTGAAAGAATATAAGAATCAGTAATAATAAGTATTTTGCTTTTTAATATAGTAACGACATTATAAAGTCATTTTGTCAATTTATCTTCGCGCTTTTTGAATGAATTTAATCATGTTCTTTGCCATAAAATGCGCATCGATTTCTAACATTTGTGTTGAATGTATGTTGAGGTAAAGAATTCAGTCTTGAAGTCTGTACGCGAAGGTGAATAGCATTATCAAGCATTATCAAGCAAGACACAATATTGTAGAACGACAAATAAGTGGTCGTGTTGAATGAAGACTTGGTTTGGTGCGGTGCGTGCAGCTCTATTCCAAAGCGACCCCCGCTCTTCGCTGGCATGCCCTCGCTCGTTGGTATCGTAGCTATCTATACATATGGGTCGGTCGGAGCGGCGTGCCGTGCCGTCGCAATATCAGCCCGGTGAAATCGCTCGCCCGCCCGCCCGCTTCGCCGCACCGCGCGCCTGGCCTGCGCCAGTCGCCGTGCGCCAACTGAAACGCGCGCACTGCTAGCGCAATCGAACGTATCTCACACGAGTCTCGCTCGCTCCGTGTTAGCCCACACCGCTGCCCTCATCCGGCCCTCCCTCTACTTTTACGGGTATACGTCGACGATTACAATCGTGTCACCTAGAGCGAAATTGCTTTCGTCTCTCTGACTTGTAACTGTGTTCCGTGTGTGGTGACTGATGACTGATGAGTGCATGAGCGCAGTTCGCTCTAGTCGTCGTTCCGGTGCTGTTTCAAGAAGAATTCAAGACGGCCGTCATCATAAGGCTGCCTACAAATACAGTAAGTATCGCGTCGGCCGCATGACTCAATGCAAAATGGGACGATTCTTATCTAATGTCGATGTGTGTGTGAGTGTATACGGCGCACAGAGCGCCTGTGTTGCGTGACATCCGACCGCCTTCGTGTCCGTGTATGTGTGCGTTGGCTCAATACTCAGTTCTATTTTGTGGCTCCTAGATGTTTGTTTTTATTATCATATGACCGGCGACTGTTCCAAGTTCGTTTGAAGTAATAACATAACTACACCCTCGAAGGAAATTAAGAATAAGATTCAATGTGACATTTATTTATTCATTCTACGCTCCTTATACGTAATCTAGTTTATTTGTTAATATAAATTTTTACCTATATAATAGTTAATAACATTTGTCTTGTCGCTTGAACTATATTTTCATCTATATTGTTTTATGTTATGAGAGTAAAATATGATTTCTTTAGTTGCATTGCATATTATGCCGTCGGCACCGTTCTAGGCGTATTTGTATGCGAATGTCAACATTCCAATTTGATTATTAAAAGTGGATATTTTATATCAGTAAATTTCCGTGTTGTATTTTTGAAACTGATTTGAATAATATGTCGGTTAACTAGATGTTTCTGTCACATACAACAACAAATAATACATGTTTTTGTTTGCTATAGAAATATTTAATCAAGTTATATTCCAACTGAATCGTTCAAATTTCTCTATTGAGTATTGTTAACATTGTACTAAATGCATTATTGATTTTAGTATAAATCTATGAAATGGCTGAAATTTGATCATACCAATATTTGCGAAAATCCTTTTAGATAGGTATACAATCTAGAGATAAATGTACTAAAGAGTGAGACTGTAAGTTTGTTTTCGTTTGTAAATGTGAAATATAAAATATGAACATAAATATAACTATGTAAACTATAAACTCAAAAACTATGAATCGATTTTTGTGAATTCTTTCAGTTTTAGGATGCTAAACTAACATTGGTTAGTTAAACTGGACAATAAATAACTTAGGTGATAAATGTCTTGTAGAGCCAACAGCATCCATGTAGATGGCATAGGTTATTTTTGGGTTCCCTAGGAAATTGAAATTATGAATTTTGCAGTGTTGCTTGATATTTAAATTTGAAATTGCAGCACCAACCAATGATCACTATTTGAAATGCAAGATCTTCACCACTAAAAGAGCGTATGATTCATCATGTTACACTGTTTAAAATTTTAACATCTTCATTTTTGTTATATTCATGATCTTCCAAATTTCGAAGCCTTTACGAGTTCTCTGAAGTTAAGTCTCATGATGGTTCAGTGGGAATTTGAATATCTAGAGTACCTACATTTCGTTTTGAAAGCTTCTACTTTTCCAGTTTAGTGGATACACGTATCATGTGTCGTTTTGTCTTTACTATTGAAACTTAAATTTACAGATAAAAAGATTTCGTACACTGTTAACTACTCACCTGAACCCATAACAGTTTTATTAACGATTTTTTGACATTTACTCAACAGTTCCATACACATTTCAATATTATGTTTCTTACAACCAATATTAAGAGCATTGTTATTGCGCGTGTGTTTGTAATGTTTATACCCGTTTCTGATTATTTAATGCGATCTCACGCTCGGTGAATTCCGGTGAATAATGTCGCAACCGCCGTATAACAAAAACAAAAACGAACCGATCAACGCTTTTATACGCGGTGTCGTAAAAACCATTATGCCGGAGAAAACGGCGGCGTATCGCACATTCCTCTTCTGTAGGTCGCTCATACAAATTATACGATGTGTGTTACGTATAGCTAGGTAGGTGGGTCGTCATTATTTATGTTCTCTAACAGTCGGCTCACTGGTGTGGGTTAAAATCGGAGCAGTCAGCTGATCAACCATGTGTGTGTGCGTTCTTTGGGAAACACCTTTCGATGACGTGTGCGAGCTCCGCTTAATTAGACATTCACATTGTTCTCTTGTGTTTTTATGTAATACCATATGATTGATATACCTACTCGATAAAGTTGAAGTGACATTGCGATGAGTGTTATTGATTATTTTGAGGCAACTATGCTACCAAGCTAAATAATACCGTCACCAGACCTTTTATCGTCCACTGCTGGCGCAAATTGTCTTGTTCCTGTGGCATGTATGGCCTTAAAATGGGACGCTGGCTAAGCGGGTTGGCGAATTCACTTCTTTATAGAGGTGATGTAGTTCCTCAGTGCTTCTGATAGCCGCTTTGTTATCCTTTAGTCTTCTTCTACACACCCACCAAACGCACGTGCCTACGCCACCGACGCGAAGAGATGGAGTGGTGCTATTCTAAAACCAACCAACATCACGTGACCCAAACATACAATAAACAGTACATAAATTACTAACTGGACAATTCAGATATGACTTCTAACTACTGCTACCTTGAAATGTACTGCATTTCCTACTTTAACGTACCTATTTCCCCAATGTACGTACGTGTTTCGGTAGTGAGTGAGATATGCCAGAACCCATTTCCATCCTATCCTATTCCTCTTCATTTTTCCAACCCTTTCTCTCAATCCATTCCTTAATCTGCAAAGGTGGGCAGCGCATCCGGGGGCGTGCAACGTTTGTCATTCTAGACTGAAGTTGGCATCTATGGACGACAGTATCCACTTACCATCAGGTGGACTGTATGCTCGTCTACCGCCTTTTTCTATAATTAAAAAAAAATACTACTACACTCGTGTCACGTGTCATCATCATATGTAACTGTATTACCAAACGCAACGAATAACTTTCTTATGGCTCATTTACACAAGGAGAGTTTCTCGAACATCTGTCAAAAGCTAGTACAAATAACTGTTATCATCATCTGATCACTGTTATCATCATCTGATCACTATTATCCCTGTTATCATTGAGTTTTTAACATCATGTTAACAGTTGTAGGCGAGAATTGTATATAGTTTGGTCGCATACGAGAGTCGTACACAATATTCTCGCCCGAACCATTCGAGAAACTCCCTGTGTAAAATGACCCTTTATTCAGTTTCTGTACAATTTTCGCTATATCTGCGACTGAAAACGTATCGTAGTGTCTGTGATTCTTTACAGGTTTACTTTATTTTACTACAAATATATCTTTGAGTTTTTCCGTAATGTAATAATAGGTCTATGCAAGTATGGCATTGTTCTCTAAATAATTCGAATACTTAAGTCGAGTCATATGTACAAACCATACCATAATTTCTACCATGTTTTGGAAATCAGATATCAGATATGCCAATGTTGTTTCTAATATGTCGTACTCACTCGACGGGTTGTAATCGGAAAACATGTCATTTGGCTAAACCGTCCGCTGCAATATCGCTGGTCGGTGATTACACTCGGGTGTTCGTAAACCATAATTTTGCCGAGCTCCACTCACTGTCGCTGTATGATTTATTGCTGTTTTTCATTCCAACTCGAATGACAACGTAGAACATTAACGTTTGATTTGGCTTTTTGTGTTTATATTCAGAGGTACAGATACGTTACTAAAACATTAGCCATCGGCTAATTCGGAAACAGCCGAACCCGTCATCCACGCCTATGCAATAAATTCTGTAATAAATAAAAAATAAATAAACAAAAAGTAATAAATAAACGTAATAAAGTATGCAATTAGATGGACGGTAATTCATAGACGTGAATGACGCTTTCGGGTGTTTCCGGATTAGCCGATGGCTAATGTTTTCGTAATTAATCTATACTTGAATATTGGCTTTGGCCTTTTACTTTCAAGTGTATGCGTAGATACTTTTCTATCCTTATATTAATATTGATCCTTTCATACCTAACCTCTTCTACTAAAGTAATGATCCAGTCGATACAGATCTTGACACTACTGCATCTTTGAATGCACCTCCCACACCTCAGATGTTATTGAGGAGAGAAGGGAATAGACTATTTTTAATATAGGATCCCGTTGAGACAGCCGCTCTTACAAAAGATCATAATTTTTCTATTGTATGTAAACCAAACCAGCTTACTACAGAAGATAGATATTGAAATGTATTTTTAAGCAGGCAAAATAATTAAAAAGATGACAAGTAAATCGAAAAACTTAGAAATAAAGATATTGTAATTATAAATCGTGTAAAATCAATGATATCAGTGGTAGACTAAGAATTGTAATCCAATGATTCAAATAACTGAAAATGTAAAAAGAAATACTTATAGTTACAAGAATCCAAATAACCAAGGGCGATAATGATTCATAGTTAAGTGTTTGTACAGATTAGGGAATTTCCATGTCTTTAACTAATAGTAAGCAACTGTTTTCTCTGAAGTTTATTTTAACAATTAAAAATCCCGTTCGTTTTATTTTAGTCACAGTAATCCAAGCATCATTTTCTCAACGATTGAATTCATCGTGTTTATACGTCAAATCCGTCAATCGAGTCTTTTAAATTTCAGTGACTTACGTGGCTTGTATAAGTAATACAATGTGATATCAAATAAAAGGTAACATGACAAGATAAAAAAACACATTTTTCTATTTATTTCTTACAGTATCGGCCAATCGAGCGATCGCACAAATACAAACTCCTTTGTAGCCCATTATCAACTTATTCAATAACCGGTTAGGTAGCACCAACCGCAAATATAACATTGTAGTACAAACCTATCCATTCGGTTAGAGCAACGAATATGAACTTTAAAATCACTGCAATAACTCGTTTACAAACGCAAAAAAAATTGTAATTGTGCGAACACTCAAGTTTCGGTAATGCCTTTGGAACTTACATGAACTATGAGTAACCAACATGTTATCTCATTAAAGTAATCGTTAAACATGTAGATGCTATTATCAATAAAATCGGGCACGTGACGTCGTCATCTTACAATCAAACAATAGTAGAAGTTGCCGGAGAAAGTTGAGCTGTGACGACGGCACCCCCGCTCCGCGGTCCGCTCCCCTTCTCGTCACAAATAAATAAGCCTGAACCGGCATCCGACAACAATAATAATAATTCGCTCGGGCCCGATCAGCTGTTTTGCCGACACCGACCCGAGTAACAGGTGGCCTATAAAGACATTCAATAAAGTGTAGCACTTGCCTCCGCGCGGAACCGTCTATTTTACACAAATATACAATATACATATAGCTACACGGCACTCCAGTGCTCCGAGATTTTTACGCACACCGCTCTACCTACCTAACACAAACAAGGTTTTACGCTTAACAGTTTAATAGGTGACTTTGATAAATAAAATCACCAGGAGACTACGATGTCTAATTCAACAGATACTATGAATTTCGATTGATAGTTCTCACTTTATTTATTAAAACAAGAGCTCACTAGCAAGTTGCATTTGAATCAGTGATATGTTAGAAGTGGAATACGCTAAACAGAGTTGTCGTAAATTTCTACTACGTTAAGAAAATATTTCAATAATCAATAAATTGGTAAGCAGCAAACTGGAAATCGTTGACAAGGAAACTGAATTTGCGACACGAAAAGTCATCTCCGGTAAATTTACTTCGCGAGTAAAAGTAAATAAATATGTGGTAAAGCGAATCATACAAATGGAAGTTTCTTGATTGAAGAATCTTCTGTTCCTTCTTTTTGTTATATAATTTTTTTGAATTTTTAGTTTTGAATGGTTCTGAGCGCTTGCTCAGAACCTTCGTATAATTCAGAATATTCATTCATGTCAAAAGCAAACAAACTTATCCACTCATCCACATCCACTCGCTATTTCGTACTCGGTTCTCTTGACGTTTGACGTATTCAGTTGATGTCCGATCTTTTTTGATTTAGTGCTAACATGGAGTCAGCTCTAGAAAAATGGAGTTGCAATTGCCCATCCAACAATCAACAATGTCAGGCTGTTCACTAATCAATTTCGATGAGTGCAAATTTCAAGAGCGGGGAAGACCGTGTGTTGGGGTGATTGTATATTCAGCAGTGGAGAGACATAGGCTAATGGTATGAGTGGAAATGCTGCACTAGCTAATAGTAAATTTTCGTACATTTTTTCATTAAAAAAGCAAGCGAGCTGTTTTCATTAAGAGCTCTTTGCAAAAATCGTGTTTGGCTCATTTTTTTTATTTTTATCTTTATTAGGTTACCATAGTGATATAGTGATTATAGTGATATACTAATTATAGTGAAAAGTTGAAAACAGTACTTTTTTTAACCGACCTCAGCAAGAATATCAAATTTGGAAAAAATGTAAGCTTTGCCGAGTGAGAGCCGAGTTTTGTGTCCTACAAATCATAGGCATTTCATGTATCTACGAGCGCGCGTCCAACATTGCTATTGGATAAATATCCTTATACGCGAAAAGTAACATTCGTGTCAATGTATTTAAAGGTATATTTTGAAGCTAAAGGTTTCTTTTTCTGCGTGCGGATACTGCACCCACCCACCGCTGCGAAGAAGCCAGACGAGCGCTTGTGAGCTGCAAAAACTATACCATACAAACATATTTTTTGATCCTTTAGGTCATCATAACCTATGATTACAAATATGTTATGTAAATTGTATTCATTCATTCAAAATGGCCGTATTGAAATTCAAAAAGAAAACTGAGCAGAGAAACGGCAAAAAATTACTAATTGTTCTTAGTACTCGTAATGTCATGTTCCTCAAACACGTGGTAGGAAGCGGTACGATCCGCTGTACATACATAATATGTATACGCATACGACGTACATAACATATTATGTTATGTACGTCGTATGCGTCTGTATACAAGTAAGTCGTTCACATCACGTCACGGGACGCCCCGAGCGCCTTCACTGTTTAGCTTTCATTTCCTCTACATACGCTCAATCATGCTCCTATTGTCGATCTCACGTATTTCGACATCTTAAAAAAACAACCGAGTTTGGCGTGATACACGAAACGCCAAAATTCTGTTTAAATTGGTTTCATCGTTTCTTTTTTCTATAGCATTATTCATGTTGATTTGACCAATGAGAACCAGTTATCCGGTGTCCACCCTCAAAACATTATATTTTGCCTTGATATTTAGAGTATTGTATTAACGTCAAGATGTTGCCATTTCCTAGAACATAAACGCACTGCAGTCGAAATTAAGTAGTGTGGTCAAAATTATAGAAGGTGCGAGTGCATGGGACAACTGGCAAGAGCATTTCGCTCTCGATAGCGCGCGGTCGTCGATGACGAGCCGGTTATATAATGTAAATGTTTACGTACATACCTACCTACTACACGCGCCGACACCACGTGCCCCAACTGAGAACACTAGCCTTGTGAATTATTTATTTACGAGGCAACATTTTCACACGCGGTCGACGAACTCTTCAATGATCTTGGAACGCATTTAAAGCGATTAATCTCAGTATGTCTAGTGACATTATAAATACAATTCTATTCAGCCTACTTGTCTATCTTCACAAGATCTGCTGTTTGATGATGATGACACTACCACAGATCCTGTATATTATTATGATATATAAGGTTAAATGTACGAAAACATTATTTGCTTGTTTCTTTCATTTTCATGATAATATATCGTAGTATTTCTTTCATAAACATATGTTTTATAGGTGCAATCAGCAACTGCCTGCTATTGCAATTACAATCATTATCAAATTTCAATTAAATTTGACAGACAATCTCAACAGATAAAAAGTCAACATTTATAGCCAGTCATATCAACCAGTACCAAACTTGATCTTATAATCCAGTAGTCCCTGTTAAAATAAAAACAGCATTTAGAAGTAAATAAGATTTTTATACGTAATCTTTGAAATAAACTTGTATATTACAGAGACTATTAAAAACTCCGTTTTACGGCGAATACAGTTGTGTCAACTTATGAGTGAGTTACCCGTTAGCAGTGTTGGAAGGGGCAGAAGCACTACGAAGTAAGGGATTTGCGGTTATTTAGATGAGCTGCAGCGGCCATCAGAGGTCTATTTATAGCGTACGGTGCTTTGAGTGTAGATCTCTCGTGCCACTGACCTAGCCCACCACATATATGAATATCAGAAGTAACTATGTTTTTCGTAATCGTTTTAGGCGTGTGCTTCGTCGTACGCGTTCGCCTCACATTTAATCATTACTGTTGCTGCCTGCCACTTCCTTCTCGCGAACTCGTGATTCCTGTGGAAACTCTATAATGACTGGATAAAAAAGGACACTAAATATTAACCCGGCACATAAGCTAAAACGATGTCAAACTTCATTAAATCCGTCCAGTAGTCTGCGTGATGTGCGTAAAGACAGACAGACAGACAGATAATAATTCTAAAAATGGTGGTTTCCGGCCTATGTATCGTAGAATATTTTTTTCCAAAAATATCTTATGTACAGACACGGCTCCGTTACAATTTTATTAAATTTATTTATTTAACAAACTTTATTGCACATTATGGTACAAAAGGAAACCTTTAATGCCATAAGGCGTTCCGTTCCTACCTTACCTTTGGGTTGACCGGAGAGCTACATTGGGAGGTATGATGAGAGGTATACATATGTATACTTTTTTATTGTTTTTTTAAGTTATATAACTTAAACGATAAAAAAGGATAAATATTTTACCTATAAATAAATATACATGATAGATACATACAATATGAATATCATACAATATACTTACATACATATACAAATATACAATCCATACATATATACTATACATTCAAATACAAAGGCTCTAAGTCTGTGATGAGTTGATGACGAAAGGTAATGTGCCCGGAGGGTCGGTATAAAAATATTCTTGTTCGAAACCTTTCCACGTCAGCGGCGATCGCGTTCCAAAGTTTCACTGTCTGCGCGGCAAATGAGTTGGATAGTAACCAGGTATGGTAAGAAAAGATTTGGAGAATAGAATTCTCGGCAGAGCGAAGAAAACGGTCATCAGTATCACCCAGAAAATAAAATTTAGATTTCAAATAATCTGGGCATTCAAATACGATCCAAGTCGTATAGAATGGAAAAGAGGGTGCAAAGAATTCTTAGTTCTCTAAGTTTTCTGATAGGAAGCCATTTTAAGCTAAAAACGATAGAGGAAATGTCGTCATACTTACTTACATGTTAAGCCGAACAGGAAGCGATTACAATTATTAAGCAAACAATCCAATTTGTTAAGAAGATCTTGGTTGATGTTGGAACAACAAGCATCAGCATAATCAATTATGGGTAACACGAGTGTTTGTACCAACAAGGGTTGTACGAGTTACGAGAAAGTTTTTGAAACGGTACAATTTGCGAAGGATGTTAGTAACTTTCCGACATATTTCATTGGTGTGAGGGATCCAGGTCAAAGAGTTATCGATGACTAAGCCTAGATAGATCCTTAACCTGCGAGGAATACTGTATAATTATATTGTTATAAAGAATGAGTGCAACAGTGCTTTGATCAATTTTCGGTAAGTGGTAGGAACTGCCAACTATAATTGATTAACATTTAACGGGATTAATTGCAACTCCAATCTTAGTTGACCAACAGATACGGTATAAGTCATAATTTAACTCATCCGGTGCTTTGTTTAGACGAGCATGAACGTAGAGCTGTAAGTCATCTGCGTGCAGATGGTAAGAGCATTTGAGATGTTTGGTAATGAGGTTAATAAATACAGGAAACAGAAGAGGAGAGAGTGTACCGCCCTTGTGGTACGCCAGAGGCTGGATCACACCATTCAGAAATGGATCGATCAACACGAACCGCCTGTTGGCGACCACGACGATAGGATGAGAACCAATCCTGAACTGGCGAAAAATCCAATATGAGTAGGGATGGCAAGGAGAATGTCATGGTAGACTGTATTGAAAGCGTTGGAGAAATCTATCAGAACTAAAACAGTCAACCGTGACCCATCCATACTAAAGTCAACTACTTTTAAAAGTGCTGTAGTAGTGTTATGTCCAGGTCGAAAACCAGACTGGAACATGCTGAGCAAGGAATTCCAATAGAAGTAGTTGGCAGCCTGTTTATGGACAGCGGCTTCGAGAATGTTAGAAAGAAATTGAAAAATGGAAATAGGTCAGAAGTTATTGAAAGACCTGGGATTATGTAGGTATTTTAGGAAGAAGGAAAACATAGGCTTTACGCCAGATGGAAGGAAAGATCCTAGAAAACAAGGAAAAGTTGATGCTGTGGGTAATCGCAGGGAGAATGTAATCAAGAATATCAGGACTTTACCCACATCATCAAGTTAACTTTAACTTAATGTTAAAATTGTTTCGTGGATTTTTTCATCAGTAACAGTAGAAAAACTAAAAGACACATTGACGGAAGATGGCATGGAATTTATGATAGAAATAGTATTTGACTTAAGGGTATCCTTAAGAGAGGGTACAGTTGAAAAATGAGCATAAAGAACATTGAGCGAAACAGTACCCACTGCATTATTACAGTTGTTTCGCGATGACGAGTGAATTGAGAAATTTCCATCTAATCATCGCGGACGAATTAGCTACATTACTATGGATATAACGGCGTTTTGCAGCTGTCACCACCTCAATACAACAATTTCTCGCCCCTGTTTTAAAGAGGCACTAACTCGCTTGACATCGATTGGATTTAAAATTTACGAAAGGTGCGGTCTCGCCTAGCCATTGCAGTGCGAACCTCGTCGGTCATCCAAGGAGCAGGAAAGCGTTTCAATTTTTCCTCGTGTAAGAGGTGCATGTGAGTTATGCAAAGACAACATCATAGAATTAAGGACAGCAACTTTGTCATCTATATTTGAACCAGGAAATATCTCGGACCAGTCATGAAGGGAAGCATAGCTTATGACAGCACAGGGAAGGAGGGGGGGGGGGGGGGGGTTTTACACTAGGGGTAGTTTATTTTTTATTTTATTGGGGGTTACTATCACACAATATTATATCAAGTGTCACTTGATTCGATGGTACCACTCTTTAGCAATTAATTATTTTGTGTAACGAGTTGTTAAAAACATCCAATTCTGGAAAAACCTGTGACCTGTCTGAAAAAAATGACCACGAAGGATATTTTATTTGACATGCAGCAGACATTATGCTTTACCCCATTCCACGGTCGCTCACTGGTTTGCTGAATTTAGAAGGGGCAGATCGAGCTGTGAAGATGATCCCCGTTCTGATTGGCCTTCCACCTCTGTCAAGGAAAAAACGTCAGAAAAGTGGAGAAATTGGTTTTAGAAGACAGAAGAATCATGATAAAATATTTAACAGAGACTAAAGATTTCATTTGGCAGCGTTCAAACAATTTTGCCCATTTTGCCGATACTTTTTTGAATCCTAGTGTCCTTAGGATTCAAAAAAGTATCGGCAAAATGGGTTCCGCGAATATGAACTAAAGAAAAAAAAAACAGACTTTTGGGACTTTCAAAGCAGAATCTCGAAATCTTTCAGCAAGATCCTGATAAATATTATCGTCGTTTTGTAATCAATTAATCATCGATGAAACGTGGGTCTACCATTTTGACCCTGAAACGAAGAAACACATCATATCTTGGAAACGCCCATCTTCTCCACCCATGAAAAAAATTCTAGTTGCTCCGACCGCGGGCAAAGTTAAGGCTTCTGTGTTCTGGGATTTTGAAGGAATCCTTTTTATTGGCTACTAGCTGTGCCCGACATGCGTTGCATGCCCGGCAGTTTTTTTGCACATAATATATAGCCTATGTCCATCTGGAATAATGTACCTTTCAAATGGTAAAATAATTTTTCAAATAGGGTGCAGTGGTTCCGGAGATTACCCTCCATATACACACAAACTCACAAAATTCGCACTCTCTTTTTTATATTAGTATAGATATGTCGATAGGAACATCGATAAAGGGTGCCTATTATGCAGATTTGATCGTAAAAGTGCGTGAACCGGTTAAAGAAAAACGTCGAGGAAAATTGTCATTGGGCGTCTTGTTTCACCGCGATAATGCTCCATCCAACTCATCGATCCCAAGGTGCACTCGCTGTAATCCGCAAAACCGCCTTCGAAATTCTTAATCACCCACCATATTCACCCGGACTTAGCCCCTAGCGATTTTCACTTATTTTCAAAATTTTAGAAGCATATCCATGACACAAAATTTGATAATTATAACGTCGTTATCGCTACCGTAGAAGAGATTTTTGAGACTCAAGAAAATAATTTTTTTCGGAAGGATATATATATATATTTCAAGTAACAAGTCATATGCCAAAATTATAAATTAAATTAGAATATCAAGAAGCAAAATACATTCCTACATTATATATATTACAACAATATATTATTATATATACATATTATACAAATAATTTTACAACAATGTTAAACATTATTGCGCACACATATTCTAGGAATTTTTGCAAAGCATGACCCCCACCCAATGTTGCAGGATGGGAGAGCCATACTTGGCAGACAAGGCTGTCAGGATACTGTTGGCGCCGCACCGCGTCCTGTGCAACAGGGTGGCCACTTTTTTGTTTCTGATCGCTTGAAATCTATCAGTTCTCGCTTCGGCAAACATACCCAACAGCATCCTGAAAGCGTTGTTATATTGGACAATTAGTTGACAATTAGAAAAACGTTCTACTAAATGTATCGAGTTACAAGCGAGGTCACGTAGAGAAATAAAATGTTTTTATTTGAATTTCTTTGTGTTTTATTGATGATTCTAAGAACTTTTTGATTCACCCTCGTATGTATAGATATTACGATTTTATTATTATATGTATAGATAGATGACAAGGAGATTATTCCATTATAGATCTATTCGATTACTCTTTGAGTAGACCATGGCATTTGAGTGTTCTTTTTCGAGAAATCACCATCAAGAGTATTATGGAATTCGTCGATAATGAAGAATTGTTTAACTTTTAATTAAAAGACATTTTGGGAAACAAAAATAAACGATCAAAATCTATAAAATGCGTTTCCAGTCATCCGTACTTATATGGAACTATATCATATATGGTACTTATATCATATATGGTACTATACTTATATGGTACTTATATCAGGGTGCACGGTGGTGCCCCCAACAAGACTCGCTGTAATATTAATTCCCACCATAATAGTTCCATAAATGTAATAAAATAAGAATCTAAATAATACCGTGCGATTAAAGTTGGATATTTTAATAAGATGTATGACGTAATTGAAGATCTTGAAGACACAGTTAAAGACTGTCAAGACTACCAAGGAAAATTAATATCTTACATCTTTTAATTCTCCCATGAATGTAAAAGTTGCAGACGTCTCTTTACACAGACTGTAATTTCTTATATCATTATATAAAAGGAAACAGAGGAATACGATACCTCGATTTTCTAGATTTTTTATAGGTATTGTCAACTCGGAAGTGCAGATCTCTGCTCAATATCTGCCCCCGAGACAGCAATAGAAAGTATGAAATTCGCTTCAACCATCCTTCCCTCTTAATTCAGTGTTCTTGTCACTATCCACACATTGTATTGTGTGTAGATGTGTATTACCAACAGGAACGTTCGTATGTTTATTTGCGTCCTCGGATTAGGGCCAAGTGCAGTCGGTCGACGTATTTAAGCCGGTGTCGTTCGTGCAATGCAGTCGTATCAGATCAAACAACCGCCGGCAGTTCACCGGCGATTTGTGAATGACGTCCGGTTAGCTTAGACATCTGTTTTGAACAGTGGATAGATAGCTTTACTGACGTTTCCCTGTTGTATTAATTCGTTCAGATTTGGTTTTATCTCCGATACTGATAAAATCTAATCTGAACGTAAACAGAGAATTTATGTTGACTCATTCATTAGAAATAAGTCCACTGGTGCTTTTTAGTAACTGTAACCAGCCCCTTTGTCGTCCACTGCCGGCACGGTCCAGCAGTGGACATTGTATTGTGCATGAGGGATATATGGATGACCATAAAACGTCAAGCTAGCCAAGCGAGTCCATTCTTTTAGAGGTAGTGTAGTTGCTCAGGACTTATGATAGTGGCTTTTTTATCCCTTAGTCGCCGTTTACGACACCCACGGGAAGAGATGGGGTGGTGCTATTCTAAAGCCGGCCCACCACACGGTGCTTACTAATTAATACTTATTATTAATTGCCAATGGACTTCTAGTTTCTACACCTTTATAGTTTTCTTTATCTAAATAAAAGATTCATCTTTTTCTTTAAACTAAATTATAGCTAAAGTTAAACGATTGCGTAGAATGAATGATATGGACAGATTGAATATTAAATATTATTTATTGAATCTTCGTCGTTATGGTAGGGCACTGTAAAAAGCTGTATGAAAACATGTACAGTGAATTAAGTTATAGAAAAGACATTACTTTATTTACTTATACAACTAAGTGATACAACTATTTGATTAAATGTAAATAAACTTTGTAATTGATTTATTAGTCCATCGCCGAATTTAAAACTTGACTATTGTTTTTCAGATTAAGAAACCCGTTTAATGTCTATCTATAGTACAAAGTGCCCTTCATTAGAAGCAACACTACTAATGTCGTCCATGTATGGGGATACTGAGTAGTGTACAGTGTACATCTTAAAATATAAACTAATTAGATGTTATAGATACACACTTATCACGTTTGTACTTTACACAAAATATCTTGATACTTTACTCGAAAGCGCTTAATCTTCTATGCAAACCCATTAATCTTCATCATCCAAACTAAAAGTTTGCGACATGCAATGCCATGTATTGAATTGATTTAAATTAATTCACCCATTAACCAAACAAATGTTGAAATGGAAAATGTTTGACATGCCAACTACGCTAACAATAACGAAAACTTTTTTCTGGTATATTTTTTAAATTCACAAATTGCCTTCACAAACTTTTGAAATGTCTGTTTCATTCGGTGGAAAACTATGGCCCGCATTAAATCAAATCTGTTCCACTTTTGCCTATAACATACGTAGGTAGGTATGTATTTTTCTTGTAATACATACACAGATACTGTACAGATAGAACCTCCAAGCACGTCCCGCCCGACAGCTTGCTTCCAACAATAATAATTAATTGACTCGTCCGTTCGTTATCGTGCTTTTATATTGACGTTCCCGAGCGAGCAAGCGAGTGAGGCGCATTCGGAATGAAATTTCCATAAAAACTTTTGTGCTCTGGCGGACGTTGCGAGCGCACGTTAAAATCGTCGGGCGGCAATAAAACAGCGGCCGGGTGCGGCGAGGCGCGACGAGGCGCACACGAGTGCGATAGGGACGGGGAGAGAGATAATGGACTTGGTACGAAATGAAGAACGCGCTGCTGCGCCGAGCGAGCGAGCCGGAGAGCACGGCAAAAACATCGCCGTGGTTATCGCGCTCTCGCCTCCCCCCCTCTCCTCGGGCCGCAGCCCGCGCCTCCGCGCCCCTGGGACCGGACTCGTCTGATCGACGCCGGAGCCTCTCGCGGCGAACTAACCTCGACAGCGGGGGGTCTTGAGCTGCCTCGCTGAGCTCGTTCCTTCGCTGTGAACGCGCTCTATACTGCCGTACGCTTTATATTACGTTATGGTTCGACTTTAACGTTGAAAAGCTCTCTAAAGTACATTTACGCGCTCGCTTGACAGTTCCTGTCGATTGTAAACTCTCTATTAGGCTAGTCAAAATATCGCGTACCGTAGAACGAGTAATCAAAAAAGACCACAGATTGATTGACGAGCGACGAGTATTATCTGCTTTGAAACGGTACGTACTTACTATATGACGACTATTTGTAACTATCACTTATTGCGGGCTTTTATGTTTCAAATTTTATTATCGAGACTTTTATTTAGGGTTGTACTCCAATCGGACACCGATTTAACAATAGCTAATTGTTGTTTACTATAGGTAGTAATTCTGTGAGCATTTCTCGTTGTTTTCGTTTTATTTTAATCTGAATGCATTGTTTGCGGGAATTCCTGGCGTTGTTTTATTGTATGATTACCACAAGTCGTCGTGCTCTGTTGACATAAACCTGCTATTGCGGTATCTTTACTATCGTGGTTATAATGTCAAGGCGGATGCTCTGAAGGTTCAAAGAGGATAGGAGGATACATAGGTACTAATTTCAGACACGGAAGATGACAAGTCTCTTTTTAGATTAGTAATAATGAATAAATTAGAAAAGTTTCTCAAAACACTACATGAATCACCTCTAGACATTCAGTTTGAAATGGTCCCGTAAAAAGATTTATGCGTTGTGATCACAGTTTCTTCGAAGTGTTGTAAATTATATACAAGTATTTGATTAGGAAAAATATTCATGATAATATGTGTGATAATAATATGTATATAATATGATAATCTGTATATTCGTATATAACAGCCAAAACTTTGTACTAACTGTGCGTCTGGTTTCACCTATACTCCTATAGGAGGGTTTAATAGATTATTATAACATAAGAGCTGTATTAGGTTAATTAGTTTTCGAAAGGCCCTTTTACTTTCATATTAGTGATTATCTTCATATTTCTAATTGCAAGTCTTATTTTTTTGTAAATTGTATGTAGCAAGTATGTATGTTGTATGTATGTATTAATGTATGTATAAATTGTATGTATGCTTGTAGCAAGTCAACGTAATGACAAATGAATCAAATGATACAAAGTTACAACTTACATTAGTATTCTGGTTTCCATATTTTACCGAACTATATTACTTAATTGGTTCAGGATAAACTGATATTATGATAAAGCTTTATCATGGAGATTTTTCTGTTTGAAGGGAAATCTTACATTGCCCCAAAAGACTAAGATATTTGGAAAAATATCTGTTTTTTCACTGAAAGGTGTTTAAGATTTTTGCTCAGCTTAGTAATGGCGTTGAATTATGGAAATCGACTATGAATGGGTGTAGAGATATTGACCTTAGCTGTCATAGAAATGTTAGAACCTACACAGACCGACTGCATTTGACTGCCGCCAGATGTAAAAGTGCAGTATGAATGCGGTCTCTGTGCAGTTGGCTAGCAGTCGGCACAATTGACTCAGAACTGCTGATTGCTTGGGCAGGCCGTGCTTACACTTCTAACGACTGCAGGCTAGCTGCACAAGTAGTTGTGATGCAGTTCTAATGCAATTGAACCGACTGCAATTGAACTGCCTTCAAACTGCACAGCAACTGCTCAGTTCTTCACGGCATCACTCATCATAGTGATAGATTTGAATTCTGGCTAGACAGGTAATAAATAGCTAATTAGTCGCAAAAAGTCAGAACTAGTCGGTTCGCCGTTTACAAGTTCTCAAGGGTTTTGGTGGTCTTGCCAGAATAAACGTATTCTAGTATTTGGGTAATAAACGGTAGGGCCACCGTTGAATGTCGAAAACTACTTTATGTAGCCAAGATATGATTTCTTCCAGAATTATTTGCCAATTAGTCTTCTTTTTTTGTGCAATACTTTTTATGCGATTTCCCTGTGACTGGTGACACGCCTGAAGTGTTCTTAACCGATAACACGTTTATATTTCTTTACTAATTCTATAACCAACGAGCAGTAAGCTACTCTTAATAGTGATTGTAACGAGAAAACAACTATGGAAACAATGAAAATAATAATTTAATTTATTTCAGATCAATGTCCATAGGAAATTTTGTATACAGAATTATTTTAATATCATAGTCCCCTAGTGAGATACGGAGTTAGCGTACATGTTTGTACGCTAGCGTACCCATATAGGTACCCATATGCCTCAATATAGGACAGTCGAACTTATCCGGTAAAGTGCTCAGAATGCCGTTGGTGAGATGCCCCGCACGCGGCGCACAGTTGCATTTTTTGCGAACAATTGCATGGAAGCGGTTCGTGTGAGCCTCAGCAAACATATTAAATTCTAACTTTTAAGCACCTCTGCTATTGTTACTTTGTGGTACTCAATTGTGCTATAGTTGTCGGGTGTACCTATAACTAACATTCATTAGGTTGCGTCACTATGTCCTATACACTATCCCAACTTCGTCATCTTTTCTTTGCCAATTAAAATATGTTCCCTCGTGAAATGCTATGTATGTTTGTAGGTGACAGTGTGTGCACTTGTTTCAGGATCTGACCGGTCAGAACAGCAATGACTCTGGCGGCAGCGGCGGCGCGGGACGCGCGTCCACGCCGCACCTGAGACCCACGCCCAGCCCCACCGGCTCGAGCGGCTCCCGATCCATGTCACCGGCTGTCGGTTAGTAACTATCGACAACATTTTAAGACGGTCACAATAAGTGAAAAAAAAAATATATGTCACAATTGTGACATATCCAATTTTTTTCACTGTTTACATGAGATCTCTCAATTATGTTATTATTATTGAATATCATTATCCGTTACGTCTTAAATCTTTTTTTTTCTGTCCTCCATCTGTCTTCTATCGACATCCGCGATACATGCCATTCCAGAATGACGAACATTGGCACGCCCCCGGATGCGCTGCCTACCTTTGCAGATTGAGGAATGGTTAGGGAAAATAGGGGGGGAGAGTATGGGATGGGAATGGGCTCTGGCATATCTCACTCCTCACTACCGAAACACGTATGTACATTGGGGAAATACGATAAAGTGGGAAATGCAGTACACTTCAAGGTATTCTTCTGTGAGAAAGGGGTAACGTGCCCAGTCGAGTGCGCCCAGCGGCTGTGGGAATGCAGCATGCACTCTCGCCCTACCCAAATCTTTTCTGAAAGTGAATTATGATTGCAATTTTAGCTATTATATTTGCATTAAAATACTTATGAATGTGTAATTGATACGCTACTATTCTTGTCTGTAGACCCAGTTATAAAATATTATAGTCCATTATAGTTATAGTCCATATCTATTAACACGGAAATAATTTTTTCAACGTTTCCAAGATCATCATTTATCTATAACGTATTTTTCCTCCAGTATTTAATTGATTCTTTTTTTATAATAATTAAATATCGTCGCTTAAGTTCTAACACAACGTAAGTCAAAATTAGCAACTTTAAAGGAGAGCGAAAAAACTGCATAATTTTACATAGATACCATTATAAACAGATACCATTATAAACTAACTGACTCACGTGCTGTTTCCAGAGGTTGGGATTGTTTGATGGATACCGCGCTCTTACCTTATTCCATTTTTATGAGTTTCTATTGGACGTTTCTTGTATCTGATTGGCTGAAACGACGCGACATTCCATTCTCTATCGAATGGCATCAAAATCTCAAAACGGCCAAAAATGACTACCTACGTGGTGTTAGAACTTAAGCGACAATATGTATCTCACGGACACGGACGATTTAATTCCCCATTTTTTTTATTTCTCCGTTAGGGACGTCAGGTTTTTCTTAATATTCTTTTAGTTTGACTTTTACCATTTCACATGTTTTCTGGTATTGATTTAATTATTTTTATATTCTGAACATCAGAAAAGACAAAGGGCCTTTGGAAATTTAAATGATTTAAGAAAAAGTTCAGTTTACGAGATTGTTCGAGTAGTAATGTTTTTTCCTGTATAAATTGTAATAGTTTGGGAATCATATATTTTTCTATGTGGCCTCAAATCGAGAACTCTTCTCTCCCATCGCTTATCGATGCTGCGGCATATGTAGGCCTGGTCATTGTTACTATAATTTGCTTATTCGTTTATATCGGCAACTTCTTCATCGAGCAGAAGACCGTGTGTGGTGGCGCTTCTTGGGAGAGTCCTATATCTAGCAGTGGAGCGATCCTGATGGTACAGTATAGTATATTACTGCGGCATAAATATGCCAAAATACAAAGTAACTGCATTTTTATACACCTTTATTTTGGCAATAGAAAAATCCCCATGTTTGAAAATCCATGCTCGGTCCATGTTAGAATGTCCCTATGTGCGGAATGTTACAATAGTCGCCGTCCATTTGTGTCCAAAACGTTCATAGGTTCTCATGAGTTGTATTAAGGTATTAACTTTTGAAAATCACGAATTTGTTCCTATTATCGTTTCCTACTACGAGAACGGTTCTGTAAATTTACACATTTTCCACGGAAATCTATCTTTCCGTAGAGGCCATAAAAGACTATTATTATCCACTTCTGACCGACGACACCTCGGTTAAGGACAAAGATGAAAAAAATTTTTTCCATCACCATATATAGAAGCATATATTATTGTATTTTTAAGTATTGCAAAAGTTTTTTTTTAAATTCTTTCACACATTTGATGTCGCGAATATTAAGTACATGTATTTATGCATGCTGTAAATTGTAGAAGTTACGAACACAAGAGATATGTTCGTTCGTCTGTTTGTCTCCATATTTCATATTCCATCTTATATTCAATAAACACTATTGAAGATGCGATTCTGACCGCTGGCGTTTCTGTTCAGCAATAAGATGTTGTATGTGCTATGCAAAACTAACGTCACGGGTGTATGCAGCCTTGCGCATTAACCGAGTTTGAACCTTACACTTTGGCAATAGAGGCTATTTATAAAGTTGGGGTGTATGTTGTCGGTTCCTTTATTTGGTCGCAGGCGTGTTGATCAGATTCGTTGTGCATACTCCGTCACCGGTAGACACGGGCTTTCCCGACATTGACCCACATAGAGCGGGCGCCCACAGTACGCCGTATTTTGCCCCTTTTGCGGGCGCGAACCACCCTCACCCGCCCACCTTATGTACGAGCCGGGGTGGTCGCGGTATATAGGGCCTCGTGAAAAACTTACCCCCACTGTCGAGGCGAACACGCAAAACAGGACCTTCCACCCCTGGGTCCCGACGCGACGGTCTTATGTGCCGGACGGCCGGCACAATTATGCCAAGATCTCTGTAACGCCCTTGTCGGGCTTCCCTCCAAGTGTCCTTGACGATCTCACCCGCCGCTTATATACTTATCCACTGACACGAATTATTTAACATACCCCTATATACTTTTAGCTAACATCTGATTTTGGAGTAGTACAAGTTCATTCATAAGTTTCCTACTCGTTACACAGGTGTGAGAACTTATTCAATGTTATAAAACTAAGTGTTGCAAATGGTTACTGCTAACGATGCAGTATAGTTGTTGAAAATACGTATACACTTAAGAGATCAAGTCTCGCAATTCGTACAGCTTATAAGCTTGACCAAAAGATATCACGACTAAACGACAAACATTATCGCCGACACTGTCTTGGTTCTGTTTCTATTTACGACCAATTTTCCAGAAGCAGTCCTAAACGTTGTCAGTAAATTTAGTCGTAACTGAAAACAGAATCAAGATGAACAGTTTCAATAATAATGTTTATCAGTTGTTTAACCCTACGTTTCTGACGTACGGTTAAACTAATTTGTTTGATAAGCGAACTGTTACAAAAGTACACCGTAAGAGTTTGTTTCTTAATCCACACCTAATGATAATGATAAATCAGATTTAGACGCAACGTAACTTTGTGTAGGAGTATTAAGCCTTAACTACGAATGATGACTCATTAAGTCATTACAGTTAAAGTTATTATCACAGTGTTAAAGATGGTGAACAGCAGGGTTCGAAGCCTTAATTGTCAACGATAATTATCAAGATAAATATAGATTGATAATTATCTTGATAAATATAATCGAAAATATTTCATTCGCTATTCTTCAATTCTTTCAAAGTTGATGCATTAAACGTTTGCTTGTATCGGAACTCGCGCCACTTAATATCCATGTCGTCGGCAGTTTCCCCGCCTCGTGTTTTGTATAGCCTCTAAGTATCTATCAATTTAATAAAGCAGCAAAATTTACTTTCCTTTTTAAATACTTTAATTACCAATCGGAGAATCAAAAATCGGATTTCAGTTGGATTATGAATTCGGAATATTCAGATACAGACAATTCACATCCAGTTGATGCTGTTGAGGAGGATTAGGATGATATAATTAATTTAATAATTTAATTGTCTTGATTTTTTTTCTATTTTTTTTTAAGTATTGTAACTGATTAAGAAATTATGCCCAAAAATAAACAAAAGACTATTTGATTATTAAATGTGTAAATTTGCTACTTCTAGCATAAAAGTTGATAGAAATAATCGGCCAACTAAAGATTGGTTGGTACATATTGGTCGGATAATTATCATGTTAAATATCGCGATAATTATCCCAAGGCATATTTGTCTTGATGATTTCGAAACCTCCTGAATAGGTGTATAAAGAAAAACGAGAATAGCATAGCAAAGCGGTACTCTAGAGATAGTAAAAAATCACTTGGTTACATTCAAATCCAATACCAAGAGTACCTATCATTGTTTCATTTCACGCTGAATTGTTCCTTAATAAAATCTGTGTTAGACACAGAAGTCGTAAATGCCAGGCAATTGGAATGAAGTTTGTTTTAAATGTAGTGCAGTACTATCGTTTTAAGCAGCAATATAATTACTGCCTAAGTACTAAGTAGATTGATCTAATCGTCTGCACAACAAAAGTAATCTTGTTTTGTTAACGTTAGTGATTGCCGAACGTAGCTTTCTCAAAACATCGAGCTGTGGAGCAGGCGAGCGGCCACTGTGAGCCGCACTCTGATACCGGTTATATGACCGCAATACACCTCTACTTCAATCCATGTGTGCCACCGTCACACTGTCTCGTTTCTTACCCATTGCTCTCCGCGTTTACGTACATGTTACTGGTTTCACGTACAAACGAAGCAGTGTATGGAGTTCTGAACGTACGCTGGCACTGGATGCTAAAATGGTAGAAGTTTAACATGACTGCATGACGTCAACCGTTCGGCTCGCCGGGCTTCTTCCCTCCCGAGTCTCGACAAACACTGTGAACATGATGTGATGACTCGTATTAGAAAATTATAGAACGACCGCATGACTAAAACTCGCAGTTGCACTGTTCTAACATATCGCAAAGAAACGTTTCAATTTAGTTAAACGTTATAACTGTTATTTTGGCTGTTTAATTGTTTGATATTCAATTGAAAAATAAGTTTATTGTGATTTTACAACGCCTCACATGCTTTTACACAAGTTTATATATAATAGATTTATTTCTAAATTTGTAAACTCGACATTTGATGACATCAATAATGTTAATGTTAGTCATTAACATTATTGATATGCTTAAAATATATACGATTTTTTTAGTTAGACTACGTAGACATAGGAATTGGACAGTGCACATCTTATCGATTTGATTCGTAAATAAAAAGTCCTGTTTATCGACCGCACTGTGCTCGTTTCCAATTCAAGTTTCATCGTTATTTTAACACAATGAAGCCGCAATACCGCAACCCGACGCGTTCGAAGGTGAATTGCGTATTGTTTGACGCCCGCATACAACGTGACTTTCGAAAACGACTTTAATTTTCAACCAATAAGGTTTCTTTTGCACGACATCTACTTATAAGCGTCTATTTATGATTTTGAGTTTTGGTTCTAGTTTATATAAGGTAGTATTTCGTTTGCCACACGTTCGTTTGTATGGCATACGGGCGCTAAAAGCGTTTCGCAGTCGTCCGTCGTGCGACTCGTGCGTATCGGCGGTCGAGCGAAGGAATGCCATCAACTAAGATAAGGCCGGCTTTGCAGTGTGTGTTTGAATGCTGGCGATTGGTGTCTTGCCGCGACATTTGAAACCTGCTGTTTATATAGAGATACATACAATTATTCCAATATTTACTTCCATTGCCTACGTATATTAATTTTCATATACATATTTTAAAATACAATACATATTTTTTTCTAAAATGGATACATGATATTGAAATATGTTGTGTCTAAAGAATATCTAAGAAAACGATTATGCGATATGTGTGTATAGTATGTTATTGTCGTTTTGCTGCGACTTAATTTTTTGTACTGACTGAAAAGTTCCTGTTAGAACTAGAACGTTCCGAAAAGTACTACGTGTAAGTAGATAGAAAAATATTTTAGTTTATAAAAAATATATTATTATTTTCTTCTTCAATACGATTTTTGAACATTGCCTAAGCGTTCTATAATGTGTAATGTGTAACGGACTTCTATTTGAGGTGAAAGCAAAATATCCCATCCACTTTTTAATTGACGTTGAAATTACATTTGTACCAGCAATTTGTACAATTTCTGATAGGTTCTGATAGCAAATACATTAGTATTTGAACCTTTAAATGTCCCGTAACACTTTTTGCACAGTTTTGCATCTGTATCGATCCCCGTCACTTACCAAATGTAAGTTGCTGAAATTACTAAAAATATATCACCCTAGCCCTCCACAGTGACCCGCCGTCGATAAAGTGCTAATACTATCTATGTAACATTTTTATGATATCAAGTTCACAAGATTTCTCTTTTTACCTAGGTCTTTGTAATTATAATCAACTTTTTCTTGCGTAATAAGTATAAAATAATTGTGACGACAATTAAATGTACATGTACATACATTATATATACATATAAATGATGATGATACGTATAAAACCGATAAAATTAAAATCGCTAGCAAGTAACATGATTCATATGTTTCCCTATAAATCCCTTCTGTGTAAAGTAAGTATTGATGGGAGCTAAACTTTATCGACGATATTTTACTTCACAGTCCTGCGCTGTTGTTCTTTCTTGACCTGAAATTCTTTCATAAATAAATGTCCATCATTGTTCGTGGCCTGCTTTCAAATTACGTATATCACTTAAAAGTAAACTAATATTTAGATAAATACGCTTCACATTAGATGTATGAACAGAAGAGTTTGCTAAACAGAAGAAGTTGTAAAACGATGACCACGAAGCCCAATGAACCAAGCAACTACTCGTGACTAACCGACCCACATAACGCCTGCAGGTGAGAATATCTTAATACCAAGTATTGAAGCCGACTAATAGTGGGTCAGATCACGTACCGAGTAAATCACTGAATACGGGAATTGGAATTTAGGTAAATTTACGCTGAGGAGTTTTGATGTCTGGCCGTTGGTGTCGACTGACTTTAGAATAGCATCACTGGCGAATAAGGGATAGCAAACTTAGCCCTGAGTAACAAACAGTGGACCTGTGATGTTTTAAAGCATTATACAGTGCGCATAAAAGGGCTGGTGACGGTGACGCAACAAAATTTTTATAATGTTCAGCAACTTTTGATTTAGTACCTACTCTTAATAGAATAATTTCCTATCTATTATACAATATTATACTGCATGAAATTCGAAATTGTTATAAAGAAACTGTACAAAAAAGATTTTAGAAATCTTGAAATACGTAACGTATTATAATGAGTACATATTCCAGCAGGTTCAAGTCACAAATTGTCGAGAGACATTTTATTATTATGTCGAGTCCGTCTTATTCCCAGTCCCTTTTCTGTTTCTCGTTTCCATTATCTCATAAAACGGCTTGTAGGTAGGTATGTATTATAAATGCTTTGGGGTCGGTTGTGTGGGTTAGTCGTCACATAAATGGTTCGGTTGTGTGCGGCCACGTGTCCACGCGTCCTTGACAAGGCCAACGACCTCGTACTCCAAATGAAAAAAAGGAGATGCAAAGGCTTTTTGTTCGTACCCGCCCACAATGTTTGTTTCGATCGTTTTCACGTAAACCATCAGTCGTGCTATACTTTGAGTGTTTCATATTGTTGTACCTACAAGGTCGTTTTTGCGCAATTTATGATGCTTTTACTACGTGTCAGCGGGGGAGTAGACACCGTGGAATTATTATTACTTTCGCTTCTACACTGACGGTTTCTCATTCAGAATCTGTCCAAAAGTTTTTGTGATTGCTGCGCGCATTAATGACACATTTGTGAATTTGAACGTATCTTTGAATGAATCGTATTTGATTAGAATGAACATGCATACAATGAAATCTATAAACACATCACTGAACAAAGACATACTTGAAGTAACAACCTGCTGCAAATCTGCGGTCTCTCCCGCTGTCCGTAGCCTAATTGTATTCAGATTACCCCGGAAAAGTGATAAATCTCAGTGTGTCAAGGTCGCCGGAGGGTTCGACAGCCCATTCACCCCGTTCCTGTCTGCCCCCTTGGCTAATGGTGCGGACATTCTTTCCCCCGACCTTACGCAGACAGACTTGTGAGTTTCACCTTATATCAACTAGCCCTTACCCAAATCGGGAGACACCCGCTTTTGACGATTTGTCTAATTGGTTTGTTATTATCGCGATACGGTTGCCTTTTATAGATCTGTCGTCCAATTTGGTTCGTTTCATTACTTGACCTTACATTTCGAGGTCATTTGTTTCAGTTTTCTTCATTATTTATAACTCATTTAAAGATCTGTTGTTATTTTGTAGGTTCGAATACGGATTTCAGAATAACGAATTTTATTCGATTTCATATTCATGTTGAACCACATATTCAGTCGAATTATTGGGTTCGTTTTACGCATTTTTGCCGCGAGAGTAACTTCTTCAGTTATTTCACGCAGTCCAGAAAAGGTAAAACGAATATAAGTTGAATTAAAGTCAACATAAACTAATACATATCTGTGTCCGATGGTGCAGTAACATTTTTACACAAAACACAAAAACAGAGCTTAGTTTTGCAAATAAACAGGCGAAGTCCGATAATGTTGGTCTTGTTTATTAGAACCTTTCGGAAGAAAGCGATAGTGAAACTGCAACAAAATCCATCAGGCCTAAGTTATAACATAAGAGAACAAACCGACAGTTGTGTTTTATAATTATGGAGATTTTGCGCTTGTCTAGTTAATTCTGAGTGTATTAAGTTTAAAATTACTTGGAGTTGTTGAATTTTATAGCTACAATTTTAACAGTTTCCTTGACTATAAAAACTTGCTCCAGGATATTATGACGTAAGAAACAATTCACGTTTATTACTTACTTCCCTTGAAAGGTAGACTGCGGTATATCTTGCAACAATCACCGCATAGGCTTTATCAATTACAGGGAACTGCAATCAAATTTGTTCGTTTATTGGTAACTTATTATGACGCTGCAAATTGTTAGTAGCAAAACTGTTTATTGCTTATGTCTGTTTAGCCATCAATCAATAAGCAATGTACAATAGAAAAATACTTATTTATTATACACGACTTAATAAATGGATTGACCGCAAATAATAATAAATACATATTGGTTTTGACCCTATCTCTTCCCGTGGGTGTCGTAAAAAGCGACTAAGGGATAACAAAGCGGCTGCCACAAGTCCCGAGGAGCTACACCACATCTACAAGGGTGGACTCGCCAACTCGCTTGGCCATCGTGGCGTTTTAAGAGCCTTACATCCCTCATGCACTCGACAATGTGCATCAGGAGCCACATGTCCAGCAGTGGATACTGAAAGGGCTGGTTGCATTACATTGATATAGGCGGCCGAGTGGTACTGTCTGCTCGCAGTGAAACAGTGATATTCTCTTTATAAAAGACTAAATTGAGCAGGTTAAGGAGTCGTTGGCGGTGATCAAGTAAATGGGCCGACAAACACGGTCGCATTCGTGACGCCGCGCGCCGCCTTACTCGCAACTAGGCCGCTCTTATTAACTCCATTGTCTAACCGCTGTATAAACAACACTGACCGCTCAACTCTTTGATCTGTTCTGTGTAACCGTTTAGCTGCTAGATTTATCTACTTTAACTTCTCAATAGACTGTTTATTCTCTTTTGATTGTTCTTAGACGATATTGTGTAAACTTTTATTTATTTTGGAATATTATCTTATAATTAATTTCTTCACAAATTTAATATTCTTATTATTTAGGAGTTTATTTTATGGCTCCCTAATTAACACAAGAGAAAGCCTATTTAGTAGATATTAATATATATTTACATATTTTAGAGCTTATAGTTAAAACTGTTTTTATAATAATATAGAGAACGCAATATGTTTTTCGGTAGTATCCGACCGTGTTTCCGAGTAACAGTTTACCTCAAGCCTTAGTTTGACTTAGTGGACGTCGTGACTTAATAATTTGGTCGTTCAAATATCTTCAATTTGTGACCACTGCCTGAGAGTTGACGACTGTAGTTGGCGCACATTACATAACGTAATAAATTAGCCACCGGTAAACGGTCAGCGGTTTTTACTTGCTTGTATATTATAATATATACCTATATTCTGTCAATGGCATGATACAGGCTGTGATAGCTGTTTGTTTTGGCCAGATACAATGACAGAGTTGTGAAATTGCGTTTTATACATAAAGAGTGCACACGTATATACGTATAGGGTGAGTTGTAATACGTGTGAAAAATCGCTCTTTGAAAATATTACTATTGTGCGTTCTTTTCTTTGAGAACATACAAAAATACATAATACAAAAAGAGACAATATGAATTAGACTACCAAAGAGCCATTTACGCATGTTGTGTAACTCGCCCCTCTTACTGCTATTTATTTTTTAACATGCACGCGTACATAACTTGGTTGTACATTGGCTACGTCGATTATCCCTATTAAGGTGAACCATAACATTGTGGTGTTCGACTTAGTTATATCACATTGAATGTACACTACGCCGGTATAGGTTATAGGCGCGATGTGACCACATGCTAGGAATGCTCTCGGCTGTCGCAGGACGTGGCTGGCCGCACATAGCTCGCGCGCGCCGCCCGCGCCGGCTCCGGCGGTTAGGGCGCTCTATACATTGCTGCATTATTGTAGTGAATAGTGCACACGGCGTGCGTGATGGATACGCGGCGATAAGAATTTGGAACTAATTGCATGTTCATTAATGACCTTGAACAGTTCAACCATTGTAGTTACAAGTTACAATGGACAGTTGCAATCTCCCTTGTCATTGTAGGGTCTTTGTGCTATTCGTAATATTTTTTTTGGAGAAACAAGTTTCTATATTTTTGTTTAGGCAAATCTAATGAAATACGATGATACCATTCAATAAATAAATTCTAAAAACACCACACTCAATGACTCCACATTAAAATTCCTCTAGTCCTGGCTGTAGACCCCAGATACAGATTAGCAAGATCTGGGAAATCTAATACGGGTTTTTACATTTTTACAAATAGACAAAGCCAGACAGAAGCAAATTATGCTTATGCAAGAACATTTGTAAGAAACAAAACGTTTCTCAAATAGATTACGATTTTTCAAGAAGCTGTGAACGAGTTTTTAGTTCACACAAGTGATTTCAAATTCACAAAAGAGATTTTTTCTTAGAACAATTATATGACTTTCCTCGTACATTAACTTATTTGGGTAGATAAGAAAATACTCTTAATTGCTTCTTAAGCAATTAAAGAAATTACAGTAGAATATTGTTTCATGACATTCTGTGACGAGACGAACTTAATAACGAGGGCACACGGTTTGATGATAAATAATTTCATTCATAAATAGTATCGTCGTAATCATTATGTATTTCCTTATTCTTATTCTATTAATACACATATATTTCAGGTTGTAGCTCTTTCCTGTAAATTAAACTTTTTTTCATTATACATTTTGATCACCCCACTTTCACCTAATTTATGTATATTTATACTTCGTAGTGAGAAATGTTCAAGGAGACTGACTATACTGTACGTAAATGTGCTATTTATTTATTATCATATTTGATGTCTTTGTTTTTTCTCCTCTAATAAAATAAATTAAAAAAATTGTGTTAATATTGGTTGATGCATAGCTACTTGGCATACACGTGTTTGGTCGGTGGGAAAGTAAAGACCTCGGCGTTAGTTGCGCGGCTGGCTGCTTGGTGACGGGCGCTGCCCTTGACAGAGCTGGTTCTGCACCACCACAGACACTGCCCAACACTCTTGCGCAATAATTGTTTTATATTTACTTTACAATGTGCACGAGAAAGCCCGTGTCCAGCAGTGGGTACTGCAAAAGGGCGTTTAATGTTGATGCTTTACTTTAGCTGCTGTCCGTTGTGAATTATCATCTGTGCTCAGATTTTATTACCTAAACAAACTGCCCATGTTTATTTAAACAAAGTGATTATTTAATCTTCTTGTTCATCATCCAGTTTTGACAGGAATGAATAATGATTATTTTAAACAGTTTTCTTCAAGTTTACCCAGTTCAGACTTTTCACCATATTTTACAACACCATGTTAACACGTTCACAAGTATAAATAAACACGTAAGCAAGATATTTTCTTCGCGACAGTCTGGCGAGCCAGTAGTCGGGATCCGGGACGACCCTGTTCCCGTGCCGCAGTAGTCATTAAAGGTCGTCGTAAACAAATAGATATGTACGTTATAGGTGGCTGCGTATGGCACAACGCTGTTATCTATGATTCACCGGCGCCCCGCCGTCTACGGGCCGTCTGATCGCGCCGTCACACGTCCATAATGGCACGCTGATGAGGTTAACCGACGACCCTCCTACCAACATCACCTTTACACTGCGCACTAAATCAAAACATTTCATCGAACTTCAAATGAAATGCCGAGCGGTGAATTGATAAACTATGCTAACAGATCTAGATTGCCAGTCAGTCATCTGTGCGTTTACGTAACACTAACATAATCGTTTAAGGCCAAATCGACCCACATAAAAGCTGCAATTCCACTTTCGTCGTCGCAAATCACTGCCGGTCGTATCTCGGCCTCGGTCAATGCATTGCGTGCATGTCGTATGCACATATACGGATGTAATAAAGTGCAGCGAGAATTCGCAGCCTAGCGGTGCACGCGGCTCACGTGCCGGCGGAAAACGAAAGTGAATCGGGTGCGTCTCTCCTCTGCCCTCGATTGATGCACGCCGCCACGGCTTAGGGCGGCTCGCGCTAACTATATTATTCAAATCATATGTGCCTGCGAGCGGTCCGATCGATCACCGATACACCCAGGCCGTTCGACGCTTACATCATTCAAACATAATTCTATAGTATATGGCTCAGTTTCGGACAACATACACGCAGATAATCACGAGATCGTACATTAAAATTACGTAGTTTCCGAACATGTGATCTGATTTAATTACATGATAAATCGTTTCTTATGGCAACAAATTATTCATGGCATTCCCATGTATAATAGAGGGGAAACATGAGTAACGCTTAAAATTCACGCAGGGTGAGTAAGGAATCGGCGGCGCCTAGACTATTTTATTAAATTTGCCAGTAAAGTCGCGACACTGGTAAATAACACAGGAAATTTAATTTATTCATCTATCTGTATTAGGTGTAATGAGATTCATTTTTTATTTCAACTAGTAAATCAGTACCTGCTTCTCAATATGGTCGTGAGAGAGAAGGAACACAAGATCAGGCATTTTATTTGACTAGTGTTAAAAGTGAGATTGAATTTCCTATTGGAATGACTAAGTTAATGCTTGCTCCTTCAGGAAGGCATCTGTTTTCAGAGACTGAAAACGACGCTATTGCGCTGGATTGTGATTTGTGTACGACAGCTCAAATATATCTACGAGGGCAAACCTTCCACCGTGTGTGAATACACACGCTAATAATACTAAAGTGTTTGAACGAATTGTATTAACAAATGGCTTTATCTGATGTTGCAGGCACGCAGAACGTCCCGATGCCGCCGCGGCCGTCGTCGTCGCTGTCAGACGGCAGCGGGCCCACGTCGAGGCCGGGTGGCGCGGCGCCTGGACCGGCGCCTAGTCCGGTCCCGCCGCCAGGCGCTATGGTCGCACAGCCCTATCACCACGGGTACAAGTCGCCCCACTACCCGCCGCAACCGTACCCATACCCGCCTAGAAATCATCACCCCTCATATCCGTATGGGGGCTACCGACCACCACCGCCACCGCATCCGCCGCAACATTATCCACCGCTAAAGGTAAGTGTCTAAAGCCCGTGTATTATGTAAGGGTCATTCATTTTCCTTCTATTGCTGTATTTTTTTTTATCCAATATGGGATGTATGCATCTTCACCACCTGGAACTATTTATGGCTTCTTTTATCTAGTCTGCGTCCTGTCCCCACTTCGCTTTTCTGTACGGGGTTTCCAGCTTTATTAAGCTGATATTCGATCTTGCTCCATCTACAGTCCCGTCGACCACATACGTGCTCCGCCCATTGCCACTTCAGTCGTGCAACCTGGTTTCTTATATCGACTACCTTGGTGCCGATTGGTTTCACTTAGTATCTTGTCGCGTATTTCGAGATATTTCGAGCATAGATCATTCCATGATTCTGTGTGCCAAGTTTTTTTTTAAGTTTTAAGAGAACTTGTAGTAGTTGCTTTGTTATCTCTTAGTCACCTTTTACGACACCTTAGTCATTGCAATGAATAAATTTTAATTTTGCCTTTAAATTATAAGCCCTGGTTCAATTCAAGGATTGTAGCTAATGCGGTATCTTTGTAATTTTGTAATGTTTATATAATTTCATTTGTTTGTATACCGGAGGCGGTTCAAAATGTGGCACATACATTGTTTATACTGACCTACCAACTGATGGGTAGTAGTTCGGACAAATAAAAATATTGTATGTTATTGTTTCAGCAGCAGCAGCAGCAGCAGCAGCAGCAGCAACAGCCAGGCGGCCGGCACATGGGTCCGCCGGGCGCGGGCCCTGGCGGCGAGGGCGCGATGCCGCCGCCCACGGCGCCGGGCGAACACGACAACGGGCCCGCGCCGCCCGCCACCGCGCTCGTCACCACCGGCCCGGATGGTGCGCCGCTCGACGAGGGCAGCCAGCAGAGCACGCTCAGCAACGCATCCGCAGGTACAACACACAATTTTCACTGTATCGAAACAACAGCAACGTCTTCTCTATACAAACGTATTCCCATGTTTTCTCCCTGAATGTGGCGCGTGTAATTTTTGTAAGGATGATTATTTATATTTTTTTCGAAAGAATTAGAACATCTCGTACCAGTGGACTATGAAATTATGGCGAAAAATGTGAAATATACGCCATGACGTCACAGACGGACTTTACGACTTTACGGATTGTTACTTTTGTTATAATGTATAAAAAAGTAATTTCACCACAGATCAAAATAAACTTCACTGTCACCTTCTTAAAGGAGCTAGCACCCTACCAAAATCAATAAAGTTGCCTCGTTAAAACGCTGCAAAAGATAAGCCCAGTGTGAAAATTTAACAACTCTTATTTAAAAAAGCAAAACGAACCGACATGTCTATTTTTTAATGCAAAGCAGTAAAAACAATTAAAATCGATCTATTTTCGTAGGATTAACTGGGAAATACGAAGCCTCGATGTTCTCGAATTATTACAACTTTTATCAGCGCAAAGTGCAACTGTCGCTTTCTCTCAAAGAAGTTGCATCGCTCGCTCCCGAGACAGCAACAATTTGTAAAAATACACCTATTATTGAAATCCGCTTCTGTCATCTTCCGCCTTTAAGGAATGGTTCTAGTTTAAAATTGAAATTTCACTTGAAAAGCTTGTGGTTTTTGACGAACTGAATCTCTCAACTAAGCTATTATGCAAATAGTTGTATTAATGGGCATATATCTATTCCCACTTCTCGATAGTGCAACAGGATAGTTGTTCCCCCTCGAAGAAAACCCCATGGTACAACTAGCCGTTGTACTATGGGCCACGGGTTGCTCTTGTCCTCCTGTAGTTTGGAAACCCTTGCTTGCCAGTGTATAATAAAGCAGTGTATAAGCCCTTTATTATATACTGCTGGACACAACACATCTCATGCACTTATCTTGTGTGATGTATGGCTTTAAAACGGCACGTTGGTCAGGTGGGTTGACTAATCCACTCACTCAGAGGTGGTGCTATTCTAAAACCGGCCGACATGACACCAGAGAATTCAGGTGTAATAATAATAATAACTTTTCTTAAATTTTAATGGAACCACTGTTCTGCCGTCCTAAATATAAGTGCAGTAATTAAGGTTAAATCGTGTTTAAACGCTGCAATTCAATCTTACTCGTGTTTAAATATGGAAATTTCACTTTCAGGAAACATAAGTTATAACATGCTAGCTTCTATACCTTGGGAGATTTGTTTACATTTTTTTACCTGCCTTATTCCATATACGCCCGCCATTCCCAAATGGTACTGCACAATGGTAGTTAGTGCATTTTACTTAAGGACGGCTGTGGTGCTATCTACTTAAATAGAAAGTAAAAATGTCTAACTACTTAATGTAAATACGATCAAAATAATGTCACTACGCATAATAAATAATTATGTAGCGGACGAGCGTGAACTTGAATGTCAAAGTCGCAGCATTTGTCGAATGCGGTGTGACGCGAAGACAGTAGAGGACTGCCTTTACTTCCCTCACGCCCTGGTGATGCAGAGTTGGCGCATGGATAGTACATAACTGTTGTTTATTCTTAAAAGGCGCTCGCATATCACTAATATTTATGGTGACATAGAAAGGGATGAGTCACGAAAAATAACAAAATCATTACTTTCATATTCTTCCTCTACAATACTCTACATAAATCAATGCTACTTGTATTTCGAGGTAAATCGAAGACATTACCATGTTTTTCACTTCTGGTGTACATACATAATTTGCCTTCACTTTTCCCAATTATTTGAACCACTGCATATTTTCCAATCGTTATCATTTATACCGCCTTCTTTTTAAAGATTACTTAATTTGTGCTGAAAATTCATAATGGAACTTTTGGAAACATCAGTTTGTAAATTCTGTCAAGGAAGTACTAGCAAATTAACATATTACGTGACAGTTGTCGTACACAAACGAAGTTCTTTTCTTCGTCTTAGATTTAATCCGAACATTCACCTAGTACCACCGTGCAGGTCATGGAGCTGTTGCCCATATAATGGATATTCGCGATACATGCCGATATCGGTCCAGATCGATAAACGTTGACTCGCCCCCGGACGCGCGCCTACCTTGGGAGTGTTAGGAGTGAATTTGGGAAAAGAATTAGGATGATTGAGAATGACAAATATTAGGTGCGCTTACCTATGAAATGACCGATTTGTATGAGAAACTGGAAAAAAGATTTTGTTATAAAAAATATTTATTATGTTAGTCGAAATATTGACCCATATTATCTACACACTTTCGCCACCTCACGGGCAGTGGATTGATGCTACTCCTGTAAAAGTCTCGTGGACGGGTGGGTATCAATGAATTCTTCAAAGGCCCTAATCACAGATACTTCAGAATCAAAATTGTTTCATTGCAAAAATGGACAACTTGCAATTGACAATTTGGAAAGAAATGGAAATCTGTCGGACCAAGGTCCGGTGAATATGGTGGGTAAGGGATAGTCTCCAGGTCCAGCTCTTGAAGTTTTAAAACTGTCGTATGAGGAGTGTGAGATTGGCCATTGTCACGAAGAAGAAGTGGAGATGAGCAATTGACCAAACTTGGATGCTTTGTTGCCACCTTTTCCATCATCGTCTGTAGCACCTTACAGTACATTAATCGTTTGACCGGTTCGCAAGAAACTGGACGTGGACAATACCGGTACAGGACCACCAAACTGATACCAGTAGCTTTATCTTAGTTATCCTACGTTTTGGACATTGTTGGGCTGCAACTCCTGGATCCAGCCAATAATACGAACGTTTGCGGCTATCGTACAGGATACATTTCTCATCACAAGATCACAAGGTCTCATAACACGATGCGATTCAAAATTCCTTCGTTTTTGTGGCGGTTCAATAACACAGTGCACGCTTCGACGCGTTGTTGTCACTGACCGCTTAATTCATATGGTACCCACCTTTCGAGATTATTTATTTTGCCGATTTGACGCAGATGACCCAACATCGAATGAATCACTAACATGATGAATCACTAACATCAAACCCTGCTCCTAACTCAGCTGTAGTCTGACATGGATCTGCTTCCACTATAGCCATTAATTCATCGTTATTAACCTTGGTCGTAGATCGTCCGTGGGGCTCATCCTTAAGATCGAAATTTCCAGAACGGAAGCGTTCAAACCTTCGACGCACGGTGCGATCGTTTGTGATGTTTGGCCCATACACTATTGATATTGTGAGCTGTTTGACTTGCGTTGGTGCCGCGACGAAACTCATATTCAAAAATAGCACCAATTTTCAATTTATCCATTTTATTTTCAAGACAATCATATGAACAAAATTTAGATACAGAAAAACAAATGAAATACTACTGATTTTGAAATAAGAACATTGTAACTATTAGCTGCGTTTTGTTTTATTTTGAAATTCCAATTAGAACAGAAGATATCGAAACTCAAAGTGGCTAGTAATAAAATCGGTCATTTCATGGGTAATTCTAATATAACGAAACGGGCGGGCTTTCTCATCCTGTTCTGCTTCTTAATCCTCCTAGGGGCGGATGCGATATGGAGTAAAAGAGTATAGAGTACAGAATAAGGAGTTTCATTTATTCTATTATACTCTCGACTAGATGGGACAGAAGGGGATAGGATGCGATGGGAAAAGGATTCTGTTATGTCACCGAAACACGTACATACCTAGTAGATTTTCGATAGTCTTCTGTGAGAGAGGTCTAACTCTGCCAGTTGAGCGTGTTCATTACCAGTGGAATTTTTACGTACACCTTCCCTCAAAGGTTGGGTGAGCTCACAAAGGTGAGCACTAAGAGGCATCATAGTACATGTGTAAGTCGCTGTGACGCAACATGACACCTTTTTGAGCACAAGCAACGTTCTCTTACTATTTAATAATATTAACTAGTTCGTTATTTTTTTTGACTCTTCCTCTTTTCTATTGTCACCTTCAATCTATGAACAAAAACTGGATGATCGCCAAGAGTGTACTGACCTAGGTTCAGAAATAAAAGGTTTAATAAAGATATTAATTGGGGCGTGTAACATTACAGCGTCTGGCGAGGAAGCGTGTGGCACGCCGAAAGGCCGAAAGGAGTTCGGCGCAGGCAGCACCGCCCCGTCGCCGTCGCCGGGCGGCGGTTCGCACTCCGCGCACGACGACTACGACGCCTCGCCCTCGTCCTGGCCGCGTCCGCCCTCTAGTCCCGTGAGTGATCCCACACGACACACTCATACACTCATATACACAAGGGCCGCAAGGAGTTCGGCGCGGGCAGCACCGCTGCGTCGCAATCGCCGGGCGGCGGCTTGCACTCTTCCGCACACGACGACCACGATGCCTCGCCCTCCTCCTGGCACCACCCGCCCTCTAGTCCCGTGAGTGATCACACAGCACACTGGGGATGCTCAAACACTTAATCTGAAAAATAATTTAACGAAAATATAGGTATTATAAGAAATAGAAAAATACTGAGAAATTAGCGTATACAGAAAACAAAACGGTCATATTGCTCGACAGTGGCAGATATAATGAATGATCAAAATGAATTGATAAATGACGTTTTAACTCTGTTCTCATTACACAATTTCATAATAAGAAGTAAGTTTGTTACATTTACTTTTTCACTAACTTATACTGACGGCGATCTACACCAAAAATTTTGGGAGCCAAGCATGATCGTCCCAGGGTAGACAGAAAAAAAGACAAATTGTCCCTGGTGGAAAAAAAAATGTTGGAAGTGTAGAACTATTTCCGTAATCGACCGTTTGAGTACTCCTGCTTTACACACTCGCTCACTCATACACTTACAAACACCAAAATGCACATCAAAAGTATATGTCTACACTCGACAACCACGACAATTTTTTATATGTTTAACAAAAGATTTGATAGCATAAGACTTTATTTGACATGTGTGTCATACTACCCCCATTTTCCCAACTCATTCCTATATCTCCAAAAGTAGACGGCGCTTCAGCGGGCGTGCCAACGTCAGTCATTCTGGACTGATGTTGCCATATATCAGGGATGTCGCAGGTCAACATTATCCACTTATCATCAGATGAACTGTATGCTCGTCTGCCGCTTTCTGTCCACAAAAGAAAAAAACGTGAAATGTATAAAATAAATAACTTTCACAGCACGTTAAATGACAAACTAACGTTTGTCACATACATGCACATTGTACATGAACGTTTATACATGCACATTTTCACTGCTTTTTAGTTACGAGTTAAGCTTCAAAGTGTCTAAATATCTTTAAATTTGCAAAAGACTAGAGACGTAAAATTAAGTCTAATTATTTACTAAATGTTACATTGCTATTACATATTACATGCGATATAATGAGTCTTCACGCTCGCGTACTCACTTACTCATATATTTACTCACATACATTTTAAATGTCACGTGACTGATTAGATTACCCATTATGTGTGTGTAACATTGGAATATGTGTGTATAACATTGGAAGGGAAGCATTACATACATAATATCATGTATTTCAGGTATTTAACAGTCACATACCGCCGGAGTCCTACAGATCAAAGGTTTATATCAAATTAAAGTTTAGCATGTGTAGTCGCTCGATACATACAATTTATATAGATGAAGTTATAGCTTGAAACTGCATGATAGAACTGTTGTTACTTCGTATATGACACGCATTCTCTATCATTGCAAACTTAATGCTGGCATGACGTTGGTTTTGTTCGTGAAAACGTTACCACTTTATTCAGACCACAATTATTATATTTTGTTATCTCTTTAATTCTGTCGTGTCGATAAAGATTAATGTACATTGCTCTGTATTATACTGTCGCACGTCGTGATTTATCTCTAGTTAAAGATTCAATGAATCGTGTTTGCTATAATATGATAAAATTCTTGTAAAATTTTCTGAATTGCAAATAAGATATGGTTTTCGTTGATTCAATAATAACGTGTATGGACTTATATTTATGAGTTTGTTGCAAACGTCGCGACGTTCCATCATATATTTTGCTCATGAGGTCCATATTAATATTGTAGGAATGTAATCATTGAACCTGTGCCGATGTCTGACTTAAGTGGTATAGCTCGCGAAAAAATCTATACAATCTGCTGATCGTGCATGTAGAAGGATTTTTACTCAATTTCACTCTAAATTACTCACAATTAAATAATACGAAATTACTATCTGCTTGCTATTCTTATTTTTTCTGGTGGTTGGCCTTCAGTTTATACATAGAAATTATACCTCTAGTTTTCGGAATAAAACCTTACGTTATTTTTAGTGCTTATTGATAGGCCTCTAGAAAATGTCCAAGTTACTTCCATTTTCTTTCCATCTGTTTCTATGTTATAGCCAGTTTTCTGTACAGTGAGTAGTGTGTACATATATAATTGGCTTTCATACTTCAACTAGAGCATGTGTTTTAAATCATACTTTAATATTTGCACCGTGCATAAATCATGTAATAAATTTTAATAGAACGTGTGTATTCACATATACAGAACATACAGTAAAAACTCCATGCAATTTCTTTATATCACATAAGTCTTGTAAATACCAAAAAATGCGATTTTTAAATAGTGTAATTAGTGATAATGGAGTTTTTAATGTAACAATATACAGTCCTGACGAGATGACTAATTTTGTATAATTTTGTCCCTTATTTATAATTAGAATATTTAGACAAAATGAGATATAGTATTACATTGCTGTATATGGTCAATCTCATCAAGTCTTCCGGCCCTGAGAAATTGCGAGTTGCTTATCACAAGTCTTATGTTCCTCTTTACACGATTTTTCTAGTCTTTTTATTTACTATGTGATGTCCAAATTAAATATTCGATTAATGAAAATATGCGGTCCTAGTTAGTACCTTTTGTCTCGTTTTCAAACTTTTATCGCGTCCATGTTGAGTGTTTTTTCTGTATGCAGATTGTATGTTATTAAAACGCCTGTGTTCTGCGCTATATCAATGTATATAGAAAAAACAAATAACGCAAAAGCAAAGACTTCGTTAGCTGATAACAAAATCTCTCTTTTTTGAATCTCCCTATTATGTCAAAAATAATAAAAGAAGTAGACTAGGTTCGTTGGCTCACTTGACATTGTGCTTGTTGGCCAAATTGTGCTCCCTTCGAACAAATTATGCGGTAAAGTCATGTCAAAAATAGGTTCGCTGATGTCTAAAACAAAGCTTTGTGAAAAGCCGCTCGATAGTCTCCAGGCCCGTTTGTGTTCGTAATACATTGGTGTATGATGATGGGTTGTATGCGCCAGAAGTCGGACTCGCTGAGCAAGTTGTACGACATGGATGACGCGCCCGAGCGGCGCGTGTTCGTGGAGAGGCTACTCGCGTTTATGGAGGAGCGCCGGACGCCCATCGCCGCCTGCCCCACGATATCGAAGCAACCGCTCGATTTGTACAGACTGTATCTTCTGGTGCGCGATCGCGGCGGGTTCGTTGAGGTGAGTACATTTTGTTTTTTAACCAGTGACATAGACTAACTAAACCCATTTTTTTATAGGAAGAATGCGGCAGGCGATCATATAGTCCACCTGGTGGTAAGTGGATACTGTCGCCCATGGACATCCACGGTGCATGCCAACTTCAGTCCACAATGACGAAACGTTGACACTCCCCCGGTTTCGCCGCCAGCCTTTGCAGATGTAGGAATGCATTTAGAGGGAGTTTGGGAAAATGGGGAGGGATAGGATGGGATGGGAATGGGCTCTGGCATATCTCACTATTACCGAAACATTGAGGTATAAGATAAAGTGGGAAATGCAATAGGCGTACATTTCAAGTTAGTCTTTTGTTAGAGGGGGCTACTGAGGCTAATCAAGTGCGCGCAGCGGCTGTTGGATTGCCGCGTGCGTTCTCCCCTCAATTCGGCTCATTTACGAGCTTAACTTAAAACGGATCCAAACTATTTTTGTGCAGAATTGAATTTCAAAAATGTATATGTATACAAGTATATGCGGGGGTGATATGATAACCCTAGTTAAGATCATAGACAGACACGCGACATTAAATTGTAGGAAAACCAAGCGTGTCGCTTATTTTGTACCTACGACTACGTCACGAGTAAATTTTAGTGATGGGATATCACTTACTGATGAAACGAAACATATGCGTTCTTTCGGTTCCCCACTTTTGACGAATTTTTGCAATTGATTACCTCTATAATTACTTTTTTTTGTGTGTTTTGTAACAACGAGTTGCTAGCGACACGGGTTGGAATAGACTGAACAAGCAGCACGAAAAGTAGGAGCTTAACTTAACAACATCGGCCACGCAATGTTGAATAGCTTACGTTATTTATCCCCCTATATTTGTGGCCAGTGGACCTATAGACTAATGGAATTACTCCCTGTGGTTTTTTTTATGTCCCACGTGATGGTAAGTGTTACTGCCACTCATGGAATTCTGCAACACTAGCAGGTACGCCGCCGACCTTGCAAAATGCTATTCATAGCTTTCTTGAAGCACCCCATATCGTAGCGTAATGGAAATACGTCTTGAGGCAGTTCGTTCCACAACCTACGAATTCACGGTATAAAATGGTTTTTGGACCGAACAGTACGCGACACCTCCGTATCGAGTAAATGCGGATGCACCGCCCTTCTGTGACAACTACTCATGAAACTGCTTGTGTAACTACAACTACTCTGTAACTGCTTGTAACGACAACTACTCATGCCATTTGCAAAGATAGTATTTGCAAGGTAGGCAGTACGTTAATTCTCCTGGTATTGCAGATGTCCATCGGCGACCGGTAACCATTTAACATCAGGTGATACGTCTGCCTATATGTCACGTTTATTATATAAACAAAATATGATTTATTTATTCCAACAACAACTTACGGGTCCATTCACACCTGAAATTTAAAGACAAGCACACGTCAACAGACAGAATGGGTTGATAAACCATAGCTATCCAAGTATGCAAAGATCCCGTACTAGGGATACGCTGTAAATTTTCTTCATATACTGAGGTGGGTGGTTACGATTTTTGTGGGTATTTTTTTACATACAAAAGATTCGATGTCGCAAATTAGCCTAATTCTAAAGTAAAAAAATAATAAGAAGAAAAAAATGAATGGGAACTACGTATCGGAAAACGCTACCTTCTATAGGGATAATTAAATTTCATGAGCAGGGTACGGAAGGTATTCATTCTAAGAAATTATTGATGAATTGATCGGAAGGAATTCTAAGGAATTGATTAAATGACTCAAAATAATTTTCTGCAGCTAGGAATTCGTTATTTATTATAAATGATATTTGAATAGTGAACTTTCGGGTTTCAAGTCGTCTTATCTTTTCCAAACATCGAAATGTTGTTAACATTCTCATTTACGATAATAGTCGATATGTTGAATATCACATTTTAGCTTACTAGGAATAACTAATAATACTTAATTGTGTACGGAACACAAAACTGCAGTAAATTCCAAGAAACAAGCGCGTGGTGAGACTGCGGCGAATTCGTCAAAGCAATTATCTTAGCAGTAGTTACGTTCGTTACCCTGGAATCCCTGGAAAGAATTACGACCCCACGCATGAAAAGCAGTGTGTGAAAAGTAAAAACAAAATAAAACAAATATTATTATAGGAAACGGAATCAACAATATTCGATTTCATAGTTAAAAGTTTTTCGTTTAATTTCCAAAGTGCACTTCACGCCATGCATCTCCGACCATACACTTGAACTAGGATTTATGTGAATGCATATACTGCACTTTATGCGTACAGGCTCTATAAACACGCCGGTTTTAACGACGGTTAATAAATTTTTATCATTGGACCGTTTGAACATGGAACAATGTTGCGGTTGTAAAACACACGGTCAGACGCACGCTAGTTCACCGCGAGTGCGGACGTCTGCTCTCGAAAGTTGCAAATACAGGAAAGCCGTGCGGTTATTCGAAAATGGTGAGATTTCCACTCATTAGAGCGACGAGTTATCGCCTTTTTCATACTCGCTATAAAACGCTTTATTTATTTACGTGTGCTGTTGATTTTTGTTCTCTACTAGAAACAAACTTTGTACAATAATTTGCACAATGCATTCTCTTAATAAACCTGAAGAGCTAGTTTTATTAATATCTATACTAAACGCTTGTGATCACACCGTCACATCATAGTTGTCAGGGGAACGCACAAAGGGATATTAATAAAGGGATAAATCGTATATTACTTTTACATAAGGAAGATAACAGCCAATTATCTCCCAAAGTTAGATTTATTTTACAAAATTATCGCAATTTGCCAAATTTCGTTTAACTGAAAATGAGAGTAGTCTCTCTATATTCATATTCATTTAATCATTATGTAACTTAATATTGTAGGTGACGAAAAACAAGACGTGGAAAGACATAGCGGGCTTGCTAGGTATTGGTGCTTCATCATCGGCAGCATACACGCTCCGCAAGCATTACACGAAGAATCTATTAGCGTATGAATGTCAGTTCGACCGCGGCGGCATAGACCCGCAGCCCATCATCAACCAGGTGGAAGCCTCTACGAAGAAGAAAAGTGGCAAATCCAATAGTGCTCCTAGTGCAGGTAATTGTTACTGATTTTGAATATTTTTGTCATTTACTTGGTTTTTGAATGCTAATTAAACGTTTCAAAGTTCGACAGGATAAATACAGTAAGACTGTCCTGTAAAAATTTATAGCCGTTATATTTACAATTTTTATTGGCAAGTGACATCTCAACATATGAAGGCGATTTTTGACTTTACTATTAATATTTTTAAATATTTTTTTGCAAATCGTTGAAGACATTTTATTTGAAACCTTTTAGTTGGGTAGATTAGCTAGGAACCTCGCGTGTCGAACTATGATAAATTAAGCCTTAGCCCAATATGAAGGTCTTCTTGACTGTTCCACAATACTCTTTTAATTCAGTCGAAACATACATACAAATGCTACGAGCAAATATAAGGAAAACTCTTTTAGAGATGGCGTATAGATGGGTACTACGTTCGTGGCGGTCGGGGAATGAAGTACGCGCGAGGCGAGTACCCCCACACTCCCTCGCTTCTCTACTTGTGGCGTCCGCGCAGTTCTCCCACTATCGTTCATGTCGATACATTGAACTAGCATGGAGTAAAATCAGTGCAACGAGCATGCAGATGAATCGTTCAAAAATTTGCTAGATCTGACTTTAGATGCAATTTCTCAAGTAAATACAAATAATTGGGAAAATTATTTAACACGTTATATCTGTTGAAGAGCAATATTGGAAGAATGACGGAAAACACAATAGACGAACTTATCATATAATACATACACTTGGGAGGCTGTGATGGAGAGAACGAAAGTAGTGTAAACTCTGATAGCTCCAGTTCTGATTCAGACCTCGATTAATGATATATTACAAATTAATCAAATATTTTATTTGATTTACTATCGATTATTATTCATCGATATGTTAACCTTGCCCAGCGTGTCGCACTAGCCGTATTCCTTGCACCCGCCACGAACGTAGTCCTCGGGGCTTGTGGTATAGGGGATTTATTATACTTTAGTTGCTTTTTACGACACCCACGAGAAGAGATGGGGTGGTGGTGTACCAAAGCCGCCCGACACCACACGACCTAAACTTACACTATTGCTTCTGAATACATGTTTAACCAAAGTTTCGTTCCTTACATTGCAGGGTCATCAAATTCGCAAGAATCATTCCCGGGCGGGCCGCCGAGCGCGAGCACGCCCATGGACGGGTACGGTGGGCAGTACCCAGGGTACCCACCACAACCCAACCAGCCGCAAGGTAACCACACACACACACCGTACACTACACACAACACACACAAACTGTCCCGGAAATACACAATCGACTGACCGGCTGTTTAATAAACGTGTTAGAAGAGCGAGTACACAAAAAACTTGTGTAACCTTTTGTCATTGGTAAATGCTATTATCATATTTGTTTCAAGAGTTTCATCTAAATAGCTGATGAAGCAGCGCGTCTAGTAGCCGGATTATACTTAGATTCTTTCTCAGTATAATACTTCAATTGAGGCCTACTCAAATTGCTCCGATGTTATGGGTACAGAGGCATGGGTAAATAACGCGGCTCGTCACGGGGATATGGATGCGAATCTATATCATGGCGATATCGCAGCGGGAGTGGGTACAAAGCAACACGGGAATCCTTGTAATATTGACAAAAGCATGACAATAATCTGACGGGGGGAGTGCACGCTGCAATCCAACAGCCGCTGGACGCAGTCGACTGGCCACGTCACCCCTCTCTCACAGAATAGTACCTTGAAATGTACTGCATTTACCACTTTATCTTATTTCCCCAATGTACGTACGTGTTTCGGTAGTGAGTGAGCCCATTCACATCCTATCCCTCCCCATTTCCCCTTTCTCCAAATCCATTCCTATATCTCCAAAGGTAGGCAGCGCATCCGTTGGCGTGCCAACGCTTGTCATTTTGGACTAATATTGGCATGTATCACGGATGTCTATGGGCTACAGTATCCACTTACCATCAGGAGGACTGTATGCTCGTCGGCCACCTTAGTCCATAAAAAAATATAGCTGTTTTTATCGTTGTATTTAAACTTTTCACATTAGCGAAAATTGCAACGCACATTAGCGTTGCAATGTTGTCGCGACTTTCAATACCCAATGCGTTCCACCCGTTGTCGCCGCGATTGAGACTACCAATACCCATATTCAAATATCATAGCAATTTGAATAGGCCTTTATATTTATACAATTTTAATGTTGTTCACGTAAGGACCATAATGAACGTTTTAATATCTAAATATTAATTATAATATTTTTAATATTATTTAACATCGGAACTTCACATATTTAGTTTTTAATAAGATTAAGTTTATTTAGTCAGCTAAATTAGCTTTCTTTCAGTAGCTATTCAGTTAGGAAAACGGAGATAACTTTGGTCAGGTCAATATACAGCTTTTCCAAATTCTCATACCACATTCAAGACAATGACCAGAAAATTTCAGTCGATTGTGTGTGAATTTTATAGCATAAAAAGAGCAGTATTTTTATATAAAAAGTATTTCAACAATAAAACTTTTGGCTCACTGTTACAAACTGAAGTATGACGCAACAAACACATTGCATCGTTTGTACGGATGTCTAGTGTAATAGAAGATTAATTGTTTAATAGCTGCACTTGGTGTTCGAGTGCACTACGCCATCTACGCCAAGGCTTGGAAACTGTTTAAATTTTTAAACGTATTTCCTGCCGAAACATTTTGAACTATTTTTTTCGGTGTCATAGTATGATACCGACACACTTACCGACAGAATGCATGTTACATTTAGTATCTTTATATACCGGTATACAAATTAAACATTCAATTTTACTTGTATGTACTTTTTATGTTTACAAATATCATTGTCTCGACTAAGATAAACAGGTTAATTAAGGTATATGAAACATTTGCATATTGGTTTCGTTCCAAACGGTGCCTATATTGTAAACCCTTAACTGGTAATTTTAAACCGGTTCCAAGCCTTGTTTTAAGCTGTACATGAGCTCGATAGAACTAGACGAGAGATAGATCGTGTTTTCGAGACGCTACACGACACATTGTAGCCCTTGCATTTCATGAATGTAGATAATAATATAATGTTCATGTTATTATACCATAGATTTCCAACGTTACTTGACCTTCCGCCCCTAGAAAAAACATACGCATCCCCCTAGATTACATATTTAAGTGAATGAAGGAGGGAAAATGTGCATCCGAAGGCATATCGCCCCCTTGGATCATTTTAACGCTTTTTTGGAATCAAATTGTACTGCCCTCATTCGACAATGTGTCTACTAAATATTTCTGTATGAAAAAGATTTGCCTGGGTTATTAAGGAAGATTAGAGAGTTTTTCCTGTATTTCCTCTTGTAATGTTATGTTTTGCTCCATCCTGAAATGCAAGAACTATAATAAACAGCGCTTGTTCTCTTTATTTGTGCTATTAACTCCATTTTCTAATAATCACAGCTAACAAATCATTTGCTTCTAACTAACCTGAACCGTGATTGTTTTTCGGAGGAATAGAACTTAAACTGATTTGAATTTTGCATATTTGTATATTTTTTATCTGAATTTATTTTTACATTGAATATTCCTCTTAAACAGCGCGTCATACACAATCTGTTTTAAAAATGTGAAATCTTTGTTATAGGCCCAAGAGGGTCATAATGAACGCAATAGAAGACGTGGCCATATATATGACGAATACTTATATTTTAGAGGAAATAAATGTTATTTAGACTTATAAATTCAATAAGTACCTAGACGTGATGGCTGTATAAGATGAAAATATTATTGCCATTAAAAAGTACTGAATATATTATCGTAACATGGGAAATTATTTTTATTACTGAAACCGAGGCGTTTAGAATTCATACCACCACAACACATGTGTGTAGATCTATCAATGACATTTCAAGATGGATGCCGTTAATTATTTTTTCGCTACGTTCATTTAGATTCTTGTCGCACTGTAATTTCTTTACGTTTACATTGTTACAGTCTATTTTTTGTTTCTGGAAAAAAGTTGAATGTCCAGTAACGGGGAAGATAAAATGCAGTATGCAAAAGCGCGGTTAAAATAAGACCTATTGAAATCGTAACGAATTAAATTCGTTGAAGTTTTAAAATTCAATTTGCATCCTATATGTATGCAAAAGACATTTACAATCGTAGGCATCAATGACAAATAAAGGAAGTTCAGTTTATATCAATTAATCTAGGGTCAATCATGGTAATTGGGAACAGGATAATTCAGAATATGCTTTAATTTATTGTGAAACTAGCTGTTACTGGCGACTTTGCTTATACTGACTGAAGGATAAAAACTATCCTTTGTGTAAATCCATTCAACGAACTATACATAATACGTCATATTTGGTAGCGATTCGTTGATTTATTGCACAACGATTAGGTAAGAAACAATTCAGTTTTCGAATTATTAATGTAGCTGTTTGGTAGCGTATCTTTGTTTTCTTTTACGAGTTATTTTATTAGTTACCAAACCTGAAATAACTTAAATCACTTATAAATTAATCTAAACTATCCTATTGTTATTATAAATACAGATATCGCAGTATCCTTATACGAGGGCCACACCGAAAATTTACGATATGAATTTAATAAGAAAGAAATACAACATATAGCCAAAAATCCATTTATTGTTTCTCAAAATATTCTTCGTGAGCGTCAATACACTTTTTCATACGAATAAATCAATTTCCATAACATTTATTCCACTCCTACGTGGTGACCTCGGTAACATGTTTTTCATACTCTTCGACAGCCTTTTCTGGCGATGAAAATCGTTGACAGCGTAATTGTTTCTTACAATTACAATTCTACCAATCAGCATTCACGGTACGACGATTCTCCAAAGCAATAGTAGCCACGTGTCCAGTTTTTCTAAAAAAAAGAAGCGATTATCTGCTTAGCGGCACTTTGCACACGCGCCAGTTCGGCGGGTTCGGCTCAACTTGAAAGACCTAAATGGTCGATTGCTGCTTTGTTTCGGGATCGTACCTGTAAATCTGTTTTGTCACCTGTTACTATATTCCACACCAAATTTGCCACCCCTTCGATGAATCTGGTAAGCATGGCATTGCACCAAGTGACGCGTTCCGTTTTTTGAGCCTTAGTCAAATTGTGTGGGATCGTGTTTGTGTAAGATTAATTGTATCTGACTCATGCCTATGCCTAAGGATGCCCGAATCTCATGGTAGGTCTCATGGTAGCCCGAATCTCCGCTTGTCTGTTGCGATCACGCGGCGCACAGCATCGATGTTTTTGTTGTTGAGAGCGGTGGAGGGCGACCTTCACGAAATTCACGTCAATGAGATTGACAGGATCGCTCTTGAATTCTGCAAACCATCTATAAATTGTCGTCTTGCTTGGTGTTTCATCGCCAAAAGCAGTTTGAAATTTTCAGTGTGACCTATGTAAAGCTAAATATATATATTAAAATATGTATCTATAATATCTGCTAATATCTATATCTTATAAGGATATCTGCTAGGATATCCTATTATTGTTATATAATAATTAGGATAGTTACGCTTACGATGTATGAATCGATTAAAGAATATTCTCAGTTACTCCTTATTTACAATTGAGAATTACCATGATTCATTGTGAATGCGGATAATTCCCGTGGTTGACCCTATATTATAGTGACATGATGGTGTATGACGTGTCGCATACGGGCGCGGTTGTTACAAACTCGTGTGGTTGTAGGCGGCGGGCCGGGCGGCGACAACCTCGCCGCCTCGAACCCGTTCGACGAGCCGCCGGGGCCCCGGAGACCCCCAGGTACTTAACACCTCCTTCACCTCACCATACCACCCATATATATAGAACCTGAAATATGTCGTGGCCTCTTTTGATATCAACAATAATCCTCCTGAATCCGGTCAGTTATCTACATGTTTTAGGTCTTTCATCTTCTCTATTTGTCCTGGTTGGGATACCTAGTCGACCTCAGAGACCATTAAGCAAGTCCACTTCACCCAGTATGGATGGCTATGCTCCATCTCAGTTCGTTCCATAAATACAGGATCTGTTTTGGCTTTTATATAGAGTGCCGCTGATTTTTGCCTTGTGTGCCTCACACAATACCTACAGCCCATGCGCTGCCATTGTCTCAGTCTCTATGCATGCTCTGCATAGAGAACAGTTGGCTGTTCCTATAATATGAAGATGTTTGTTTAATAGACAATGCCCCTTGTGTGTTTCTATCATATTACGTAAACCGTAAGTCGTGAATGTCTGTGGAGATCACAGTCTTGTTCTTACTGTGCCACTGTATTTTCTTGTTCATTTTCAGGAGGCCACGATATATACAAAGCAATATTATAGTAATTCATTCCAATACTATTGTGTAACTAGAGAAACCACTTGAAGCTACCTTTTCAAAGAAGCATGGTTTCAATTGAACTATGTAAGCGTGGAAGAATCTGTGTAGCGCTTTGAGGTTGCAAATGATATGAACACCGTCTACTTATTACCTATATCACTCAATTTTCCTCCCTTCGTCACTTGCTTCTCAGCCAGTTTCGTCAAAAACTGCAAACGTACCAAATTGTAATGATTCATTTTAGTCATCATATACTATACATACACATCTAATTGTCATGCATATGAATTATACGTAAGTTGTATTGGAATGAATTATATGTATGTGAATGGCATGAATTGGCACAGCATGTGCACTAAACAACACATTTCATTCGAAAAACCCCAAATCCTGATTATATTTTTTGCGTTCTTATTTTTCTATGAATAGTTGCTTTATATTTTTTTTCTATCATTAATTGCAGTTTCGTTGTAAACAGTGTTTATAGTTACATTTTTGTACATTTTAGGTTTTGCTTAGTATAACTTATACTTATTAAAAATATATGTACAGCTAATATGGATTATTTTGCATGTAACTTAATGAATAATATATTTTATAAGTGATTGCGATTATAATTATATTTATAACAATGATCTATTTAATGTGTTTTTCTCGTTAATATTGCCATATAACGATATGTACGTGTGTTGCAGGTTACCAGCAGGGTTACGGGTATGAGTACGGATCACCATACCCGTCCAATAGGCCAGTTTACCCACCCTATGGACCAGAGGGTGACAGGTGCGTATATATCTTATTAATAGCATGTGTTGTATCCGAAATTAAACCCTCAATTTAAATAATAAGTGATTTATGTATTTCTAATTAGAACACAACAAACATTACAACCTACACTAGAAACTGTTTACCAAACTTCTGTAATTAGTTCTATCGTTGCATTTGCAATTTAAATCTTCGTTGGGTAGTTTATAAGAATAAAGTATATAAAAATGCTTTTACTTAATGATAATGATGATTTAATGATAGGCCTCTGGCCAAAAATATCCTTTAACCAGTGTTATTTATGAGAAATAAATGAGAATCAAATAATATTGAGTGGGTGGGAAATCGACGGCAGCAAGTTTAAACGTGGGTTGGGTTTAGTTTGGTGACAATAAATACGTTGCCGTTGTGATGATATTCTTAGGGCCTTTTTCACAACCTCACAGTATCCTTAGTAATTTAAAATTATTTATTTTAGTTACTAAATTTTTTATGTAGATCGAGCCCACTAGTCTGTTTTTGAGGTGTGATTGTGTGTCATTGTCCGCAGAGGTTACCCGGCCGGCGGCGCCAGCGGCGGCGAGTACCGATACGGGTATGGCGCGTACCGCGGCGGCGCGCCCGCCGGCACCCCACCGCCCGCCGCGCCATACCCCGAGTACTACCGCCATCCGCACCCACACCCGCACGCGCCCGCATCGCCGCACCCGCCCGTGCAGCACCCGCCGCACCAGCAGCACCAGCAACACCAGCCACACCAGCAACCGCCGCACGAGGTCAGTTCACAATACACATTACTCTAACTTCGTATGACATCAAGTCATCCAGTCGTACATTGGTATGACACATAATTTAACCCGGCCGGTGCCGTCGGCGGCGACAGCGAGTATCGGTACGGGTACGGCGATTATCAGTATGCCGAGTACCGATACGGGTACAGCGCGTACTGCGGCGGCGCGCCGCCCGTACGGTATCCCGAGTACTACCGGCCCCACGAGGTCAGTCGCAACAACAGTACTCTAGTGACACTCATACATACACAAAGTTATACAAAGACGAACGCACTAACCAGATACTAATAAACAAAGGGAATTAAATAAAATTCCCTTTGCTCAATGAAATGGTACAGAATGTGGTTGGTCTTATATAAAAGGATGTTCAGCATTTCGAATACCGGTGTGCAAATGTTAAGATTTAAATAATTATTGCTAAGGTTTCTACTTAAATTTAACGAAATGTAAGAAGTTCATGGAAATTATAATAAACGGAAATTAAAACAAGAGCATCGTGTACTTGTGTGTTGAAAACACAAATAAGTAAAATTGAATTTTAACCATGCTCTTGTTAACAATTGTCTAGACGTGATCAACTGAACTTTTCATCGACATATCGAAATATTAGCTACTATTAATAAATAAATAGTATCGACATCGATAATCAAAAACTAGCCGCATCCCTTTGATGGCATGGATAAGTGAAGATCAAACGAATTTACCAAGTGAAGTTCGATCGAAATTATGTGAGCAATTTCATTCACTTACACGGTAAATTAATATATGAAATAAATTATTATACATTAAACTATTTTACATTTTTGATCTCTGAACATCCCACAATAAGTAAATCGCAACGAATGAAGTTGTGAAACATAATTGAAGATCAATCGAGCTTACCAAGTGAAGATCCATCGAAATTATGTGAGTTGCTTCATTCGACATGATTTATCACAACATCCCGCACCCAAATGGCGCGCGATATCACACGTAGAGTAATGAATGGGGGCGGTAGGAGAAAATGTTGCTAGTATATAAAAAAAGACCCGGAGAAATACCTCTCTTTAAATTACCGTTAATAGGCTAGTGCGTGGGAACGCTACCACAAAGTAAATCGCAAAGAATGAAGCTTCAAAACAATGGATACATAAAATGATCACACTAGTTTCCTTGTACATTGTCATATTTGAATTATTACATTGTATTATTAATATAAAAAACCTACAAAATACAATAGACGTTGGTAAAAGTTATGTGTGACAATACAATTTATATAAATATTTTTATGGAATGATTCGTAGTATTACCAGCCTAAGAATAGATACCACGAGCATGGCTAGCATGTGAGAGAATATTATTATTGTGATGTATGCGAGATTGTGCCTTAATATTATACTTATAATACTTGAGTTATATACTTTAAAAATAGACCAATCGAGCGTTCCAACAAGTACAAACTTCTTTGTAGCTTATTTCATTCAATTGGTGTGGCTATGTGACGCTAACTACAAATATAACGTTGTTGAATAAACCTGTTCACTCTCTTAGTGGGGTTTCAGAGTCATGCGTAATTGCTCACGCATGCCAGTTTGCTTCTCAAGCGATCCCATCCGCATCATATTATTTCATACATATTTTTAGTATCATGCGTACGGTCACAAGAAATATCTGTTGAGACACTATCCTTTATTCTTAATTTTATTGTTATATTACGGTCATGTTTGAGGCGTCCGACTGTGACGTGATATTTTTGAATTATATATTATCTTGTCGATGTTCGTTTAATACTGCCAAATTAAAAATAAAGAATAACGTTTTAACAATTAAATATATCAGGATACGTGACGCGGAATTCCCACGTGGGTCGGAATTCGTGTGCTGAGCGAGCGCCCTGCTTGCGTGAGCGCTCGTACGGACACGTACGTGTCGTACGAGTAGGATGCATGCGGGGTGTACATTCAGAAAGAGTGATAAGTACGTCTGAGGTCACTATCTACTATGGGATATACAAAATTTAAGAATCTATGGTCTTGGTTTTCTTGTTTTGTTTTTTAAAAGTATAATATGAGCAATGAGATCTCTTCGAATATTCATTGGTACACAACTGTACTAACCAGCGTTCCGTACGATACGGAGCGAGCGGCAATGCGTTTGTTACGTAGCGTGAGTTTACACGTCGCATAGTAAACCCGCATGCGGGATCAAATACGCACGACTCTGAAATAGCAGATAGAACAACCTTGAAAGTCACCCTATTGCTATTCACGAATATAATAAAAGTTTGTAATCAAGTGAACGTTCGGGTGGGCAGTGTTATAGTGCATTTAGTTTAGCGAGGTTTCACCTTCAATAACTATTATTATTCATTTATTTATGGATTGTCTATTTGACTGTTTTTAGATTTAACCATCTATAAAATTAATTTACGATACTGAAATCATTCTGAAATCAAAATCCAAATCAATATCTTGAAAAATTACTGTGAAAAGAATCTCCATGTATAATAATGATGTCTCATCTATCACGAGAGTGATAGAGATAGTGTCTCATCACATCCTCACTTTGGGTATTCTTAATTCCATATCTAGCTGATGTTCTAATGAACTTAAAAAAGTATTTTTAATTAATGTGGTTTTCTTGTCATCTCTGATTGTGGATTAAGCCAATAAAACATGTCAATTTCAGGAGCAGTCAATTACTATTTATTATCATAATTACGTCTTAATTAACTATTTCTACACAGCGTGAAAAATTATCGTTAGTGAAAGTGGATCCTTTTATGATTCGCAGACAGATTCAAATGTCTTTTTGTATTCTCTATTTTCTATGTTATTTTAGTTAATTTTATATGAAATTATTTGTATGCATTAAATTTATTTAAAATGCATATTCTTGTGACATTTTAATCTGCAATGTCGATGATTTATCGATTGGATTGAGATAGGAGAGCATTAAAGCGACGTAAATACTGCCACACTAAACACAGATGCAAACTCTAGTGACAATTTCTAATTTTTAATAACTTTTCAAGTATTCGTCTGATTTTAAAGCTGTGCAGTTTACATAAAAGAGTATTGAAATATGGAAAATAATTAAATGAGCAGCAGAAAAAACTAAACCGCCAGCAAAAAATCGATTGCAGCAAATTTAAAAGTGAATTAGGTTTAGTTCTTGTGTGACAATAGTCATAATTTAAAATTATTAACTTCAATTATTCGAAAATAGTTTGTTTTGCTGATCATGATTTGCTGCCCGTTTAAATACAAACTTTTAAATGTAACGCCTACCATCTACCACAATTGGTTTTATACAAGGGGATTATACGAATCTGTTTTATTATAGCAACAGGCTAAAATTTGTGCATAATTCTTGCGGATTTTTTTCCCCAACTTCAGAGTTCCTGGTAGCACTGACTTTGTACGATTTATTAATATCGGGACTTGAAGTGTTTTTTAAAGTTTTTGATTGCAAATTCTACTATGTTCCCTATATCAGGATTTTATGTTTTTCAATTAAGTGTTTCTATACTAGTAATTTAAACTAGGGTCACAGATTGTTCACGCCACGCCGTCGTTTCGCATAAATTCAAAATTGGTTATATAAAGCTGGTTACATTTGGCTCTAAGCGGGTTTATATCGGTTTGCATCTGTGTTGTGCGTGTGCCGTTTGCCCGTTTTCGCGAGTCGCGCAGTGACGGTGTATTGTGGTGTGTAGATGTCAGCGGGCGGACCGGCGGGTAGCCTAATGAGCTCGCAACTCGCGCGGCAGCTGGTGGCGCCGCTGCCGCCCGCGCACCGCCCCTACGTACGGACGCCGTTTGTACCACGCACTCAACACCGCTTCCCATATTGGCGTACCGGTCTCATGCTCACACGCACGCGGACACGACACCCTAAAGCGATAATCGTCCTCTAGCACCCGATCATTTACACAAATAAAAACAAATTACATTGTAGCTCAAAATTCACTATTTATTCATTCACATTTGATCAAACTATCTCATATTTTTAGTTTATGTGAAAGAAGCGACTGTTCTAGACGGAATTTAATTGCGCACTCACATAATTACACATGTTATTCCAACTGTTATTCCTATTTTAACAAAGTAAACGAAGCGCTCTTTCTATTTTTTTGATGTTTGTCCTTAACCATCAAACCATTCTGAGTTTTATCGACTGGACAAACTCTGCATCACTATTTCACTGCGTGACATTTATTGATTAAACGATTTCATATTTTTAGTTCACTTCGAAAATCTAGACGAGTTCTAGACGGAATTTAATTGCGTACTCAGATAATTGCACAAGTTATTCAACTGTCATTCCTATTTTAACGAAGTAAACGAGTAATAAAGTAAACTCTTCAACATTCTTGATATTTGTTCATATTATTTAGGAGATTATTTAGCTGATTTAGGAAAACTTTCAAGACCTTTCTTTAGATACGTGGTTATACGATTGAAGGTAGACGCATAACACTCGCGTGTTCTTGGCTACGTTTTCTATTCGGCGGTTTTATAAATTTCTAAATAAAATACTATTTAAGATTTTTGTATATCGAGTATGTTGCTGTTCATCTTATTCGATCAAATTCGATCAGCGATTGAATATATCGAATAATCGAATGATGATACTTGAAGGACGATTATCGATGTTAGGGAGAAATTCATCCGTGGTTTTGGCTTCATTTTTTCGAATAATAATACCACTCGCTTACAAAATTGAACTGTCACTGTTAATTTTTCTTCTAATTTTTGTTTAACAAAATTTTTGGCTTGCGGTGCGATTAATTGGCTTTTCAATGGTGTCATCGTCAGTTCAAGAACTCGACGTTAAAATTTAATGACTGAGCCGAAACCTTTCCGTTAGACGTTTCAAAATTTAACAAAATAAATTAATGGAAGTGAAGGTTTAGAGTGTGTGGTGGTGGCTTATACGTTGAACTTTTGGTCACTAAATCATTTGCATGCTTCACAGATCATGTTAGCTTAGCTGTAAGTTGAAGTTGTAGCTTTATTTATTATGACACCACTTAGTCGAATACGTTATAAACGATTAATATCGATCACTGCTTCAGCGTCATCGATTTGTATCGTACAGCTCATTCGACAGATTGTCTCCATCATTGTTTTTGATTATAATCACATTTTGGGTTCACGGCCAGTGTAACAACACTTTGTTGCTTTACAACGGATCTCGTAAAAGTGCGACGGCGCATCTGCCTCTAACCAGTCTCGTCTTTTAAAATTTTGTACCATTTCCGAATAATTACCTCCTATTAATTCGAAATTCATAACTAATTATTGAGGCAGATGCGTCGAGTTAAATCTTGGTTAAAATCGGCAGGCTCGAAGTTTCTATATGACTATTTTTTTTAGACTAGTGTAATCAAACGTTAAAGTTAGGGAAGTTCACGTTCCTTTTAATTAATTTCTGAGAAAAATCAAACTGGTTTAGTTCGTATATTATGCCGCTTACTTTACTGAACTAATTGAAGACAACGAAAAGCAAGTCCGATTTGAGTCCATCGATTTTAATAGGACGAATCCGTGTGCCTTAATAAATTACGCTTGTGGTAATCGTTACCTTCGAAATGGTTACAGTACGGCGGCAAACCGCTCGGTCCGGTTGCGGCTGCGAACGCGGGCGCGCCCCGGCGACACCCGGACTTCGCGAAGAACGAGGGCGGGTACTCCGGTACTCCGGGGGGTCCCCCGGCTAACGTGGGGGGCGCGAGGTTTGCCGGCGCGTGGGGGACAGGGTTCCCGCGGGCGCCCCAGCCGCCGTCCCCCGCGGCGCCGTGGCGGCCTCCGCAGGTGGCCACGGCGCCGCCCCCCGCTTGGCCGCACCAGCCTTACCAGCAGCAGGTTTGTAAACAGTCATTTACGGCCTTTATCACCGCCTCCTGATACTTTATCAGAAGGTATCAGAAAAAGGCATTATCAGCCAGATTTCATTGGCATTATCAGATTCTTTGTCAGGAGTAACAGAAAAATAAAATCCTCCTGATACCTTATCAGAAGGCGGTGAGAAAGGCCCTTATTCATGTATAGTTCTGAGATTTAGCTCGCGAACGCTGTATTTATTACCAGCAGCAGGCTAGTAAACATTCATTTAAAATTCTGAAATGTAGCTAGCGAACGCTGTTTCACGGGAAGATGCAACATATGCAGTTATTGTAATTGAATGTAAATCAAGTTAGTTACCATTAAGAGCTGCAGGTTAGTTGTTTGTTTATTCATGTATAGTTCTTATATTTAGCTGGCGAACGCTGTATTTCACGAGAAGATGCAACATACTTATGATAATTCCATCTAAATCAGGTTAGTTATCACTAATAGTAAATTGATTCAAGTAAAGTTCTCAGATATACCTGGCGACCGTTAAATTTCACGGGATGCAACTTTTGAAGTTATAATTCCATCTAAGTCAAGATAATTATCATTTATAGCAGTAGATTAGGAACCATTCCATCTAAATCCTCGCACGTAAAATCACTAATGTACACTGGCTGCGTTTGGTGGATTATGGCCAGAAACTTCCTCGTGATTACTAGAGGAGACCTGTGTCCTGCAGTAGGTTATAGGCTGATATATATATATTGCTTACTGTCTTCATTTGATAATAAATACCAACTAATATAAATCCTTTAGTCCACAATGTCTACTTCCCAAAATGACCACTTTTAGCTTTTGTAGTGAAAATGTCCTTTTCCCAAAATCACCACTTTCAAACTTGTCACTACGCCAATATCTCGTAATGACTATCGTTTTTAAAATGACTAGTTTCCAGAATGTCCGCATTTCGTCATGACCAAATTTTTTGAATATTTAACTTATCTATACATATCTAAACTATCTATCTATACATATATATCTAAACAGTAAAAAAGTTAAGTCTGTACATTGAGTTAATTTAAAGAAATAAAAGTGAGAGGTGATTTTAGAAGCTACAGAACCCAAAACAAAAGTTTTTAGAATTTATGTCTGTATGTTTGTCTGTATGTCTGTTTGTTACAGCATCACGTAAAAACGACTGAATGGATTTGATCGGGTTTTTACTAATGTATAACAGTGTTCAGAAGGAAAACTGATGTATGTATTATCTTCATATGACATGATAGAGGATAATAAAAACTTTCTTGAAGAGCTCTATGTCGTGGACTCAGTACTCTACCAACTACGGTTACAGCTACTGTTTTGTGAAGCAGAATGAACAACGAAAGAATCAGTTTAGGTGCATAGAAATGTACCTAAGCATACTATGGAATAAATACACTATTGGAAAAGATTTTATACAGATTTTGGACACTAGCCAAGATTCATTGTTTTCGGTTGACTTTCTTGGGCATGCTGACAAAAAGATATTTGCGAGGGCAAAAATATGGGTATATATCAAGAATAGCACTAAATGTCAATCGCCACTTCCTAGTAGTGATACAGTCCATGCTCTGATGGTCTGATGATACGGTATGATACTCTCACAAGCCGTTTAGCCCCCCAGAGAGATATTCCGTTTTTTCTACTAGATATATCTGATTACAAAGAGTATCTATACAGGGAACACTGTCTGGTTTGATGCCAATTAAAACTGACTATCTATACATAAAAACAACACATTCCAAATTCGAATTTCTTGTTGTTTAAAACCTAAAGTTTCTTTTAATAGACTTCAAATGGCGATTGCAGATAAGTGCCCTTCTAAGGCAATTATGTATTGTTGATACAATGAATTTAAACGTGGTCGACTAAGTTTGGCTGACGAAAAAAGAAGCGGTCGCCCTTTAATGGCTGTTACGGAAGGGAGGATGGAAATGAAATGGTTTAAGGGAGAAAAGCCATCATGAAAATTCAAGGTTCGCCCATCGATCGGCAAGTTGATGACAACCAATTTTTGGCATGTGGAAGGGATTCTATTCATAGATTACCTGACAAAAATACTACGATGAATATTGCTTACTATTGTTACTTACTTGTTAGACCAACTGTGAACCGTGATAAAAGAAAAAAGAGGCAAACTCCATAAAGGAGTCATGATTTCGCACGACACTTCTCCAATCCACACGGCTCTAACTGCGCAAGGTCGGCTTTAATTATAAATTAAAAACAGCTTCACAGAAACCAATCATCTGCCTTATAGTCCAGACTTGGCTCACTGCGAATATTTTCTGTTTAGGAATTGGAAGAATAAATTAAGGGACTCACATTTTCGACTGATAAGATGAAGGCCGTTGTGAATGATCATTAGGACGAACAAACGAAAGAATATCTTTTTAATGGTTTGATGTCACTTATTGACAAATGTAACAATGTATTGGATGTGGGAGATTACCTCCCACATCCAAACTTACAAACTTTACCTCTTTATAATATTAGTATAGATTCACACGAGTAAAATCTAAAACTTTGAACTGTTCGATATGTCGACAGAATAAATAGATCTTTCTTAATGTCTCTTTAACTTTTAATCTAATAACGTTGGTGGCCTGTAAATGTTTACTGATCTGTTTTTAAATTTAATTTAATTAATAATTTAAATTTGTTTTTCTCATTTGTAAAATTTGTGTCCGCAGGGCTCAGCGCCGGGCCCGGCTCCGGGGCAGATAAAACGCGAACTGACGTTTCCAGCGGAGTGCGTAGAAGCGGCCGTGCCCGTGGGTGATAAAAGGCGACGGCTTACCAAAACCGACGTCGCGCCTGTCGACGCCTGGCGCATCATCATGGCGCTCAAATCTGGACAATTGGCGGAGACGTGCTGGGCGCTAGACATACTCAACATTCTTCTCTTCGATGACAACTGTGTCGGATACTTCGGCCTCCAGCACATGCCGGGCCTGCTCGATTTACTGCTTGAGCTCTTCTCGAAAAGCCTCAGCGACGTTTTCGACGCGCCCATGCAAGAAAACGAGCCCTGGTACGCGCGGCCGTCATCCCCCGAACCGCCTTCAAAAGCCAAGCGGAAAGCGGACCCGCCCGACCCTAGTGACAGAGTTAAATTGCTTTCCGGCGAGAATTACACATACGAAACTCGCCGGCGGCAGCCTGTCACCGTCAGACAGGATGACGAGTTGTTCGCGCCCGACGACTGTGAATCCGACGGTGAACATGTGGAGGACGTATTAGAACCCTGGCAGTTCGGAGGCGACGTTACAGGCGTCACTCATGTGATGCCTTGCTTCCGCGGCGAATTTGTACATCTACCCTTCGTGAAAGTATTACCGGGCGAGAGACCGCCCTCGCCGCCCACGCCGCCCGCCAAGCAGGAAATCGACTCTCCCCGGCCTGAGCCAGATGTTAAACCAGAGCCGTCGGCACCCCCTGACGCCGATCGAGACAATTTAGAGGCAGAACCTATGGACATAGAGCCAGAGCGGAAACCGATGCTACTCATCCGCGACCCGGCCGGCGTGCTCAAGCGGCGGCGCATCGAGGACTACGAAGACGAGTGCTATACACGCGACGAGCCTAGTTTGAACCTCGTTAATGAGACTCGCGACTCGCTTTCGAAACGTTGCATCGCTTTATCGAACATTTTACGTGGGCTGACATTCGTGCCTGGTAATGAAGTGGAGTTTTCCCGGTCGGGCGCGTTTCTAGCACTCGCCGGCAAGTTGCTGCTATTGCACCATGAACACTCGCCGAGGGCGGCTCGCGCGCGAGCGTATGAGCGAGCGGCGAGGGACGAAGCGGACGCGGACGCGTGTTGCTCTAGTTTAAAGGGCGAAAGTGAATGGTGGTGGGACACATTGGCGCAATTACGCGAGGACGTGCTCGTATGCTGTGCTAATATCGCCGGAGGTGTTGAGTTATCCGGGCAGCCGGAGGCAGTCGCGCGGCCGTTGCTAGACGGGTTATTGCACTGGAGTGTTTGTCCGGCGGCAGTAGCGGGCGACGCGCCATCCGCGGCCGCCGCTAGCTCGCCACTATCACCGCGACGACTCGCGCTGGAAGCGCTTTGCAAGTTGTGCGTGACAGACGCGAATGTGGACTTAGTGCTGGCGACGCCGCCGCGCGGGCGCATCGCGGCGCTATGCGCCGGTCTAGCGCGCGACTTATGCCGGCCCGAGCGACCAGTAGTACGCGAGTTCGCGGTGAACTTATTGCACTATGTAGCGGGAGCGGGATGCGCGGCGGCGCGCGAAGTGGCCCTACATGCTCCCGCGGTAGCGCAACTAGTTGCGTTCATCGAGCGCGCTGAGCAGACAGCGCTTGGCGTAGCAAACCAGCACGGCGTAGCAGCGCTTCGAGACAACCCCGACGCGATGGGCACTTCGCTCGACATGCTACGCCGGGCCGCCGCTACACTGCTACGACTCGCCGAGCATCCAGAAAACCGCCCGCTGATACGCCGTCACGAGCGACGACTCCTCTCGCTAGTTATGAGCCAAATCCTCGACCAGAAAGTAGCGCATGAGCTCGCCGACGTGCTCTACCAGTGCAGCCACCAGCGCGCCGACCCATGAGACTGATACGGTGATCACGGTGACCACGGTGAACAGCTAGTGTACTAGTGGCTAGTGTACATACCGACCGCCCGCGCGGTCCCCCGAGTGTTTACAACACCTGTACAATCCGTTTTTGTTATTTATGTCAATGATGATTTATTTACAATGTCAATGTGCTATAATCGATTTCTATTGTTCGATTGAGAAGAGATGTATTATAAACGCGTAATTTTGATTTTTATAATAAAATGGGACTTGAATCTGTTTATTGGTTTTATGATGGAGATTTTTATACCGGAGTACCTTTAGCGCCTTTGTCTATAAGAGATCGTAGTGTGAGGAGCTTATGTGGGTGGATAAGTTTAATTAAGTTTAATGTGAATTATTACAATAATCTATAATATATTGAAATTGAATCTGATTTTTATTTACTTTTACGAATTGGCTTTTTATAGTTAAACCTTAAATTCAATATGTTAGGAAATATTTGAATAGCTCTCAACATATAAATGTCTGGGGAAACACATTACAAAAATAAGTTTAGTAAGCTCTAATACTATTTGAAACCTAAGAACACTTCTACAACGGTTTACTTGATTTTTGTGCAACTGCTGATCTTATTCGCAGTTCCATATCCGAATTTATTACCCTTTGCACTGTTGAAAGTTTTCCTGGAACAAAGGCTTACCGAATTTTTTATCAAAATCAGTCAAACGCTTTTTGAGAACCTAGGAGGGTTCTATAAAAGCAAAAAAAAAATTTTTTTTCAGACAATCGGATTTTAAGTAAGCGAAGACACGGTTTTGTTTAGCACAGCCTACCGATCGTTCGCGTGATTACAAGCTTTTTCCGCTCGTAAACGAATTCCTATGATTAATTTTAAAGTTTATTTTCGTTGCTCTGACTCGTGTCGCGTCGCAACCTGTTACTTTCAACATTTTCAGTGTCGCAGCCACCTGAAAAGGCAAAAATTGAGGAAGGAACCTCTCGACCCCTTTACTACTATCCTAATTTTGTTTTTTACCATTTAACATTTGATTATAATTAATTAATTAAGCAACAAACTAGTTTTTCGTACATAAGTACTTAAATTTTTCCTGACCATCTGCAATCCCCCTGTATATGCGATCGCGAACCCCAGGTTGATAAAATGCTCTATCTGAATGAATAGGTTGACTTTGCAACGTTATATTTGCGGTTGGCGTTACCTAACCCCTTACTGAATAAGTTTATAATAAGTTTCAAAGGAGTTTATATTTGTGTGGGGTCAATTTCTTGTCATTTGGTTCTTAGTTCGTGTGATCAAATACGTCATTTGATCTGAAATTTGTATTTAGTTCAAATTTTATTTCAATATTCGGTTTACTAACACATTTAAATAATTGTAATTGGTTCAATTTTTATTTTTCCAAAAATCAATAGTTATACATATTTTCCAAAAAGTTTCAGTGAGTCTAGTTAACTTAAAACGAGCTTGATGACAGACGAATTGACGCTGACTAATTTTCCTCGCCAGACATGAAATTGACCCTTAGTGCGAAAGCTGGATTGGCCGATACTTCACCAAAATACGTATTGATATGACAGAATATTTGAGGAGCTATCGTTATCTTTGTCACTCGCGCGTGAATGTACATACCTAATAACATTTCGATTTTTAGTATCCTTATTTTTAGTTTTTGTTATTAAAAGTAAATTCCCTTCCTGGCCTCCGCGGGAAAAGTGTCGCATGTGACTTCCTATCAAGCAGTCATGTCGCACGCTATCTATTTTAGCGGTAGGTACACCTTTTTTCTTTGATATAAATGTATTCGATCGTTTTTACCTTTGTTTGAATTGAATCTGTTGTGTTTGATTCCAATATCTTGACCATCTCATAAGATTTTAACCATCTATGCGTTTGTTCAAACCGTTTGACCATTTTAAGAGTTTCAGTTAAAGTAAGGCTGGCAGCATAGACACATGTCAGGTTCAGAAGAATTTCTGCATTCAACTTTTCATAGAACTGTCATCTTTCACTTTTATCCTTGTATTTTGGCTAACCATTTTATTAAAAAAATCTTTTCGTATTAATGTGGAAATAGTTCAGCAATTTATCAGTGATGAAAGCTATAAGGAATATTATATTAATAGGATTATAATTGTAATGTCGTCATTCGACTACCAATGATGGAGTGTCAGTCGACCAATAGTAAAACCTTGTTAAATGTTTTCGATGCATCAAAACGCAATCGTACTAGAAAAAAGGACACCGTGGAAGACCACTCTTGTGCCACCGATGAATCAGTAACAAGCGTGAGTATCAACATGTTGCCTAAAATACTCGTACGTTTAGGCCGCTATTACACTATGGCCCCGGCCACATCTAGGTCGCTGTCAGCGGGATTATTACAAGTCTTAAGTAGGGTGTGTGTAAAAACGATATTGTCTTGATTTGGTTCATACTAGTACAGCGCTTACAGACAGTGGCTTACTGTACGCCAACTGCGAAAAAGTAAGCGCCTAGAGACCGTCTCTATTATATTTAGTAGACCTAGACCATGTTGTGAAATATAGTACCTTCAACATAGACTAGTACTGACTATTAATAAGTTTCTTTTTTAAAAATTTCAAAATAAAATATGTCCTATATTAGACACGGACAATGTAGCTTCCTAGTTGTGAAAAAACTTTTAAAATCGGTTCAGTAGTTCCAGAGATTACCCCCAACATACCTACAAACACAATTTTAGTATAGAAGTATAGATTACGCACAGTGTAATGGCCGACTGTCTGCTTAATGTCATAATGAAAAAATCATACGCTATCAGATTGTATTCCGCTGACTGTGACCTAGATATGACCTTAAGATCTTTAGTCATATTTCATGTACATTGCGTAATTAAAATAAACATTCCTCTTCGGCCTCCTTTCCACTATCAGTCAATCATAACGATCATTTTGTGTGAGACAGTATGGCCTCTACTCGAACCATTGCCTTTTGGAGAGTAATTAACCAATGAGTAATGTATGTGAAATATTATCAAATATCTTCGTGGCTACAGTAAGAAGCCTAGACCACACTGATTATATTTAGGTTACTGCTACAATTAGCATAGGTTCAAAATCATAACTGAGTTTACACTGAAGTCTCATCTGCGTCTATTTTCCTTATAATATTTTCCTTTTGGGGCGATAAACACTAATGTGACGTATAACTGCTTTTAAACCCTATCGTCTTCATCCTAGATAAATTTTGTTTTGAAAAGTGAAAGAGGGAAAAGGGTTCTTTTACAGAGGATACAATAATTAGCCTCACAAGAAAGTCGACGAATAGGTAGTGCAAGGCTATAATCTAATTACGTACATCTACAGGTTTGTCAAACACGCGTCCGTCGAGTGGAGTCGGCTAAAGGAAGTTTCCAAAATGTGTCTGCTGCAGATGCCTTGAACACCACTCTTGAAATGGACGCTGGCAAAAGGTTACAATGACATAATTTTAAAATATATTCTTATTAGCTTATTAGCATACCATACCATTTGTTTGTGTCTCTCCACTGCTGAATATAGCCCTCCCAATTACCTTTACCACATATGGTCTTCTGCTCTTCTCATCCAGCCACTACCGCCTACTTTTTTCGTCATTAGTCCATCTGGCCAGAGTGCGTCCCACTACGTTTCTCGATGCGCGGTCTCAATTCGTATCCTCGTCCCCCCATCGGTTATCGCTTCTGCGGTAGATATGGTCTACTGGTATGCGGTTGTAGACACCAGAGGTGAGAATTACGTAATAATATTCACCGTTACACAAGCGGTAGAACACGCAGGGCGCTACGCAACGTCTCTCCATAGGCAGCCAACGGTGGATTTAAAGTGGCATTGGGGTTAAGTGAACATTTAGCTTAAATATTATTTTTTGCAGTCTGCCTATTTATTAGGTATAAATAAATAGGTATTTTTACTTTAGGGAGCGGGATAGCAGCCCATCGATGTCGCAGTCACCGAACGGCGCACATTGGAAGTCACGCTCGTCACAAGCTCGAGCGCTTAGGCGAACGACGTATGTTTTATAAACCTATCTCATAGATACATTATTCTTTATTATTACATTACTATACACATGTATTATTATCAATCAAGAGGTTGGTTTCAGTTAAGACTATTTTATAATAGGAATATACATTTTCTATTGATTTTAGAAATGTATACCAATAACTGTCCACAATTAAAACAGGGTCTTAACATATAACATCTCTATTATAAAGTACAATGCATTACCGTGTTCTGTACATGTATAGTGCCAATGGGTCACGGAGGACCTGTCCGTTTATATGGACATGGAAAGGGAGCGCAGGCCACTGATGGTGAGATGTAATATGTTAGCTCGCAGATTTGCACGTTACTCAGGTTAAAATAACACTATTCAAGATATACTGCCAGTCTTTTTATACGTGCAATCTGTGGGTCAATTACACGCAAACATCGTTTAGTGACCTGCGTATCCAATACAACAACGCGTTCGGGGTATTGTTGGGGACGCCGCGCTACTGTGCCGCATATTCGCGAACGCTCGTACCGACGATTTCTTTGCCATATTGCGATAAGAATAGCGTGACTGATGTGTAGGGTGTGGGGCAGCGCTGACACGCTGTTGAGGATCGTTGTGGAGTGGGTGGATGGCCCCTATATTTAAACATTGGGTGGAGTCGCACGTTGCATCGTACAATAAGTGACGGGCGGCGACAGCCAGTGCTAATAATGTTATATATATAAAATTAGTAATACAATCTTAACAATAACTACTGACGTAGTCTATAAGTTAAAATTGTTACTAACACTATAGATAGAATGATAATATGGATCCTGTAATCCGAAATAAATGGATGAGTGTCCGACCGAGCCTCGAACCCGAGACCCTCCGCGTGCAAAGAGATGATTCAGCTGTGATTAGCGTGATTAAGCTGTGTTAAACTTATAAGAGCTTTGACCGTTTTGTATGAAGTCAAATATTGCATTTAGTAGATATAGTTACTAAATACTTTTCGTTTTATTGACGTTTTATATCGCAGGCGAGACGGTGTATCTCTAGCTCTGAAAGCGGGACTTTTGTCTAATTCGCGCTCAGTATCCCCTCTTCAAGTAAGTGTAAAAATTATGAATCAGTGTAAACTAAGCCTTCCACACAACCTTAAGCTCCTTTTGTCACAAAACGTCCCATTCGTAAAATGTCACACTTAAAGAAACGTCACGTTCGCAAAACGGACATTTCGCTAACCGTCCCCTTCGTAAAAAAATGTAACGTGCGTTTCGCAAATAAGTTTTGCGAACGAGATGTTTTATGAAAGGGACGTTCTGCGATAAAAAGCTCAAGCTGTATAGAGAAAAAGCAGTAGTAGTTTTTTCAGGGCACAAATGGTAGACAATTTTATGGTGGTGGTTTACTGTTACCTAATTGTGTCCCCGGTAACAGAACACCAGTAATGTATAGCTGTACTACCGAGTACTGACCTTTTGATCCCAGCATAAAGAAATCGGGTTACTTATTTTCAGGTAGGTAGTTGAATCAGATAACTACCTTCCACCATCGCAATCGTCCTTCCAACCAGAGCCGCAGATAAAGAGACAAACCGATTAAATGATAACAACAATTTCTAAAATTATTGGTACACTTCTTGCCAGTCGATACACCAGGTTATTGCTGGAGAAATTTATTTAATGGTAACTGTGACGAAAAAAGACCGGGCTAGATAGAGGTAGATCGGAATATTTTCTGTGCCCCTTTAAATCTGACGTCTGAGGCAACTATTCTACTTCTCGGGTCTCTTTCCTTCTCACGAGGCTTCGAGAGCAGGAGTAGTAGCGAGCGACGAGCTATTTACGGCAGGTAGAGGCGACCACAGAGTAGTACTCGTACGACCGCGCGGTGGCGCGTTCATTGTACTTAATTGTGCGATAATGGAGGAAAGCCATAGTTGAAGCATGCCCAGCTCGTCACTGTTTTAGAAAGTTTGACTCCGTGATTGGTGGTTTATTACTAATTAGACCGCTTTTTCTTCACAACAGTACACTTTCAGCATGGTTGAAAGCGTAGTAATTGCAATCGTTTTATACACAGAACATTGATGTCACTGCGGTCAATAACGGGTCTCAAGATCAGGACTCTTACATTTATGCGTTCTTAGAGGAAGCTATTAAAAAAGACAAAAAGAAGTAAGTCAGTTTTAATAAATATTTATCTTTCTATTAGCTTCTTTCCTGCTTGAAAATAGGGAGGTATCTCCCAAGACACTATCTCCCGCTGTTTTCTTCCCACCATTACGGGCAATTATTGTATTAAATAAATAATAATATTCATAACATAAAAGTAATTATGATTAGAAATTATGTTGATAAAGAGACATTGTAATTAATTATAACAGAGCTCATTACAGAGTTCCTTTTAAATGTGTAGATAAAGCTACTAATCCTCACGTAATTAGTAATTCGAGGGAAGGCGCATCCTCTCACAGAACAATGTCCATCTCGTCATGTGGATATTACAAAGGGATAAGGAGTATCATATACCTGTGTTTATTGTAAGCACCTTACTGGATTTTTCAATGCATTCATTGCCTATACTACGGTGCCTGAAAACAAAAGTCTACCTACTATTATGACATACGGTGTGGAAAAGTGAACCCTGACAATGGGCGTGATCCACAAAAATCGATTATGATCGAGAAATGGCTATTGAGTTTGATGACTCATGAATTTTTTTTAATGGGTACGATCCGCAGCGAAAAATATCATAAAAATATCAAAATCATCAACTTAGCTTAAGTACCTAATTAATGGGAAATTAGCAGGTAACATTTGTCTCAAGGACAATAGGATAGAGGAGCCCTCGAGTAAAGACCGCGTACTTTGGACGCCCTTCGATGGATTGATGACTTAAGGAAGTCACCGGTAGTAATTAGATAAGAATAACGGAAGATCGAGTGTGGTGTTGTGCCTTGGGACAGCTTTATATCTAAACAGTGAAAATACATAGGAATACTGGATTTCTAAGTCTGCTTCACATTCACGCCCTGAAGACCCGCGAAAACGTGAGTATTGGTTTTTACGAATGATCGCGCTAATAATAGTGCGTGGAGTACCTAAACATTTTGACAATATCGTGTTAGGCTTCCTTTCTCTGTTAAGTTGAACGAATAATAAATTCTTTCTTTCTTTCTTTTACTCACAGGATCCCATCCGTTCCGCTGATACGATATTTGAACGCATTCGATCTCTGTAACCAATAACTGCGTGTGTATGAAGAATACACGCACGGCCATTGGTTACAGAGATCGAATGTGTTCAAATATCGTATCGGCAGAACGAAGTATGATCCTGTGGGTAAAGGTCTTGAATACAACTGACAAAATCCCTTGCGTAAAAGAGAAGTATGAGAGATCCCGTAGCAATTTCACTGTGAGTGTGGAGTCCGCTACAAAATGTTGTTTGTTTTAAAAGACAACGCCACTCCCATCACCACGAGGAGCGCCGGAAAAGCCACGATTGCGACGACAACCATCGCCACCACCGCCGACGCAGGGATGATCTACCGTCCAGGGAACACAACACGTATGTCTATAATTAGTCAATTACATTAGTTTGCAAATATTTTTTCTTTTAAAAACTAAACTTATTGTTTTTACTTTGTCTGCCTTCTTATCACGAAAATAATATTACATAATTTTTATCACGTAATTTTTTTTTCTTTTCAGAAGTCATAAAGAAAAGTCACGATCGCCATCACTGATCGATCAAACTATGCTACTTGAAACTTTTGCTAAGTTGTGTGCGCAGCTGTCTGAGAAAACTACACACAACGACAATAATATTAAGAAAGTGGTAAAGTTTTAAACTGACTCTTAAATTTATATTATTTTTTACAGTTTAAAACTATAATAACTTTTAGATATTACTCGGCGTTGGGACAGGAGTCCAAGTGGTTGCTATCAATATCAGTTGCACCTTATGTAACTTTTGCATAAAATGATTACTTTTTCCAGTTACGGACTCTAAGTCACAAATCTTTACAATGCGAGGATCTATCAACGCAGCACACAAACGACAATCACAATCCCGTTAAACACGGGCATTCTCGAGAAAACATGCCGACCATAGTGCAGTCCAGAGTGAATGAAAACTTCCGCAGCAGGGTCCGCAGTCACGACAACATAATCGCTTCAAACGCATATGTAGAAGTAAGCAGAGCAGAAAAATGTGATTGTCGCAGTCTTTACAATAAAGAGAATACAAAATATATGAGTTCTTTAGATACAGTAAGATCAAAGATGTATACATCTGATAGACACATGAATTTGGAACCAGAGAAATCGCGGATGCATGCCATCGACAAAGAAGATCTTAAATATATGAGCAATGTAGACTCATCTAGATTAAGAACGCAGAATATAGATCGACATAGATATCGCGACTATTCCCCAGAACCTCTCCCTATTAAAAACTCCGTTACTAACTATAGACCGCGAATCCCCGACCAAAGAGATTATTACGATGAACATAGGGAAAAATGTAGATATGACGATGACAAAAGGGGGCACTACGAGCAGAAGACAAGTAGGAGTTTTGACGTTCAAAGAGATGGCTACGTAGAGAGAATTGAGAGAAGTGCCAGAAGCGAAACTGTTAAGGATAGGAATTTCGATAGAAATAACGATGAGAGATATCAGAGACACGAGGTGCAGGAGGCAAGGGATAAATACTACGACGAAAGGCCGCTGGAACGCCGTGAGAATAATTACACTTTGTCGAATAAAGACAGGCGTTTGAAGAGAAACTTGGAGCGTTTTGACAGAAATTCCATAGTCTCGAAAGATGATGATTATCGAGATAGATATTCAGAACGAGAAAGAGATTCTGGGCTAAGTGTGGCTGATGGTGAGACAAGTACCTTAAGTGGAAGGAGCAACTGCTTGAAAGTAGTAAAGGTAAAAATACTTCCTATCCTAAAATGCTACGTGTCTTAAAATTTTTTTTTTTTCTGTGATATGATTTCTGGTAATGATTTTATATTTACAGCAAGAGATCGCGGAGCAACGGGAGGCCATGGACAAGATGATGAAGTTATGGAAGGAACTCATGCGATGTTTCAAGGGAATTCAATCCCAAGGACCGGATAAAGATAATAATGTAATGAAAAATTTGTTCTAAAATGGGTTCTGTTTTAAAAAGTATATATTATAATAATTGCAGAGGAGCTTGTCTGCAAACTATTAGCTGACAGATTTTTATTGAATACTATCTTCTATAGATTGAATACTATCTTCTATAGACATTGACGATACATAACTCCATCAGTCAAAGGTGGTGATCGTTGACATGTGCTGCTTGGAGATTTAGCAAGGAACGGAACATGAGATACTTGAATGTTCCCCTATTTCGGGCCTCTAATCGTTGTCGCTTCTGTCAACTTAATTAATATAGTTTAATGTTCTTTTTAAGGAGTCAGCGGCAAATGCCCGCGATTCAGCGGCTGCGCAGCTTCGTTTATGGCGCGAGTGCATGCGACGGTATGAGACTGTCGCAAGAGACGTTGGCGACACGGACGCCAGGCTTATGGTATAATCACAATAATGCGTACTCCTCTTCAACGATGCCATCGTTTTTCCAACAGAAACGGTGCCGCCATTAAGAGACGATGGAATTATTTTCGTGTTAGTCGTTGTGAAGTTTCCAGGGATAAACAAACTGGAGGGAGGGTTTACAAAATTCGAAAGTATTATATTTCCAAAATTTGTAAGTAGTTCAGTATAAAATTCGTGTGTATAAAATCCCCAATGTGTAAAATTCGTTTATTGACAGGAGGAAATAAACAAGCAGCGTTCAGAGATGTCGGAGATGGCGAGCATGTGGCAGGAGTGCCTGCAGCGGTACCGCGACATGAGCAACGACTTCAACAGCCTCAAACAGAAGGTAGCTAATTAAGGAAAGAATTGCAGTAACCTCTCTGGTAAAAATTCTTCAGATAATGTTACCATTGAAGGATGATAGATTATAGCGTAGACATTTGTTGGATATACAGTGTGGAGTCTATTATAGAACGTTATTTAATGTCCTATAAAATGCAGTTTTACTCTGTATAGGTGAATTCACTGAAAGTCAATTAAGTAACACGCGGGAAGAGAACGGTGACTGCCGAGTTTAGGACCCAATAATCTGTATAATGAAAAAGCTTATCAAACAATCGAAACACCGCATCATCCTGTGCCATACATTGTGTTGTGACTATATTCCATTTGGTGTTATCAGTTAAATACCACGGATTGGCAAGCGTAGTATGGAATACCCTTACTACAGGAACCGTTAGTAGGTCCATACGAAAAGTGGAAGATCGTGTGTGGTGGCGAGTCATGGGAGAGATTTAATAGCCCGTAGTGGAGAGACATTGTACATACTCATAGATAGTGGTCCGCGGCACAAGGAGCACAGTACTCCGCGATATACAACGTGTCACCGAACTAACGAATAACGCGAAATAACGAAATGAAATAACGCAAACACGTCAACTAATTTAAAATATATAAAACCGTTCTAGAGAAACATAAAATTAATTTAGGGAATAACTCAAAAGTTACAAACATGTAAGGTTTTTTTGTTCTATCTAAAACGTTGGTAGCTCTCAATACTCAGTACAGAGTAATGACCGGGCGCGGCGACCGCCAATGGCGCAGCTCATTGATTGCGTAACTGCGCCTAGAATAAAAGACATCTATGCTAGAAGTTAACAGCAAGTTATGAGAAAGAAAACCTAAAAATTGGTAGAATCGATACTGAATAATTTATTTTTAGCTTTTCTGTTGTTTCAGTGACGTTGTATATGGCATGTCGTTAATGAGGAAAAAAACGACTATTTTCATCAATGCAGTGTTGTCTCTTAATCTTCAATCATCTATTTCTCATTACAATGTGCTATAAAACGTATAATAATGTAAAATAGAAGGTAAGGTAGTTTGTGGATAGTGATTAATGTGCTATTGGATGAACAGTTGGCTACTTCGGAGAGTCCGAGCCGGCACGCACCGCCGCTGCTGGTGTGTGCTGAAGGCGAGGGCACCCTCACCGCGCCGGCCGCGCCCTCCTACCGCGTACCAACCAATTATCCACCGGTATGTAAGAATCGGCAAGCTGAGGTGGGTAAGGCCATATATGCCGCAGGACCGATAGCCGATGGGAGAGATGAGTCCTCGAATGGAGGCTACGTATCGGGAAGCGCAACGTTGGGCACCCCCGGCTAGCTGGACTGGCGACTTGAAGAAAGTAGCCGGCAGTGACTGAATGAGAAGAGCAGAAGACCGTGTGTAGTGGCTGTTCGGTGGTCTGTATCTGGCAGTGGAAAGACTCACGTTATTGGTATGGTATAGTATGTATATAGAAGTATTATTATTATCCATCGATCCGTACAGGATCCGCGTGGTGAATTACGACTTGAACCTCTTGGAGCATCAAGTGCTCAAGAGGCGGCAAGGGGAGGCCTGTGTACTGCAATTAGGACATTATAGGCTGATAGAAGTATATGATATACACATTAATATCATAAGTTTGAAAGTGTTTGCTTGTTTATTACGTCTTCACGACTAAACTACAAAACCGATTTTAATTAAATTTAGCAGAGAAGTAGTCTGAAATCTGGAGAAAGACATAGAATACTTTTTATCCCAGAAAGTGGATTAGTTTTTCGATGGGGAGCTGCAGATAAAAGCTAGTTCTAGTATCACCACGGCTATCTTCGAATTATCATCGAGGATCGTGATAGCACAAGGTATACGAGTATATTCTCGATTCACATTCGTGAGTTCGGACTCACGCATTTTTCAATAATCACTAGCGCGGCGGTGACGAAAATCCTCGTCAGGAAGGAGGTGTTGGTCAGAGATTGTCCAAGAATTTTAAAAAATCCTTCCTTCCGGCTTCCTTATTTTACCTATATTAGGGTGAAAACGTAAAGTAAGGCAGCTGCTGTTCGGTAGTCAGATCTTGATAAAATAAAAAAACTGTTTTCTTTATACTTATACCCAAATTGTCCGAGCGCTTTGTCGGAGCGGGTTCTAGACGCGCTCACCTGCTTTTATTATGAACTGTACAGCAGTATAATCAAATTATAGAGACATGGTTTTTGCATATGTGTGAGGGCGGTGTGGCGACATCATTCCGAAGATAGTGATGCTGATGTTGTAGATGATACCGCAATATCGTAGATGATAAAGTATCGAAGAAACCATTTAAAATTATATTATCCAAGTACTTATTCAAATAAAATATGATTCTTCTATATTAAAAACCGTGTTTCGATTATTTAACATTATTTCGCTCCGGGTCATAATGTCCTCTTCGTAAATTATGTCTTCCCACGAGTAAAAGTGTTTCCTAAATTGTAGTCTTCTGAAAATGTCCTAAATATTTTGGAAAGCGTACATGTTAAGTAGAGGATATTATGACCAGGAGCGCTGTATTCAATGTTCTTTGTGTTCCTATCCCAATTCTTCCGAAATGTCCTAGCATTTGAGTGATTCCCTCGTCAGATGCCACCAATGGCAGGCTACCCGGGCGTGGCGGGTTCTCCGCTGCGGCAACGTGCGTCCGCTCCGCCCGCACCGCCTCCGTGGTGGTGGTGCGGCGAGGAGGCACGCGTCTCGCCGCGTCGCCGCTCCTCGCCGGAGTCCCTCCGCTCGCGCGACCGCGACCGCGACCACAGGCATCGACACAAGGAGAGAGATCGGGGTACGACCAGCCAAGTTATTTTTACTTTATTTGGCCATTACGGAACAAGGATAGCGGAACGTACCACGCTCCACGTTAAATGTGTATATAGTACACGAGAATGTCGCTTTGTAATCACTATTTTATGGACTTGGTATCGTCGTCCCCGTTGACATGAGTCGGAACAAAGTTTTGTGTTCGAATTCGCGTCATCCCCACTGTAGTTGGTAACAAAATAAAAAATCAGCAAATGAGCGTAAAAGAATGTCGGATGTTATTTACTACTAAAATAATGACTATTCTAATTTTTTTTTATTATTCTGGACTTATTTTAGGTTATTTCGTAATAAATATAGTGGGGACAACGAAAATTCAAATAATTATTATATGTCTACAGTTCCCGTTGTTTTGTATTTTATACCAAACCTTTTTTATGTCATTCCTCTTGATCCTACAGGATTGTCAGACTGCTCGGACTACGCGTAGTTTATTCATTCATTAAAACATTATTGTTAGCGACTGCACATTTTTTTTGGCAGTCTGGCCAAGAGGAAATAATGCAAAATAATCTAAATTTTTAGGATCAGATCTGTTGGGTCAAGTGGAAAATAAACTACGCGTAATCGGACTAGTCTGACAATTCTGATTCCAGTCGAACTAAGTGGAATTACAGTTATCATTTATTTGATACACTAGTAACATAATATGGTGTATCTAACAAATAATAGTTTCTTTTCAATTGTTTGCATTACATTAATAAATATAAATAAATATTTTGTTACAGATGACTCGAGATACAAAGAGAAATCTTCGAAACCTGGCGCCGCTCGTTCGGAGCACAGACGTCGGAAAAGGTGAAAAAAACCTTCATGAATACAAAATCTTTGTAAATGTAAAAAAAAAAAAATGTTATAAATTGTGGATATTGATGTTAATAATACGTAAAAAATAATAGGAATTTAACTTAAAATTTTTAAATTTCTTGTTTTAATGTAAATTGTATTAGATAAGTAAATTACACATCATAGTTTTATAGTGTTTACATGATTTTGATCGTATTTGAATCTTTGCCTGTCTCGTATTGAGTTGAATAAAAAAAAAAAAATATTTATTTGTATTTTATTTTACTACCTACATATTTATATAATACTGAACACTTTTCTGACTTTATGACACGTACATATTAAGAAAATAACAATCATAGAGAACAGGTGTCTCGTGGTGCGATCAGAGAAGTGGTTTCTTTCGCCCCAAACACCACTCTTTCTGACAAATCCCACAGCCGATTAGCAAGCTCGCGATCTTTGGCACTCTTGGACGTTGTGGATCTACGACAATCTACGAAATATTCGCCAGTGACGCCCTCCAGTTCCGACGAAACTGCCAGGTGGATGGATGTCTGAGCTCCTTCTTTAGCGGTTTTAAACACGAGCCTTATCAGAAACCGAGTTGTCTTGTGTCTTTGTCGAAATATGTCTGTGTTGACCGCGCCCGGATGCAAACAGTTTACAGTCACTCCAGTTCCTTTCAATTCCTCACTTAATTTCATTGTAAAAAGCACATTAGCAAGTTTAGTGTTGGAGTAAACCCTCATGTACTCTAACCAGTTCCTTGGCTGTTTATGGAAGCTCTCCGGGTCCACTTTACCTAGCTTGTGCATCACGGATGATACATTGATAATGCGACTCGGTGCTGACGCTCGAATCATTGGAAATAAAATAATTGTAAGCAGAAACGGACTAAAATGGTTCACTTGCACTTCTATAGGCAAATGATTTTCGGTCAAGGCGTTGTCAAGATTTCCCATGCCGGCGTTGTTGATTAGAACATCGATTCCGGTCTCCGTTTTCAAAATATCTTCAGCGAAATTCCGCACGGACTTAAATGATGTTAAGTCCAAGTGTTTAAATAGAACGTTCTGATTTGATGTAGCTTGTATTATTTTGTCCCTGGCTCCTTCGCCTTTCTCTCGGTCTCGACAAGCGAGGATGACCTTGGCGCCGCGGCCGGCAAGTTCCTTAGCGGTTTCGAACCCGATGCCAGTGTTGGCACCGGTCACGATAACAATTTTGTTGATCATTTCGCTCTGACACGTGCATACACCACAAGTAACTTTTTGGAATATCCTGAGTATTACATACGCGAGTATGACGGTTACACAAATTAAGACAATCATTTTTATTGCTGTTTCATCTTTAATTTCAGTAAAATATAAATAAAGATTTTAATATTATTCACGATTTTAGCTTTTGCCGAATGCAAATAACAGTCAACACGTGACATTGTGTATATTGAGTTGTGTGCCAGTAATGAAGGCCAATCGATAAACAGTTTGCTACAGATATAGAGTATCTGTCTGTATATACTTGCCTCGCGCAAGTCGCGCATGACTCGTAAACAGTTAGCCACGAGTTTTATCATTGCGTTTAACAAGCGGTTGTTCAGCCGTTTGTGCCATGGGTTTATGTAGAACCAGCGGTTAAAAACAACGTGCGGTTTAAATAAGAAAATAAGGCAGAGGCATTCTCACGAATATTTTGCTTTAGGATTTAGTGACTTGAATGTTGTTACCATAAATCAAGTAACAATATTTTTTCAGATTATGTAAACCGCAAATAAGTTAAATTATGATAATATTTTACCACTGATAGTTTGTTTTCTTATCATGGACATGGCTATAATAATAATACTTCAAGCGGATAGTAAGAACTTTTTATACTGGGTATCGTATTTATATGGGCTTTATCGGAAGTTTAAATGAAACGAGAAACCACTTTCCATTTTTGCATTTTTTCATATAGTAGAAATCCAGTAACAATATTGCATAAATATTACATATCTATTATATAACTTTGTCGTTTTATCGGAAAAAGACAAAATTATATTACATTCTGTATTACGGAATAAATATTTGAATAAAAATCTCTTGTATATTTTTATAAATTGCTTGCAGTTAAATATTTCAGTCTCAATTTTAAACTCTGCTCTAGTCATTCGGTGCCCAAACTGCTTCGGGCAAGAAGACTCAAAAGATTTATTTTAAATAAATGGCTATTACTTGACAATGGCAATATTCAAATATTCAAATCACGAGTCAATCGACAGAGGTGAAGCACTTCAATTAACAAAAAATATATGCAGTCATTTTCCTTTCTGTACACGTGTAGGTGAAATGTATTTTTTGTCACATCAGGAACACAATCACCGACTTAAAACACCGTTTCGACCGAATGAACATAATATTTGTACACAAGTTTTCAAAAATATGAAATTTTGTGCATTTTATGCGTGTATTGATTGCCACGTATTACGTAACAATGCAAATGACTCTTTGGGAGTGAGAAAAGGAAAGCCGCGAATAACAGTTAATTAGCCAATTAATTCGGACTAATTTGAATTATTAAAGGTACGATTAATAGGGCATTAGGGCCTAGGGACATGCCTAGGTGTTAGGGACGTGCACCAGAAGGAGCTTGTCCCTAAATCCAGTGCCGATAATAAAATTAAATGTATAGTAAATGTGCGCTAAATCCCCGCGATCCTGCAACACTACTGTTAGCGCAGTTATGTAGATTATGAGTTTTATAATTCTAAGTTCGAACCCAATACCGTTTCTTTAAAAAAAAAAAAAGAAGGCAGACGAACACAGTCCTTGTTATTGTGTAAGCGAAGCTTATTAGTAGAATCTAGTTTTTATTAGGGGTAGTATATAATTTAATATAATATGAATTATTAATATATTTAATCTATCAAATTTTGATATATAAAATAAATAATTTATTTGCTTCTATAAGTAACACGATTTGTACGCAAATTCAAACGAATTGACAATTCTCTGTTGTAATCTTAGACTGAGTCGTTAGTTTTTAGGAACCTCGTGCAGTATGCACAGTTAGTTTTCAATCACTCGGAGTAAGGGTAAGCAACGGCATGTTCAATTTCCTTTTTATCAATGTACATACATTTGATCAAGTACAAGTAATTACAAGTACATTTATTGAAACATTCTCTGTCGATTGTTCCACGAGTATAGTAAAATCTTTCATAACATATTTAAAAACACTACAAGAAAAACTTTATAACTAATCTATACATTTACTTAAATATGAGAATATTACTTTAATACTAACAAATACACATTATTTATCTACATAAGTGAAACATAATAAAATATTCTGCCAATTTTACTAAATCAATATAGTTATACTTCAATAATTATAATGTATATAAAGAGAAAAGAGAATACATTATATAATGTTGGTAATTATAATTAAATAAATTAATTTAGTAAAATTGTTACTTAACAGAACAATAGTGGCAGTATGCACCTTGTTTCCAATTCATTTTATAAATGCACTTATTCAACACGAGTCACTTGTTTCATGAGCTTTTATAAAAGAGCCTTTATATATATATATAGAGATGTGTTTGTAAAAACATTATTGCTTCCCTATTCCTGCTAGAAAAAGCATAGAATTTTAATAATGGTTGGGTGATGTACAGTCGGCCAAATGATAGTGTTGATCACTTCAAAGTTGAATTTCAATTTGACACTTATAAAATATTTTTATATATTTTTTTAGATTTTCGCTTGCAAATCTAACTTGTCAATTTATATATTTGGACCTTTTCCCCCGTCTGTTCTTTCAAACGAATCGAATGCGATATTGTTCAACATTCATGGGCCCACCGTACTTGCAACAAATGATAAAATTAGGTTATGTTCAGTTCAGTTGAGCGCGCGCTTTTATAATGAACGTTTAAACTCATTAAGAACGTCATTACATCGAAGATGGTAATTGACGTAAGGGACAAATTATTACTTTTCAGGACGAGCAAAAAACATTTTAATAGAAAATTCTCTTGTAATTTTAGCAGTGTTACAGTACTAGTTTTAACCTTAAGATTAAAAGAAAACAATAGCTATTGATTAGAAGACTAGCTATAATTTACAGTTACAGAGGATTGTCCTATAAAAAACGTTTTAGAGGGGAAAGGTGCACGCTTCAATTCAATGACCGCTGGGCGCACTCGACTGGCCTCGTTATCCTCTCACACAAGACTATCTTGAAATGTACTGCATTTCCCACTTCCACACTACGTGTTTCGGTAGTGAGTGAGACTTGACAGAGCCCATTCATATCGTATCTCTTCCCGTTTTCCCAACGTTTTCTCCAAATCAATACCTACGTCTCAAGAGGTATGCAGCGCGCCCGGGGGCGTGCCAGTGTGCCATCAGGTCGACTGTATGCTCGTCTTTCTTTGTACATTCGCACCTTCTTTGTATAAAAAAAAAATTTTTACTCTTCCTTAAAGGTATTGGCGTGTAAAAATTCACAAACACTTAACAGATAAACGCACACTGTCTTGTTTACACACACTAACACACGCGCACAACTTTCTACCATCATAACATTACGAGAACTGAAAAAATACGTGTATAATAAATACATCTTTGATAAGTATACCTACGATATAATAATGACATCTTTCACGACAACACGATTACAAAGTGTAAGGCAGTTTTGACGGACGAAGTGTAATTATTTCAATTCAGAATTCGGTGCAGTGCGTTAGGAAAAATCACACACAATTCCTCTGTAATGTATACATGGAATATACAGAGGATAATATTATCAAAGAACTTAGTGCGTGTCTTGGTGTCATTTCTACATACAATCACTTATACATCAAATCAAACTATTAAATACACCCGCAGGTACGGGTGACAAATTTACGAAAGGTATTATACAGATTTAAACAAATAACTTCTCTTATATGATATTAGCAAAGCCCGGCAGACGTTGTCCTGTCATCAAACTTGATGTGCTGCAGCGCCATCTAGTGGCGAGTTACAACAAAGTCGATAACATAAAAACCTTCTCCATGAAAAGATACATATATGGGCCAACTTTTATGTTGATCGGTCAAACGGTGTCGAAGTCTTCTAATGTCAGATATACCAACATCCATTTTATATATATATATATAGATAACTGAGAAAAAATTAACACAAAAAGTCGTTCTAAGGGAGCGGCGAAAAGCTTTCTATTTAAAGGCTTTTATGTGACCGATTTTTTGGCGTTCATACAAAAGGCTTGTACCCTAGACCATACATTTTTCAATTGCCGTGAGTATAATTCCTTGATATATTAAGAACGATATTTTTAGACTTCAATAAATAAATAAATAACGCCACACTATTACAATAAATATTGTATGAATAATAATAAGAATAGTCACTATAGATATATTGTAAGTAGGTACGACAAACAAATGCAATACGTACTTGTAGAAGGCAGGATCACAAGGCTATAATTAATATAATACAATTTATATTATAAACAGTAGCTTTTTTTTACTATATCAGTAATAATATAATCAGTAATATTATGTTTATAAACGGGAATACATTTTTTATTTTAATTTAGGAAGGAATCTTTTAGTATCTACCTATGTTTTAAATTATTCCTATTAAAATGAATTGTCAATATTTTTTTGCACATAAATAACATTTAGTTTTAAAAGTCTAATTTTCATGTCTTTGTAGTTGTAACTTTCATACAATGAACGGCCCTAATTTATTATACTATATTTAAGAATACGTTAAGGGTGAAAGTATGTAGGGCACGTCGTAATTTTAAACAATTTAACTTTAAAAAAATAATCTCGCAAAAAAGTTTCAGGTTCTCATACAAATAATAAAGATCGTTTTAGCATTTATTTAAAAAAATCACGTTATTTATTCACTCCTTTATATATTTATAAATTAAGACATTTTTAGAACCGTGTATCTTTTAAAAAAAAAAATCTCGAATAAATGGTATATGTACACAACAAAATATTCACGCTTATAGTCATTACTTAATATAAATCGATTTAATAATAAATATATTTAGATCAATAATACACTTTTTAAATTTCACTTTGTTTTTCACTAGCGTCCTTTGTAGCGCCATTTTGACATCAGTAAACCTGAAAAAAGAAAGAGTTGCATTGTATTATTTGTACTACTAATTAGGCTTCTATTTAAAAGATAAGCAAAAAAATAAATTAATGAGCAGCAAATCATCATCAACAAAACCTATTTTTTGAATAACTAGATACAGTAAATGGCCGAAAGTAATATACACATCGACTATGATCGGCTAGCTTCGGTTTTGTAGAGCGTCGTCGCTGTCGTAACGGCGATCATAGTCGATGTGTATTACTTTCGGCCGTTTACTGTAGATAATTTTAAACTACTTAGAATGTCATCACCAAGTCGACGGAGTCCTACGAGTATTTGTTTGTCACCCAATGACTTCTATGTATTCTACTAGACAAGTAATTCTAAAGAAAAACTTTGTCACAACGCGGGTTGCGCCGGCTGAGGTGCGGGGAGCGGGAGGGGAGATTATAATGCAGTGATTAACTGAACGCTCACGCAGATGCGACACGAAACAATGATTGCCTATTTCCATTTTCTCCTGTATTTAAGTGATGTGATATGTATGTTTCCGGATTAGCCGATGGACAATGTTTTCGTAGTGTATCTGTAGGTACTTAAGAAATGCTATGTCCTCGGAAGACTTCTTTGTCCTTTGAGAATATTTCTTAGGAATAGTCCTTAAATTCAATACGGTATTTTCATAAATATACTGTTTCCATTAAGCAATATCCAAACTAAAAAATGTAATCATCTATCTGCAAACATTTATTGTCTACCTACTTCCATTTTCAGGAAATTGTCTCATCTGTATGAGTGTTTCTTATAATCTATGTCAATGTGATTGGTGCAAGTTACTCTCGCTACTCGCTCTTACATGATTAAAATAAACAGTAAGCGAGAAAGATATACTAAGATGGCTGACTTTAATTATGACTTTAATTTACGACAATATAATATGTTATTTTGGTTTTGTAGGAAAATACAAAATAAATGAGTTAATTATATAAAATGAACTTAAAATCACTTGAATACGCGCACATGTCAATAATAACAACGTTATGTCTCCAATATTAAACTAAACATACAGTATTTTGTCGATTGCAGCGTTTTATGTCAATTTGATGTATTACGAAACAAAGCACTTCCGCACTCGCGCTTGCGCGCGATCGACTAAAGGTGTTGTGGACAATTGACCGTGACGTACTGAGCAATTATTTAGTACTGTATTGCTTGTCTAGAGAATACATATTATAAGTCATTGATGTCTCCAGAGAATCTATTATAATAATAACCGATTTTTAAATTTGCTACCATGGATTTGCTGCTCATTCAGTATTTTTTACTTCTGCTAATTAAATTGAGCGAGCGCTGAGAGATGTATGTCATATGTATGTCATATGGTTACAATGTAACGTAATTAATTCTGAAAGTGCTGCGTTTGGATGTTTGTTTATTTTGTACTAGTCATCTTTTAACGTTTTTACGGTATACGAACGTCACAAATAGAAAATTTTGCACTTTTTGAAACACAATCCTGTAACATGCATTAATTAATTTCAATACAGAAATACATACATTTTAAAGTTAACACTAACAAAAACAACTGGATGTTTACACATCTCTGCTGCTGACTACTGATTTTATATTATTATGCAAAACATTTCACTTGTCAAAGGGGTCGGAAATGACACAGCAAAACATGAATTCATTTGCAAAAAAAAGTATGTACCTACCCATAGGTACTATACAGAGGCGAATTGCAATGCCTATAATTGTTGAGAAATTATTTCCGTTTAATGATTTTTATAATTTTATTTTATCAAATAAAATTCAGTACTTAGTTCTTGAATGTTACGTCTATATACAACAAACAGGACATCAATAGCTATTATATATTAAATAAGATTTCTTTAAATAATCAAGTATAGTCCTTGGAGACCGCGAGCGCGCGTCTGCCTTGTTTATACTAAGATAAAAAGATGTATATAAGGTTTATATAAGGTCGTGAGTAAAAAAGACCTTATATAATACAACTTTAAATATATTGTCGTGAAAGTTACTTTTGGGGTATACCGATATTTATCCACAAGCAAAATTGATGTGCGCTCGTGATTCGTAAGAATTATAAGTATTATTCACCTTAACGCCATATGCCATTTCGTAACCGCCTTTGCTCTGCATCTGGTTCTGGATGGAGTGCAGCAGCGACGACGGCATGTCCACGTCCGTCGATCCTGAAACATGTATAAATTGTAATTTTAATAATAACGAAAGTTTATTTATTATATTTTAGTTTCTTTGTTGAGAGATATTCTGATGCTAATGGTGAATGGATATTCCTTTAATTGATTTTTTGAAGTTTCATACAGAGAATTTAATTTGGTTTACTCCGGTTTGTCCCCACACGTCGGTCCCCGAACGGTGACAGAATCGAACCTATCCTTCGGTCTGACCGACAAACTTTTAAAAAATCTTGTACTCTAAACATCTTAATTCCCTAATGGCAGAACGGGGACAGTTCGAACGAAAAAGTTCGATCTGTCCTCGTCGAGGACAAACGTGTGAGACAGACCGGAATAATCCGTTTAGTGATTTAACTAGGTCTACGAGTACAGGCATCATTGAAAAAATCTTTAAGCTTTATCTGTGGCGTCGAAACGCTTTCAGTTTCTTACTCAATATTTACAATCAGCGATTATTTAATTAATTAATCAAATCAATTTGATTAAATTATGATAAAAATCAAGGGGGAAGCAAAATTCACTGGAATACAATGGAAAATGATACTCGGAAAAATTAAAAATAAAATAATTCTTTATTTTACGTTAATCAACAATGTACAGGGTGTGTCGTAAATAGTGGTCCAACGTTAAGGGGTCGATACACCATATATTCAGCTATCACATACCATAATTTTAACATTTTTTTTCCACGGGTCTCTGTTTTATTCGTTATTATTATTATTTTGAAAAATCGATACCATGAGTTACTAATTGGGCTGTTATTTCAACAAATAACATTATTTTTTTATTTTGTTTCTTGTTTATTATTGACAAATACATGTGCTATCACAAACAATATTTTTTTTTAATGGAAACTTAAATGGAAACTTTTAATGGAAATCAGTTAAAATGCTTCAGTGTGATCCCGTACGTCGCATGCGCTTCTAGTCTCTGTGTTTATCTCCGCCATTGAATTGCTTCTTTTACTTCCTGGACTCGGATTTGCTTCTGTTTGGACTTGTTGGTTTTTGTGATCCCTACGACATCGGCTACGTTATTTGGACTTTGATTTGCTCAACGATTTCGACAAACGTGCAGTGCAGTGAAGATTAGGCGATGTCTCAGTACACACCCTGTGAATATGCTGACATGCATTTTATTCATGGCGAATGCATAGGCATCGGCAGCCCGATTTTATCGGGACAGACATCTAGATCTTCTTTTGTTTAATTAACGGCGGGATAAACACAGAGACTAGAAGCGCATGCGACGTACGGGACCAAACTGAAGCATTTTAACTGATTAGATTATTACGAATATCTTCTTGACATAGTCTGTCTCGTTCATACTTAAGAGAATAGCAATAAAAAAAAACCTTGTGATTTTTAACTACTCATGCGCGCTATACTGAGACGTTTCAATGAGTCTTGTGTTATCTGGCCAAGTACCCTTTTTTTACCTGAGACACGTTTGTTTACCTGTGATATGTTTGTGCATGACTCAAATATCACTCAGCTGTTAATAGCTAAGTTAAAATTTACCTCTAAATGGGTCCAAAACATTTTGCAATACCGGTAAGTTAATTAAAATGAAAAAGTGTATTTTTTAAATTCGGCTCCTTCTCAATTGAAATGGCAATAACTTCTTTTTCATTATGGAATCGGTTATTATTAATATCATTTTAGAATCTGCATTTATTGGACAAGTTTTTAAAATAATGGGCACAGACTGTGTAGTACATTTTTTTTACACCATTCGCCCCCGAATTCACATGATTTGCTAGAGATTAGAGTTGAAATTTGAAATAAAAACATTTGTTCTTTAATATCTTTAAGTTTCCATTAAAAAAAAATATTGTTTGTGATAGCACATGTATTTGTCAATAATAAACAAGAAACAAAATAAAAAAATAATGTTATTTGTTGAAATAACAGCCCAATTAGTAACTCAAGGTATCAATTTTTCAAAATAATAATAATAATGAATAAAACAGAGACCCGTGGAAAAAAAATGTTAAAATTCTGGTATGTGATAGCTGAATATATGGTGTATCGACCCCTTAACGTTGGACCAATATTTACGACACACCCTGTATATCGAAATACGATTCAAATCTTGTCTTTCTCTCGTCCTGCAGACATAGTCACATCCAAAACTAGCTTTTATTTCTGTTGTATTTGTAAACAACCAAGGACAAACAACAACAACATATATTTTACTCGGTGATAGTGACAGTTGACCTTGATGCGACACAACTCGGTTACCAGCCGGCCAGCCCAATTTACTCCTTTTAAATCAGAAATGTTGCCTGTGCAAAGGAATAAAAAATCACGATTGCTTGATTAAAATGAAAAAAATATCATCGTTTTTATCAGCCCTGTTTACATACAATGTTAGTGATATTTATTATTTACTTTGTGATCTTTTCGTATGTTTAAGTTAGTGGTACCTATGTATGTTTAAGTTAAGTGTAAGTTAATATGTAGGTGCCCATGTACATATTCACAAAAATAAGTTATTTTGTAGATCATGATTTGCTGCTCATTTAGTATTCATTAAATACAATTCTATTATTTTATTAATTATTTTAGATCTTTATTATTTCATTATCCATTCATTTTTGAAGTTTATTTCTTTTTACCTTTACTGATAATTTCTTACAATCACATTTATAGCCAATCAATCGTTATTATTAGACGAAATAACGAGCCTGTTATAAATGTTGGAGGCCAAAAAGATATTAAATAGGGCCCGTAACAAATCACTTGTCACACGCAACAGTAACTATCTCGATGCAATCTCTAATTAACACGAAAGGTCGGCCGACTGAGTTATAAGGAACAATCAATCTGAGGTATTTAGTGTTTAGCGGTCGTTTGCAGTGACAAGAGTAACAAGAGTAGACAGATCAATAGATTTTTAAAGGCATGTTTTCATAGTAAAATTGGTTGTCGTCAGTATTGTTTATTTAGAATATTCATTCGAGGAAAAACAGAGGAAACAGAGTTCTAATAAAATTATAGTTAGGTACGTAATAAACACGAAGATAAAACTATTTACTAAGATGTTTTCCACTAGCACTATATAGGTACTATAATATTCTACATTTGTTGAACAATAATACTATAAGAATATTATCTTTAGTACAAAGACGGACTTATTTCTAGAAGAAATCCCTCCCAGTCATTAGATTGGCTTTATAATAAACGAGAGAAGTAAAGTTGAGGGAAAGCAGGCAATAACGTACAATATGAGACATATCATACTAACTACTACTACTGATTAAATAATGTCCAATACATCTATTCTATATAAAAAAAAGTCCGCCATCTGAAGTGATGACGAGTAGGTAAAGAAAATAAACAAATATCCAAATATCATTGCAAGAGTTCATTGCGTTACGTTGTAACCACACTGTGTTATTTCTCAACGTCCCCCTCCCCATATTCATAAATTATTGGTATGGTCATCGCTTTGTTACCTATTGATACCTACTTATTGATTATGGTGTAAATTTTATTAATGGAAATATCGTTGTTTGAAGACTCTGTTTAAATAGTAACATGGTCTAATATTTGATTTTAAAGATAAATAAATAAAAAAATAAGTTTTCTTTTAGATATTTCTAGTGTCAATATCTGGAAATCTAGAATGAAACTGAATTTTCAAACTCAGTAACTGAATGCGATATTTTTGTACACACCGATAATTAGCACTTTCGTGCTAATTGATCATGTTAATTAAACAATCAATATGAGTCGTTGCCATGGGTCATTATTTTGTAAGGATAATGCAGTTCACTCGGGCGCTTCATTGTCTTTAGTAAATCGATTTGTTTTTATTAGTTCATTTCCTAACTCAGGAAAAACTTTTCTTAATTAACTTCAGATATGTTTTAAAGTATTTTGTCAAAAGGTCTACAGTAAAGTCCGGTTTCATAAGAACTTACTACGCATTTTAAAATTTTATAACATTTTTTTTAAAATTCTATAACATCTTTTTATTTAATGCATTTCTCTCATTAAAATACCCGAACTACACGGACATTAAAAATGGGACAAAAAAACGAAAGAGGAAATTAAATAGTAAATTTTTAATTTAAAGTATGTATATTGTTACTTTAAATTAAATAACCGATAGCATATTAATATTTTAGATGAGATATTATATATTAAGCGATGCGAATAATAATAATTAACACAAGATAAACTTATATCGTCTTTGATACACACAGCGACGCTTTAAATTATACCTGAGCATTAGCCACAACAATAATCTTTAAAAGAATTTATGTCCTAATTTTTTGAGTTTTCCATACTCGTCGTTATAGCCGCGTCGCCTGGAAATTTACGATGTTAGCTCGTAGCCCGGACAAGCATCCTTCAAACCCTGAGTCTCTGAGGAGTGGCAGCCTTAATCATAACTCAATGTTCACAACAGAAATACGAATGTTTCGTCAAATTCGTTCGTACAAAAATTATCATGTTTTCTTTTACTATTTTTTTCTTTGTCTTGCTATAGCTCGACCACAAGTTACAATAACAATACCTACATACACGTAACGACTTGTGGTCCGACAATAGTACGAATGGAGCCTAATGTTTGACCTTTGCGTGAGAGACGTGATCTGAGCGCTGTCAAAACATGCCTAATGGTTCTGACTCACTGTATACAGTCATAAAAAGTGATAGGACTGCTGTCCTTCAAATAACTATTCTATTGACAATTATATAACGTATTCAGACCACTCTAACTTTATATTAAAAATATAGGCACATACTTGCAATCTGTGTCTTTTTTATATTATAAAAAGACTGATAGCGGCGCCAGTTGGAAGGCAGGTTTAGTTATTTTTCATACGTTTTAGACATAAAGTATTTTGATAATAGTTGTAGTTTTACGAGTCCTATCCAACAAGATACAGTTTGTGTGTAGATGACAAAATTTATTTTGAGATTTTGTGAAAAGTTCACATCGTCATATTATTGGAACTATGGCACGGAGTTTGAACTTAACCGAGATTTTTGGCACGAAAAAAATTAGAAAATTTAACCTCATTTTGACATTAAATTTTGACTTGGATTAGATAGTAGTTATATGGTAAGTTGTAACGTGCTTGCCTGTTTGTATGTTGATGCACGCCACAGGTACAAACTATGAACAATTCAAACATTAATTATATCTTATAGTTTACGGCGGCCTAGTAAAGATTTATGTTCTGAAATAACTGACATTGAATCGAATTTAAATCGAAAAAAACTTTAATTCGAAACTCCAAAACATAAAGAACGTCACTTAAATAGCCATTTTGTGTAATATTTGTGATTATACAAAGGAGTCACGTATAAGGCTGTATGCAATTACAGTAATACAACAGCAGAAGCGACAAAGGTCGGGGTCGAAATGACCCGACTTAACGTTAAACGATACGACCTTAAGTAAACACTTCAATGACAGGCCATTTCCAAATGGGACATTTAATGGCTTTCGGAATTCGAATTTCAAATAAATGATGTTTTAAAAACGGTTAGCTCAAGTGAGTTAGTTCTCTTTCTGAAATTTGAGTATGTATCTCAAAATATACCTAGTCAAGCACTGCCCAGTTGCTTTTTATTACACTATTGTACTCATATAGACACTTAAAATCTCAGTTTAAATAAGTATAGCATACAATATTTATTGTCTTAGTAAACTATCTATTGTAACTTGAATTATGTCACAATATTGTTACTCTATTCTTACTGTATAATTTACGTACAAAGTTAACGACGAGACAAAATTGACAAAATGGTTCTAATGTGGGAGCCGCTAATATATACGAATGACGTTAAATAACTTTTTTTATAGACGAAGGCGGCAGACGAGCATATAGTCCACCTGATGGTAAGTGGATACTGTCGCTCATAGAGATCCGCGATACATGCCAACATTAGTTCAAAATGACAAACGTTGGCACGCCCCCGGATGCGCTGCCTACCTTTGGAGATATAGGAATGGATTAGGAGAAAGGGTTGGGAAAACGAGGAGATATAGGATGGGAATGGACTCTGGCACATCTCACTCAGTACTGAAACACGTACTTACATTAAGGAAATAAGATAAAGTGGGAAATGCAGTACATTTCAAGGTAGTCTTCTGTAAGAGAGGGGTAACGTGGCCAGTCGAGCGTGCCCAGTGGCCGTTGGATTGCAGCGTGCACTCTCCCCCTCAACTATTTGCAAAGTTAGTTGTTGAGGAACAATATTTAAAGTTGTTTATTAAATAAATGATATTTAGGATCACTCACATACGAGTATTTATTCAGAAAGGAATAATTGCCAGAATAACTATGAATTTTCTCGATAGATATTGTAAACGGTACCCATTCAGCATGGTAAGCCTTTGCGAAGTATCAATCCAAAAAATAATAATTACAATCTCTAGTTCAAGGGTTCAAGAGATCTCCACTGAAGATAGGCCTGCTTTTTGTACATCTTCTCTTATTTAATCATAATCACCTATAAATATATTGTCTTGTGTGTAAGTACTATAAAAAATATATATAAATACAATCAATTTGTATCCCAAACCAAATACTTAAGTTAAATACTACTTTTCATTTTAAACGATCCACGTCGTAAATATATAACGGCTGGATATTATATTACCTTAAGTAACATATAGATATATCCTATATGATACAGAATCCTCGCTTTAACGTAATCAACGTAGGTCCTTAAGATAACATTTAGTAAAGTAATGTGTTGTTACGACCTTAAACTGTCAAGGATAAGCTAGCGGAAATCCGTCAATAACTTCACAATGCGAGTCGCTACTCACGATTGAATATAAAAAAAATCTAAATAACTTGTTTTTACACGACTTTTTCATATACCTACCTAACTGTAGTTAAATTCTATCTTCGCCTGGAGTTGGTAAAAAACCGTGAAGCGTTTTGTTGCTTTAAAACGTGATTGCCTATTAAAAATAAATTATGACTGGTGACAGCGAAAACAGTGGGAGGACAAACAGCTAGCAACGACAATTTCTAACACGGAGCTCGAATGGTGACACCTATGCGTTTGCGAGTACATATTTCACGTTACTAATCTGTACGGATTAGGCACTTCGTATTATTTGATAGAAGTTCACTTCGGGTAAGTTCATTAATTATTTATCACTACCAGTTATAGATTGGAAAAGACAAGAATACTTTTGAGTATGAATTTGTATTTATTCTATTTTTAATTCTAAAATTGACAAATAACATTATCAGAAGAAGCGCTAAGTCGTCATATGAGATTTTTTTTCGATACCATTAACTACATAACATAATTATTGTCGTATAGTGCCTATAAGGAACTGAATGCCTATAATAGTGGCACTCTCTGCTAGCCAACTCTTACAGTAATTCAATAACATACTTAAAGAGAATAGATTAAAGATAATTTAATATATACAATCTATCGTTGGATCAATTAAAACTGTATTGTTACACAAAGGCCCGGTTGCGAAATATAACACATGTTTTACTCGTAAGTGCGTACTCGTAATTGTCGAATTGGCGGTCGGCCGGCTTTACGGACTGTTATTAGGTTAGGACTTACATTACGACTGACAATGTGTTATTCGCATTACGACAGTGATAATTTCATCATTCATTCGTTTTATCATTCATCCATTTAATACTAAGTTCGCAGGACCCGTTCTGGGATAAAAGTAACCGAGTGCAATTTCAGTTTACTGACACTAGACCTATACGAGGTGATACTGAAAGTTTTTAGGAATTAGCCAGAGAGAAATATAAATAAAAAATTAGTTAAATGGAACTCTGGCTCTGGAATCATTGCTTTATGATTTGTTTTATTATTTTGGAGGGAAATGAAAAACTGCTTGTTTGTGACTTTTGTTCTTTAACGATATTATTTAATTTTTGGTTTCAGAATCGATCCAACAAAGGAATCCGAGCATAGTTTAGGATATATAAAGCATGATTAAGTAAACACACTAAAGGTGTAACTATAGCATGTAACTTTGGCATAGTCTTTTAACAATTTCTCGGAAAATCTAAGCGTATTTCGAACAGGAGAAGCTGGAGGTTAAATGTGCTATTTATTATGTGTAATAGACTTAGCGGGTACCTTTTTTTACTTATATCTAAATTCTGTGGTGACATGCAGAAATAACCTCATTTGCGGTCTCCCTATACTGCACCTTCTGCACCACGAAACAGCTCATCAACCATAACTCACTTTTGTAAATTTTATGACTCGTTTCTTTCCCTTACGGCCACAAAATGATTTTTATTATTCGTTGTACACACAATGTATTTAGCTAGACTATTCTAGACAAAGTCGGGACGAAGCGCTAGTATTTTCTTAAAAGTAGCGTCTCTCAACCAGATGAAATCTCGTGGGGAACGTGTAAAATACATATTGAAACAGTTTTATTAAAAAAGCAAATATTTGTCATTAACGGGGAAAAGGGACCTTATGTTGATAGGAATTATTGATGTTTCCAAAATCTACATGAAAATAGCTAACGAAATAAGTATATATCATGTATGTATGTGGCTGTTAAGGATAATTTTAAAAAGAGTTTGTGATACAGTGTCCATAATATGTGATTCAGAGATAATTTAATTTGATGTTTAAGACTCGGAAAAAGTGTGTTCCTGTTGGAAATTACATAGGTGTTACGTTATTTGGAAACTAGAAGTTCTGAGTTTATGAGTAATAAAAGAATTGTAGTTTTTACAGGATTTGTCAAAAATCTAGCGACAATCGAGCATAGAACCATACATCGTGATGGGATAGATTATTTTCTTTTACATTTTTTAATAATTGATTAAGTTAAATTTTATGAGCGAACGAGCTGGTCCACCGACAACAACAACCTTTTAACTAAATTTTGAACAAGACTTTTTTCCTCAAAATAGAATGCGATAGTCAAAAACACGCTTTAGTGTCTGGTCTATAAGATAGAGCGGATAAACCGATATTTTTTTGTGATTTCACTAAAGTCTTGAGAACTTCTAGTTCAACAAGGTCTATTTTCCGTCACACAGAAGAACATCGTTATCCTGTTCCTTTGGTTTTATGTTTTTTGTTCTGTTCAGTTGACTACTTTTTGTTAGTATTATAGTTTAGTTTTATAGGAAGAATGGTGGTAAGTGAATATTGTTGCCCATGGAGTTAGACATCCGCGGTACATGCCAATATTAGTCCAGAATGACAAACTGTGGCATGCCCCGGGATGCGCTGCCTACCTTTTGAGATGTAGAAATTTATTTGGAGAAATGTTGGGAAAATAGGGAGAGATAAGATACGGTGTTTTGGGAGTGAGCTACTCACTCACTACCGAAACACATACGTACATTGGGGAATAGAATAAGGAAATGCAGTACATTTCAGCCAGTCGAGTACATAGAGACTACGCATACATACCCGGTACAACCCGGTACAACCCGGTACAAATAAAACTTTGAATAATTTAAATAGGAAAATGTCGAACAGATAAAATAATAAAATCGCTACATACTACAAAGTTACTTTATTTATATTACTTTATATTATATTTAATTTATATTACTTTATCTATTATATATTACTTTATCTCAAGTATATTTGTGATAAAATAAAAAACTAGTAAAATCAGTGCACGAATTTTGATACAGCTTTTACACTTGATACAGCTTTGATACAGCTTTTACACTTGATACAGCTTTGATACAGCTTTTACACTTGATACAGCTTTGATACAGCTTTTACACTTGATACAGCCACTGAATACAATTATGCTTTTACATTGTTGCATGAATCACTAAATGATATTGAGATCTGAAAATATTTATTACAGTAATTTTGTTTTTATCTAACTGGACAGACGGATGGCACGGTAAATGAAAAGAAACGTAAGTAAAAGCAAGATGTCCTGACAAGTAACCAATTAGCAGTTTCGATATTTAACTTAGCCGCCGTAGACTTCATTTGAGCATTTAAGAACTGCACAATTGTATGTAGAAAACTACAGACGTCTCTTTAATCGACATGCGGAAAGCTACTCAATAAAATAACGCTTCACTTCGCGATTGTATTTGCGGTGAGCGTTTAGAACGGGGATGAGTCACTCGCCTGTTTACTTGTACGTTGCTATCCGGACAGCGAACTTCGTGTTTATTTTTGGTTCATACGAGTACCACCAATGCGATACCAAATTTAAAATGCAACGACATTCCCCACCGTCTCGGTTTACGCGTTGTTTGTTCAGTGCATGTTAATCGTGTCATTTCCTTCTCTTGTGCCTTTCTATACTTATAACGTTTTGTAACAAATTGAAATATAAGAAGTTTTCTGCATTCAAACTTTGTTTAATGCTCTAAACTTGTGATTCTTTAAATTTTAAGTAGGTTACAATAAAGTCACATGTTCGATTTGTTTTCTGTGAAAGTCAACATTTCTCAACTTGTATTCTATCTAATGTACAACAAGAGGCGGTTCAAATATTATACAGTTAATACTTACGTCAGACTTAATAAATGTCTTCCTACGAGTACATCACAGTAATCCAAACTTCATGAGTTATAATGAAAAATCGTTAATGCCTACCTATTGAATTGATTCACAAATGCTATTGTTTGAAACAAGCATATCAATGAGTCTAGACATTACACTAAACATGAAGTCTGTATCTAGACCGGATGTTAGGTGAAGTTACCGACATACTGCCAGGTGATGTATACACATCTCTGATATAATATATGTTAATGTATGAGTTAGCCTGCGGTCGTTAAAAGCGGATTAAATACAGTTATTTAAGTAGAAAACATTATAGACTGACTCGTCTAACCCAGAAAACCTGTATATTGCCACGACATTTTATGGACCTAGTTAAATGTTGCAATTCAGTGCGACATTTAAACGTTTTGTAGAACATTTTAACACTATAATTAATTTATAGATTGTTGATGATATTAATTTTTGTGTCTGACTATTGTTTTACACAATATTTCATTAATTCTCAAGAAAATTGAACGTAGATAGTAGTGAATTGGCGCAGTTGCGCCGATGATCGGCTTAGTGTGTCGTTACACTTAGGGTTAGCCAGGGTATTTGGGAACATGCTTTTGTAGGATAAGAGCGGTGATAGTCGAAGTATATATTCTCGATTTTTATTAGTGAGATTGTGATTGACTCAAAGGAACCTCAAAGGGAAAAGATTAAAGTGGACTAAATAATTAAAATTTACCAATACAAAAACACAAAAACTTGATTTTGTGAAAATAATCCGCATACTTATACATATGTATATGTAGTAATTGTGCTAGATTTTTATAGAGAGATGTCGTATTAATAACACAGCAAATAATAATAACAAATGTAATTAAGCTATTATAGATAAAGCGAATTAGCAGGCAAACACGTATATATTTTATCAGTCCAAATAATCTTTCATCGATCCATTCCAAAATGGTTTTCTTGGGCATTTAAATAATCGGCTGCAATCCATATAAGGCGTAACTTGCTGTTTCCGTCCGCTGCTCGCTGGTGAATTCAACACTGAATTTGGAAAACACATGTGTTTTCGGCATACTAACCAGTTGGACAGATTTTATGTAACACTATGCAAGACAACTTTCAGTAAACATACCATCGAAAACATTACATTAATGTTTGCATTAGATTTCTGTCTATAATATCACTTTTCTAGTAGATATTATTCAGGTATATCTATCTATAATAGCTAAAGAAATAGCAACGCCGCGTCTCTACAGTTTCATTATAATATTATCTATTTTGCCATTGTATTTTTTACCTTTTATGAAGAGCTCTGTAGGTCGTTTGTTGTAAGTCGTCATAGCAAAAAAGGCAACGTATTATATCTTTGGCTCATTTCATGTTCATTATTTTTTACAAAAGGAACGACTCAAAATTGAAGATTTTGAGATAAACATGTTTGGCCATATATTTAACTCTATTATTGTCAAGTACTTGATAAGTGAAATAAGTGAAATTAAAAGTCTTTCCAAAACTGTTAAAATAATTCTTGTCTTTTATTGTAGTCATTCCAATATTCGTGGTATTGAATCCAGGCGCAGGTCGTTCGCCTTGGGCTTCGGAAGGTCACCAGTCGATAACAAATCGATTGATTGACGGTAACTTATCAAGTTATCGATTGTTGTAGATTATATTGATATGTTTGGAGTAGCATCACTTCACTGATAGATAATCTTATTGGATTAACTATAGGTATATTATGACAAGGGGATAAGATACATTTGGGAAGTTTCGTTTGGTCTGAATTATTAGAATGAGCCTGTATTGTCCCACTGAGCAAAGACCCCCTGGTCTGAATACATTGAAAAAATAATTAGCAAAATTTGTTCCGTAATATGAACATTTGTATTACAAATTGCAAAACTTTTTAATGCATATTCATTTGGATGTAAATGTATGAATTCTATTAGAGGGATTAGAATTCGTGGTTGGTACATGGTTGAGCGGAAGCATTAACTGACTGTGTATGTTATGTACGTATTTGTACGGGAGTGCATTAACTCCGGCATAGTCAAGGAATGGCAGGTAAACAAACGGAGGCTTAGTCATTACTCTGGAAGTTACAAGTTTTAGGTCACTATATTAAAAGAAGAAATTAATAATTTAGATAAGTTTAAAATTAGCTTAAAATTTTCGAACTTCAAAAGCTTAAAAGTGAGGCGTAAAATCAGTTCATTAAATGTATTACATAAGATGTTGAATAACCATTTGGATGGGCGAGTATGACATATTCTATTTAAACAACGCCCGTTTTAAATTTCTGTTAGATATTTTTCCTTTTATTTATAGATAGTTTCATTTTACCTATCCTGCGTGATAATAGTTGAATTTGTGTATAACTGTAAGTGAATTTACGAACGTACAAATGTTTTATAAAATATGTCTGTAACTAGATAAGTTTGTAAATTTGTTGTTATACCTAATAAATAAAATTAAAAAAATATCACTTTTAAATGTAATAAACTCGTAAGCCAGCATGAACTTATTGCTTTTATTAAGAAGTCCACTCTATTAGGAACGGTGTAGTTCCTCCAGGCTTGTGATTGCGGCTTTTGGTTTACGACCCGCGAGAAGAGTTGGGGTGATGCTATTCTATAGACGGCCGACGTCACGCAGCACAGAAATCATATTAGCTAGTTTTCAATTAATAGATTATAAGATTTCCAATATTATCACTAGCCTTTACCTGCAGCTCTGTCCATGGAGATATCATTTTATATCCCTCGAATTTGATAATACTAACTTGACCGAAAAAAGAGGTATCTAGCTAGTAAAGTAACTGTTAGTGTTGTAAAAATGAGCGCTGAGCGCTCGACGCTCAAGTGCTGATCGGGAGCTACTGAGGACTAATGAACCTGTAAGAATCGAGCGAACGCACGTGAGCATTGTAGTCTAAATTTTTAACGTTTGATGATCTTAAAACTCTTGAAGTTAATAGTTTGAGTCTAAAACGGTTAGGGCCAAGGTTCATAAGGTTAGCGGTGGTTCAGCGCTCGAGCGCTTATTTTTACAAAACTAAGTACTAAACCAGTCTTTAATTATGCATTGTTTTTATCCTGATACGTACCTATACGAAAAGATGTACAAAAATTCTAAAACTATGTTATATGATTATGTAATGAGGGCTTACCGATGTGCCCGGTGTGTTGGAAATTCGTAGGTGCACTAATCATGGATCTGTCTATTCTCCGCCTCGTGCGTTGCGCCTGCGCCGCTGGCTGGTAGCAGCACGCGAACCACTGGAGCCAGATCTCGCTGCCTGTGCTTGCCATTTTTGACGAGATTTGATTACTAAATTGTTCCACTACACTTAAAAGTCTTTCAAGTGATGAGTACCGTCTGAATGCGGCACCTATATTATAAATTTCGAAAGGTTTTTTTTATTTGTTTTTTTTTTGACGTAGTTGCTACGCAAATTTAAAATCAAATTGAATGTTTAACGCGCACTAATATTGATTTTTACTTTATTCGAAGATTATATTGCGTTCCGATAATCTCGTCAGAGATATCTAGTGCACAAATACACCAACCCTCGGCGCGGATCTCTCTCGAACTGATAACGATGATCGCATGATGCCTCCGATAACTGTAAAGAGAAAGAAAACATTGTTAATAGAGATTAGGATGCTTCCAAGAATTTGTATCCAATATGTTTATTAGATACAGATAAGTGTGCGTTTGTGTGTGTGTGTGTGGGGTGGGGGGGAGGTACGTCAACCGCTATCTATGTTAATGTTATAAAGAATGAACAAACAGGACTTTTATTTTGTGAAAAATCCCAGAAAATATTTAGTAACGTTTATATATACACATCCTTGATAAATAGGTTTCGCGAACTCGGGTACCTGTTCGCTTAAGGTTTAAGGTTACGTTTTCTTTTAAAGTCAGTAGGTACGTCCCCAAAAATTCGTTAAGAGTCGTTAATACATGGTTTCTCAGCACGATATTTGCGACGTCATTCTTAAATGTATTTACTTTAATAAATCGGCATGTAGTCATCGTGAGCAGAAAAACTTTATGTCTTGTTAAAATATATTATTTAATATAAATTTAACGGTTAGTTTAACATTAAATTAAATAGAGAATAACGATTCTACTATCTATTCATTCGATAAATTATGAATTATGAACAATGTACGCTTGGGTTTAATATTGACCATTATTAAATATCTCTGTGAAAAGGCCAATAATATTTTAATTACATGTTTATTTATTTAAAGCGGACGGATTCTTCTTTCTTAGGAATATAATACATAACTTGCTATTAAATTAAATAATGTAATAATGCAGCTGCAATTCATTCTTTGTCATAAAAAAATCTAAAGAAAGTCATACAACATAACGAGGTGTTAGCGCGGTCAGTTTTCTAACCACAGTGCTGTGTCAGTGTGAAAATATCCAGTTTCAAAGATAAAACCCACGTCGTACAGTAACAGGAGATAAAAGTGAGTATTGTAACTTTCACGAAGCGATAATACATTGAATGTTCACGTTTTTTGTTACTTTTCTTAGTTAGAAACGTGGATTTGACATAAAGAAGTAAAGTCCACTGCGTAAGTTATTAAAATCCGGTAAATCATTTTCGAACTTCAGAATATGTAACTACATCTCGATCAGAGTATGTATACAAGAAAATGTACCCAGTTCGATTCTAGTCCTTACTACAAGCGCGTTAAGGTGCCGATGGGTATGTATTACGTTGTTGCCGACTGTACATACACAGTGTAACTGAACCAAATATTAGTTATTCTATTACTGAACGTTTCCGGAAGCCTTGAAACTATGGATACCGAAACTTTCGCAAAAATTCAATATTTTCAAAAAATTTCGAATGATTGTCATTCATAAACATCCATTTTCTGTCATTACACTTCAAATGATTCCATAGCTTCCTACCATTTCATTGACTGGGTGGAATGGGAGAGGAACGGGACGGGTCGATGGCCTGTCTAAAACTTAATAAAAAGAATAATTAATAAAAACAATGTCCAATCAATGTATCAATCAATACAAAAAGATACAATGTCCACAAGTCTCCAACATGGCAGTGCACGATACCAAACAACTGTTTCCATATCTCTAGATAGACGTAAAAGTTACTTGCGTTGCACAAACCGGTCTATCTCCAACGGTCGACGTTATCCACCGACTATCACAACTGACACCGATCAAGATACGATAGCCCTCTGACAAACCACCGATGCACTATCAATGACTGACAATTGGTTATGGATAGTATCTGACAGTTTTAAGCATCTTCAAAACGTGGCTGTCGCGTGATACATCAGGAGCGCTTGATGTATAATTGGGAGCAAGATTTTTTTTTATTGTTTTTGTTACAATTATAGACCAAAAGTTTATGGTGTATATAGATAAGTATTAATTATTATTAGTAAGTATCAATACTCTATATTATTATTGTCAAGGAAAGTGATGCTCAAAGTGTGCGCCTCGGCGCCCTAGGGAGCCCCGACTTCCTCACAGGGGCGCCGTGAAATATTACACAATTTTCATTATTTTATTTACATTTTTAATTTAATGTCCATCGAGTGCGGCATCAAGCGGATCTGGTGCAAACCATTTAGTAATATGTTATGTTTTATTTATTTTTACCTAACTTTTGCAAAAAAAATATGGGCTCTTTCGCAGTGTACTTGTTGGAATTTGAATACAGCTAAAACTGAGCTGGATGCTATTCAGGGCAGTAGGACATTAGGAAAGCCCCTTCTAAATTTTCATTTAAAAAGTTTTTTCGGCGTCGTGCATCTGTTGCTATGCAACAGAGTAGATAAATATAGTTATAGTTTTTTTTTCTGAAAAAAATGGTATTCTTTTTTTAAAATTCCCGATACTTATTTGATTAATATTAGTGTATAAGTGTAATATATATGTGTATTACATATATTGTTTGTAGTCATTTTTTATTGATCGCTATGTATTTCTGTTTAACCAAAGGTTGACTGGTAGAGAATTAAGTCCGCTTTTTGTATAATGTTCCTTTGCGTACTAAAATTTAAATAAATAAAATAAACACGCCCTTTAACCTATTCGATGCGGCAAACGCCGATCGGCGTGTTTTCATACTAACTATCAAGTGTGGCTCACGCCGATCGGCTTAAAACATGATCTCTTATCATTATGACAGTTATACACCGCCATACTAAGGATTTCTTCTACAAAACTGATTTTTTATTTTTTATACTTCACATATCCTGATCAGATATTGAAAACGCCGAAAGGCATTTAATATTTTCTTCACACAGTGCTGAGGACACCGATCGGCGTATATATGAAAATCGCCCCGCATCTCACTAAAAATTGAAATTTTGGTAGCCGTATCGAATGGGCTCTCGACTTTAAGCTACAGACGCGGTTCTTTATTTCTTTAAAGGAAGAAAATAGCAAATGAGCAGACAGTCCATTTGGTGGTAAGTGAACTATGTAGCCCACGGACAAACATGTTCTCCTTGTAAACGGGTCGTAAGGCATGTCGTATTATAAGTACCTACTTATTGGGTACACGTTATCTTATAACGTATCTAAAAGTAACCTGATTTATTCGATCTATCTTGGGCAGAGAGAAATCATTAAGGTGCTACATATATAGAGGTGTGAGATATGGTAACCACGTGCGTTTGACTTCGTGGCCTGGATTTAAGTTTATTTTGGCGTACGTTCATTCATGTTTGCAATAACTTGAGTGGGTATCGTGGCCTACAAACGGATGGATGACTTCATAGTAATTAATATTAACCAGGTAAGTAAATGTATTAGTAAAATTGAATGTCGTATGTTCATCACCGGCCGCTCTCAAATTTTTGTTTGTTTTATGTAGAATCAATAAAATACAATAAATGTAGGGAATTCCCTTAATGCGTAGGTATATACGCAATATATGTATATTCTCAACGTTTGAGTTCTGTGTGTAGAGCCCCGGGCATTTTCACAAGAGGTTTTGTTTGTTTTATGTAAAATCAATAAATGTAGAATTCCTTTGGTTCCTTTAGATCCTCAATGTTTGAGTGCCGTATGTTCGTTCAGCATTGGCCACTTCCGAGAGTAATCGTTTGTTTATTTAAAAAAATACAGATTTATTCCTTGGTGGCTAAAAAATCCACATCAAATTACCAAGTTCAAAATATTTTAAAAAAAGTCAAGAAAAACAATACACCATATTAGTTATGTTGCGTTTATTTTATAACTATCAACGTTTAAATTCGGCATTTTACATATTTAATGACATTTTTTATTAATTTTGTCAAAATACATACAAAATAGTCAGAAGAAAGTCTACAAAGAACTAATAATAATCGCCATAGGTTAAAAAAATAGTAGGCAGGCGACATGTTGGTGGGTAGACGACTCCTCGAATGGAGACAATGTCCGGGAAAACAAAACATGGAACCTTTTCCGGTCAGGTATACGATATGACCATGGATGAGGTCTATATTCAGCAGTTGGAAGACTCAGGCTGATGGTATGATTGCCCTTAATTATGAACGTTTTTCTAAAAAGGACAAATAAATAAATATATTAATTATTGTCGCTTCTAATGAGTATAAGGAATTCTAAGCAATAAGTACGTAAAATTTGTAAAAAAAAAGGAATTTGTGTTGTATTTAGCATCTAATTATCGTGAAATCGATTTGGTATGAAAGAATTGAATTTGAAAGCAAGACGAGACGACCTTTAACAATTCTATAAAAAAACCATTGTGTTTTTCTTCTTTGATGAAGGCAATTCAATTAGCACTTATCAGGTATTAATAGACTTACATAAAGGAATTAATGTCTGATTGGCCAGTGAAAGTGATCAATTTGAACACGGATCAATGCTTTAGTTCGAGAAAGGGAAAGTGCTCCGGTTGTCAACTCGACTCACAATGATCGACTGATCGAACGCTATTGTTTATTTATACTGTGAGAATTTAGTTATAAATTGTTTTACTGGTGTAAAATCTTCATATGTTGGAATTATAGCAATCATTGTTATCTAAATGCATCGTTTTTAATGAAAAAAGGTGTCTGACGAGAAGACAATCTGCTTAAGTAAGCAGATAGCAACGAGTCATAAAGAATGTATGCATTGGTTTTTATAAACTGTAACGTACCTTCTCTGATGAATATTTTGTGACCTAATTAATAGATATAATTTGTACTAAAATAATTCCATACATCTTTACAATACCTGTAAATAGTGACTAAGTTATTTGATATCTTGCATTCCTGTAAAATCATTATTGTAACACTTAGTTGGCAAATAAATATTTGAATTTGAATAAATAAATAAATAAATAAGTTAGGGACGTGTATAAGCAAGTAACCATAGCTTACTGAACCATGTAACTACTATTTATCTACGCTAAACCTACGCTAGCGCGGGCGAAATCACCAGGTCGCAAGTACGTCAGTATTCGTCACATTTTCCAGTCGATTACAACCAATACCGTTTATGAAGTTTCTAAACCAGTGCACACCACTGTATTGAAATCAGTATAATAAAACAATAATAATTAGGTATTAATGTGATAATCAAATCAAATCATTTATTTTGCATAAGCATGGGTAACAAATATGGTGTTATTATAAACATGACCCATTATGTTGTGCCGCAACAGGCGTGCAATAATTAATTGTAAATATAATAATAATGAAAGTGAGCTGTTTAGCTTCACTAATCATAATCATAGAGCGATTAGAATAATCATACAATTAGCCTACGTTTCTCTACTACTTGGTATTCGTATAAGCCTTTCTCAAGAGGTTCCACACATCGCTGCTAAAACTAACTTGTGACATCTGCAGGTCATAGGAACTACACGAAATATGGCGATCGCAATAGATTAGCAATGGTCACATGGAGACTTTATTGACTCGCAGAGCCCCTAATCCTCAATAATAATAATTAATAAAGCCTTTGTCAAGCTTCTCCACCATACCGGTTCTTCGTTCTTCTCATCCAGCAGCAATCAATTTGACTATAACATTTTTTATCACACAGATGATTTGGTTTTACCAGTTCGTCCCGCGACAGGTACCTACCTACGTCTCAATGGGATGAAATACAGTAATTTAAAACAAATATTATTTTCGTACATTATGTTCGTGTAAATTCAAATGAATGGAACGTACAGTCACGTACAAAAATTAAAAATATATTTCAATTAGGTAGCTGATTTTAAATTATAAAGAAATTATGTAAAACATGAAATGACATTTTCTTAACAATCAAGCACAAACAATATTAATATTGAGGTATATACAAGTACATATATTTAACGACCGATGCGGTAGACATGTCTTTAAATGAGACCACGCTCTGATATTTTTCTTTCCTCAAATTATAGCCTAAGGTAATTTCAGGTTTATTTTCTGTATATGGCGTCAGCCGTTGTAGCCTAGAACAGTTTTTTTATGTTTGTTTTAATATTTCCTAAGGCTTCATTTTGGTTCTAGTTAAAGAAACAGATTCAGTAACGACATAATTTAACAATTTCAACATTCGAATTGCGACCTGACACAAGTTTTCATAATCGAATGACGTTTGGAAATCGATTTCATGACACGAATCGCTTCTGTCATCACGGCCTGTTGTTGTCGACCTATCATGTTTTTGTGGTTCGCTTAAGTTGTCATTTTAACGATAATTAATTAGCATACATAAATTTCTAATGATTACACACATCACATTAGTGTGTGGCACGTGGCGACAGTTGACATGCAATAACATCACATCATACTTACTGATTAGTAAGTAGTAGTTGAGTGGTTAAAATTGCTTTTGTAATATAATCAGGTATAATAATTTTATTCGACTATAGTCAATTTCCGTAATGATATTAATATAATTGACCAAATATGATTCAATCGACTTCAACGGATGTGCATGGCCGCGTGTTCTCAGTAGATTTTATGAATTTAATGATTTTTTTGTTATCTATAGTTGTGTACAACTAAATCTTGAACATAATAATCAAATCATTTTTCCTGAAAACAGCAACAATTACTTCCTGCATGTATACTTACTAGGGCGGAGTTCCGAACGCTACGAAAATGAAAATACTGCATTCTGTATATCTTCATACTCGTACCTAACTTAAAAAGAGACGCAGCGTGATAATAGATTGTGCGGGCGTGCCAACGTTTGTCATATATACCATCAGATGAACTGTATGCTCGTCTGCCGCCCTTTTCTATAAAATAAAAGTGAAAAACGTATGTATGAAAAAAGCGAAAATTTTAAGTTTTATTGTTTGATCAAAGATGGTTGTTATTGTAATAGCAGCTTTAGTAGGTACGAGTTGTTCCAAGTACACACTGTAACGGGTTATAAATGTCCGCCTATTCCCGTCCCTTATCTCCCGCTGAGCCCCAACACCCGGCATACTGTGTCGTGTGTGTTGTGAGTTGTGACGCTATCTTGACTTGACTATCGCTCTTAGTTTAGATTTTAGAATACAACGGCGAGGACAACATAGGTCTAAAGACACATTAATCACATATGGCATTATTACCTATAAATGCACCTATATAGTAAAGTCAAAATAGGTATGACACCTAGGAATAATTCCGATGGAGCTTATTTTCGGTGTGAGCTTTTATACTATCCTTCTGAACGAAAATCAAAGTGTCAAAAGTTAAATAAACTGTTTTTTTGCAAATATCTCTTAAACGGTTACCTTTACCTTTCCAATGAAACAATTTTCATGTTTCTACGACCCCTATGTTCATAGATATTGTATCTTTATTAGATCATATCTTATCCCGCCGATAAAAAAAATAAGATGGCTACCATTTAAAGGAAGGTGAGGTAGAAGTAAGATGAATGAAACTGAAAAATGGGATCATAGATCGTAAAAAAGGCCCACCCCTGTTTCTACCCCTGTTTTTCCCTGTTATCCCCCTGTGGGCTGTTATCCCCTGATGCCAGATTAAAAAAGCACGCCAAGTACCCTACTTCGAGTGTGTGTGGAAAAGGGTGCATTTTTTAAAAATATGAGAATTACAATTGTTGACATCGTCATATGTCACCAGCGGCCATTCCTATGAAAAAAAAGTAGTAAGAACTTTTTGTGGGAAATATATGAGCTATAAATTTGATAAAAAACATTTTGCCCTAAGACTAACTATTTAAAAGATATTCGCAAAAAGCCGCTTTTGTTAACCTGTATAATTTTTGACAGCATGCGGATCGATGGGGACATTTCATTCAGAAGGATACTATGAAAGCTCACACAAAAAAATTTGCTCGTCTGAATTATTCCTAGGATCGTACTTTTTTGTCTATTTTGACTGGACTAATAGTACATTATAGGTATAGTGCGTACTATCTTATTTTAAAACAATTTATTCTAGTATAGTATTAGTAAATTTTTAAAACAGTTATTCTTAATGTAAAAGAATTTTTCTTTGTGTAAAAGGAAAAAAAAAAAATTATGGACGTAGGCGGCAGACGAGCATATAGTCCACCTGATGGTAAGTGGATACTGTCGCCCATAGACATCCGCGATACATGCCAACATTAGTCCAAAATGACAAGTGATGGCATTTGTTTACTATTTTCGTCTCATTCATTTATAATTTCATAATCCTTTAAAACAGCCGATAGTCATTTCCATTTCTCGATAGTAGTACTATATAAATAGATATTTTCACTGCATCGGTTTTACTGTTTGCGTAGCTATGCGTTGGTAATTCATTTTAAAAATCATGTTTTTGTTCCTTATACTGTTTAATTAGTGGTCTATTGAATTATCTTATTTAATGTTAACGTTTTTTCTTTACTAAAATATTCTTTTACTTGCAAGAACTTCTAAGTACTAATAATAAAAATTAAATGAATATTTATTACTCTTGCGAACGAACTCTAACGAATGAATAGAAAAAATGTCTCTATATTCAAATAGTTTTGAAAGATTGATATTTTTGCTGGAAAATATTAACATTATAATATTTAATGGCAACATGCATACGACAAGGTAAGAATAACAAACTAGTTATATTATATTAAATAAATGGTAGTGACTAAGTGGAAACATCGTCTCTTTGTTATAACAAAGTAAATATCGCAGGAAATTGCACAGAAATACTGTGTGATCATTACTCACACAGACTAATGAACAGATATATTCTGAGAAACTCATGAAATTTATTTATAACGAGGAAATACTAAAGCGCTTCACAAAATAACCTCCTTTTTGCTAGCGGCTTCATTGAATATTTCATTGGTACTTATTTGATTATTTTTACATAAATATACATACAATTAAATAACTTACTAGAAATCGATGCGTGAATCAAGATATTTTGAAAAATTGGAAAAGACTACCGTGAAATGTACTGCATTTTCCACTTTATCCTATTTCCTCAATGTACGTAGTAAGTTCGTGTTTCGTTAGTGCATTCAGCAGCGCGCCAAGGTTTGTCATTCTGGATTAATGTTGGCATGTACCGTGGATGTCCACTTACCACCCGGTGGACCATCTGTTCGTCGCCATCTTTTTTCCATTAAAAATCTTTAATTAGTTGTATAATAATATGGGTTTGTTTTCTTCTAATTATCGCATAAGCCATGAAACATCAATTTCCACAACAGTCAATAACCCCATTGCAGAAAGCCCGTATGTGTTAGGCGCCAGTTATATTTAGGTTGTTGTAAATAGAGTCTAAGAATGGGATCGATTAAACAAAGTCGGCTAAACAGCGAGCCTGGATCACTTACTTGTTCTCTGTCTGCACTTGCTGCAAAACCTATAACTTTCTTGGCATAATTAGTTAATTATTTACCTATTTGAAGTAATAGTCTCGATAAGTTTGTTCTGTTGGCTATACTCTTTGTTATTTATATATTTAAACTTCATTTCACAAGTATTTGAGATAAGGTGGACTAACAGCATTCCCTACCACCCAACCACCAGATCAAACAGAAAACAGAACGTGGGTTCAGGAATACATAAATAATAAATATACATACATAATAATCTATAAATATAATAAAAATGTAACTGATCGCTGTCTGTACATGGAAGATATATGAGAAAAATATTATAGGGGGCCTTTATCAACGCAATAGAACCGAAAACAATGATTGTTAGAATTTTTGTCTGTTTATCTGTTTGTCTGTGCGTTTGTGCGTGCTAATCTTAGAAACGGCTTAACAGATTTAGGTGCGGTTTCCACTAATGTATTGTGGTAAGCTTCACTTAAAATTTAGTGTTTGTTTTATTTCAATCAATTCATAAATAAAAAAGTTATATCAATTAAAAGAATCACGTCGAACATTTGTTCGATGAAAATGCTATAAACTAACTGTTCAGTTGAATTGGCTGAAACTTTAGAAATTCTGGGGAAACCCAAAAACTGAAGCCCACGCGACCGAAGTCGTGGGCAGCAGCTATAAGAAATAATGTGTGTGATCGTTTTTGAAAATACCAAAAACCCCTAAGAAGGTAAAAACGGTGTTTATAAACACAAGTCCACGCGGACGAAGTCGCGGGCAACAGCTAGTTTATAATAAATATACATTCGTATTAAAGTTAAATAAAAATATATAAAATAGTAAATAATACTGTTACTTAACAACGTTGAGGTTTTCACGTTTTTAAGGTAAACAAATAAGGTAAATAAAGTTAAGGTAAACATTCGCGTTTAAATAGATAAATACAGTTATTTAATGTGTTATTTATTTATGTCAGTGGTTCCCAAGGTGTGCTGCGTCTCGATGTCCTGAAGAGCCGCCAGTTTGTCGCAGGGGCGCCGCTAAATACCTGCTTATTTATTATTATTATACAATCATAATTTTATTTCCATTTTAAATTCTATTCAATTTAATAGACACAGCATTTAGGTGCTAACTACTTAGTTATATGTTATGTTATATCTCCGTAGGCGGCGGTGACCACTTACCATCATGTGGTCCGCCCGCTCGTCTGTTATCTCTTCTATAAAGAAACCTAAAAGTTACACCATACACACGAGTTGCTCATTAGCTTCATATAACGAAAAAGTATACGTAAAATATAATATGCAAATGTGTAGTTCAATGTACTCGCTTCCATTCTCTGATTTATGACGGCCATTTCATGTGTGTAACAAATAGTCCCGCGGTAGAAAGTCCTAAACGCATGGCGAGCAAGCGTAAACATGGAACGTCTGGGGTGAAGCGCCAGACAGTTGACTCATCGCTCGGCGAAATTCGGGACACGTCGGGCTTTCTCGGGGAATAGAAGTTGAGGACATGGAGGCCTTTATCTGGAGGTCTATATGAATACGTATTTATTTATTTAAACTTCATTGCACAATGATATGTATACAAGGCGGACTTAATGCCATAAAACGCATTCTCTACCAGTCAACTACCAGATTATACAGACAAAATTATAATAGAAAGTAAAAAAAAACAACGTAATATATACATATATAGTACACATATACTATAATATAATATATTAGTGAGTTCCAAAAGTTTCTGGCATATATCTAGATGTCTAAAAGTAAATCGTACGTCATTGTCGTTTATCCTGCTAATCCGTGTATAATTTTTAGATTTCAACTCGTTAATTTTGATTCCTCGACTCTTAGAACAACAGGAAGACGCAAAATTTTTAGACTGGAATATCGTTCCGTGATTAAGTTCCTTATAAAGGGAGCTGTTAGCCCGACCGATATTAATCAATGGTTGGATAATGTATACGGGGATTCTTCTCCATCATTTTCCATCGTCAAAGATTGGTGTAAGCTATTTCGTTTAGGACGAGAGTCCATCGATCACGAACTTCACTCTGGTCGACTCGTTGAGGCACTCACTCCAAACAACATCAAATTAGTGGAAGCAGAAGTTCTTAGGGACCAATGGCGGAAGACGAAAGAAATAGCAGCAAGGACAGGGTTTTCAAAAACTACAGTCGTTATGATGCTTCATGAACATCTTCATATGAATAAAGTTAGTGCGAGGTGGGAGCCAATACTTCTTTCAAGTGTGTAGCGAAGTGAACGAGTAGCCCATAAGTCCATAAGGAACTTATGGAATACTTTCAGAGAAACAGAAACGATGTTTTGGAGTCAATTGTTACTGAGGATGAATCTATGGTTCTTTACTATGATCCCCTTGTTGATGGAGTGGCATCGTTCTGGTGAATCATTGCCAAGAAAGGCAAAGGTGACTCAATCTACCAAAAAGATTATGGCTCCGATATTCTGGGATTGTCGGGGAATATTGCTTATAGCCATAGGAACGCAATACTACGGTGATTGGAAGCTATTATGCTAACCTTATAGAGAAATTACGAGACGCAATCAAGCAGAAACGTCGTGGAAAACTAAGCAAAGGTGTGCGACTTCTCCGTGACAATGCACTCGTCCACGCCACCGCAGTTGCGAAAGCTGCTGTTTCAAAGTGTGGCTTCACGGAAATTCGCCACCCCACCTTATAGTTCTGACTTGGTTCCCAGTGATTACTATTTGTTCTCAAAACTTAAGGCGGACTTAAGGTTTTCGCCCATTTTGAAGACAAAGCTTCTGACTATTTTTATACTGGGATTCGATAATTAAATGATTCGAAAAGTGTGTTCAAATAGACGGAGACTATATTGAAAAATTAAAATAGTTTCATGAACTTGAGTGTCTTTTTTCTTTGTCATGCCGGAAACTTTTGGAGCTCTTACATGATTGTTGTGTCTCCAACACTCCTTTTTCTCCAACATCATTCATTCTTACATCACAGGTACTCGTATGTGGTCACCAGCACCACTATTATCACACCTCAACACCACATCAGTTATCATAATAACAGATAGATCGAATATTTTTTTTATTTAAAATTTGTAATGTTATATTTAATAGTTACCTACTTGAAAAAAATATAATTAAAAGTTCTCAATGGCGTTCATTGGACAGGTGGGTTCCGCCAGACACGACACATAGGCAAACACCAAAGACTTAGAATCAAAGGAACATTTTTAAACGAAATATTTATCTTACTAGGAATCGAATTCTGGACCTTCACTACAGTAAGCAGGCTTGCCTAATTACGTTAGTAACGCAATCGTTCGTAGTACACATGTTAACAACTCTCACCAATTTCCAAATTGATATTTCTTAAATAAAAAGAATATATTTCGTTTTTGAACGTGAACCCGTTGTTATTATCTATCTAAATATTTAATTGTAGTAATAACTACACATAAAATATTTGCATTGATATTAAATAACCCGTCAAAAATGTAAAAAAAACTTAATGCGTCGTTTTATATGATGTACACTCTCTTGTAGACCGTAGTTATATGTAGGCAGATATTGCGTCGTGCAAATGCTAATAAAAACAGGTCAGGTATGTATGTAGTAGGTAGGTAGGTACTTGTAATTTTATTTTGCAAAAATATTGTGTGGCAACGTGAACCAGTCACAGATAATTCTAACTGGATTATTGATAATATTGTTATCTTTATGTTCTTGACAAGTGTGATCTTATAGAAAGGAAGAAACGTGAAACAATCTGTTACTAAGGCTATATGTGCGTAAATCGTTCTTTGCGAGTACAAACCGTACTACGTCTCTTTTGAATATTATGGAGGATGCCTCATATTTAGAATGTAAAAGAGCAGGTTTAGAATGAGTGGAACACAGGCTAAGTAGATAAATTATGTGTATTATACCAATCATCTTTGGTTTCCCTTTAAAATATTCAACTTATGTCTCTGAACTGACTGGATATAGGCTTCTACTAAAACTCTCCACCGCACTCGATTCTCTTCTTTTTCTCATATCTCTCAACTAACACCGTCCATGGCAAAGCAAAATACATAAAAATAATTATATCCCACCAAAAAATCGTTGACAATTCTATCAATATCTCTACATGATTTCAAGATCAAAAGATGACAAAATGTACAAGTTTGTGAACAAATCTTAACAAACCAAATTTAGTAGAACTGCTTAACAAAACGTCATTGCATCGACAAAAATTGAGAGGGCAAAAACGTTATTATCATTATGCATGAGTCATGTAATTCACATGTATGTAACGTAGTCTCGTGAAGACAACATAAATCATGTTGAGCCAAAAATGATTCTATCATAATCACAAATACAAATTGAGTGTTTTCATAACATACGTGATGTGCACAAATGTTGTTCTGTTTTAATTTTTTAGTAGAAAGTTAAACAAGTGTGTACATTTTTATTTTTTGGGAAGACGATGCAATAATTACATAAATGCATAATCAATTCTATCAGGTTGGCGGAAAAGTCTTACACCCAGAAAAAACATTTTGTAAAATTGATAACTTTATTAATAACAACAATTATATAATTAATTGACAATATAATCTTCAGATATGTCTATTACTTAGGCCCATCTATTAGATCGCTAATGCCATGCACCCAGAATTCAGAAGACTGCGATGCAAAGAAGTCGTCCACTGCCATTTGGAGGTCTTCGTACTTCTGGAACTTTTTCCCACGTAGCTTTAGCCGCTTTAGCGGCCTGAACCAGTGGAAGTCGGATGGCGCGATGACCGGCGTGTACGGTGGTTGGGCAACCGGATGCCATCCAAGCTCGGTGATTTTTGCTGAGTGTCCGAAGCGATGTGAGAACGCGCATTGTCATGTTGCGAGGTGAACAGTATTCGTCTCGGACGTTTTTACCGTATTGCATCGACCAGTTTTTGATGCTGATCAATGTAAACGGAAGCCGTGACCGTCTTGCTTGCAGGGAGTAGTTCGAAATAGAGCGGGTCCTTTGCATCCCACCAAACGGAAAGAAGGTACTTGCGTGAGCGGGTGTTCGGCTTCGGTTGTGTTGGCGGCTCTGCTTCGCGAGGAAGCCAGACGGCATGCCTTGTGTCGTTGTCATAGAGAATCCAGCTCTCATCACCGTTTCTAGATCCTCAAGAAATTCTTTTCGATGCAGCTGAAAGAGGAGCGATTCGCAAATGCTGACTCTGACTTAACGATGGCTGTCAGTCAGCTGATGTGGAATCCACCGTTCCATGACATTACGACAGCCGATATTATGAAGACGAGTCTCGATGGTCGAATGATGACAGCCAAGTGTCTCTGCCAAATCATATGTAGTTGCTTCTGGATTGGCCTTGATGCAGCGGAGTAATTCGTCGTAGCTGAAAGTGCATGGTCGCCCAGATCGTTCGTGATCTTCGAGTCTCGCATCTCCCAAAATAAAGCGAACGAACTAGCGGAATATGGTGTTGTCGCTGAATGCGTTGTTGATGTTGGTCTGCACTAATGTCGTGTACATGGCGTCACTCATAAAACATGATCGTTCGAAGTTGATCTTCACTTATAATTGTTGAAAAGTGATCAAATCCATGCGCGCACACCTTTATATACCCCCATGTCATACCTTCGCGAACCTTCTACAAGTTTCTCATGCACCTCAAATAAACTTAGAAGTTTTTTGTAAATTCTAGAGATTTCAAGTTCATCGTGCCTGACTTTCGCTAACCATATATAAGTATTATCTATCATTTATATTTCTACAGTTTCTTCAACAGTATTTCTATGTTATAGTTTAGAACCTATTCTTTTTTTATTCATTGTGTATGGAATTACTTTGCTGTACACGCATACACTGTGCAAATTAATGTCGCACGTTTGTATCCTACTTCCGACACAATTAATTAAAGTATTAATAGTAACATGCGGGCCGATCAATTATTTCACGATTTTGTATGTACCCAAATGATATGCAACTAAGTAATACGGTGAAGAACTAAAGTTAAGAAACATAGCTCAAAGAATTCGATATAGCAATGAGCAATGCAGGCAATATAAATAAATACGTAATAATCCATTGCAGGACTGATAACTGATGGGTTAGAAGAGTATGTAGACCACGTACCATACGACCCCGCATCAGTCATTTCTGACTGAGCATCGGTAATAACGAGAAAACGTGTCGCTGAAATAATACAAAAGCTGAAAATAGGTTGTTCAATATCAAGAGTAAAATCGATTCTAAATACCAGTTTTAACAATAGTTCTTTTTTTCATAATGTATTGTTCATTTCTAGTATTTACAGTTATTCTAGGCGCTCGCGTCGCATAGATGGCTGGTCATTATAATTATGCTGTACCGAGTAAAATGAGGACTACGAACGCTTTATTCCCTAAAATAATTTTGTTTTTGCTAGTACGGTTTTATATGTATATTTTAAACTCGTAAGACTCGAAGACAAGTTGTGTAGCTGTGAAATGACAGAGGCTCGATGGTATAATATGGTGATTGTTCTTGCTAGTAATAGAATTAGCCTTAAAGTTGAAGGAGATCTTTCAAAATGCTAATACAAGTACTATTGGGAGTCTACGTAGTTCCTTGATTGGCGTGTCGTGACGCGTTCAGTTACAAAAACTGGGGCTTCTGCCTGACTCACACCGCTCACATTACGTCATGCATGTCATCCGTTTATAAAGTGTTTATTACGATCATGGGGTCGATATATAACCGTTTATATTACGATATATCGACTTACTACCTTTGTAGAAAAATAGGAATCACAGACATGCCATTTATTAAAGTAATCAATCGTATTGCAGAGGTTTGGTTCTATGTAATGATATTAATTGAATGATATGCCGTTTGTTTTGTACCGTAACTTCTCATTGTCTAACATTGTCTTGTACATGACGGATGTATGCGGATGTACGGCACGGGTTGGCAAGGCTACTCTTTTAGAAGTGGTGCAGTTCCTCAGGGCTTCTGGTAGCGACTTTGTTATCTCTTAGTCGCCTTTTGCGACATTATTCTATTCTTAAGGGTGGTGCTATTCTTAAGCCGGTTGACGACACCACAGTGTGGTGACCACACGGCCAAAGGCAAGGTCTGTTTAGTTAACTTCATTCACTGGACCAGAGTTGCGAATTACAATGGGAGGTCTGTGTCCAGAGGGTGATGAGAGCACAGTGTACAATTGGGTAATAATTAGTTATTATACTTATATGGAGGTTATTACGGAGGGTCCGATTCTAAAAATCCGTGGCTTACGAACCTAATCAATTTGAATTAAGCAATAGGCATGTTTAAACTTTCTGAATTGTGACTGGTTTGTTTAATTACTATAACATATCATTAGCCTATGTCTCTCCGCTACTGGATATACTCGTAGGCCTCTTCCAAGGCTGGCCACCATACACAATCCTCGGCTCTCCTCATCTAGTCACCAGGGGCGAACTTCTTTAAGTCGACGGTTCTCCTGCCCGTTTGTTTAATTGTATACTAGATCTAGCTTAATTTCATGTATAGATTTTTTTTATCAATAGTCAGCAAGAACGTGGAGAAATGGTTTGTTAATGTGGATAGGTAAACGGAATATCATTATCTATGGCATTTAAATGCCTAAAATTAACCTCTATGCATAACATTTTGCTAACATGTAGTCCAGTAGAGACCGGTTGTGAGTCTATACTGGGTCACAAAATTGTGGCTATTTACCTTACAATTTAACCTTAAAATCATGAAAACTACAACCAAATAGGTTTACGTTAAGAGGCCGGTTTAAATTGTTGCGATATTAATAGGCCTTTATGTCTCGTGCATGAAGATTCAATGTCGATCTAAGTCATAGTTTCAAATATATGGTGGGTTCCACTAAACATACAATTTTAAATCATCACTACCGCTCAATGGGTCTTTAGAGACATGTTTGTCTTTGTTTCAGGGGTAGATCTGATCGGTGGGTCATGACGAAGCGAAAACCATTGCTTGATAACAAAGCATACTAAGGTACCTGTTTTAGTTACTCAAAGAGGAGTAGTGATTGACTAAATAGACGATATACACAGCGTTCTGGTCCGTTAATTTCTACTATTAGTTCTAATTTTCATGCTTTCACGCTTTTCAATCATTACCTTTTGTATTATTTTTAGGAGTCTATTCTGCGCTCTTATTGCCGACGGTATAAAACGACTAAAAAAAACACACCGTGAAATGAACTGATTTGCAGTTTCGTATTATGAGTGCATCAGACAATGGTTGTAAAGCGCTTATCCTATTTAAACACTGGATTTCAAAACTCTTAATGACAACAACAGACAAACAAATCAAGCAGATATTGCTCATTTATTTGATTTTTTGGACTTAGATGATTTCAAAAAGTACATACGCTTAGGGCTGCCAATTTTAAAAATTTTAACTTCGAATTTCAAAGTTACAAAATGGGACAGGCTTCAAAGCAGTAGAATTTCGATAATTCAAATGGTTGAGAAAAGCGGGCCCTAAAGAAATTGTATCTTCCGGGACTTATAGAATAGGAATGTTGTAGAATAGGCAATAGTGAATGGTTTTTGAGGTATAATAAATATCAAACTGTCATGAGCACAGAGATACTAAACACTTTTTTTATTTCCGTCATTGATAGTGGTTACAAAATAAACGAACAATAAAGTTTCATTGTTGTTGTTGTACAAGAGGGCCTTTAAACCCCCCTGCCGACTACAAGGTCTACGTTCTGTAGTGAAATTTTACAGTAGAACATACGGTGGGTTACCAAAACAGGCAATTAACATCAAATTACTGTTAGACAATTGTTTATGGGAAGAATGTAACGATCATTACTAACTGTAGCATTAGCAGTTATTAAAATTTGCTCAATTCAATTCAAATGTATTTAAATATACCTAATTAAACGTTCATCTCATCTCACGGCCGATAGAAACGTTTCGTAAAGATCATTATCCGTAACTACACAATGGTGTAATGATTTCAGAGCAATCTGTTTGATAAAATGGCCGATATTGCGTCATTTGTACTGAGGTCAGAGAAAAATATGAGATTTTCTCTTCTCTACGTGTATGAAGAAGACATTTTTATGATTGATTATGATGTTCTATTTTATGATTGTTTTTAGTATTTTCGTTACTATTGTAAATGAGCGCTGAGCGCTCGAGTGCTTGAGTGCTAAGTCAGCACTAATGAATCTTAAGTACATTTTATACTCGATTTTTTATCCTCAAGGGTGTAGCTGTAGAACCATCAAATGTTAAAAATATGGACTATAACGCCCACGAGCGTTTAAAGCTCGAGTCTTCAAAGGTTCATCAGCGCTCACTCAGAAGAGCATCGTGCGTTTCAGCGGTCATTTTTTACAGGACTAATTTTCGAGCTGGAAGATATATTTAAATAAGATTTAAAATTTAAATAAGAAATAAGATGGAAGATATATTTAGAGAGAGAATAATCGTTTTAATCTAGGTTGTTAATCTTCACGGTTGTTGCATGTTGACGGAAATGTATTTTTTATCTTTTCAAGTTTTTTGTTGAATTTATTCAAATATCGAAATAATTAACGCCACATTCGCCACGCACTGAGGTTACTTGTGACATAGGTTCAGTGACAACAGGGACAAGGGCAAGCACAAGAATCGACATAAACCATCCAGATCAAAACAATGTATCGTGAAACAAATATTTGTCAGACCGGGAACTGAATCTGAAACTTTATGAGCGGCAGGTTGGGGCACTAACAATAAAAATAGCTTGATTGCTTTAACAAGTAGGTATTCAACTCTTCTCAACGATATACATGAAATCGCTTAGTTAATAAAATGTTGATATTGTTTTTCTTAACAATGCTTTCGTCGTGAATTTTAGATGTAATATAATTATTTTTTGTAATACATAATAAAACGTAAAAGCTTACCGTAAACGTAAAAACCGTAAGTACGATGTCGTCGCCAGAGATTAATTAATGAGGAACAATGAGGTACGTGATCCGTGTGTATGATTGAGGTGTAATAAGATGGCCGAGTTAAATGTAATTGAATAACTCGTTATTTGAATATCTCTAACCTTGGTTTCTACAAGTTTTAAAATCTATTTGGATGTCATGTCATGTTCTATACCTAGTTACTATTATCGTTGATGAGGATACGGGGTTCTGCGAGTCAATGGTCTCGTACCACTGCGACCCTTGCTGATCTGTTGTGATCGTTTTTGTCAATGCAATATGACAGTGTGCATATGCGTTGGTGAATTAAATAAATAAATAACGCCACACTCAATGGCCCACACTAGGATTCCCTATGTCGTGGGTCTAGAGACACATACAGAGACAATCATAAACACACACCCAGACCCGAACATACATTATTTGTCTTTTCTTTTTTTAACAAATGTATGGACCGGGACTCGAACCCGGAACCTTTTGCACAGCAAGCACCGCGCCAATCGGTCGGCCAATTGTTAAACCTCCTTCAGTTTCAGCAGGTGTACGTCCATACAAGTGGTGGTTGACCGATGGATAATGCCTTATTTAAGGCATTAAGTCCGCCTTATGTACACAGCATTGTGCAATAAAGTTTAAATAAATAAATGCGCATCTCTTTTGTATATCATATGAAGTGGCACTAATCGAACTTCATATTTTCAATCACTGGCAATACTAGCTACATTTTACATTGGCAGTTGGCACCACAATCTCATATTTCTTGCGCCATTACATACAATAGCCTACCCTGTATCTCCTCGGGTCCCACGACCCGCACTACACCTTGTTCACAGTGATTGTAAATACTGTTGGCAGTGGGAATCATTTCATTCAGTGTTCATTAGGCCTTGTTTACGATGCTATCTTTGTGCGGACATCTGACGCTCTAGCGCTAGGGACTTTAGAAATAGTAAGAAATAGCTTTTAGAAGTAGGCGAGCTAATGGTCAAGCCCGTCAATGCCACTTGTAGATCTATGAGCTACGCATTCCCAAAGGCTGCGAACGTTCAACCGACGTGCACGACACAGGCTTCTCTTAGTAATTACGAGGGGATTTCGGACCATAGTCCACTTCGAAGACCCGGCGCGACTCTTAAATTCACGAACGAGAGTCGATATACCCTTATACTATCACCGCTCGAAACCTCTATGTTTAAGGCATATTAAACACAAGGCGTATTAAATTAGCGATCAAGTATTTTACGAATTTTTAACACATTTTAGCATATTATAACGTTAATTTCAGTCTAATAAATTCTAGACTGAAATTAGGCATTTTAGGCAACATAATGTCCTCGATACTTTCCATCTATTTACACTACAGTTGGCCCCTACTTCCTACACGATGAGATTTAATGATATTAATATATATATATATATTAATATTTAATATTCTTTTTATTTATATTTAATTCTGATGATGACCATTACCATGACTGATGACCATATTTTTCATTGACTAATCCTACACCTACACTATTGAACGAACAAAGTTTGTGCATTTTATATGTTCCCGAAAATGACTTCAACGATTTTGACGAATTTACAGGCTACGTAAGGGTTTTTATGGGACGAAAACTAGATCTAGCTAGTTCCAACTGCTAGGAAAATTCGGCCTTCTGCAGAAAAAGTATAGACTCGGACTCAGTTCATGTCCGGCCTTGGAACCCAAATGTCCGGTTTTTTCAAGGAACCCTACACACCTACATTAAATTTGGTAGCATCGATTTGTTTGCTTGTTTTTGATGCTCATTTGATTACTTCTGTTAAGAAAATTATCCTGTCTAATATTAGCAGGTTCACTCGTTATTAAGTTACATCAAATTACACCCTAAACAGTAACAGTATCAGTTGGCATGCAAACAGACCCCCCAAATATTTGTATACAACAGATTATAAGCATGTATCCAACTATATAGTATGTACGCCCTCTTTACAACCGTAATCTACACGCAAGCAGCGGTGTTGAGTCACCAATGTAAACGAGAGATAGCGCACATTCATAATCATTGAGCTTGGTAAATCGTCTCTGTAGTTGTTACGAGACCTTTTCCGATAAACAATACCGCATTAATCTTTTAATAAGTAAATTTAGAAGAAATCTATGATACAGAGAAATCAAAACATTCGAATTCCAGAGAAAAATCTATTCGATTTCGGTGACCGTAAGCTGTCCAGCTGGTGGACACGGGCCGGACATTGGCTCATGTACAAGGGATGTATGGCCTTAAAACACCTCGCTGGCCAAGCGGCTTGGCGAGTCCACTCTTTTAGAGGTAGTGTAGTTTCTCAGGGCTTGTGGCAGTGGCTTTATTACTTTAGTCGCCTTTTACGACAAAGGATGACCAGTAGAAAGATGGACAAACTGCAGGGCGTATCTCTGAACGGATTGAAATATTTAACAGAAATATAGTTTGAGTCTATAAATCTCGTGTAAGTTCGTGAGCCAAATCAGTTGACTAGTTACAAAATTACTGTGCACGACAGAATAAATAAGGGCGTAGCACAAGTGCAGTGTAAATTATGTAAATATTATGTAAATGTTATGTAAATCGAGTGTACATGATATGTACGTACTGGCATCGCACGACTCGGGGAAGAAAGGGGGTTGTCTCACAAGGGTTGCGCAACTAGCGAGGTGAGGACGAAGGAATTCTCACATTACACTAATAGAAGCGTACGAGACAAATCCATACACCTTTCCTACGAGACTATGGGATGTTAGTGCGTACATTTATATTATATTTTTTAAAATGTCTTTTGTTTATAAACTATATGTGTTTGTATTCGCTCTCCATAAATGTATTAGGGAAACTAGGTTACAGGTCAGGGTATAGGCAAAATAAAGGCTACCGCCCGCAGTGTGTTTTATTGAGCATTGAATTAAACATATAAAGTTGCGGGCTAGATGACGAAGTTCCGGTATCGGCGCCACTACTTCCCCTTTACCTTCAGTCCTCCCATTCCCCTTGCTACTCAACGAAGGAGGGAGGGAAAAAAGGGCTAAATTGCCCAGAAAGATGTAAAATCATCATGCATCGTCATCGAAAATAGCCTTGTTCTCCGCATAAGAGGAGAACCGACCCTAGGATAAGTGACTTGTAACCTAGAAGTTATGTATGACGTTGGAGAGCGAATAGCACAATAAACTTCCCCAGGGAGCAGGGGGATCGCACGGGCAGCAAACTTGCTATAAAAGGCATAGGTTCCGACCTCTCTTTGCCAGTTCGTCCTCAGCACTTCAAGTAGTAACTTGAACTGCCAGTTCGTCCTTAACACTTCAAGCAGTGACTTGATCCAACAGACTCCTCATTGTGGAGATACCTAACAAGTTCATACAAGCAAGTTCGCTGCCGACTGCCGCTTCCTCTCTGCGCCCCTGTGGTTCAATGTGAATTAGAGCAGCGTTTTTATTTCCGTATTTCACCCCTACACCCCCCCGTTGGAAGGCAACGTGCGGCCTGCAACATTGGCCCTGCGGTATAACATCGATCGCGAGCACCGCCTTATATATATTATATATATCGTAGCCAACAATTACGGCGGAGTAAACTTTCGATACGAAGATTTGAAAGGGGTTCGAATTGGAGATTTGAGGTCGAAAGTCACGTACGGGACGATCTGGAGAAGCTTGCTGGATCAGGCCAAGACCCATGCCTAGCTGTAGAGCCAAAAAGAAGACGGAAGAACTTCTATATGTCGTTGAATAGGGCTTATGAAGGTGTACACTGTACAGTTATCTAAAATAGAGAATCAGTTGGATTAGAGCGAAATCAAATTTGGAGAATAGCGAAATCTTCTTTCCGACTCACGCGTGCCATAGGAGATTTTTTTTTATAGAAAAAGAAGTTGATAGACGAATGGGAATCCGCCAGATACAATCCAGAAACAATCTACCAATTTGAAAGTATCTACAAATGATCTGCCTAGCTTTAGGGCTTGGTAAGGATCATTCAGTTCAATCGCAGTAGAATCCTTCGAATTCGAATAAATGAAATAAGATCAGTGAAACAAGCGTGTCGTAGCATATCAAATTCGAGATATTATCTCCTGCAAATAATCAAACATTTGAGTGACATTATCGTTTTTATCAAAGATATGTGGTTGGGAATAACCATGGTCAATGAGCAAATTTCATTTTTTTAAATAATAATAACGAGACTCTTATTGACCTACACTAGATTTCTCTATGTCGTGGGTCAAACTCACTGGCCTACAGTAGAATTCGGTGTCATGGGTACAGAAACACATTTTTAGACGAATCTAAGCTACCCAATATAGCTCAACTAATTGGCTGTATTTGTTGAAACAGCATTAGGTAATAACTAAGAATAAAACCTTGGATTCAACCTTAAACCTATTTTTTTACCTTAAAAACAAAATCTAAACCTAGGTCTCAATTCAAGACAATGTTGTGTAAAAAACAAAGTCAGATAATAAAATTATGCTGCACTAATTATTATATAATTAGTCTAGCTTAGTTATAAAGCAATTGTAACTCAATCGGTTGAAATGCAACAATTCTATATCAGGTTGACCCCGTCTTCCGTCGGAACGATCGCGATGTCGAAACGGTAATGCGAGAGGTATTCGAGTTGCGAGATCAAAGCGGGATCGACTAAAATAGTGCACCCACCCGTTGTCATGGCAACCGCCTCCCGCTTACTCCAGACTGTTCCCAAATTGCGATGTTAGGGCAATTCAACAAATAAGAGTTGTAAGGAATAATAAAGTTAGTGTGAGGTGGGTGCCAAAACTTCTTTCAAGTATGCATCGAAGTGAACGAGTAGCGTGCTCTAAGAATCTTTTGGAGGCCTTTCAGAGATGGAATGGATTTTTTGGAGTCAATTGTTATTATTAGGAATAAAACTGTAGTTCTTTACTATGATCCCCTTTCCAAAAGGGAGTCGATGGAGTGGCGTAGTTCTGGTGAAGCACCGCCTAGAAAGGTAAAGGTGACTCAGTCCATCAAAAAGATTATGACTTTGATATTCTGGGATTGTTAAGGAATATTGCTTATAGACCTAAAAGAACGCAATACTACGGCGACTGGAAGCTATTGTGCTAATCTTATAGAGCAATTATTATGAGAAGCAACCAAGCAGAAACGTCGTGGAAAACTAAATAAAGGTGTGCGGCTTCTCCGTGACAATGCACCCGACCACGCCGCAGTAGTTGTGAAAGCTGCACGGAAATTCGCCACCCACCTTATAGTCCTGACTTGGCTCCTAGTGATTACTATTTGTTCTCAAAACCGAATGCGGACTTAAGGAGTAGAAGATTTTCCACTGATGATGATGATGATGATGAAGATTTTCACCCATTTTGAAGACAAATCTTCTGATTATTTATTTTTATACTAGGATAGCTAATTAAACGATCCGAAAAGTGTGTTGAAATAGACAGAGACTATAGTGAAAAATAAAAATAGTTTCATGAACTTGAGTGTCCTTTTTCTTTGTCGTGTCAGAAACTTTTAGACCTCCCCTCATATATTTGTTACACTTGTCAACTAGTCTAATAATATTCTCGTTGATAAATTAATGTTGTTGAAGCGTACGCACTTACGTCAATGTGACTTCTATAGAATCAATAACGTGTATTCAACATGTACTTAATTGTAATTGTAAATTAAACCTAATTATCCCCGGACATTTGTTGTCGTAGTATAAACAAATACATAATGTATAATGTAATATAATTAAAAGGAAGTTCCGTACATCTGCTAGGACAGGAAAATTAAACATGTCGAGTTTTAAAATGTTTCAGTCAGCTCTGTCGACTAATTAAAATGAAGAGCCATAGGCTAATGGTATAGTATAGTATAGAAGGTTTTGAAATGGCTTAAAACATTGTCTGTGTATGGTACTCACAGGCATTATTGAAATCATGAAACGACATGAAACGAAAAGTGTTCAAAGTGTCATTAACTTCGTGCGTGATGTTTGTGATAATCAAATACAAGAGTGGGACTGCGTGTTTCGTGTTCCAATTCTTCTATCCTCAGAAATCTATCTACATTTTTAATGGACAAATAATTTTTTTTCCGGACCAAGGAAAAAGTGAACATATTTCGAACTATTTACTCATTAGGCATAAGAGCCTACGGGCAACTATTCTTTAATCACATTTGCGAGATCGTGGATTCTATTGCCGGCCCGTAACATTGAATTTTTTTAAGTACAGATTATTCAATTATCACTAGCTCGGTGGTGTAGTAAAACATTGTAAGAAACCCGTGTGCCCGAGAATTATAAAAGGGCATATGTTGAATATCCACTAATCTGTACTGAGTCCGTATGGTGGATCATAAGAGTGAACCCGTTGACAAAAGTTAATCTAAACAAATTCGTGTCTTACAACATTTGATATTCGTCCCTCGTCCCGCTGCACGCGCTGGTTGTCCCCTTCATTTTTCAAAGGCGGAATTTGATTGGTCGCTATTGATTTTAGTCGCTTCCTTATTGACTGTGCCTTTGTTATGCATGTCGTGAATAGAAATATTTTATTTGATATCAGAACGGAATTACTAGTATAATAAAAATAAATTTTATATTTCCTAGTTATCAAAACATAATTCATTCATTTCTACATTTTGGAAGGATACAAAAGGAATCTAAAGGAATTAAAATTATGCCACTATAATTTTTACTCCCCATCTTACCCCAGACTTCCCAAGGAATAATGGAAAGTTTTACTTCATACAGTTATATTTCCTATTCTCCATTATCTGAAACCTTATCCAATTTCATTCCAAAATTTTCCAGCGACGCGGCGCATCCGGGGATGTGCTAACGTTTATAATTTTGGACCGATATTGGCACATTATATGTGGTCTATGGGCAATAGTATCCACTTACCACCCGATGCACTGTTTTTGTCATAAAAAATACCATAGAGAGGGTATAAAAAACATTTTTGTTTTAACTAATCGTTGCCTGATGGACCTTAATATTTAAAAAAAATATTTAATTTAAAAAAATAAATATGTTGAAAATGTAAAAGACTTTCCTGCCCTCCTTTGGAAAAGGGGTAATAGTGTATTAAATGATATTCCAGAAAAAAACATAATTTTGGTACATATTTCAAAAATAGTTAAAATCTGGGAGTTTTAGATACCATAGTCTATTCTGTTTATTTTTATTTTCCTAATACATATAACGCTCCTACCTAATAAAATAGTAATAATAATAAAATGCCTTTTCGTCTTAGGAGGGCATTTCCTCGGAGGAACTCCATATTCAGAGAAAATTTGAGATAGTTAAATCCGTCTGTCGTTTTGTAGCCACCGCTGAAATATTAAACAAAAGAAAACAATAAAAGGTCAAATTCAAATTATTCATTTGCACAATGCGAGCACAAGAGGTGTTGTTATTAGTACATTCGTCACATTTCCATTCATGGCATGCAAATATTTTTGATGGGGAGAGTGCACGCTGCAATCCAACAGCCACTGGGGCGCGCTCGACTGGCCACGTTACCTCACTCTCACAGAAGACTACCTTGAAATGTACTGCATGTCCCACTTTATCTTATTCCCTTAATGTACGTACGTGTTTCGGTAGTGAGTGAGATGTGCCAGAGCCCGTTCCCATCCTATCCCTCCCCATTTTCCCAACCCTTTCTCCAAATCTATTCCTATAGCTCCAAAGGTAGGCAGCGCATCCGGGGGCGTGTCAACGTTTGTCATTTTGGACTGATGTTGGCATGTATCGCGGATGTCTATGGGCGACAGAATCCACTTACCATCAGGTGAACTGTATACTCGTCTGCCACCTTCGTACATAAAAATAATATTAATAATAATATTATAAGATCAAAGGTCAATTCTCTTGGTACCTGTTCTATCCATTACTTACAGGATATTATCTAAATCTACTGTGAATTTCCTTTTTTTTCGGAATGACTAAATTCTTGTGGCCCTAGTGGCCTTTCAAGTGTTATCGGACATGATTTGTGTATTACCTATCTAATCTACCTGACTATGACAACGAGTTTTCTTTATAGCTAGTATTTTTCTGATCGACATTCATCTAGGTCATACAACAGTCATACAATAGTCATATAACTGTATTATTGGTCATTAGAAAGTAAACGAGTGCAAATGCCAAAGTTCGTTTTCCGAGGTCGTTCATGCGACTACATAACATCACATTTTGAGTGAGAACTGCATACGTGCATTGGTTATTTAATGATTTTTCAACGTTCCTTTCACACACACGGTGAGAGTAATAGTAGAAGTAAGGGTGATCGCGCACTGGTAGTCCAAGTCCAAGACGACTCTTTGGTCACAGGTGTTAGTAGTTCAAACGGGCGACCAAAGCCTAGACCACTACCCTTGGTCGCACGTCGACCGCTTGGCATCATTCATAGTGGTGGTACACTCGACACGGAAGCTGAAACGATAGCTGCAATCGGATGGTTGTTTTTACGCCAGAAAAAAATATAAAAACAATTGCTGGTCGCATGGACCAGTCTCCTGGACTAGACGTCCGGTTTGGATGTTGCGTCTAGTGCGCCATGGAAATATTAGTTGTGTGCGTCTAGACCAGGGATCACCAATTAGTTTCATTGGGGTGCGTTTTTAAAAATTATAAGACTGTCGCGGTCCGTTTGGTAGATGATGACTAGCAACCAAGATTTAAAATGTCAGTTAACAAATAAAACGAAAAGAAATCTGAATATTTTTTTATTAAGCGACAAAGCGCGGGCTAAATTAAATTACCACAAATTTTTATTTTGATATTCTTAGATTCTTTCTGACATATTTAAATAAAAATTTTAGGTATAAATTTTACTGTGTTTTTAAGGTCCGCACAAAATACTTCGGTGGTCCGGATCCGGACCGCGGTCCGCCATTTGGTGACCCCTGATCTAGACTATTGCGACCAGTAGTCTTGGACTTTTACTACTTTATTATAGGGCAGAGCATCCTTTCTCAACATTTTTAATGACTTCCTGAAAAGGGAAAAATGTAATAAAATAACTTCACGGCCACCTTTAGGTCCTAATTATGTTTTTACCGTTTAACATTTGATTATAAATCATTAATTAATACGAGGTTTTGCCGTACATACCTGCTTATTTTTTTCTGACCAACTACGACCCCCTTTAGATGTGATCGCGACCTCCCAGGTTGAGAAACGATGGAGTAGAGTAATTATTTCATCGTTTCATAGTTTTTACACCCTTTTCATTCTTACTACTTAAATGAGAAAAATAAGTATTTAAATGGGAAGCAAAAAATACTAAATGAACATCAAATCATGATAATTGAAATAAATAATTTGAAATACTAGGAATACCTTCAGTTGTTCTAATAGAATTAACGAATTTGACTATGTACACAACACTAATTTAAAGCAAAAAGGACTAAAAACAAAAGCACTAAGCCAATGGTAATTCAAATTGTTTTTGCTTTTTGCCAACTTTGTCCGATAAGACAGGCACCAGACTTCTGTCTTTATGTCCTTAGAACCAGACATAAAGATCTACCGCTCCCTTCTCGTTGTCTGTAAAATTGACCATAGAGAGGGGCTTTAGCTTCACAAAGTCGTGGATCTAATTAAATTGGTGTTACATATGACTCATTCTTAACCAGGTGTGCAAAGAACTCCGTTGGGTTTGTTGATATTTGAGTATTGTATTATATAAAACTACCTTACATTTTCAGTTTAAATAAATATTGAGGACTATAGAAGCAAGTATTTAAAACGTATATTGCAGTGACAGAGTGAGATGTTGTCGCACCTACGTTTGTTTCTTCTTGACAATGGTTTGTACGCGCATCACACATTTCTTTCTTTCCATTGTTAGTGCTACTCGAATATTTTACGTGCGATATTGACCCTTAGTATTTTATTGAAATGGCACAGACAGGACATGATAAGGTTAATTAAGCAAAATAACACAGACTGTTGTATCCAGTCTATCCAATACATGTTTACATGCATTTTTACATGTTTGTAAAAAATAATGTATAAATGAAAATTGAAAATAAGGAAAATATGAAGACATTTTGGGTTAAGTGCGGCCTAGACCGAAACAAATTACAGCCACAGATTGGGCTCGAAAATTGAAAGCATGTGGCAACCATTAATAAAACTGACTGTAGACAAGAATATTTTAAGAAACGAAGCAGTAGTAGGTAATTGATCTATCCTTAATTTTCTTTACATTTAGGACTTATTTTACATGCAACATCTAGTGTTATTAGCTAGTTCGGCTAATAGAAAAACACTATAAAGCAGCCAACATAACAACATAATATACATAACAACCAAATGAGGTTAAATACATTGTTTAGTAATTCGAGCGACAAATGTTGACGAAGAAGGAAAATTGATTGTTTATACTTGTATAATAATAATATCAGCACAATTTATGTATGAGTTAGGTGTCAAGTTATTTCGCAATGAATAAAGCATAAATAACATTTAAAACTTTATTCGCAACCAGAGATATGATATGTTATAGATATTCATCCAAGGGAAGATCCAGGGAAAAGGAAAACCGGATGAAGGGTAACATCTTGGCACAAAAACCTTGGCCAATGGTTTAAAGAACATCGTTTGCACACATCGTTTATAGTACCAGCCAATGGAGCGTTCGCACAGATACAAACCTCCTTTGCAGCTCGTATATCTCTTTTATTCAATAAACGGTTGGTTGGATACCGCCAACCGCAAATAAAACGTTGTATTCATTTAGTCAGAGCAATGAATATGAACTTTAAAATCACCGTAAATAACTAATTTATGAACATAAAAAAAATGTAATCGTGGGAGAATGCTTAGTTTACAGCTGCTGTTTCTACGATTCAAATTGTCGGAGTGATCGGCAATTTTCGAAACAGATAATATCTTAAAAAAAGAAAACTGTATAGAAGTAAATACATCTACCAAGTAAGTAAGATCTAACAATGTAACTATTCACATTTGTCAAGCCGTTAGGGTGATACAAAATACATAATTATGTAAGTAAAGTCTATAATAAGTAGATAGTATTAAACAGTGCATAGATAAGAACAGCATACTTAAAACCATCACTGACCTTTATTATATTTAGGTGCCTATATTCTCCTAATAAAATTGACACGAACAGAGCTGAACATTCTATGCTCTTTCTATAATCACATAATCGCCCGTGTAGTTGTAAAAGTCATTTAAAGATATTAATCATTATATTTAGATGTTTAATGAAGATAACTGTGACTAACTGTGACCTCATAATATTATTATTATTATTTGTTTCATTGTGTAAACACGATTTTAAAAGAAAGTACAGTACAAAACTGTTCACCGACATTTCTGATAGCACTCTTCTATACCGTTGCCTGATTTAATTGGTTGACATCTTAACAGATTGAATAAAAAACAATAACATAATTGAATATTGACAATAAGAGGTTAACAACTTTATTTTATCAATAGAGACAATCATAATAAAAGGGAATTGTTGTGAATGAGCCCTAAAACTGACAACTCGACTTGTAAGAACCATTCATAGATGTAAGAAAAATATAGCGAAATCTTTATATTTTGAGAAAAGCTCCACTTGAATAGATTTCTTAGAATATGGACAGCATGTGCGTAAAAAAGATTATTGACTATATTTAGAAAAATGTACACAAAACCGATCAGCGACTAGGTAAAAGAGAAGGAAGACAAGAATCAATATTCAGCAGCAGTGTAACAGGCCAATGGTATGGTTAATCCAAGAGAAGGAGGAATTAAATGAGAAGCAAGAAATACTGACTGACCAGTTCGATCGATAATAGTAAATTTTAAAATGGGTTAGGTTCAGGTTCTCTGGTGACAATAACGAACTTGGTGAAGTCGACTTTCTTTCAAATAATTCTTGAAGTTCTCAAAGACATTCTTCCTTTGCTAGGAAGGGTAACTTGGCTAGTCAAGTGCGTCCAGCGGCTGTGTGATTACATCCACCCTCCCAAAAAAGACAGACATATGAAATAAAAAAAAATATATAAAAAGACAATAGATAACAAACACTATTGATATGAGATGGTAAGTAACCGATTACCATTTACCAGTCTGTACTGACATTACCATTTAGCTTATGGTAGGTACCGTTCCCATCTCGCATCTGTTATAGTCACGTTATTTCGACTCTTTACCGTTGCTAGAGTTCAATGTATTCTTTTATTCATGAGTGGAGATGATTTGTTACAACTGACTTGCAAATTAACTTGTTTTAGATACCACAAGTTGCTCTAAACATATCTAGATCTTAAGTTGTGTTTTATCAGGTTGCGCGCGCACTTTTGGAGGCTGTCTTATGTTCTTCATATTTTGGTGTTTTGAATATTTCATTGTCACTATTGATAATCTTAACGACCTCTCTTTAGAACTCTACTGTACCTTGATAAGACTATATCAAGGTTAAGTTTCTAAACATGCGCAAATCACTGAGAATTTCTATATTTTCGTAAAGGCTGGCGAAGATTGATAATAAGTGTATCATCCAATAGTTGAATTTTGTTTTATTTGACGGGTTAAATAAATAATTTATAATTTATAATAAATATTAAAAATATTTATTTTGTTTTATTTATTTTTTTCCAATAAACAAATATGTATTTACAATAGATAAAGATAAAATAAAGACATTTATTTTTCTCGCCGATGTCTTAGTTTGTCTGCGTTGATATTCTTATTTTCATTGTGAGAATCATAGAATACGTATGTTTAAAATATGTACGGAGGCAATAGACGTAAGGTGATACTGACATACCATTTTTCTCATTCCATTAGATAAAGGCAACCGGATGGCATTAGAGTGGATGCATTTCATACAATCCCATTCCGTATCCACTGGATGAGGGTAACGGGATGAGATAGCATGGGATTGGATAAGATGGGAAGGGAAAAGAAACTAGGTCTGGCAACTCAGTCACTTTTTAAGTACTAGGTACGTTTCATGACAGTATTCTGTGAGAGTAATGACTTTGTAGGCTACTGTACTACACATAATATACATCAGACTATAATTGCCGGATATCGATCCTGGACATCGACTGAGACATCGATATATGAGTTAACTCATTCTGTCCAATTTTATATTTATCCTTTTCAGTCCTTCATCGTCATCTTATGACGTCATGGGATAAGGTAGGCAGAATCACAATCCCCCATCCTTTTTGTTAAAATCTTTAAAGATAGGTAACGAAATACATTAAGTAGCTATCTTTAAGATCATTCTTGACTAATGTTGACATGTATCGCAGATGTCCAGGGGCGACGGCAACCCTGTACTATTAACAAACTGTCTCGTTTTCTTTATATAAAAAGTACATAAAGAGAATAATTTATCACATCAAAGAATTCGAGAATATCATGTCGTGTTAATATGACGTGACGTGACTTTACATTCACATTTTAAAATTATCATGTAATTCTTCATAATTGCCCGTTTATAAATACATATGTATAGAGTACACCTATGGTATCGTTAACCGTCCAACATTAACACATTAATTAAGTCAACCAGAACTCACCAGACGACACATACGTTAGGCATCCATTTTTATCTCACAAAGTCAGTTATATTTAAATACGCAGGACCTACCGACATGCAAAGGAGACTGGTCCAAGATAACATACATATTCATGTGAAAATAGAAATTAGATGCTCTCACTGCTCACATGATGGACTGCGATCTAGAGAAGTGGCGAATTAAGTAGGTATTAAACATAACTTATGGTAGTCAAACGGGTTAAAAGAACATGCGAGTAACGGAATCGCGGTCTCAACATGCTTTCTCATCAAACCACACTGTAATTAACCACATAACCTGCAAGAAAAATGGTATCTACTCCACAACACTTCGACATGTCTTAAACTAAGAATTAACAATAAAACGCCGGCAGTAAAATCAATATTACTTACACGTAAAGCCGATATTTGTCCGAATTTTAACACACACTGCTGGATCTTAAAATTACACGGTTATAACGTCACCACAAACGTTTATATCGGTTGCACTGCTATTCGTTAATAACTTAATTAAATGTTTATTTCTTTTTAATGATGTTTGGGGCTGATGGAGGATAAAACGCACTTATTAGACGCGGTTCTGCGAGCGACTGACGTGACTTGTAGCGTGAAGTGCGCGCCGGTCTTGCCAGCTGCTTTTGGAGGCAACAAAAACGTCGCATCCGTTACCTTTCCGCACTTGAATATCAGCTTTACAACTTAATCTTAAATTCCAGTTCAGTTTGTACAGTTTAAAGCTTTTATTGCTACAGTTTCGCTTACATGCACATTGTGTATGCCACGGTCGTTTACACATTTCTTTTAAGTTGAGAGAAAAGGCAAAAGGACATGCGGTGACTGTTGCCACGTATTAATTTGTTTAACTAACAATACGTAAGGGTTACAATGTTTTATGTCAATATGATTATGAATCAAGCACTTGAAAAGACTGGATATAGTTGACACATGTTAACCAGATGTATAAAGTAAAGGAGCTATAAAGCTAAGTACATAAGGAGAGTCCCAGAAAATTTCTCGGATTATTCAATTTATCGTAAAAACTCATATAGACTTGTAGTATGAGGATGAATTGCAAAGCGTCTCAGAGGTCAATCCGGCAAAGTCATCATCATCAAACTACATAAAAGTTATAGAGGATTGTATATTTCGATAAGTGTGTAAACTCGTACTCGTGTGTAAAGTGTGTACTCTTTACGCGATGAAAAATTAATTATTATAATCATCATCATAAGATGAGTTTTTAGGTGAGACCTGATCAATTGCAGCGTGCAATGATGTGGAAGGAACCACTAGTTCCGATTGAGTAAGTATTGCGTGAGTGAAATTATATCAATGGACATCGAGAAATTTCCTTCAGTAACTAAATAAGATTAAATTAAATACGAGATCATTGTCTTAATACAAGATCATGTCTTTCAAAATATGCAGTAGAAGGAGATGTCGGATTTTTTTAGCAATCTGCAAACATTAGCACACGTTCATCATAAACGAGAAAGAGTCAGCACCAAATGTCAAATGACGCAAGTTTCAAACTAAACGGGAGAGGCCTAGAGTCTAGACAAACATGTGTATTACGATGTGGTTTATGATATTTTAGTACCTAGGTGTTGTGCTGCACACTATGACAAATCATGAAATCATACACACATAAATAGAGTTCCGAAAAATGTAAAAGTCGTTCTTTGATAATCTAATTCTATCTGAGTATATTTTGAAGATAGAAAAGGGTGCACCGTAATTAAGATAATCTCGAAAACCGATATTAATATGTAAATGTCGGTTTTTAAGGTTTCTTAAATAGTCCGATCAAAATACATAAAAGTACGAACTTCGGAATAATTCCGATGGAGCAAATTTTTTGTGTGAGCTTTTATATTAATCCTTCTAAATTAAATGTCTAAAGTTCCCATCGATAAGCATGCTGTTAAAACTTTTACCCGGGGTCAAAGGTGTTAGAACGGTGATAGCTTAGGGGTATCTATACTCGATTCACATTCGTATTATCGTGAGTTCAAACCTCGGCCCGTACCACAGAATTTCTACTTAAGTATGGATTTTTGAAAATTGTCACTAGCTAGTGACTGAACTCGGAGGTGAGGAAAAATATCGTGAGGAAACCCACATGCTCCCGAAATAAAAAATAATGGAGTATATTATCCACCAATTCGCACTGGGCTCGCGTGGTGGATTACGGCCCGAAATCCCGAATGATTTACTAGGTGTGGCCTACGCCTTGCAATGGGATGTTATAGGCTTAGTCCATAAGGTTAGTTAAGACTAAAGATAAAAGTACTTTTATTATCAAAATAGCTCATGAAATTTCCCACAAAAATGTCTCAATCCTTTTCTGTACTTTTTTGTACCAGCATGTTTGTATTGGGGGGTTATTTTATCAAAAATCGGTTCAGTAGTTTTGAATACAGCGGGCTGGAGTAATTAGAAGATGTGGATGATATCGTAGGAACATAAAATATAATGAAATCAACTAGGTACATATAGTGATAAATTGATTTCAAAATTGTGTCTCAAATAGGTGAAGTCATGGGCTAATGCTAGTAAATAAGATCATACGTATATAAATAACTAACGGTGTACCAGGGATATCATTCGCGTGAAGTTTAGAGTGATTCACGTGGGAACTCTATAAAAGTAACTGGATAAAATTTACCCTAAATGTTAACTCAGCACATAAACTATAATTATATCAAGTTTCATTAAAATTCGTCCCGCAGTTTTTGCGTCAGACAGACAGACAAACATTCTAAAAATGGTTGTTTTGGGCTCTGTTTCGTTCGTAGAGTAAGTACTCTGCAATGTTTCTTTTAAAAAGAGATTTCGTGTTGTGACATTATTATTTGTATAATTAGATGTTTACCTATATACATACACATATGTTCACCTGCAAGGGATAAATAGCACGTGAAGCCAGGAGTAATAATTATTTTCTACGTGAATAGTTCAATGAGCGCGCATGTGCGTGGCAAAGTTCAATCATCCGGAGCGTAAGAGGTAATCAGTTGGTCACCACAAATAAGTTTAAGAAAATGATAAATTTTGATATTTTCGCGCTTTTCACACTAATGTCTGTTAATTAAAAGAATCTTAAACGTATTTTAGTTACACCAATAGATAATTACATCTGTAACCATAGTTACGAGCTGACTAGAGCAGTGAGTCAGTCAAATAAAAAAGTTAAAGAATATTGTTAATCAAATTATTACATTCAGTTTATACCTAGATACAGTTTTACAAATTAAGAAATTAACTTAATGTTTACGGCTGAAATTCCAAAGTGAGAGGGAGACAGAGTTGGATTTGTTTATTTTTTATTAATCATTATTAATATACATATTATTAAAATTATTAATTATTATTATTTATTTAAGACATTTACATATTTTCTATACGGTAATAGTCACTTATTATAATGTACGACTACATAGTATACAAAACATCAAATTTTACATGTAGGTATACTTAGGAACAATGTGTATACATAGGTATATATAGGAACAAGTAGGAACAATGTGTGCAGATATCTGCACTAGAATAATCTGTTTTACAGCTGTCAGCACCTTACCAATTTTACCGACGCATAACGACACGATGATGCTCTATGATATGTGTAACCGTAGTTTCAACTGCTTTGACATTGTCACATCCACGGAGAACTTCTTAGTAAATCCTCCGTGACCACGTGATCCATCCCGTGTTTACTTGCGCCCAGAATTCGCACTCGGCATACTGTTCTCTTTGATGAGTCTATTCCCCGCACAGATACAAACAGATTTCTGTTGCTCGCCGCTTACAGCGAGTACGTTTTATCAGTATCTAGATAATAAACAATTCTCGGAAGCAGATTACTTTTGTCTCAGAAAGGATTCTTTTAAAAAACAAATAGATCTTTCTATCAAACTCCAATCACAATTAATTAAATACACACACAAGAGACTTTTAGCCTGTATACACACATATATATATACATATCACTAACACTACATATTGCTCAAACAACACCATACATTGATATAATTAATCTGTATTAATTATTTTTTATAATATTATATTAGTTCGTAATTGCCTAAAACTTAGTAACATTGTTAAACTGCACTTACCTAAATTGTAGCCGTGAACTTTGTAAATGAATAAAAAATAACTGCTATCCGTTTATATCTTGTTATCCTGGTGGTGCCTCTCCATCTAGTGAAGGTTGGCAATCAGCTCCGAATATTTTGTCCTGTCTCTTGCGAGGCGAAACAGTTGGACGGCACTCGCGATGCCAGTCCCTTCCCGTATTTTACGCAGCCATTATTACTCTTTCCCGCGACCAACACACCTCTTTCCAGCGATCTTGCCCATCATAATTAGTTTCAAGAGCTCGTATCTTTCATTGGTTTCGTGTAAAAACCATGGTAAAGCTTAATCAGTTTAGATAAAGTGTATAAAATCCATTTATGTATAAAATAGTGTGATACATTAGGTAAACTAGTTTATACTAACGATACTTTTAGTTATTCTGTTGTTAACATTGTCTATCTTTCTAATATTTTCTAATTTTCTAATCTTTCTGAAATTTTATGAAAAAACGTAAGTGTTATTTATTTATGGAAACAAGGCGGCAGACGAGCTGACAGTCCACCTAATGGTAAGTGGATACTGTCGCCCATGAACATCCGCGATACATGCCAACATCAGTCCAGAATGACAAACTTTGGCACGCCCCCGGATGCGCTGTCCTACTTTTGGAGATTTAGAGGAATGGATTTGGAGGAACGATTGAGACAGCGGGGTGGGATAGGATGGGATGGGAATGGGCTTTGGGATATCTCACCTACTACCGAAATAAGTACTTACATTGGGGAAATTGGATATAGTGGGAAATGTAGTGCTTGTAGTGGAAATGTCTTCTGTGAGAGTGGGGTAACGTGGCCAGTCGATTGCGCCCAGCGGCTGTGGGATTGCAGCGTGCCCCCCCCCCTACAAAATGAGGTTTATTTTGTCAATTAATATCACACATTAAGTTTATTTCTAAAGATTAGCATTTGTGGTCACCATACAGCAATCTCTGTGCGGTCCAGCCGTAAAATGGGTTCGCAGGGAATTTCGTTACAAAATCACTCGCTTCACTTCAAACACAATGAAGGGTGTCATTTTAGCCTATTTTCAGCACACCTTCGAAAACATTTTTTTTGCCACGAAGATAACATAATGCGCAAAGGCATTTCATATTACATAATTAGAGGTGGATACCGTCGCCCATATACATCCGCGATACATGCCAACATTAGTTAAAAATAACAAACGTTGGCACGCTCCCGGATGCGCTGTCTACCTTTGGAGATATAGGAATGGATTTGGAGAAAGGGTTGGGAATATGGGGAGGGATAGGATGGGAATGGGCTCTGGCACATCTCACTCACTACCGAAACACGTACGTACATTATGGAAATAAGATACAGTGGGAAATGCAGTACATTTCAAGGTAGTCTTCTGTGAGAGAGGGGTAACCTGGCTAGTCCAGCGCACCCAGCGGCTGCTGGATTGCAGCGTGTACTCTCCCCCTCAAATGAATAACGTATCTATATACATATAATAAAATTGTAACAGGCCGATGTCTGTACATTATAGATATTGAAAAAAAAACTAATATGGGGGGGGGGGGGTCTTTACTATAGCAATAGAAGCCAAAACAACAGTTTTTAGAAATTTTGTCTGTCTGTCTGTATGTTTGTACACGCATCACGCAAAAACTACTGCATGGAATTGAATGCAGTTTTCACCGATGTATTGCTAGAGGTCTAACTTGAAATATAGGCTCCATTTTACCGCAGGAAAATATCTTAGTCCGATTGTTTTAAATTTAATAAACCCCAAGCGAAGTGAGGGCGAGTCGCTAGTTACACGAATAAAAACAATACCGATACTCCGCAAAGAATTAGAGAGAGAAACCTCATTATAAATTACACGTGTCCAAGAAGAACAATTGAGTAGAATTATTACTAGCGACGCGCCCACGCTTCGCTTCGGTTTATAAGAGGTTTTTTTTTTCAATTTCTTTTTTTCAAAATTTCTAAATGAAATATAGCCTAGACTATATTAGACACGGATAATGTAGCTTCCTATTTGTGAAAGAATTTTTGAAATCGGTTCAGTAGTTCACACACACAAACACACAATTTTACCTCTTTATTATATTATATTAGTATAGATTAGGCATTTTTAATACACTGATAAAATAAAAATAAGATAAGCAGTTGGACGGTACAGTCCATCGTGCTGGTTGTGCTAGTGGAGTAGCGATATGTGGACCCCAGTGTTTCTGGTGTTTGCAGTTTCCATAGCACTTGCACCTGCACCTGCAATTTTTTTTTAGAAAATGTGAATTGAGAATATTGTATTATTCACAATATGTATGTTCAGTATAGTTGTAGCTAATTGAAAGATGAAAGACTGTGTTAATTTTTTTTTTTTTATATACTAGTGGGCGGACGAGCAAGCGGTCCCACGTGATGGTAAGTGTTACCGCCGCCCATGGACACCTGCAACACCAGGGGGTATGCGGGCGCGCCGCCGACCTTGCAAAATCCTATTCACAGCTCTCTTGAAGAACCCCATATCGTAGTTTAATGGAAAGACCTCTTGAGGCAGTTCGTTCCACAGCCTATGGGTTCGCGGTATAAAGTAATTTAATTTAATTTAATTTTTCAATACTTAGAAATGAGTGAAAATTTGTGAAACAAATGTGTGATAGAACTATGATATGTGATAATGTGTGAACTATGATAATGTGTGATGAACTATTAATATTTAAAACAAATGTGTGAAAAAAATTGCATCATAAATCCTAATAAACAGATGGAGGGGAGTTGGTTTTATTCAATTACTCAGGTTATACAAATTATTCAATTACTCAGGTTATACAAATTATTCAATTACTCAGGTTATACAAATTATTCAATTGCTTAGGTTATTCTATTCAGCAGCTATTTTTAGGGCGGAATTTTGTTTAAAAAAATTGCTTTTAGGATTTTATTTACATATCATGATAGAACTACTAAAAGGATTTCGGTAACATTGAATAGCTTCACGAATTCCTTCTTTGTAAAATTGAATTAGAATTGTAAAAATTGATTAATAGTTGAATTGTAAAACGTATTGAAAACCGGAACAATTCAGCTTATTAATTGCGAAGGCCAAGCCGCTACGCGGTAAGTCGCTATTACCTCTTTATTGGTGTAGATCTTTCATCTCACGAAGGCGGGTTAGGCTTAGTAGTGGTTGTGCTCGTACACGTACATTGTGTTAGTGTGCCCGGAACCCAACTGAGCGTTCGCAAATTTATACACACTAAAACAATGTACATGTACGAGCACACAAGTGTATCCGTGAGATTAAAGAACTATATATACCTATAAATGTGGAACGCTTATTAAAATAAGTATGTTTTTTGAGTGTGAGGTCAGGAATATTTTTCGGAAACTTTTAATAGTAAGTTACTCTCTCTCAAAGAAGACTATGGACTGCATTTCCCACCTTATCCTATTCTCCGAATGTAGGTACTTTGGGATAAAGTGGGACATGTTTACGTGATTCGGTAGTGAATGAGATAAGCCACAGCTCATTCCCATTCCATCCCTCCCCATATTCTCAACCCTTTCTCCAAATCCATTCCTATATCTCCAGGTAGACAGCGCATCCGGGAGCGTGCCAACATTTGTTATTTTGAACTAATGTTGGCATGTATCGCGGATGTCTATGGACGACAGTATCCACTTACCATCAGGTGACCTGTATGCCATCCCATCCCTCCTCATTTTCCTAACCCTTCTCCAAATCCATTCTTAAATTTCCAAAGGCAGCGAATCCGAGAGCGTGCCAAAGTTTGTCATTCTGAACTGATTTTCGCATGTATCACGGGTACCAAGGGCCAAGGAATCTATTGTCTGCACGTCTGCAACCTTTTTTCTATGAAAAAAATAATAGATCTATCCAACGATAGCTCATTCGAGATAGTAGGACCCATTCATAGCACCCACCATATAGCGATGTAACCTTTAATCTTATATTATTTACTGTTATTAAGTAAAATACTTTTAAGTAAATTAAGTACTTTTATTAAGTAGGGCTAAGTTAAGAGTCGTTAACTAAACAAAGAAACCTCATGATATTCCATATTATGGAGAAACAGATTATTTTTATTTAAAACTAATTGTGCCTGGCACGCGTTGCAATGCGTTAGATTTTTTTTGTCAGAAACCTTCGCGCGTACATCAACTCACCAAAGTTTTATCGAAATCAGAGGACTGGTTTAGGAACGCACAGAAGACGAACAAACAAACATTAATTTTTAAATATGAGATTTACGCACTTTAACTGGGCGAATTATGAATAACATGGTACATAAAAATCGGACCTAGATCGTAGCAGTGCCCGTGACAGGCGTCAGACCTGTGGCAGACTGTGATAGGTAGTAATAGGCCTGTGACCGTTGGACAGATACGAAGAAATTGATGGAATATGACTACACTTCCTTAGCTTCAGAATCCTGAAAATACTAATTAAAATGGATGTTTGAAAATACTTTAATTTGACCATTGACCATAATATAACGATATTAATACCGTTTTTGGAATAATCTGCAAGTTTAAGTTATTATCATGCATTATTAACTGCATCTATAAAGAATACCTCATGCAATACACTGCACGACTGTAACCCCCCATTTAGGGATTTAAACCAGGTCAGGTCAGCTTTCAGGTCGTAAATCAAAACCTATCCCGCGAAATCAATGTGAACAGATATGTAATTTGAACAAAGGAACAATTGGTATGTACATATTAAGATTTTTATTTGGTTATTTTTTTTATAGTTCTTTCATCTTACGAAGGCGGGTTACCCTTAGTAGTGGTTGTACTCGTACATTTAAATTGTTTTAGTGTGCGTAAACTTGAGAACGCTTGGTTGGATTCCCGACGCCGCGCGCGCCGCTGTGTTTCAAGTTTGATCGTTTCAAGATTCTGTTTAAATATAAACAAGCCATTCTTTGAATTTTGCACAATGGTCGCTTAGCGTAAAGTGACACACACAACCTTTTCACAGACCTAGTCGGACATTTATGTAAATTTTGATATATTCATACTTTAGAGGTTGAAAATATTCCAAATTCATTTATACACCTACGGGCAGTAATATGAACAATGTAATCAGTCAAATAGTTGTATTTAAATCATATTTATACTAACACTTACATATATACATTTTACACCGTATCAGATTTTATCAATAGACGTGACTTGATACACGAAACTGATAAATTATTAAAATGTATTCATTTTGTAACTAATACTTTCGTATTATCTTAAATCCGCTTGTTATAGTGTGTTGTCTAGATTAATTCTTGCCTATGATAATTACATTTAGTTAGGAAGGTTTCTGAACAAACTATATTGTATACCATTATATATCAGGAAGGAAATGACTGCCTAGTTAAATAGTTTCTTAATTTACCTGGGTTTGTTTAGTTCTAATAGACTATGAAGCGATGGAAGACGATACCGTATTCCATACTGTTCTCGCGGTTTTTTTTTGTATAGACGAAGGCGGCAGACGAGCATACAGTTCACCTGATGGTAAGTGGATACCGTCGCCCATATACATCCGCGATACATGCCAACATTAGTTCAAAATAACAAACGTTGGCACGCTCCCGGATGCGCTGTCTACCTTTGGAGATATAGGAATGGATTTGGAGAAAGGGTTGGGAATATGAGGAGGGATAGGATGGGAATGGGCTCTGGCACATCTCACTCACTACCGAAACACGTACGTACATTAGGGAAATAAGATAAAGTGGAGAATGCAGCACATTTCAAGGTAGTCTTCTGTGAGAGAGATGTAACGTGGCCAGTCGAGGCAGCGTGCACTCTCCCCCTCAATTGCATTCTCTCTGAAAACTTATAAAATGTTTGTATTCATTACTTGTTTTCATACTTACTTGCGTTTAATGTGGTCAGAAATTTACTGGAGTACCTACGTACTGTAGAAAACCAACCTTTTCTCCAGAACAAGAGAGTGGTCTGTGTGAGTATGTTGCTTTATTGGTTAAAGCAATTTATCGTATTAGGCAACAACAGCTGCGAAAACTGGCGTATGACTTTGCGATTGCAAAGGTTGCATCTCAGGACTTGTATTATTTTTACCATAAACTAACATATATATATTTCATAAAATTTCATTTCTAAATCAATCTAACAATAAATTAAATAAATTAACGAAATTAATTCATGTTCAAACAAATAATATTAAATTAAATCAGTACCAATATCATTATCGTCGACCTCACGCAGTATATTATTGAACAGGTCTGATAATTGTGCGTTTTTAGTCCAATCAAATAGGCCTATAATCAAAATTTTAGATGAAATACTGGAATTTTTCATATAAGTTACTTTGAAGTACATCTACACAAACGATAAATCAAAGATTTTTTTTTCAACTGCCGAGAAGGGATGAAAAAAAAAAATAAAGTGCTTTTTTAAGATTTTTTCGGGTGTTGAAAAAAAATTTCTTTGATTTATCGTTTTTTGATTTAAAGACCTATTTGATTGGACTATTTTGCTAGATTTCAGATTTGTGTTCTTAATATTTTTTCTTTTAGATTTTCACGATTTCTACAATTATTTCTTGTTGCCAAATAAATTTCCCCTTTTAACAATACTGATTTTATATCAAACCTGTATTAAATTATATCCATATTTCTTTAATATCTATCTAATTATTTTTCATAATCCAACTTTCGACAATATCTAACTCGTCCCTACATATTTTCTACTGGCGGGCATAAATTGTTATAATAGCAATGTATCGGGCTTTGATGCAAAAAGTGTTGACGTCATCGATGTAAATTTAAAAGAGATTTAACATCCACCAGCATCGGTGTTGGTAAGTATCTTGTTGGCCAATTTGAAACTGACCCGCGACCATTTGTCCTTTTACTGAACTCGTTTTTGACTCCGTAGTCAGTACATTGTAAGAAAAGGTCCTTTATATCAAACGTTGACAAAGAGACGTTTCCCAGATAAGATATGCTCAAAGCAATTTGGGAACGGATAAAATCATATGTTGTGAATTTGTAATGTGCAGGTGTCTAGTGACAGACGTGTGGTTATGAACCAGAATCTTGCAGCCATGTGGTCCTTCTGGACCTTAATTCTTTTAACAGGTGATAACTTGTTTTTTTTAAAAACTCGTAATGATCGTGTTTTAACATTTCATGTCTTCATACAGATGCTAACATATATGTGTCTAACTATTTATTCATTTTTCACATGTTTCATCCGAGAATTTTAAATTAATATTTTTCGACTTCTGTTGAATTTTTACATTCAATTTTCTTAAATTATATTAGAGATATCTAATTGCATTATTTGCATTACTAGTTGTTAATATTATTACTGATTGTGATTAGTGAATGGTAGTGCAATAATCTCTGTAATTGCTTTAATTTATGATCACGATAAATATGTTAGTATAAATGATAATAAATAAATATTTATGATAATATTTATACGCTGGCAATATTAATCTTTTTTATAGGTAGTGTGTATGGACAAGAACAAATAACGAGAAACATCGGCGACACCTTGTTAACCACCGTCTTTACTGTACAACACTCGGACATTGGGTGTTACCTGGACACACCTGCGAAAGAAACATTCGAATTTAAGCCTGATAACAATGGAACTGAAAAATTTCTTCTATTAGATGAGTTAGAATTCCAAAGGTGTCGGGTGGAGATAATGAACCTCGATGAAAATGATAGTGGAATATGGACATTGCGCTTTGTGAGTGACGGAGGACAAGGAACGTCTTATGGGTCCAGTTCGTACAACCTCACTATAAATATGCCAGGTAAGGATTACATTTATTACACACATTGTTAATTGTGTTATAGTAACTAGCAAGTTGCAGTAGCCTAATTGTTATTAAATACCTTACGCGAATTTATTCGTACTATGAATATTGACATTAGTTAATGACGTCCCACTGCAGCCGCTGCAGGGCACAGGCATTCCCTACAGTCTTAAATCTAGCTTGATTAGAATGAGAGTAGTCAAAGTCCCTGAATAGTGCTCTATAAAAATAATCTACTTAATAGAAATCTAACACTGACTGACTGACAGACAACGCACAGTCGAAACCGGTGGGTCTAGAAGCATGAAATTTTGCACAGGAGTTCCTTATATAACGTAGGTGAGCACTAAGAACGGATTTTTGAAAATTCATCCCCCAAGGGTGTAAAATAAGGGTGCAAAGGTTCCTGAGATGTTGCCGATGATGTTTGTCATACGTACACGCACGTATTTTTTTATTTGTAGTGCATAACACTCAGTCGATAAATAAACACATTACCTCGATTTGATCATTTTCGAAATGGCTAAATTCTTGTGGGCCTAATGGCCTTTCAAGAGTCACAGGACATGTATGGTTTAGGGCGAGCGCAGAAGGCGCTCAGCCAGGAACAAAGGGCCTGTGCAGCAACGAGCCTAAGGGCTCCCCCACCAGTAGACCGGCGGAAGGAACGGACCTCGGCTTAGGGCGTTGCTTTAGGAGGGTACCGCGTGATCGCGAGTCGGTGAGAAGCGCCCAGGCATTTTGGCCTGGTAAAAGTGTTGGCTGAAGGCCGGTGCGCGTTCACGGTGTAGCGAGGGTGACGTCCTCTTCTCCGCCGGCGGAGACGGTGTATATGTGAAGTCTATGAGTGTAGTTTAAGAACCGCATTTGCAGCAGTAATTAGGTCGTCGGGGTCGTATAAGACGTGCCGAGGACGATGACGACGACGGTATCAGGGAGGTTCATTCCGATTGGGAACATCATTCTAATCGAGTTAGATTTAAAAGACTAAAAGAAGAGAATTTTGAAGAATCACTTCCAAATAATTTTGGAATTACAGTAAATAATTACGCTGTGGGCCCAGTGCGGATTGGTGCATACATATGCTATAGATATTTTTTAAATTTTCGAGCTCGGGTTTTTTCATGATATTTCCTTCAACGCCGAGCTACTAATATTTTTTTTAAAAATCCGTGCATAATTAGAAGCTCCGTAGTACCTACTGGGGTTGTTGGGGATATGACATTTCGGATCCGGATACTCTTTTACCGGTTTCGGTTACAGATACAGATAAAAAAATATTATGGGTATGGTTTGGGTTTTGGTGACGGAGATGTTTTTTAAGAAATGTTTCTAAACCGAAAGTAAAGAAAATTATAAGTAAATAGGAAGTATTTCCAACTTTACTCTCATAAATAACGAACCAAAAATCTAACAAATAAAATGCAAGCAGCAAGAACTTGTCAAAACTCGCCTCGTTTAAATTCCGCCCTTAACAGCAATGAATCAAATTATTTGTTAAATAACATCTCAATCTTTTATTTCAGATTCGGTTTCAGTTTCGAATATTTTTTTTATTCGGATATCCGATAGTTTGGGTTACGATTACGGAGCTCCATAACTTGCCTAGTACCTTTGTACTAGGATTTGTACTCACGTTTTCACGAATAGGAGTCGAGAATAAATACCACTAGGCTATCACTGATATACCATCACTACTTATTAAACTTGTACAGGTGTTCACGCCACATTTTCTCGAGGTGTTATGCTTTGCAAATGTTTAAATCTATCAACCGAAAATGATTTTCTTTCAGAAACGACTACAACTGCTGTCCCCGCTATAGATATTTGTAATAATACAGAATGTCTAACCGAAATTGAATATAATACTAGAATTGGATTAGAAATCACCATAACATTGAGCAAAATTAATCAGGAAGAAAACTGTTTCCTTTATAATCCCGACAATGAAATCTTTAACTTTAGTGATACTGACTTTAGTGAAATAGAAGGAGTGACCGTACATAATAGTAGCCAGTTTGTGTCATGCATTGTGACCATTGGGCCTATGACTGAATCGCTGTTGGGTAAATGGGCATTATGTGGGAAATACATAGAGGATGAACTTGAAGAGGTCCGCTGTCAACCTGCAAACATCACTTGGAGAAGTAAGTTTTGGCACCAAATAAAACCATCGAAGATTCTGGATACTAACCAAGAAGTTGATGACGTTAAACTCCAATAACTTTTACCAATTGACAGTTTTCATTAATATTTTAATATTCTAAAATATAGGTCTAGTCTAGAAAATACACTGGTAGATTTTAAATTAAACATAATATATATTTTTATAGAAAGACTAGCTGTTGCCCGCGACTTCGTTCGCGTGGTCTTCAATTTATTGCGCGCCACGTATTGTAAAATCGTTGTACTAATTCAGAAGCCTTCGCGGGCGTGCGCACAACAACTCATCAAAGTTTCATCGCAATCGGGTGAATGGTATAGAAACGCATACGGGACAAACAAAGAAACATTCATTTTTTTATATATATTGATAGATAGGTAGTGGCAGACGAGCACACAGTCCAACTAATGATAATTCCGATAATGTTGTATGGGACATCAATAATACATGCATTTCTAAAAAATAATCGCTGGAACATAACTTATATTATAGAATTGTGATGTATAATATATAATAATATTCAAATTTGTATTAATATTTAGATCCCAATAACCCAAACTGGGCGTGGAACGTCGTTAACAGAAACGAGTTCAACCATGTAGTCAATTTTGGAGGCATTTTGAGGCCTGTTGTATCTGATAGCGGATCTCGAGTAGAATCTTGTAATATTATCACTCCCAATGGCGAAGATTTAGTTATAACAGAAGAACTTGCGTACCCTGGAATCACTTCGGCTTCTACCGCTGAACTTTGCAGAGTTGAAATTGGCCCTATAGATGCAAGCCTCCTAGGAGATTGGATCTTATACGGAAGATTTTCTTCTATTTTATCATCCAATGAAGTACGTTTTCCTATGCATCTGTATCTATACGGTAATTATTTTAATCTATCTTTTCATGATTAAAGTCTTGAATATTTCTATTAAATTCATCTGGTTAAACTTGCAGATGAAGAACATCCTTACAGCAAATCTTATAATGTAACTGTGATGAATCCTGCTGATTACGTCGTCAATCTGGGGAACACTATCCAAAAAGAAGTCACGAGTACAGGTTCAATAGACACTTGCTTATTTAGAAATCCTTCCGGACAGATTTATGAAAGAGACCAGTTAAATTTGAGCGGAGTATCATTTGTTGACGTTGGTACGAGAGTAGCATGCACTATCTCCATTGGTCCTATCACTGAGGACATGCTTGGACAATGGCAAATCATTGGAAAGTTTAGCAACAGAGATATTAATACCGAAATACGGCAAATTTTTCATATTATAAAAGAAGGTAACACGCCTTAATTCTAAATAACATAAGCATTTTAGTAATTCAAAATAACAGAAAGGAAATTTATTAAAAAATTATTAAAAAGTTAATATTAGAAGTTTATTAAAACGTAACTTAAAAGTAAAGTGACTACTTTAAGTTTAAAATTAACTACTTATTACTTAATTTTCAGACCCAGCCAACCCAATACCGGATGATACAAGGACGATAGACGAGTTGACATCTGAATATTTCAATACAGATTTTGGTCGTAGTCATAACGTTACTATGTATGGTTCTTGGACTGAGTCCGAAAGTTGCCACATTAGGACTCCTGAAGGTCTTCAGTATACCATTATGGAAGGCTTCTATATTCCTGGTATTGAAGTAATACAGGAAGATTCGTGGTATAGTAATTTAATATGTGGGATTACAGTCAACGTGTTATCGGAGGATCTGATTGGCGAATGGATTCTAATTTCCAGAGAAACTAGTGTGTTTTCAGGACTCATTGAAAGAAGATTGAATTTTACAGTCTACGTCGAAAGTAATTATTATTTAATTTTATCAGAAAAATATGCCGTTGGACATACTTATTTACCCTGAGTAACAAGAAACATTTATTTTTAACTCTCTGAAAATTATACGCTAGTAAATGTTTAGTTAGACGATAAGAGAAAGTAATTTTGTTTGTGAAAAATATTACCTACTTCATGCTATGAAGATACATAGCCATAGCTACATAGCCATTAAATTCGACATAAACAAATTAGTCATTCAGTTGAATGAAACAACTTTACATGGATTGGCAAGTATCCTATTAATAATTCTTATACTTTTACAGAGTATGTAACAGCAGAACCAAACTCAGTCAGCATAGGCGAAGGAAAAAATATGCACGTACATCTAGACACTGCTACACAGGAATACGATTCTTGCAAACTTATGACACCAAATGGCAATGAATGTGACCATTATGTGAGAGATGAAAGTAATCTTAAAGTTTGTAGCTTTATCGTTACAGGAATAAAAGGAGATGAGAGTGGTAAATGGGAGATCATGTATGGATGGAAGACGGTATACAGGGCTCCTATTACTGTTACTGTTAAAGGTAAAAATATACTACGATAATATTACTTTCTTATAGAGGGATAGAATATTTAATGGTATGCGGTCACGACACTTGTCAACTTAAGTCATTTCAGAAACTATGGAAACAACGCAGATGGGCTGCTTAGTTTTGGAGATTGAAGAATCAGAATATTTACATTACAATACATATACAATGTCATACCATCCCGTTTCCGTAATTGGAAGGAAGGGAAGTGAATGCACACTGAACACAGTCAACGTTCAGAATATATTTATTTTGTGGGTACTGCTTAAATTTTCTAATTAATGTACACAGGATTGATTTATTAATTGCCATATGTTAGAAGACCACCACTGATTCACAAGATAACTTGTGTAACTTGTAAGTGTAGGGCCTATACTTAGTAGGTTCGACATGCGACCGCGCGACCGCTGAGCGCTCGACGCTCCAGCACTAAATAGGCCCTAATAAAGCTTTGAATCGAGTCTTAAACGCTCGTTAGCGTTATAGTTCAAGATTTTGACATCTGATGGTCTTGAGGTTAAAAGCTCGAGTCTGAAACGATTAAAAGATTATGAATTTTAATGTTCATTGGTGCTGACTTATCGCTGCCTCAGCGCTCATTTTTACGACAGCTGTTGGTCGTGCGACTGTGCAACGTCGAGTGAATACTTCCAAACGATGGGGACAATGGTATTTACAACTCCTGTCGAGCTATTGGACGCCTGGTCGCGGCGACACTGTGCGCCCGACGCCTTATTGTTTACTTCTAATACTTTTAATAAGAGACCTAAATTTCCATTCTAAGAATGTAGTAGACGAAAAATTAAGTTTGTTATGCATGTCATTTTGAAAATAATTCTGTCAACAATTCTTTTAGGTGGATGGGAAAAAGAAACGATGAAACTTACATGGACTAAAGACAGACCAGTAGAAGAAGTACTCGGCCCTGACAATAGCGTGTACTGTAAAGTAGAGGATCCTAATGGGTTTACTGTATTCGATGGTTTCGGAAGGTGCAACATCAGTCTGGAAAGAGCTAATTCTCAACATACTGGAGTCTGGAAGATGCAAGTTGCTTTACCAGGGCGCATACTCACAGATGTATACAATTTTACTGTTAATATTAATGAAGCAGGTTTGTATAGAAAAAGAAATAGTATGGCGATAGTTTTTGGAATTTTGGTGCACGCTGAATCCCACAGCCGCTGAGCGCACTCAATTGGCCACGTTACCCCTCTCTCACAGAAGACTACCTTGAAATGTACTGCATTTCTCACTTTATCCTACTTCCCCAATCTACGTACGTGTTTTGATAGTGAGTGATTTGATATGCCAGAGCCCTTTCCGATCCCATCCCATCCTATCGCCCCTATTTTCCCAACCTTGATCTAAATCAATTATTTTAAATCTTTTAAAGTAGGTAGCGCATCCGGGGGCGTGCCAATGTTTGTCATTCTGGACTGATGTTGGCATGTATGGCGAATATCCATGGGCTCCAGTATCCACTTACCATTAGGTGGACTGTCAGCACGTCTGCCGCCTACATTCCATAATAAAGAATATTTAATTTTATCCCTTGATATAAGACTGAATTATCGAAACGTGTTGTTAATTTTCAATGAAAACGGTGATGTGAAACTTATCGATTGTAATTGTGAAATCAGAAATTATTGTACAAGGTTTAGTGATAAATTTAAATCAAAATGTATGCATTAAGCAACGTTGATAAGGCACATTGATACTGGGTTATAACAGTTCGCTTTTTCTTAAGAAAAGTGTTTTACAAATGTCGTTGTAGGCTTACGTAAGGTATTTTATTGTATCGGAGTCATAGATTTGGAAGATAATGGAAATCGAAATCATATGTAATTACTATATGAGAAAAGGGAGCTTAATAATATTGAGATTTTAAATTCAATAATACTTTGATCTAGTTGGGTTACTATTAACACAACATAAAGGACGTTTTTTTTTCTGGACGACTGCTAAGCACCACCTTTAGAAAGGTGTCAATCTTGTTTTTCTCGTCTAAAAATGGATGCAGTGATATGAGGCAATCACAATAAATCAGCAATGGATGCAGTGATATGAGACTGTATTAACTCACAGAGCCCCTAATTCTCACCAATAATGTTTCAATTAAAATAAAATCTTGATACAACGAAATTTTCAGCTAGAAAGAAATTCTAACCAAAGTTAATAAGTCGATACGGATTACAAAGTCCTTTTGTTCAGATAACCTCACTATCAAGATAGCATGTTTGATGTCCAAAAAAATTATTGCTTACACTTCCCTAACACACCCCTAACTTTTAACACACTTTTAACCCCTGATCCTACACACTCTTCGCTCCCTCGTTTACGGATGTCGGTAACGACAACGGTAAACCAAAACTTTTAATAAAACGTGGTATTCCATTGCAGAACCTAAACCAACAGTAATTACGTACGTGGCGAAGGAACGACCGGCGGTGACTATCTCGTGTTCAGTGCCGAGTCAATATGAAGTCAGAAGCTGTAAGTTCAGGGAGCCCTCAGGGAGGATATTATTTGCCAACCGCGGGGTGGGTGAGGACCGGTATCAGTTCCACAACAACCAAGTCAGGTAAATGATGATGAATGATGAAAGGGCGATGAATTTCTTTATGAGATTGTATGTAATCTGTTCATCTTAAATAAATTATATATGGTGTTTATCTATTTTTAAATACCATTTTAAACACGTTTTATGATGGCCTTCATTAAGTGGGTTTTTTTGTTTTAGGGATTAATATTTTTTTTTTAAATGCGTTTCGGTCTCCGTTTTGCTTAGTTGGTAGTTAGTTACAGGTTTCATAATAAAAAATGTAGAGTTCGATTTACGGTTGAACAAGTATTTGGTTAAACATTTGTTTGTTTTTAAAGGAATATATTAAATAATATATTGTTTGGGTCTGATTGGGTACTTGTTATAGTCCTCGCAAAACTTCTTGGGCTTTGAGTTTGAATAGGTGTCAACAGTCTGCGCATGTCCCTCTCACAATTTCAAACAACACTGAATAAGGCGAGTGTGCGAGTAGCAGGTTATTGTTGCGTCTCGCTTGAACTTGCTAACATATTGTATTGTAAATATCCCCTCCGTCGCATTCCAATCCTCACCACCAAACGGACCTAAAAATAAGCTACTGGTTTGTCACGTGATATCGCCAGAGTCCAAGAAGTTTTGCGATACTTATGTTAGAGGCTTGTTGAAGTTGTTGAAGGTTGAGACGAAGAATAATTAAACGCTCAGCAGTAAATATTGAATGAGCAGAAAATCGATGGTACTAAATTTATAGATGGGGTTAGGTTTAGGTTCTCCGGTGACAATACTGACTATAGTGCCGCAAATCTGGACTCCGTCGTTTTGTTGATCACCTTAATAATTAAAAAATATTTACACCAGTTATTCAAAAATAAGTTATTTTCTTCATTATGATTTGCTACTAATTTAGGATTTAATCACAAACTGCTAGTTTCAATACAAACCATATAAAATATTGTTGATGTTCCAGTAGACGTTAATGAAATTTATTATTTGCATCAAATATTAAAATCAATATAAAAATATAAGTACCTACCTCTATTCATGCATACTGCATGACAGTATTAATTATTATTTATACAGCGTAAGTGCTTACTTCTTATTTTATTAAAACACATTCATCTGGTTTACAGTTTCAGGTCAAATATGGACAGCCACGAGTGCGGTCTTCGCATCACGAATCCCATGGTTCAGGACCTGGGCCTGTGGCGCTGCGCCCTCGACACCGAGGTTGATACATACTACGGCTTCCTCTCTGTGTTGTGCCCTTGGTCATTGCAAGACCCCGAGGTGGCTGCTTCTGTTGTCACAGGTACTTAATGAACACCAGTCTCTTAAATATTCGAAACGCATTCAAATGTATTTATATAATTTATTGGCGGAAAACAAAATATTTCATTTTACATTAAAATAATTAAACTAAGAATTTAGAACTATTAACTTATAAAATACGGGTATTCACTTTTGTGCATCATGCTCAGTGTACCTGATGGCGCGTTACATACCCATAGGAAACCACTAAATGTATCCAGTGGACATGGACCAGCAGGCGAAGGACCTGCGGGATGCGGAAATAAGAGATATAAATGACTACTAAAGTGATTAATTATAGAAAATGTCAACTTACCCGGGAGATTCCAGGGGCAGCTTATCCAGCAGCCGGCGAACACGTGGTCACACATTTCCGTAACCACTTCACTGGGGTCGCAACCCTATTAATCGTCTTTATAACGATTGCGTGATGCTGAGGATGGCAACCAAAAAGAACATGCGCGCGCGACGAAGAGAAGTTATAATAACAGTAGACGAATTTTCTACCGGTGATAGCGTTAGTCGTCATACTCATGAGCTAAAAGGCCGCGTTCCAAAACAATACCTACATATATTGATATATATTTGGTCTAAAAATAGTAATAATGAAATAATCTATTATTTGTCGTATAACGGAAAGTCAATTTATCGTGTTGCTTTCAGAACCAACTCTTACCGCCGAGAGAGATATGTTAAGTAGCGTGGAAGGTGAAACAGTCATGTTGTCTTGCAGCATACAATCCTCCATCCGCTACTGTTACTTCAGGGCTCGAAACGGAACCATTTTCAATGTTGGACCAGGTAACTTAAATGATGCCGAGTATTCCTCAAAACTGATCCATAAATCATAGACTTTTGATTATCACAGACTCAGTAAATAATATGTTTCAATCTTTAAGCATTAATAATAAATTGCATGCAATCTCAGCAAAGGGATCTTATTGATGGTATGGACTTATAGATTATGGTTAAGATGAACGCCACACTACACTAAGAGTTTAATAAGTAGCGATATTCTCGAGGGTGTTATGTAAAAGTTCCCAAGTTTAAATCTAGCTACTGGAAAATTATTTTCTTTTAGATACGACCACTATCGCCGTTCCCGTAAAAGGTATCGGTAATAATGAAAAATGTTTAACTGAAATTGAATGTAATACTAGAATTTGAAGTCGAGAATTCAACAATAATAATAAATATGAAAAAACAAGTCAAGAACTATCGTTTTATAAAGTTACCAAACCACAATATTACAGGCATGCCGGACGATACGATGGAGTACATAGGAGCTGGCTACGACGCGGGCGAGTGTGGAGTCAGGTTCAAGAGCCTCCAGGCGCGAGACAGCGGCAGCTGGTCCTGCCACGTTGGCTTCCTGAACAATTCCGAACCTGAACAGAGGGTTCAGATCAACATCACCATACAGGGTAAATTTATTTAATTTACAATTATTGACATGATGCACCATCAGCATTTCACTAATACAACAGAACATTAATCAAAGTGGCATGTTACAGGCATATATACCCCTCTCTATTCCATTCCTATATATCCAAAGGTAAGAGTTGACAGCTTGCCAACGTTTGTCGTTCTGAACTGATGTTGGCATGTGTCGCGAATGTCGCAGAACGGACAGTCATCAGGGGTACTATTATTAATTAAGTATTTATTAATTAAAATTTAAAATAATTTTACCATTGTTTTAATATCTATTTATAAACTATAAAAATTGAACATAACAGAGATATAATACAATGTACAAAAAGAAGTTACAAGTTATCTTATCATCAATGTTATTCTGAATCTGTGCAATCAGTCGTATACTTTAAACAGATGCTTTGAACGGAAGTTGTGTGGCGTGCATAACACACACTTTATCAAGAAACACGTCTTTTCGTTTTGCAGCAAGCAATCCTGACTGCTTAGATCCATAATGTGACGTCTCTTTAGCCGAACAGTCAAGTAGTTTATAGTCTTAAACAGTCAAGTATTGTAAGATGAATTATACTCAAGTCATCAATTAGATATGCTGAAGTTAACTTAGTTTTATATTAGTATATATATATATATTCAAGGTGCATTTTAACGAATATTCTTTAAAATAAACAAGAATACAAGATAAGAGAGTGCTAGGGCCCTTGTTCAGAAGTGTGGTATAGCAAATTAGCCACGTTGATGTACCTACTGTTTCTTTAATTCCAGAAACGATGGTGGCGAATCAGTATACGCAGAACAGTGAGCTGCTCGTTGAGGGCCGTGTTTATAATCAACGAGCGGTTGAATACTGCAGATTTGTCCGCATCGATGGATCAGGTTGGTAGACAACATATTCTGTTAAATTATTTGAGAAAAGGGATCTTATTGTCGGTTATAGTTTTCCAAATAATGGAACTTTAGTGAAATCTTAAAAGAAAACAAATTAATTTGTTATGTATTTTTCAAGATTAGAAAGAAGAGACTCCACTACTGAGGTAGGGGAGAAATATAGGCTGATCCTCTGATTTCCGCCCTTGCATTCAATAACGCTAAATAAAAATTAATCAACAATTGAACAAGCTGCTTAAACTTCATCCGTATTACAGGTTTCACATCAGATAACCTTCCAGAAGACTACATAAACAACAGCACTCTTACCAGCGGCATTTGCAAGCTATGTGTTAAGAACCCTACTATCTTGGATCATCATCCTTGGACCGTAGTCGCAAGGATCAGAGGCCAAGATGAAGAGATCGCTCGATCTACTGATCATACTATTGAAATGCCCGTGCAGACCACTGAGACTCCTGAGCCCGAACCTGTAGTAGGTGGGCGCGGATATGTAACAAGTAAGTTTATTCGTTAATGAAGAAAATATATATGTTTAGTCCACTGAGTGGATGGACTGCTTAATTATCACCTATCCCTTAAAAATAGATTAAAATATTAATTTTTATCGTGATTTTGCTTGACACGTATATCGGCTTTCAGGTACACACATGATCGTCATGAACTTGTTAATCGTGATTTCATGCATTGCGATCGTGGTCAGTCTTGTGCTGATCATACCTGTGAAAAATCGCAAACGAACCATCAGAAAGCTGTCCTCTATTAAGGAGTCGTGGTATCACAGCTTCCGAAGGACGCATACATCACCAGCACCAGCAGTGCAACTAGTGGATGATGAGAAGAAAGTTCCTTTGCCTGCTTAATTCTTTAAGAACAATAAGAAAATTTATAATCATTGTTTAAAAATTAAATGTAAAACTTTGTTAAATTTTGGCTAAATTAAATTGTATCCAAATTTATAATTCAACCTTGTATTTGATTTTAACATTAGATCAATAATCATTTCAACCACTAATGGAACATGCCAATTAATATATTCTAAAGTAAACATTCTTCGACAAATAGTCTCACAGGTGGTCATCAATGTCAAAAGAGTTAATAATATAAGCAGACAAAAGAAACCATTTTTGAGTACCTACTGTAAATATAGAGTTAATGGGTCATCCGCCATACAATCCCGACCTTGCGCCTTGTGATTTTTATTTATTTCCTAAAATTAAGAATAAACTCAGACGAATACGTTTTATGAATGCAAAAGAGGCAGTAACGGCCTTCCAAACGGCTGTTGAAGAGGTGCCTAAAGAAGGGTAGGCTGAATGCTTTACACAATGATTTCAGCGCATGAAAAAGTGTATCGATAGTCGCGGAGCAATAAAAGCAATAAAACAACTTCCATATTTATATCTGATTTCCATTTTTAGATTCTAAAACTTCCAGTGTCGCGTATGCCATATTAAAGATCCTTGATATTCCTATATACTTACCTGAGATATGTTTATAACGTTTACGTTTGTTACGTTAAATGGTAAGTTATGCTTGCCTGCTTATACGAGACACATGCCACTGGAAGGTATATTATACCTACCTCCCATATTGAGCAAAATCTTCGTCGTTACTCAAACAATCTTGAATACTGGACATATCCATGTAAAACTCTGCCATTGGTCGCCACCACACACGGTTTTTCTTATCAACTGAATGATAATAATGATCAGTAATGATAATAAAAAAAAATCTCTAATGTCTTAATCGTATTTGCTTACATTTAAAAAGATAATACTGATAAGCAAGTGATACTACTGATTTTAAAAATACATTACCATTATAACAACGGACATTTCAGTGAGGAGAGGTTACGAAATGAAGACCATTGCAATACTGTTTGTGTTTTTCTTCACTGTTACTAATGGTATGTATTTTTGTATATTAATTAGTAACGAATATTTTGAGAATAAATTAAGTATTAGTATATCACTTTGAATTTGAATGAATTCATTCAAGTTTGCGCATATTGTCTTAACCCTATTAAAGCAGAATATACTGGGCAAAGTATTTTTATTACATCTTGTATTTGCCTGTATTTCAGCAAGTAAATACTTTTGATTTTTTTTTTTTAAATTCAATCGACTAGGAGACGGGGAATTATGAGTTCAATTATGGACGTTGTCGTTTTTGGTTCCATTGGTAGAGGTAGCAACAGGTCAACCCAGATAATTGGCACTTTAATGTGTAAGTAGTAGAATCGATCGAATGGTTTTCGTTATTGTAACCGGATAAAAAAATTATTTTAATTTTTTTTTAGTTTAGGGTCAGAAAATGCAATGAAAACGATTTTGAAAATATAAAATATCTACAGCGTTCATATAATTGTGATCTGCAAAATATCGTGATTTTAGGCAACAGAATATCTGGCGGTGACGTAACGTCCATCACAGAGTATCCATTCGCGGCTGTACTCCTCACCAACGCTGGAGAAAGCGAGACGTACCAGCATTTATGTGGCGGTACGATCATCACTTCCATCGCCATCCTGTCAGCTGCCTCGTGCTTCTATACTGATGGAGAGTAAGTGGAAATTATGAAGCGATTCTCGAGACTAGGAAGTGGTTGTGTACCCTTCAGGTGTCTAAGTGTAGTTAGCTTAGTGTGTGTATGGGGTTGAGTGTAAGATTATTGACTGAGACACCTAATATTGATAATTTATTTAATGAATAATAATATTGTCACAGTTACAAACAAACTGTTGAATGGAACGGTGCGATGCGTGGGAGACGACTCCGGGGAGCAGGGGGATATGGTACCGTTTGGCCCGTTTGTGTAGGGACACTTACTATGTAGGGACATACACATACTAGTGCGCTAATAATAAGAGCTACAAACGCATGGTTTTGGATATAATATTAGCGTGTTACTGACTATGCCTCCCAGAATTCGGTGATTGATAGAGCGCTGGATGGTGGAGGGTACCACGAAGTAATTATGATAAAAAGAGACAGAATAGAGATCTAATACCTCTGGGTTACTACCACCTAACGGATTTGACGAGAGTTTAGGTTTTACCTACTCTCTGCGGTTAATCACGCCGCCAAGAGCACATATAAATGTGTTATAATGTGGAGTAAGATGACAATTTCTTCTTAAGCCATGACCCAAAAATAAGACAAGTCCTGTCTATCGGCGGGCACATTTGTAACTCTCTAGCGTTACAAATGAAACTGTACGTGCCTGTTTGGAATCTAATCGGTAAAAAATATTTAATGTACTTATTACTAATCTTGACTTTCAGGGCAGACCCACCCCTTTGGTGGCGTGTCAGGGTCGGTTCTGCTAACGCCAATTCTGGTGGTCTCATCTATGCCATTCAGCAAATTACAGTGAACCCGGATTTCCAGCTCTCGACGCTGCAAAATGACATCGCGGTGTTGAGGACATCGTCAGTGATGGTTATGTCATCATCAGTTCAGTCTGCACGCATTGCTGGAGCTGTATACACGTTGACTGATCGACAGCCGGTCTTTGCGATTGGGTGGGGAGCGGTTTCGGTAAGACTTTATAATACTATCGGTCAATCGAGAATTCGCACATATAGGTACAAGTTCCTTTGTAGCTCATTATCAACATATTCAATAGACGGCCAGGTGATGACATCCGCAAATATAACGTTGTAAAACAACAAATATAGCGTTGTAGTACGTGTTTCGGTAGTGAGTGAGATATGTCAGAGCCCATTCTCATCTCATCCTATCCCTCGTTATTTCCCCAACCCTTTCTTCAATTCCATTCCTACATCTCCAAAAGTAGGCCGCGCATCTGTTTACGTGCCAACGTTTGTCATTTTGGACTGAAGTTCGCATGTACCGTGCAGGGCCGTCTTTACCAGGGGGTGCAAGGGGTGCGGTGCACCCCTGGCGCCCCGCGCCCGGGGGCGCCTGTCGAGCGCTGAATTCAGTGCCGGCTTTACTTTACCAGGCTTTACCAGTGCACACGGGCGCAGGGTCTTAGGGGGCGCCGAGCGTCGCTCGCGACACCTCCAAAGAGTTCAAAACGCCTACTAGAGGGCGCCCTGCACCCGGGCGCTACATGAGCTAGAGCCGGCGCTGGTACCGTGAATATCTATGAGCGACAGAATCCATTTAACACCTGGTGGACTGTAAGCTCGTCTGTCGCCTTCTTCCTATAAAGAGAAAGAAACATATTCATTTAGTTGAAGTAACGAACATGAACTCTAAAACCACTGCAATAACGATTAGGAACGCAAAAAAGTTTCTAATCATGCGAACACTCGGTTAGTCGATGCTATAAGTCAACACCTATAGTAGATGTTGTTTAAGTCAACACCTCTCTTAGATGATTAAGTACAAGATTCATGACGTTTTGTCAACAGAAACATCACTATCGAAGTTTTTCAGAGCTTCATTCATCAACCATGGACTGCACAATTTTAGTAATTAGACAGATATTTTTTTGTGGATCAGTGACAAATATTGTCAATATGATATGAGTGATAAGGTTAATCACAACCTGTGAATGATTGCAAAAGTGAGGAGATCACTGTTGCCACTCTCACATTCCTATAAGAATTCTAAGATGTATTTAACATCTGTATTTAACACTTATACAAGCCTTACATGGAGAATTTATTTTTATACAAGTAAGTTTTATACCTTAAAGTCACAAACTTAATAAATCTTCCTGACACATTTCAGGCGTCGAACCCGACTCCCTCGGAGGATCTCAGACACGTACAGTTCTGGATAATAGATCTACAGACTTGTGCGAGTAGGTATAGCGCGCTCGGCTTCACTGTTACCAGTAACATGGTCTGCGCTGGATGGCTGGATGTCGGAGTTAGGGGGCAGTGTCAGGTAACAAGCTGGACCGCCAATTCGGAACGGTGGGGCGTGCAGCGGGGCGCTCAAACGTTGTATTAAACGTGCATTGTCGCGTGCAACGTGCACGCGTTATCGCAGGAACGACACAAATATTGTTTTATCTTCCATTCCATAATTTATTTATAACCACACACAACTTCTTTCATTGGCACATCTTGACACACTGAACAAAACACCACTTGTATATGCTCGTCGAAAAACGCGTAAACGCTCTATCAAATACGCTTCACGCATTTCAATATGTTAAGTTAACCAGCGTGCACGCTAACTACAACGTCTCGCTCTACCACTGGACGGGACGCTTAACTGCACGCTGTAAACGTTGTTACGAAGACACCTCAAGACTAGTCTGTCTGTTAAGTAGCGCAACGTGCACTCTCATAAACGACGGCCCGCTGCACGCCCTGCCTCGCCGAATTTGGGGGATTATGGATACGTAATGTAGTCGGTAAGAGTTGGTGCTTATGTAAGTCTAGACTAGATAGTAGATCAAGAGACATGCACAAGTCTATACAGAGCACAGGGATGGAACCAACTTCATTCATTGGATGCTGTCCTGTATTTTAGTCACTGTCTATCAATATGGATTTTACACTTTAGCTATGATAGATACACGTGAGGTGTCGTGTTGTTCCGTCTTTTATTTTCTGTTTTCATTAATTCAATTACGCAACAATTATCTTTTTCCTACCACCTGTCAGCAGATCACCTTCAGATATATACGCAAGCTCCAGTAGACGAACTTTACCGAGCCATTGGTATAATTAATACAAATTTACAAATCATTGAAAATTGGGCTTAATCTTATGCGCTGACTGCGAATAACCAGCAAAGATTCAATGTATTATATTATTGTGGATAGCTCGAAATTCAGCGCATAGGTAGACTGGAAACTATTTCCATCCATTTTTCAACGGTGTAGAAATTCCTTTTAGTAGTCGGCTGTGGACAGGTAGCCTCCAGACGGGATAGATAGGTAAGACAAAAGTCATGTTTAATTGTAACGTTCTTCCTAGACCAGTATTCGTAGAAAAAATGATTCTTGAGGTTGTGCAGGACAAATTATCCAACTCGGTAGAAACAGTTTGAGCAAGGATATCGACCGACAAATACAGTATTTAGTAAACTACGTCATTTGATAAATACCGCAGAGCTTGAAGGCCAATGTCTTCAACTAATGCGTCCTGCCGGTGATGACATTAGTGCGTGGACACTAACTGTGGGGCTGGTTTACAGGCTAAGCATCGCTCAGCGAGCTACGGAGACAGCAATGCTCGGAGATTCGTTGAGGGATAAAACCCGGAACGAAGCAATTCGCCAACGTACGAAAGTAACCGATGTTGCAGAAAATATGAGTAAGCCTCCATTCGTGCACACTTCAGTGCACGAGTGGAGGCCGCGTACTGGTGTCGGTCGTTCCCCGGCTAGATGGACTGATGATCTAAGGGTAGCAGGAGGCGGCTGGATGAGGAAGGCTAGCGATAGAGCATTTTGGCGCACCTTGGGAGAGGCTTATCCAGCAGTGAACAAACACAGACTGATAAATAAGAAGAATAAGTCAGGTCAGGAACTTGGGAATAACAATTGACAGATACTTAGAAAACCGTAAACAAAGTTAGTGGAGTTGTAGCCTGCTGTTGGAATTGTGAAAATTCTATAAAATAAATTGAGTGGCTTGTATAATTTCAGGGAGACACCGGCAGCCCCCTCGTTGAGAGCGGCGTGGTAGTCGGAGTGCACTCCTGGACGGAGAGCTGCGGCCACGTCCTGTATCCCAACATCAACACTCAAATAGCTCCATACACTAGGTGGATCGTGTCCGCTGCTACCGCTGCCCTTTAGACCTTGACCTAATAAAATGATTTATTACTGAATGCATTACTTCATTGTAAATAACGCAAAAGATTCAAAATACCAGAGTCCATAACCATATAACCATAGGCTACCCTTCCATGATATTTTATTTCGTTAGAACTCATAGATAACTACCATTGCACTTACCACGCCAACTCTGCATAGCCAAAAAGTTGACTGGGAGATTTAAAGGATAAATAAATACTTCATACTTACAGTTTTTTTCTATTTTACGAAAAATTTGGTTTTGATAAAGAGTTTATTATTAAAATGTAAATATGCCACACACGTACACTCTTGACACAAACAATGTCACACACATGTAATTATAGAGATAAAGACAAATAGTTAAGTTGCTAGTATTTGTTACACCATCTCGTATACTTCAAATAAACAAAAAACCAAAACAAACTATCCAGATCCCTGTTCCTAATGTCCAGAATTCAATCCCTTTGTATACCTGTCCTACATTCGTCCTGCGCGTCATACGTGGCACTCAAATTAGTGATGGGTAACTCCGGTGTTAATGAATCAAATGAGTTGAATCCACGAGCGGAGCAGAATCCCTTAATTGTTCCATCGAATTATTATTCATTCCGATTCCGGCGCCAATCATGATTGTGAGTGTAATCACGCATCGGCACTTGTCGAGGGCTCAAAGTCGAGATGCAACGATAGTATGTTCTTTCGTTTTTGCTGTTGCAACAAACTTATTTTACAAAAAGATTTAATAAAAAAAACACTATTTTTTTTATGACCGCTAACAAGGTTCCCTTTCTCTCCCATACGTTTGAACGTGTGGAGAGAAACAATTTACTAAGCTTTATATGTAAATTTTAGGAAAAGTAATACACATTACTGGGTAAATTCTATCTCAGTTGCATTACTATTAGCGTAATATGCTGATTTTTAATAGTTTTATAACAATTTGTTCATTGTTCAATCTGTCCAAAAGAGTATCGTAACTGACTGACATAATTCATTCAATAACTGGCGGCGGTCGAATGATCAGTCTTTGTATTGTATGAATTTGTGATCCTGATCATTGATCACAAATTCTTACAAGACGATGCCACTTGTGTTGCGGGAACGAGTGACGACAATTAATAAATAGTGATGAATAATGATAAATAATATATTATTATCATATTATATAATAAACACATGTAGGTACGTGGTCCACAATAATATGATTTGATGTGAAGTTCGTCTAAGAAACGGCATACAACCGAGAATAGAGTACCTTTTCACTAAACTTTACACGTAACCTTTTTCCTCAAAATTTCGTTGTTTTATGAATATGTTTAATAAAACACACGCTCTAGTGTCTGATCTTTAAGATATAGCGATATATATAAACGATATATTTTGTAATTTCACTAAAGTCTGAATATCTCCAGAACTAGAACCGACAACGAGGTCCCTTTTCCATGAAAAACACCACAAATGATGATAATAAGCACCTAGCTGTTAATTTAGATTAAGATATGCTCTAGATTGGTGTAAGAATAATCTTAAAAAATATAGTCCGTATGTCTGTATGTATGTAAATTTTTCTGCGGTTTGTACCGCTACCCATGGGGTTTGTGAGTCCACACTTTTAGAGGTGGTTTAGTTCCTCTGGGATTGTGATAGCGGCTTTGTTATCCTTTAGTCGCCCTTTACGACACTCGCGGGGAGACAGGCTGGTGATATTCTAAAGCCAGCCGATATCATACGGCCAAATTGTCAGGAACACGGCTACAATTAGTCAGGAAACACGATATTAACATCGTATTCCATTCATGTGAAGTTTGGATGGCTTGTTAGTATTATTCGGTCTTGTTTGCGTAGAGTATCTATCTACCGTTTGTCTGTAAATTCTTGTACACACAGATGAATATTGCGAAATTTTATATTAAGTAGTTGGTGATATATATGTTGGCCGTGTGATGTCGGGCTCTAGAAAGCATCAATCCATCTCTTACATGTTTATGTCGTAAAAGGCAACTGGGGGAAGAACAGAGCGGCCACCACAAGGCCTGAGGATCTACACCACCTCTTAAAGAGTGGACTTACAAACTTACTTGGCCAATGTGCCGGTATATCTGTACATTCCTCATACACAAGCCAGTGTCATACACAAGTATATGTGTAGCAGTGGACGATAAAAGGGTTGGTTACGGTATGGTCTTTTTACATCATGTTGAATAAAAATAAAAATATTTAGACTATATAATTGTAATTTTAGTTATAACGGTAAATCGAGCATTCGAATAAATACACACTTTGTCGCAATTCATTGTGAGGTCCATGTCGAGTAGTGGACAAAAAAAAGGTCTACCCTTATATGTATACAAGACATTATCTGAAAAATTCACCTTATTGTTGGGTCTAGTCTCCCAGATTATTGTGACTTTAAATATCAGATTAAGTTAAGTTAGAAATCCTTTAAAAAGTCAATAAGTCCATACCGACAATAAGGTCCCGTTGCTCAGATAAACGTCACATATCGTTTTAACACGTAAGATTTGAATGAATCTGTTTTCACTATCAGTCGTTTCATAAGGCTGAAGATATGCGCGCGCGTGTGCTTCATATAATTTCAATACATGTGATATGGAATTGTGCGACCGCGCTCCGATATGAAGAAAAAGGGATTTTAAGTGAGTACAGACTGCTTTATCGATTGCTAATCGACACGCCCGAATGATTAATTTAATCGAAGTTATGATAAGTACTTGTTGCCAGATGTGTGAGAGTTGAATATCAGTTTCTGGGCAGTAAGTATTTAGATGTACCTTCAAAATTAGTACCTATTTATAGTGAAAAACTACACTGCGACATTGCTGTGGAGTTAACATGATGGCTGTCAGTGTCGAGACCATCATTGGATTAACTAAAAAGTGGGCCGCGTGGACACAGCGCACTCCAAAAGCCTTTGGTACCCACCCCAGAAATTCAAGTGTTATTATTCTCTGCGCTTAACAAAATATAACTATGTGCAATAGAAATACACTACAAATATAAATAGACATATAAATTAATTTAAACTAGTAATAACAATAGGACCTAGCATGACATTCTGACAATTTTCTTTTTATTATACCGTGTCTCAACTCTGTCCGCAAGTTCAGGCTAGGCCAAATCGGGCGCTGATTTTCAATTATGAATAGCGTTGAAAAATGAGTCCTGAGCGTTTGACGCTCGATCGCTGTGGAAGCGCCAATGAACCTTTGTCTTCATGCGTTTAACGCTTAAAATGCCTCTTTAAGCTTAAGGAATGTGTTACGTGGTAGTGATGAAAACTTGCTTTTTTAAAAACAACAAACTATTTATTACTTCTTAATATTAATTTACAACAATATGTTGAATGTAGGGGGATGCTGGATCGACTGCCCGGGTTTTCGGGGAACGGGTGTATATATCGGGTCGGTGTGTAGGAAGGGATAAGGAACAACTCGTTTAGTAATTATGTACTAATGTACCTACTAACTAAACATATTTACTTTACTTATAACTATTACAAAATAAGTGTTAACTTATTTACTAATTATGTACTAATGTATCTACTAACTAAACGTATTTACTTTACTTATAACTATTACAAAATAAGGGTTGCCACTATGTAACAAATGGTCTTTCTACATGTTGTTTAACAGACATGAAAAAGAAATAAATATATTCAAACGATATGAGTCCTCGACCTCCTCGTATCCTTTGGTTATACTACAAAAATAAACAAATCATTTATTGGTTATACGGACCGAATCGCCGGAGGTACCTACGTACCGTACTGCGTACTCCTTCCGATGCGTATCTGCTCTCTCTACATTCAAACGATGTAACTATATATATATTGGAAAATCAACCATTCGAACAAATATACACACTTTTGCGGCACATTATTATTAACTTATACAATGGTACATTAAACTTATTACATTAAACTTGGTGCTGCCAACCGCAAACACAATATTGGCCAACTAATTTATTCATTTAAATAATTAGAAATATGAATATAGACCTAAAATACGCCATAATAAAAGAAACACAAATCGTGCGAACGTACGATTGGTCAGTTTTACCTTGTCACAATAATAATTTGTTCCATTATGTGTATACATAATAGCAATATTCAAGGCCTTTAAAACACCTGTTTAAAATAAATGTTTATCGTTTCAGGCGAAACAAAAATTGAGCTGACACCTGTGCACATAACGTGCGGTCTTACTGATATGATTATTATATCTGTACCGTTATTAAACCACGAGACTTTGTACTACTTGGACAAGCCAAATGGCGATACAGTCAAACTCGATATATATCTACAAGAGTACAATGAAACGAATATAAAAAATAAGAATAAAATATTGAATGAACATGCAAATGAGTTTCAAAATGAAATCATAAACGTTACGAGCGATTATACAGTATTTAATGTAAATAATAGAACCAAGAAAGAAATAAAGGTAGTAAATTTTGATGAAATACAAAGAGATATGAAAGCGAATGATTTTGTAATTGGACCTCTAAGTGAAGATGACCACGGCAATTGGGTGTTAAGTATTTATTATAAAGACATCGACGAAGAGTGGATTGAGTTGTTTCAAGTCATCACCATTGAGATAATAGGTAAGGAAAAGTAATATTTGATGATACAAGCAAAAGTGTACACGTAATTTAGAATATTTTATATTAAAAAAGGAACTTTAATATGTCTATTCTGCTATCCCATATCAAAACGTAGTAAGGAACTTTAACAATTTTTACAGGTAAGTCCAAAAACATTTAAAACAGTCAATTATTTTTTTTTATAGCCTAGTGGGCGGACGAGCAAGCGGTCCCACACGATGGTAAGTGTTACCGCCGCCCATGGACACCTGCAACACCAGGGGGTATGTGGGTGCGCCGCCGACCTTGCAAAATTCTATTCACAGCTCTCTTGAAGAACCCCATATCGTAGCTTAATGGAAAGACCTCTTGAGGCAGTTCGTTCCACAGCCTACGGGTTCGCGGTATAAAATATTTTTTGGACCGAATAGTGCGCGACACCTCCTTAACGAGGAAATGCGGATGGACCGCACTTCTGTGACGGGAGGTGCGGTTGTAGAAACCCGAGGTGGGAATTATATTAAACAGTTCTTCAGAGCATTCCCCATTGTACAGGCTGTTAAAAATGATAGGTCAAATTTAAAGCTCTTAGAACTTACGGTAGTACCTACTTACAATACGATAGAAAAAATCAAATTCGTATTTTGAAAATGGAACTCGTTGCTTGTCAAACGCCATTAAATTTTCAAAGTTGTCATTTGTTTATTTCTGGCGGCAATTTGAAAATTAAGATTTTAATTTTAAATTAAGGAAAAATGAATTTAACAAGAGAACACTTTCGTTCCATTATTTTTTTATGACTTTCGTTGCGCTCTAAACCAAAAGCAAAGTGATGAAAGATTTATGAGTAAGTTAGTATTTAGTGATGACACCCCATCCAGTGCCACTGTTTATAACTGGTTCGGTGATTTAAACGTGGTCGTACCTACCTCAGTGACGATATTCGAGACGACGTCTTGCGACGGCGGTGACGGAGGAAAACATCAAAACTATGCAGCTCATGATTGAAGCAGACAAACGAACGACATATTAACAGATATGGGCATTATTAGTTATTGGTAAGAGTCAAGTTCAAACTCTGTTACACGATCATCTATGGGTAAGGAAGCTTTGCGCTAAATGGATTTCTCACATTTTGAGCGAAGCTCAAAAACACTGCAAGAGGTAGCTAATGGTGTCTCCAAATGCCAATCAAATGCTGTTTTTGATATTCCTAGTAACAGGTGATGAAAGCTGGATGTACTGCTATACCTGAAACTAAAAGGTTATCTGGGCAGTGGATCTTTCCTTTCGAAGAGTTGCCGAATAAAGTGAAGAAAGAACGGAGTGCTGAAAGAAGGTGATTGCCTCCTTCTTTGGCAGATCGGACCACTTTGGTGCTATAACTTTAGCAAATAATATTTTATTAGACAGTAACTGCAGTAACTGCGGACTGGTATGTGAACAGCTGCTTGGCTTATATTTTGGAAAAAGTCGAAGTACGACGCCCACGACACAGAATGATCCTCGATCAAGACAATGCCCCAGCTCGCTCCGCCAGACAAACGAAACTATTTTTGGGTGCTGTAAATGTAGAGTTAATGGGTCATGCCGAGTCATGCGCCATAGTCCCAAACTTGCGCCCTGTGATTTTTATTTACTCTCTAAAATTAAGGATAAACTCAGAGGAATAAATTTTATGAATGCAAAAGAGGCAGTAACGGCCTTCCAAACGGCTGTTGAAAAGGTGTTTAAAGGGTGGGCTGAATGCTTCATATAATTGTTTCATCGCATGAAAATGTTGTCGCGGTAAATACTTCGAAAAGCAATAAAACATCTTCCTTGTTTATATCTGATTTAATTTTTGAGATTCTAATATATTTCAGTGTCACCCACATATAGGAAGTTCAAATAAAAATCTTCACGATTATTACACACAACATATTAGAATGCTTAAAATATTACTCGTTTTATAGGTTTTTTTAATAACTTACGAGCATCACGTGTTACACACTTACTTTCGAGGTATGAATATCACCATAAATATGAAATATTTCAATATGGGTGTCTTCGCATAGTTTGGCGACTAGTTTTGTAAATAAAATTTTGATAAAAATATTTTTTTTTAATTTGTTATTTTTGATATGAGGCATCCATATTTCCATAAATGATTATCTAAAATTAATACTGAAGTAAGCGTAGGAATTCCAGTCAGATGATCCGAACGACTTGAAAAGCCGCTGGTAAAATGTATATATGGTCGTAAGTTAAAAGGTTAAAATGGATGGTCGTGTATGTGTGACCAGGTGACCATGTATCCAGGGAAACAAACCGATATGTACGTATAATGTACGTGACCTCTGATCAAACTATGATACAATGTGATCAATTAGTAAAGCAAAGCGTCACAAAGTCATAAGTACGAATAGGTATTATTTTATAGAAGGGGTGGCGGATGGACTGGTGCATCTGGTGGTCATTGCCGTTAGTACTCCTACAACATCATGAAGTTGGGTTACCAACTGGAGATTTATTGTAATTTAATTTACAAATTGTACAAAAAAAAAAATCCTTGACCATCTTGCACGTGAATAGATAAAAAATAGATAAAATAAAGCTAAGTAATTAACAATCATGTTGTGTAAACAGTTTCATTATATATTTTTCAGAGCACGTGCCGATGGAGCGCGATAACTTCATATTGTACACAGGTGCAGACTTCGAGCTAAGTTTTGCCTTTCCCATAAAAGAGCTCGAAAGTTGTGAACTTATCATCCCGAAGAATACTTTTGATAGAGAGTATGACAGAGATCGAAAAAAACTAAATTGGTGCGGTTTTGTACTGAGTAATGTGACGAGCGAAGATGAAGGGATTTGGAAAATCGTAGGTGTAGGCAAGATTGTTTATGTTGCTGAAACGTGTCTAAAAGTGGATAATATTCTATGACAACGCGCGAGTCCAGGCTAGATCTTGACCGACTGACCAGGATCGACTAACAGTGGACATTTGTGTTGGGTTTTTGTGTAGGTATGTTTGCATTTGTTTATTTTAATGGTTGTTTGTGGACTGATGTTTATTTAATATTGTAAATAGGCATTCTTATGAATATAAAAAATAAATTAACTGAAAATTAAACTTTCTTGAGTCATAAATTATTTGATTTATTTACAATACTCAAAATAGTCGCTTATGAAAGTTCTAATTTCTATCACTTACCAGCCGCCATGTACGAGTACATTACTCCAAAAGAGCCCTCATCTCCGAGCTTTAATTTGATGGGACATTTGGATTATTAAATATCCAACAAATATAATTTTGTTGGCAACACCGGCTACGCCATTTATTTCTCGTCAAAATAAAACTTGTTGATCCGTTAATCGCTGTCGTAATTCATTGGGAGTAGTTAAGTTTGTTCACAATTTACTAATCGTTTTAGGCCTGATTTACAAATTCAAAGTACCCGAGGGAGTGACGGAAAGAGCTATGCTAGGGGTCTGTTTGCACGAAGAAATTTGATGAAAATCTAAAGTTGCTGACATAGAAAACTGAGGTGGCAGTGGATAGGCCATATCTGTTGCAGAACCGATAACCAACGGGGGCGACCAGTCCTCGAATGGAGGTCACTTACCGGAGAACATAGCGTGGGATGCCTGCTGTCCAGATGGACCGACGACTTGAAGAATGTTGCCTATGGCTGGATAAAAAGAACAAGCAGAAAACCGTGTGTGGTGGGGAGGCTTGGGAGAGGTTTATATCCAGTAGTTAAGAGACACACTGATGGTATGGCACGGACTAATTCTAAAAGTTATAGGAGGATATCGAGGCCACTGCCATATTGCTATTACGCCGGCAAAACCTCTGCTAAAACTAAAAAAATACAGTACTTATCTCAAAATCGATTACATGTTTTAGTATCGATTTTGTCTAACCAAAGAATTAGATTTAGGATCCTCATCGTCCGAAATATATAGGTGTAATGAGGGCGCTGCCGTTACACATCTATATGTCGAACACATAAGATCATCATCATTCCTGCTGAATATCTGACACTATGGTGTCCCTCATTCTGATATATTTTCAAAAAATCGTTATACATTCATTTTAGTATCTATTTCAGTTGTGTTTATAACTTTAGTAATAAAGGTTACTTTTATAAATTAGTTCATCCAAGATAGCATATAGGCAACTACTAAATAGATAGTAATACCCAAAGTTGAATTTCAGAAAGAGCACTTTTTTTAAAAAAAAACATTTAGATCTATTTTGCATTAAGTTATCGATTCACCCTATAACTTAAATTTTAGGTATAAAAATCATAACATATACGCTCTACCTTACTTCGGTTGATTTAAATGGGAATTAAGACCTTGTGTAGGTAAATACTAATGTCTTAGTCTATAAAAATCTCTATACATAAAAATACGACTTTTATCTGTGTTAATTAAGCTGATCCACATGTTAAATAATGAAAATCAGTATAAAACAACAGTCATAAAATATTATCAATTTATTTACAATTCTTACGCTAACAATACAAATATAGTAAGCAGTCACTTTAACCACTCCTATAAAGTCGCTACTCGCTCTCGCTCCCGCTCCCGCTCCCGCTGCCCTGCTGTGTCTCTTCCGCGGCTGAATGCTCGCTGCCCTCGTCGTCCGAGTCCTTGAGCGCCTTTGCTCGGTCCAAACGCCTCGCGCGATGTGTTTCAACGTCGGACGCGTCTGATTCTGAAGAGTATATCGCCGCGCCGGTTGTAGCTGGAAAGAAGACAGAGGTTTTGTAAAAGAATAAAACGAGTAAGAAAATAAATGCAAGCGTTTTCGACAAAAAAAAAACAAAAGGGCGTCTTTTGTCTCTCTAACAGGTGAGTGACAGTAAAATTCAGTGTACAAAAATCTCCCTGGTAGCGACTAAAGATCTAAAGACTAAAGAGCCGGGCAAAGCGACCTGTTTTTGATCCACGCCCGCGCTGAGGTGGGACGGAGGCGGCACAAGCATTGATCGCGTGATTTACAGATCCGAAACAAAATTATGCATCGTTGGTGCTCACTTGCTATTGGTCAAAATGTACTATTTTTCATTGGCTTTTAGGATAATAATAATTATATTGTGTATAAAATAAGTTAGGATTTGAATTAAATTATTTAGTACAGTTCAGCTCATCCAAGACTATTAATTATATCCTGCCTGCCAAGCACCGCCAAACATGTGACCTGCAATGAGAAGTTCCACCATTCACCTTTCTGTCCCTGCTTGTACTTGTTTTTGATGGCGGCGAGCGAGACGCCGCCCTCGTCCTCGCTGTCGTCCCCGCGCGCCGCGCCCCGCGCCCCGCTGCCGCCCGCGCGACGCTTCGGACGTGTGGACGCGCGGGAGCGCATCGCCGCGCGCAGTTCCATTTCTTCTTTCTAAACACACAATACAGGTTTTGTTTATTTTTATCTATGAATTTAAACTTTACTGTACAGACAACATGTACAAAAGGCGGACTTAATGCCTTAAGGCATTCTCTACAATTCAATCTTTGAGCAAACAGAGAAATAAGAGGGGGACATTATAAAGTTGGAATTATACTCGTAGGAACTAGAAAATATAAATAGAACAGAACAAAGGAAAATGCCTTTGACTTATGTAATGAGAGAAAATGAAGAAAGTAGAATTGTGGAAGAAATGACAGATAAATATTTCATTCAGACAACTTTCTTATCATCAATGATCTTATCAATACAGTATAAAGGAATTCTTTTCTGACAGAACCATTTGACCTGCCATATAGACTATGAGAAACCATTATGTATATCTATATAATATACTATATAACATCTAAAAATAAACATTTTGATTTGATTTGATACAAGGGATAGTCACGTCACACACAATAATGTCCGAATGTGCCAAACAATACATTTAAGTTACGATTAACTTTAAACAATTACAAACTACACAGAATTACAACTTCAAATGTCTTCAGAGAAGGGATAGGGATTTAACAAAACTATATTAACGATAACGACATTAACAAAACATCGAGACAAAGAAAAGTTATATATGAGCTTGAAGCTTCAAGTAGTGCAACTACATGAGAAGAAAAATAAACATATTTTAGTTTATTCTAGCGACGAAAAATTAAAAATATTTAAAAGCACCTGCCAAGTATAATTTTGTTTTGACTATAATTCAATGATCGGGGTGGTGAGAATAACAGAGACAGACAGTCATGCGTTTTATTGACTGCGTCTCGAATCAATGCAAATAGGCAAGTAGGTACTCAGCGATACGGTGTAATGTCACCATGAGGTATATTTACATATTTAAAAATTCGGTATAAAATTGCATTAATTTGACAGTCCAAAGCCTGTGAAAGTGTGATGGAAAATTTAAATAAAACTATCCACTCATTACAAGTTCAATTTACTAAGTAGATACGAATGAAGTACGTTCAAGGTCAAAGGTCAAGAACCTAAGCGAGTTAGTGTGGATAGTGTTATGCACATAAATTAATCACCAATTATTTATTTTTAGTGTAAGAAAAGATCATGGAATACATGTGAATTTTTAGTTAGATATAATAGAGTCTACCGATTGACAATAAAATATTATACGCATTTTTGTATTTTTGTAGTTATATATATTTTTTGTCAATCACTCCTAAGATACACAGGGGTACAAACTTGACTGAAGGGCTCAGTTCAATTGAAAAGGGTTTACAAATTTTACAAAATATAGACTCCAACGAAGTGCGCATTTCTTCTACAAAACAAGGAATAAAAAAATTATTAGCAAGCTACGAGGAAATTTTGCGGGAGAAAAAAAAATCTTTGATTGGTCAAACTACTTTGTTAGATTTTATGAAGCCTTCTACATCAAAATAACTTCGATTGGCGATTTTATATTTGTATAATCTAAGATTTTATTAAACATTTTTTGTCTAAATTATTATTTTCTTTAGCTTCCGGCCACAATTAAAAATAATTTATATGTATTTATATGCGAAATTATACCCCGGCTTATGCGAATTCGACTTACGCGGTTATCGCTCAGTCCCACTTATCACGTAAGTTACTGTACCTTAAACAGAAACACGATAAATAACTCACAAGAAATTAATTTAAATTTCCACTTACCTTCAATTGATATTTCCTATCAGCATCGGGATCAGCTCCAACTTGCGATAAGATCTTAATAGCTGAAGTCTTTGTAGATCGATCTGCTAAAGACAGTGTCATCTTCCTATGAGTAAATGATTCTGTGGAATGAGGTCTGAACGATAACTTTGTTCGAAACACTGCTTGTCCTTGGAGACCTGTGCCTTGACGGACGAATAGGTGGTTGTGGTCGCCCTGAGGAAGAAATGATCGAGTTATCGGGGTAATTGGAACAAACTATTTTCGTATTTTTTGTTAAAGATTGGTATCACATAAAAATATCGAGTACATTCATTCTGTACTAGCATGGTATCAGTACATAAATTAGTTATCGAGTTACAATAGGGGCCGGGCTGAAAACGTCAGGCTGGCCTTACATTTCTATACCAAAGAGGTGCATTGATAAGGAAAGCGGTACATATGCTCCTCAAAAGGAGTACATTCGATTAAAGCACAGCTCAATAACTGTAGTCGATGGGCCAGGCCAACCTAACGCACGTATAATACAGACTTAGAAAAGAACCGCATTACTGTGTTTATGACGTCATTAACACATTAGTAGCATTACAACTACGCATGAGTAACAGACACGGCGATAGCTCCCCACTTCAAATATTCACAAGTTCACCATCTATGTTAGCTAAATTCTAATGAACTCGAAAAAATACTTTCAATAACATTTGTAGCGTTATCTAGTTGTTAAATGAGCCGTAGAACATGTCAATTTTATTATAGTCAACTACCGTATTGAAAACATGCTTTAAAAATATCACATTTTACCACAACTATAGAATAATAACATCAGTTCTGTTAACACTTTATTCTAAAAATAAATTTAAATAAAAAATTAGGTCCAGAGCTAATTGAGAAATCAATTTAAAAACAAATCCTATTTTAAATATTACCAATTATCCCAACTTCAAATTGCCCTTCCCAATTATTCTAACTGTCAATTACCCCTGTTCCCTGTCACCCTGATCGTATACACACTCGCGTGTAGCGACTGTTTGTCTAATATTTCCGAACCGAGGTGCAGCGACATGCTGCTGTCGGACCACTTCACCATGCGCGCGTCCGACTCCTTCCCGGCGTTACCCTCTTAGTCGAACTAACTCTCCCTCTAACTCTCAATTACTCGTTCCTAATTACTTTACCTTTACCACGAATAACTAAACACACAAAATGATGCTAAGGAATGTCAATAATTTAATGTTACAGCGCGTAAGAACTAATTACGGAAAGAAAACAATAATGTATGAAAGGAGCTCAACTTTATAGTGCTTTGCCTAGTGATATAGAAGACACTAGCTCAAGAAATGTCTTTATGAAAACGCTTCAGCGCTACATAAAAGAAAAAAACCCATCTAAATTAGATTAAATTGTTAAATCTTTGCATGTTCTCTCTATCTTAGGTCATAGTATTTTTTTCTCATGTAAGTGAGATGAAAAATTTCTTTTGACAATAAGGTTCTTTAACCATAATTACCCCAATTCCCAATTACCGTAACTCTCAGTTAGTTCAACACCCAATTAGCCCCGTTCCCAATCAATCCGACTCACGTGCAGCGGCTGCTTGTAAACGTCGAATATTTCGGAGCCGAGGTGCAGCGACATGCTGCCGTCGGACCACTTCACCATACGAGCATTCGACTCTTTTACAGCGTTCCCTTCTTTGTCAAAGATAGTACGCCAACGGATTGTATTCTCCACTTTCAATTTTAACCTAAAATGAAATATTATTAGGCCGGTAGTGATGCAACTGTAGCTTAGGTGGTAGGCGTTCTCCAAATAATACCAATAAGTCTTTAGTTCAGAGTAAACGTGAATAAAAGGAAATGGGCCGGGAGTTCACACGATGCTCGGGAGAGGAATGGAACGTTGAAATCTTGCGTATATTAATGAACAATGGGGTGGGATCATTTTTTTAATGATTCATTATTTATGAATTTTTCGAAAGAATTAGACATCTCGTACGAGTTTTATTTCTTTTGGACAAAGGACCAGGAAATTATAGCGAAAAATGTGAAATATAGGTGATGACGTCACAGTTATGACACCAAGTAATGTCACCAAAATAAAGTTCACTTTCACCTGTCATCGAGCTAAACAAAAAAAACATAACCTCTTATTTGTGGCAATAATTGCTCAGTTGTGAACCGACTGCGGGTCGTTTTCTTTCTTTCTGAGCTTGAATTTATTGTTATTTACGACAACATTGCATACGAAATTGCACAATGAATGTTGCTGCTCCATTTGTACGGGCAAATTCCACTAATTTGCATAAAATTGATACAAGTATGATTGTAGAGTACTACATGAATACCAGTGGCAAGTCTATCCACGCAGCCGTTACTGTGACGTCACACTACTTTTAATAAATGAAGACTAAAACGTTATAACTCTGCGATTATCATCTTTGTAACACTGCCGCTTTGTGGTTGAATCTATATTGGTCCACTCAATATAAAATACACAAAAATCAGGGTGTTAGACAAATTGCCCCATCGTCATTCAATTACAATTGAAACGTGTAATAAATGAGTAGATGAGGGAAATGTTCCTTAGTACCCAACAAATGGTCCAGACCATTCAAATGATTTAAATGTAGTCTGTACGCGAAGGTAGGCCTCGAAGGCGTTAACTAATATTGAAGAAAATCGATTAATATGAATTAAAAAGAAAATCATAACAATGAATATTAAAACGAAATGATATAGAGTTCTACGTAGTGAATAACGCCATCTGTGACCCAAAAGTCGCGAAATAAACACCTACTTTTATAGTCGTATAGAATTAGTTCAGGTCCATGCGCAAACGCGCCTCTCAAGCCAAGAGATTAACAATAATTAGGGCCTTTCTTATCACTTTCTGATGAGGTATCAGGAGGATTTTATTTTCTTACTCATACTTTATCTCCCGATGAAGTAACTAAGAACAATCTGATAGATAAATTATCTACCAATTACGAGTAAATCTAGTTGTTAGTGACTGTCTGATATCCCCTGATACCTTATCAGAAGGTAGTGAGAAAAGCCCTTAATAGTGGAATGCAGTCGTTACGGTTCAAACAATAAATAGCAGAGAGTCAGAGCGCAAAATACATCTGTGTATTTTGGTTGATCGATGCATAAAAAGTTCTCACCTCGCTCGACCTTCCTCGTCAAGGGTTTCTTCCTCGTCAATCTCATCTTCATAGGTATTAGGGTCATAAGGTCTAGTTTCCACTGACAAGAAATTAGGCAGTTTGACAAAGTGTAGTTCTTTGCCTAACTCTGTCCAGATCTTGGGCATGTCAACATCAATACGGGTTTCTGGGATTTCCTGTTCTTCTTCTTCTTCAGGTTTTTCACGATGTACCTGAAATTGTTGTAAAAATGACTATAAAAATAAACACAAATGTGTAGACATATTAAAATCGTAAAACTGTCACTTTTTCAGTTTCTGCTTGGCGGGGCAGTATATTGCGTACAGATACATTACGATAACATTAGCCATCGGCTAATCCGGAAACGCCCGAACGCGTAGACCACGTCTATGAATTACCGTACCTTTAATTGCATACTTTATTACATACTTTATTCGAATACGCTGTGAAAGAGGTACCTGAGGAAGAGCGGCAAAAATGTTTACAAAATTGATTGAGACGTATGAAACGTGGAGAGTACTTTGAAAAAATGTAATAAAACTATTCAATCCTTTACATATTTTTCTTTTTCGCAAAAAAAATCTGAGTTCCTCAGGTATATTTGTCAAAAACGTGTGGTATTTGCCACTATAGACATACATAGTTACATAACTACACATACATAACTATAGACAAATTGTCAACCATATATAAAGCATACATCACAAAGGATTCATTAAATATACGATGTCAAATATTGTCATAAGTAACATTATCAATTATCAAATTAATAGAAAATACGTGTCAAAAAATATTCAATTAAAATTAATGTCAACGGATAAAAATTGGAGAGAGGGGTAACCTGGCCAGTCAAGTGGACAGACGATGCGGTGATAGTCATCAGATTGTTTACCAATCAGTGCTGTTTTCTTTTTGTACTCAACTCTGTACTCTAAAAATACTCACCTCATCCCCACTTGCCTTCCCCTCGTCCCCTGAGCGGCGCTTGTACCCTTCCTCGTCTGAGCTACGACTGCGTGAGCGCGACCGCGACCGTGACCGTTTCCCCGCTTCTTCGTCTGTGCTGATGTCTGATGCGTCGCCGAAGAGGGCATCCGCTGTTACTGTAATTTGAAGCCAACCATCGATAATGTCCAATAATCAATGAAGCAAACAAAACAATTGGTACAATCCATAGTTTTAATTGACTGGAACATGTAACATTCATACACTTTTACCGAAATGTCAGAGAATAAATTAACGCCATCTGTGGGATTTCACGAGTACTACGACGTAAAATACTAGAGCTGACGTACTTTACGTTACATAACTTTACGTAACACGTTTAATTAATGATATACCCATGATACAAACCAATGAAACCAAATATATTCTAAGGTGGATTAAAAAACTTACCATTGTCATTTTTCTCCTGGTTTTCTTCATCTGAATCTACGATCTTCTTGGTTTTTTTCTTAGGTTTGTCACTGGTATCCGAACCACTACCCGAAACCTTTCGCTTGGTGCCCTTTGACTCGCCCTCACTATCAGAGTCTGATAGTACTGCACGTTTCTTTTTGTTTTCTGGAGTGTAGGAAAATTAGGAATACCATAATATAAGATATGTAGTGTGAAATGGATCTAGAGGAAAATAATTCTGAAAAAATCTAATTGCATAATGGACAGAACTTTTTACTGACAGTGGAGAAGTTCACTAGATTTAGAACAATTAGGTTTTTGGCATTTAAATATAAATAATGGCTGAAATATTACATATAGGTAATGAAAAAATCTTGAAATCTGTTGGGAGATGACACGAGATATAGCATGGATTAGCTATACAAAGTTTCAAACGCGTTACTGGGGATGATGACGTCACATTATTACTTTGCAGTCTATAAAATCCATATCTACCCCCAGATTCAGCTATGTTCCGTATGTTTAAAATAAATGTTTAGGCAAACATTGTAAGTTTCATTAAAACTATTCGAAAATGTATCATTTTATGTATGTGACACGCCGTTCAATCAACATCCAACTCTGAAACATCTAACTTACTCATTTTTGAAGATATCGTAAACATTTCACTAGATTTTTTTTGTAATTTTCAAAACTTTTTTGTGGGAAAGTAATAAAATTAGTGAACTTTTCCATTATTTTACCCCCTTCCTGACCTTTGGCTCATTGTAACTGGTAGACAGTTTCTACATCTAAAATGTGGCCATTATGTAAATAATAGTTTATTGCAGATATAATTTATGAATTTGGAAGAACCACACTTTGCTCCTCAAGTCTCCACATGTTTCTTGAAATATCATAAGATTTTAATGAACCAGTTTCATTACAAAACACTTCAGGTCTAGTATATGCGACGTATAAGTGGAATCCTTACCAACATCACCCTCGGAAACATTAGAACTCTTTGATCGGGATCTCGAGCGACTCTTTGACTTCGATTTACTTCTCGAGCGTGACCTGGATTGTCTGGAACCAGATCTAAAATATAAATAAATAAAGATGAGATAGGTCTGAAGTTTTTAAGGTACAGAAAAAGTAAATTAGTGTTATACATATGTGTATTTAAAGAAGCAAAAGAATACTAAATGGGCAGCAAATCATGGTCAATAAAACGACCTATTTTTTAATAACAGAAAACATTATTTTTTGCTTCCCATTTTTATTCCCCTTATTTAAAGAGTTCAAAGATTCTCCCACTTGCTATAAGTGAAGATTTTGATCATTCTTGTTAAATTCTTTTTTCCCTTCTTTTAGGCATTGGGTTTTGTATATATGTTTCACTATAACAGTGGCTTATTGGGTTTTAAGCTGAGCAGGACTTTATAGCAACCACATGAGAATATCAATAACAAATAATTACCTCGATCTACTTTTGGATTTCTCCTTAGCTTTACCATCATCAATCATCAGATTTGGAGAGTTTGACCGGCTGTCCCGGGCATCCTGCCTAGCTGGACTTTTAGATTGAGAAGATTCACTTCCAGACCTAGATCTAGACTTTCTACTCTTCGGACTAGCGCTACCAGACTTCGACCGGGACCTACTTTTAGCACCCTGAGACTTAGGGCTTTGAGATTTTGACTTAGGACTCTGAGACCTGGACTTAGGACTCTGAGACCTGGACTTAGGACTCTGAGACCTGGACTTAGGACTCTGAGATCTGGACTTAGGACTCTGAGATCTGGACTTAGGACTCTGAGATCTGGACTTAGGACTTTGTGATCTTGATATAGGGCTTTGCGATCCTGACTTAGGGCTCTGTGACCTGGATTTTGGGCTACGAGGTTCTGCTGGACTAGCAGACCTCGACTTTGCACTGGCAGACCTTGATCTAGCACTTCCTGATCTTGAGCGAGATTGTCTAGAAACACTTCTAGATCTTGAAGCCCTGTCTTTATCTCCTGATGCTTGAGATGGACTGGATGATCCAGATTTGTTGCTTTGAGCAGACCCAGAATGGGATCTGTTTGAGCCAGCAGGTGAGTTAGATTTACTCCGGGAAGCATTGGAGGATTTTTTTGAGCGAGCTGAGTGATTGGACTGTGGAGATTCACTGGCTGATCTGGCGGGACTGCGGGATACTGATCTGAAATGATATTGATAAGGTAAATAAAATTAATGTCAGTGAGAGTTAAACTTGAGAGCAACATTATATTAAAAATTCTTTAAGTATTTCATTAAAATATTAATTACATTAACTGATATTAAATTTCAATTGTTTTGCACTACCTATATCACTTTTATTTTTCTGTCTCCAGGTTGCCTAGAAGAAATCACCGCAGCAATAAGGATGTATTACTTTGTACAAGTAATAACCTTTTTTAAGGAATAAAGAGTAGTTATTATTAAATAAAAATATAAATAAAAAAGTATATTATTCACTCTTTATTCATTTTTAAATTCATTCTTTATTAATATAACTTAATTTTTAAACATGAATGTATATTAGCACCTGTACTATTTATTATACATAATGAATTCCTCTTTAATTTATAAAAAAAGCACTTTCATACATAACTAAAATTAAATAAATAAAACTAGGCATAAATAAATACTTACCGTGATTGACTACCCTCTTTCCCCGAGGGTGCAGGACTGGGGCTCTTGCTGCGGCTCCGACTTGATCCACTGTCCGAATCAGACCCAGACTCAGTATCTAAAAAGTAAAATGTTTTAACAAATTGACCCTTTTGTTTTAAGTTAGACAAGTATAAATAAGTTAATATACTCAAATATAATGTTTATATTATATTATATACATTAAGGTGTCCCATGACATAAGGAGGGATTTCTTTTGCGAAATCACATATGCATACCCTCTATTTTTATTCCTTCTAATTACTCGATTATGAAATATTATTGTCTTAGGATAACGAGAACCTATGTCGACTTGATGTCAAACATACAACTCGAGAATTTGTACTGGTACTATGGATTGACTTAAGAATTCATGTAATTTTGGAAAATAAAACACCAATTGGTCCAAATCAAACATTTATTACCATTTTATATTTAATAAAATTTTTGATCATATTTTCTTTTCAAAGTTTCTTTTTTACTGTCAGAATAGATCTTTCTGTGCTCTTGTAGACTTGTACACAATGTAACAAAAATTGTTTTCGTTCCTCCTCAATCAAACCATGAAAGTCTTGCATCAACTTTACAGCTGTATCATTTAGCCTCATTCGTACAATGAACCACACAGTTCTTCCTTTGATGGGATGTATCGTTTCCCAGTGTGGATATATTTTTTTAGTTAAATTTGCCACCATCTTTACTTTTGTTGCTTGGTCGTAAACGTAACGGCAACAAGCAAAAATAAGCTATTCCCTGTTTTTGCTCTAGGAGCACACAGACACCATTGATATGAAGCCGTAGTATCACAATAGAGAATTTGCACATTAACTTCGAGATTCCAATCTGTGATTTCTTTTTAAACAGCATGCGCCTGAAATTACTATAGGAAGAAGTTCTTTGTATTTTCGGGCATCCAACGGCAACGTTGGAATGGCAACGGTTCCATTCCATTCCAGTGAACAGTCTGGTACAAGGTCTGGTACCTCATTTTGGAAATCAACTTTTATGGCTTCCACGCCTTACGTTTTTCTGTACGGATTTGTTGAATGGAAGACTTACTTATCGGAAATTCGTCCATGTCCAAGTGACTCAATAGTAGCTTGAAGTGTTTACACTCATACTCAACTGACACCTTTTTAATGCAGCTATTAATTTTGAATTAATTAAATTTTTCCTAGTTACCATTACAGTAATCCCAGTGCCAGATTGTGAGTTGTAAATTGGCCAATTTACACAGTTGGCCAATCATTTTGCAAATCCATATTTTCACCATACTGGAAGCTGCATTTTTATTCCTACAGCTGCTGGGCACATTTGACTGGCCACATTACCCCTCTCTCACAGAAGACTACCTTGAAATGTACTGCATTTCCTACTATATTCTATTTCCCCAATGTAGGTATGTGTTTTGGTAGTGAATGAGATATGCCAGAGCCCATACCCATCCCTCCCCATTTTCCCAATCCATTCCTTAATCTGCAAAGGGGTCTATCATGGATGTCTAGGAGTTACAGTATCTAGTATACAGTGGACTGTATGCTCGTCTGCTGCCTTTTTATAACACACTCGCAAATAGCGAGATTTGTACTTTCATTAATAGTTAATTTCACTCCACAGTGTTATAAAGAAAAACTCCAAGTACTTGTCCATTGGAGGGAAGTTTTGACCCCGTTATTTGATGTTTTACTAAAAATATACTAAAATATTGCTAAAAATACTAAAAATGGGTATTTTTAGAACTGTGCAATTTCACTGACATGTTTATTGACTAAAAGATTGCTTTTATTGAAAACTTATTGAAGTTTACTGAAATAACTGGATAAGTTGTATGACTGGAAATCACATGTACATCAACACATAAGCGCTACTCTTGCCTAAGTATGCAAGTACTGATATGTTTCGATGCAACTCAGCTCGGTTTGCCCTAGCCCAAAGGTCATGAAATGTGATTTACATGTGTTCTGATATAAGACAAAAAAATGGGTGTGATAAAAAATTACTTAGAATTGTTTGGGACACCGTAGTATACATATCTGTAGTATACACTTTCCAAATAACTACTTTATATATGGTGAAGAGAAATAAATCCTATAAGCAATAGTTTTTAATACATCCTTAAACTTAAATCATGTTTCAATGGTAAAACTGCACCATGACATTTTAAATATATTTTGGTACTTGTAATTCTTTACCAAATTTAATGACATTTATTTGTAATTTCAATGTCTACAAATATAATACATTTTCATTTTAACTTATTTATCAATGTCACTGCTGCTTAGTTTTACTTGGAAGAATCAATAATTTTGTTCACTCCAAAATACAAAATCTATATTCTACATTTACATTGATAAAATTGTAACAAAGCCATGTATGTTATTTTTTTTTAATATTGCAGTATACACTATGAATGATATAGAGTAATGTTTCCCAAAGTATGGGTTGCGACCCACTGGTGGGTCACAAGTGAATATTGAATGGGCCCCGAAAAAATAATAATAATCTAATTTTAACTATAGTGTTCTGATTTATCTTATTTTTACTTATTAAAAATTTTGATCATCACTGGATACTGGATTTTTCTTATTTTCTTAATTGTACAACCCGTCACATAACTAAAGTAAATGAGAACATTCTATTTTCATGTAAGGAGTAGCATAGGGTGGATCCTAAACTTTGTCATTTTTTAGGTGGGTCGCAGTTCATATAACTTTGGGAATCACTGATATAGAGGATAAAACAAAATTTTTGGGAATTTTTGTCTTTGTCTATCCATCTGTCTGTCTGAACACACATCACGTGAATACCACTGCAAGGATTTTAATGAAACTTGACAGCAGTTATAGTTTATGTGGAGGGTTAAAATTAGAGTATTTAGGGCTATTAGGTTAAGTTTTATTAGGATTATGTTACGTTTTATTATGGTTACGTTACGTTTTATTAGGGTTAGGTTAAGTACTTTTTATTCAGATCTATCATAAAATTCGCAAGGGAATAAAGCTAACCACAAACACACTAACAAATAGAGAGAGAGGCTTTGAGATACCTAAATATTAAATACAATTACTAATAACATTTATTAAAATCCCACTGGGAATAATAAATGTTTATTTTTCTTATATTATTAAATAACAAATTAAAATTGGTGCTTTTCACTGAGGATTATTGTTAAAATACCCACCATCTAATATATTTTCAACCGTTGGTGCCATCTCTGTTTCAGATAGTTCAAATAATCATTGATAAGTCAAAATAAGTAGAATTTTATGAATTATTGATCTTGAAAATAAATTTTAGAGGTTATGTTTTAGTTACGACGCATAGAACTGTCAATGTATATTGTGTCAACTGTCATAAACTGTCATACTCGTTTTTTTATATAATTTATTTGGACACTGCCATAGATAGCTAGAGTCTGTCCAAGATGTCAGTTTACATGGGTAATTTCTGAAAAAAATTAAAAACAAGTCATAACAACACTGCTCAGAAATCATAGATTAACCAAATAGTTTTGATACTTTACACGTAAATAATAATGTATAATTTTCATAACTAAATCAGATAGACAAAGTTACTGGGTTTACAAAGGAAAAAAAAAAGACTTGTAAATAATAAAATAGGAGTGTATTTCTATCATTTAGTACAATAATATGTTACATAAATAATGTCTCATATTTTTTTTATGAATCATAATCGAAATCTGATTCCAAAGCTTCGATTCCAAATATATGCCTAGCATAAACGAACTCTGATTCTAAAACTTCTATTTCAGACATTTCACTAGTGATTGTATATACCGTATAATAATGGTTGTAATGCTCATGGCTCTCGCCACTCGTCGCCTAACTTTGTTTTTATCCACCACATCTCTTTGTTTGGCTTTATCGCGTTCAGAAAATTGAAAAACTTTGTAAAGCAATGCCCCTTCACCACTTTTTAAAGGTTTTGGCATTTTAAAACAAGCTAGATTTCGATTAAAATTTACGGAAAACGCTACACATATAAACCCTTTGACAGCAAAGATGAGTGTTACCAGAATGTAAATTTGAATTTCTTCTAAAATTACCCATGTAAACTGACTTATTGGACAGACTCTATTGGCTCACACACAGCAAATAAAAAACAGAATTATTATTTTTAAGGTCATTGTCCAGTCATGTCAAAGTACAAGTCGAGACCAGTAAAATGATAGTAGATTTACTGTGGACATAGTTGGACTCCTCACGATCACGATCACGACAATCTCCAGCACTCTCTGTCAGATAAAGATAAATATGTCACCCTCGTATATAAGTACATAACCCAGCGCTTTGTCGATCGATGTTTTTTTTTTTCAAAATTAATATTATTTCCGAAAAATTAAATTCTTACCTAAATTATATTTCGCTTTTTCTTACATATTCCGTTATTTATAGTACGAGTATCACTATCGCTCATCGGGATAATATTATTTATATATTTTTTTTTATGGACGAAGTCGGCAGACGAGCATACAGTCCACCTGATGGTAAGTGGATACTGTAGCCCATAGACATCCGTGATACATGACATTAGTCCATAATGACAAACGTTTACCACGCCCCGGGATGCGCTGCCTGCCTTTGGAGATATAGGAATGGATTTGGAGAAAGGGTTGGGAAAATGGGGGGGGGGATAGGATGGGAATGGGCTCTGGCACATCTCACTCACTACCGAAACACGTACGTATAAATTGGGACATTGGGACGTTATACATTGGGAAATAAGATAAAGTGGCTAATGCAGTACATTTCAAGGTAGTCTTCTGTGAGAGAGGGGTAACGTGGCCAGTCGAGTGCGCCCAGCAGCTGTTGGATTGCAGCGTGCACTCTCCCCCTCATAAAACTACTATAATATTAATAGAAATATAATATTTCGCCTTCCATTAGAGTTACAATAGAAATAATTTTTGAAACGTATTTTTATGTATTGGGCATTAGATCTACTTAGATTAGATTTTTTTATTTGTAGATTGAATATACAGGAGTACCTACCCCAAAAACAACTTACCCAATGAAAAACTTGCAATCAGTCCGTGAGGATTGAATCGGCTCATTTGATGATTTTCTCTGAAAATTATCTGTACATTATTTATTAGCGTAGAACGCCAAATGCCAATAAATATAAACAGATAATCAAGAACTTCAGAATTTACCAAGTTTAATAGGTAAGAACCATTAATCAACCACATAATCGATGGTACGGACTAAAAAAAACACGATATTCGAACAGAAGACTGTCTACGTAGCTACTAGAAGATATAATCCACCAGGGCCCGATCTTTGGGGAGCAAGCCGGGCAAATGCCGAGAGCGGCAAATTGAGGGGCGGCTGGCAGCTAAAAAAATATTGGGTCCAGTCGTGAACTGTACCGCAGCGCGCAGGTAAAGCCGAGAACACGTCACTGTAGTTTATATGTATTAAATTTTACAAGTTTCTTCTTTAATAATTACTTCATTATTAATACAAAATTTCTACTTCTATTACTTTATGAATTATATAAAGCGATTTTTAAGGTGACATGAAAAAGTTTCGCTCAACTTCCCAGTACCCATAGATTTACTTATTATTATTCTCATAAAAAAATCTTTTTTATGAATGACTAATTAGTTAAGTGGCTCTACTGTGTTTTTTTATTTGAATAAAATTCTTTAATAAAAACATTTCTTGTGTCATTTTCTTTCATTCATTTAAATTGCAGGGAGAACATGGTCGTGACATATCTAAGGTGTGGAGCGGCAAATAGCTAGATCGGGCTCTGTAATCCACTATGTCAGCGATCACTGCAACCATTTTATGTGATTGATGCATAAGCACTCCGTAAGATTTACGTAGTGCAGTACTAATTTATTTATCTTTTAATTACAGACATGAAGTTTCTTGTGTAATATGTACCAAATATTCAATAGTCTAATGTACAATTAATACAGCAAAATGCACATAGAATTCGTACGAACAATTTATAGCTAAATGAATAGATGTAATTCCTTGAACTTGAAATAAACGTAGCAAACATTGATGGTGGCGTAAGTTACACGGGTGGCGTTGGCGCGTGGCCTATGGCTAACAACAAAACATTAGGGGCAGGAATTGTAACGCTTGTAGTGAAGTGAACACAGCAACGACCGCCTTGCATCTGTTCACTGTTCCCGCTTTGAATGAGCCGATTCAATGGCCCCACTTTTTTTTTCTTTCGTTGTTAGTTGAACGATGGCAGCGCCCGTTGACGTATGTGTCGGTCTTATACGACACAAAGCGACTTTGTTACGCGAACTTTGCGACACAAACATATTAGACGTTTTAGTAAAAAAGGGTCTTTTTAATCTGAGTGATCATGAATTGATAACAAGTGCCGCGGACACGGATAAGTGCAATTATTTCTTAGAAATTGTAAGTAAACAAAGTGGTGTCAAGTTGAATGAATTGTGCTCCGTTTTGGAGAAGGAATGCCCAAAACTGTCGAAGGAACTTCTGAATGACAGACAAAGGTTTTTAGCCAACGGTGAGTCTTGATCTATAATTGAAAATATTGAAGGTAACCGCACTTTTAACTGCTTTTACCCCTCGGAAAAACTTTTGACAGTAACAAAAGATTGACCATCTGGAAATAAAACAATAGGCAATGGTAAATATACACAGTTTATTTTTATCTGAGTAGATAACATAAATTCAGTATAAAATAGAAAGTACACATTAGTTCTAATTTTAAAACAAACTTATTTAAACTTTTTATACTTATAATATAATGTGAGTATCGTATCAAAACCACTAAAGATATACCTACAGATTGAAATTATGACTTGATCTCATAAAATTATCATCGTACAACAATAAATCCTATTATCAATATTAATTGCGAGATAGCACGGAACATCAATACGGATTTGATTGAAAAATTGCATGACCACAGTTAAAAGAAGGGGAGAGCTTGTGAGACAAACGCCCGCAAAGTTAAATGTTTTGTATACAAAAATTGGGAGACTTTATTCCTGAGCCATAAAGTAGAAAATAAAGTGACGATAGACTTTAAAATGGTAGTGTTAACTTTGTAAGTGTGAAGGTAGTAAAATCTATGCGGGCCCGATCGGAAATTGACCCCTCCTTTGTGATAGGAATCACACATTGTCAAGTTCTAAGTATCGAAGTTCCATTTGAAAGGTTCCGGTTGTTCCGAAACAATTATACTGGTAGGCATTTGTATCAAAACTCATAAAGCAGAGTATGCTTTATATCTCCTGTAGATAATTACTTGAATATTTTGCAAAACAGAAGTGATAATGAAAATGAGCACTTTCATATCGCTTACATGCAGGCCAATTTTTTTTGTTGGTCTACTCTTATTATTTTATTTAACTAAAAATCATACAATATATTAATTTTAATAAAAATAAATACAATATAAACCCTATCTAACTGAATGTTATAGAAACGATAAAGTTATTTGTAATTTTGTCGAACAATGTAAATAAAATTAATAAAGCTTATTGCCATATTTAACTTACTTTATTATTATAATTTAATTTACTTCATAAATTCGCGCTTAGAAATATATTTAAAATAGGTATTTCATAACGTGTGATGTTAATATTAGGTAAGATCCGTTCCTAATTAGTAAAAGTAAATAGTTACCCGCAACAGTTCATTGTCAAATAGTTTGGAAAAGCGTCCGTCGAACTCGTCACAGTGACTGCCTATTGTTATTATTCCCTAGAATATAATCACAAAGCTGTACTCATTTCTAAGAAGTAAGCCATTTGCCAGATTACGCTACTGATTTTACGTGAGAGATATTCTGATAAAATGACGACAACAAAAAGCCGCGAATCCACAGTAGGGTTATTGTTCAATGCGCGAATCAATTCACAAAATATTCTATAACTATACATCTGTTTTTTCAACATATATGCCTGCTTATAGGTAACTCGAGAATCTGTGAAGAAAATCTAGACCTTTTAAGAAATATTTTGGTGCTCTTATGAACAATTTTTTTCAAGTGAACCAAAGTATTATAGGTATTTATTTCCTAAGCACCTACTATATTTTTCATTTAAATTGAATTCGTTCTATTTTCGTTTTTATTTTCACTTAAGGCAGTCGGGGGAGTGCCAACATTTGTCATGATAGATTGTTGTTGGCAAAATCGTGAATGTTCATGGGCGACAGTATTCACTTACCACTGGGTGGACTGTGTCCTCGCCTGCCTTCTATAAAAAAAGTAAGTATAGTGATTCGCTATCTCTTAGCGCCTTAAACGTATATCTTAGGTGGCGTTAAATAACCAATATCCTTCTAGCTTACCAAGGCGCCCCTGGAGCCTAAATACCCTGAAAAAAGTATCTTCCTTAACTCACAATGTTCAACGCATTGTTTTGAGACATTTAAACCCGTCAGGCTTACAAAGGGAGGCACTGTCCGTGTTTTACCATAAAAATAAATAAAGTTATTATTTATTCTTAGGGTTTTACTCTGGAACGTTATGAAACATTTGGTCTAAGTGGACTTCTGCACCTAGGTACTTAGGTACGTAGTTATAGTAAGGTACTCATTTTTATTTGAAAATGAACTTCACCCTTCGTAAGATAATGATGTAAACATTTGCATTGCGATGGGCACTGTATTGTATCAAGACAAAGCTGGATCTTATCCACACGACCACACACCGAGTGTATGTTTTGATAAAATTAAATATTGTGTGGCTGATTGTACATTGGATTAACAATAATTAACATATCTCGGCGTGAGTGGAAGGTTTTCTCAGTGTATTCTGGATATTGGAAACTGAAAACTATTACTTACTTGATTCTTTTTCTCAACGGTCCTATCCCATTAACAATATACATATCACGATCAACAATGTCTAGGTTGTCTATTTTCACCAATCTCGGTAACTGCTATGTTCTTAATATTTTTATTTAATTTATTTACTTATAATATATTACAAGGAAAAATTACAAGGATGATCTACTGTGTAGTATCTTCTATTGGAGTTTTACGTGGAAATTGCAGGGCGCTATTCGAAGATGATTCAAATCTGCTCATGAATTCAAAAAGACAGTCTATATAGGTACAGATCTTGCACGTAAACATTGGCCATCGGTAATCACTCTCGTGAAACATTCTCGTGTATTCACGGCACTTGATTGGTAAGCTCTCATGCGTCAAAGGGTTCGCGGGCGCGTACCGCGAACGCTCTCACAACGCTCGCGAATAACTGTGAACAATTGGGAGTTTAGAGAGCTGTTCTCAGGGTACTTAGGTTCACGACGTGAATCCTCGTCATTTCACGGCGTGAGTGTAGAGCTGGCATTAGATTGTCAAAAATCGATAATTGCTCGTGATAATTGCTCGTTATGGAACGCAGAGTAGGTTTAGTTTAGACAGTGTAGTCTTTATATTATTATACTCTGTGGTACAGTTGAACGGATTGTGCTCTTTTCGAGGTCAAGGTTTTTAGGGTGCGACAGTGGTTCCGATATACACACGTGTTCGTAATTAGTTCCCAGCTCATTTTTTACATGAACCAATGTAAATTTGGAACAATACAACATCTGTTCTCAGTAATTTACGGATATCAACACTAAATTAATTTTAACGTTGACTTCTATAAATGGTGTTTGACTAATTGAAACGGGATTTTATAATTAGTGTATATATATTGATAATAAATAATTTAAATAGGATATTAAAAAGTTTACTTAGGTACTTATAAAATATTGTAATCCACTGTGATCCTTGCATTCAGCTGCTGGGTAGAATGCTCTAACAAATCTATTATAGGCAAAGACATCTGTATAGAATATTCTTCATTGATTATAGGTAATAATAGGCTCATAAATGATTACAAAATACATTATATACCTTTATAGAAATTATTTTTAGGGAGATTCCGAAGTAATGTAAAATCTGCAAGACTGTTTTCTAATATGTCTGGGTTAAATTCGTAGAATAGCCATTGGTTTAGTAATTACAAAATTACAAAGTTATACATTTTTGAACAATCAGAAAATATACAATTTAATATACAATGCAAATGTTGTCGTGTCGTCAGATAGATACAATACAATAGCTTTTGTCCGTATTTTTTTCTAAATAGCAAAACCTACTTTTCCGGATAACGTCGTTTTTTAAATATTTTATTTACTTACATATTTATTATAAATATTCCATTTAAAATATTTATTCTTCATACTCCACGAATATTCAATTAATAACATTTTATTATCTAAATGTATTGTTTTATTTCCAAAATATTTTAAAGTTAATACGGAAAGTTACCTTAAATACAATAGGTGTCGTACTTTAATAAACCGGTAAGGATCATTAAGTTATTCATAAATATTGCATCATAGTGCATTTATGGTAGTTCTACCAACGCGATACTGAGTCATTGAACAAATTGCTGTCAGGTAGGTACCACAGTAGATACCTACTTGTCCATTTTTAATCTGTGGTTTATTAAAATATCATTGTTTAGTTAGACATGACACAACAGCCCACATTTGCAACATAAGGAAATTGTCTTTATTACAGCGAGTGTTCGCAGACATACAAATTATAACAGCTCATTTTTATGAACTGATTCAATAGGAGGTGAGGTGGTACCAACCGCCGATAAAACGATGTAGAACAAATTTGAATTTGATTTAGCAGCAAGAAGTTTGGCAAAGGACAATAGTCGAAGACAGTACTATATTTTTTCTTTTTTATTATTTGTATAAAGTTGTATATTTTTATTGTACACAAATAATAATAACGCCGCACCCAATGGCTCACACTGGCTCAAGGGCTCTTGATTCCTTGTGTCATGGGTCGAAAGACCTACAATACAAAGACTAACATCACGCTAACCCAAACAATCAATCATCGCCTGACCCGGATTCGAATCCGGGACTTTTGGCACAGCAGGTAGCGGCACTACCAACTGAGCTAATCGGTAGTTATAAGTGCCCGTTTCTGTACTTACAATATCTATCTTAATTAAATAGGTACATATCTTTATCAACCCAGGTGAACTTTAGGAAATAAGTATCCCACTAAAAGTAATTAAATAATTACCCTCTTTTTTCACATCTGCCAGTATCGGGAAAATATTTTAAGATAACATTTTTATACAAATTGTACTTGCTTTTAACAAGTGACATTTAATTTGTGACAAGTGACTCGCATTTTAAAGGTAATGCCCTAATTGATGAAGTCCGGATGAAGTATACGAACACAATTGTAATATTATAGAAACATTCCATAGGAAATGACATCTCCTTATACGTTTGACAAACGATTTTAATAACGAATTTGGGATGATAAAAAGAAAAAAGAAACAATGTTACATTTATAAACGAGCGCATATGTTCGAAACGCACCTGCCAGGTATAATTTAAAAAATTGCAAATGCGGCCAAGAGAACAGACGTTTTTAAAGATCATTTTTATATAAATATTAAGCAAACCATCATGCTTGCAGCTTGTCAAAAAACACCAATAAAGCTATGTATTCACTTGCAAACATTTTTTTATAAAATCTGTTTAGCAACAGTGTATCTGTATGTTTCTGATTCATTTGAAACATGTTTCGAAACATGGCGCCAAACATTTGTGTTTCCCGCCATATGTCTCTACTCCCGCGCTGCGAGCGATGACACGTCGATATATTCAGTATCGCATCAACTGTTGCTATAATGAGAACGCTTGTTGATTTGTGTCCGAAGCATGGAAGTAATGTAGCGCAACGAACAAATATCGAAACTTATTGAACTATGTCAACAAAAAACGATATTATGGAACGGGTCAAATAAATAGCATAAGGACAACTTAAGAAAAATGATGCTTGGGATGCTAAACAATTAGAAATGCCGCAAATGAAATTATAAGCAAAAATATACACACATCGATCACAATCTGCTCGTGAAAAAAAAGAAATTGACTTCGTCAAACAAAACTGGGTATGGTACCGATGAAGTACAGAATAGTAAATGGTTATTACATAAATATATACGCCAAACAGAGCAACACTAGTTCCTAGGGTGACATTCTCGCAACAACTACCTAGTGAATACACACAGTTGTTACGAAACTGTGTTGCTTTTAACTTCTAGATACTTGTTTCGGAATGTTCGGAAGAAATGTTTACACGCGAATACATAGCTTATGCTACTTTTTCGACTTCGAAAAAAGTGAATTTTAAGACGGGTGTGACTAGGGTTGCCGAACCTCCGAGATTAACCTGAGAATTTACGGGTTTGACAGGTACATAAAAGACAGCCGGGCTACCACCAGACATCTTCGGAAACACAGACAAATTCGTGTGACGCAAGTTTGTGAAATACTATTACGGAAACCAAGCGCGTCGTGCAACAAGCAAATTTTAGTAATTGGAAATGCTCACCGATGAAACGAAACATCTCCCTTAACACTATTCATCACTTTTGACGAACTTTTATATTTCATTATGGCGCAATTGCGTATTTTTGTGTTTTGTAACAACGAATTGCTGGCGACACGGGTCGGAACAGAGTTGAACAGACTGAACGAGCAGCGCGAGAAGTAGGAGTTTAGCGCCAATTCGGGCACGCAGCGACGAACAGCTTGCGTTATCTATCGCTTTATGTCTGTGTCCTGAAACGATTTTTGATCGATTGAATAGACAAACGAGTTGCGTGCGAGTGTGGTTAGTTGCAGCAGATTTGTTAAGGTTGGATGAGTCTGAAAGAAGAATTTCACCTACAGATATTGGGCATTTTGACATTATAATCATAAAAGATAGGGTTGAAAGAGGTAAACTTCGAATGGTGAAACATTCGGGAAGATGTCAAAATTAGACGGATTCTGAAAACCATTTCGGTCATTTGCGTTCTGTATGAGTTTAAAATCTCAAGGTATTGGTGTAATATATGTACCTACTTAGTTCTTGGGCCTTGATATACTTGGTCCTACTAACTTCGAACTACTAACCCAACCATAGACACACCTTGAATTCGCTAATGGGGGGAAATAGGGGGGAAACATGTACAGGAATGTAGACCGGGGGCATAATGATTTTCTAATGTCTAATTACATTAATTTAGCTCTCTAAAAGTGCAAGTATTTCTAAAATTGGCCCGGTAGTTTTTGAGATTACCTCTTATAAAAAAAGTAAAAATAATAAATATACTATAAATATACGTTTATTGTGATATTAATGTAGAATATGATATAATGTAGAAGGCAATGAACTTGTTGTTTCTGGTGTGATTGTGAGAAAGTTAAATTTAGATAATTTTATAGCAGCTTTATTTGCAATTTTGGCTGGACATACCTAAGTGGCAAGAAAAGCAATGGGCTGGCAGATCATTTTTAGACCAATGTTGCTATAACTGTTACAATGTTACTCGCCGTGTGGTGTCGGTCGCTTTTAGAATAACATGCTTTGGGCATAACATCATAACATCCCAAATAACAAATAACATCCCTTCCTTTGGGTGTCGCACAAGGCGGCTAAGAGAGATAGCAAAGCCGCTACAACAAGCCCTGAGGAACTACACCACTTCTAAAAGAGTGGACTTAGTGTGGACTAGAGAAAATAAAAACTCTTTATTGCCCATAGTGATTCATAAACATTTATATCTAATTACTTATATCTAATTTATTGGCGATGGAACTATGCATCATCGTATACTGGCCGCACACTGAACCAGTGCTGGTTTTCAGCACAGCCTCCAGCGCCGGCTCTAGCCCATGTAGCGCCCGGGTGCAATCAATACCCTGGCACAATCTAGTAGGCTCTTTGGAGGCGTCGCGAGCGGCGCTCGGCGCCCCCTAAGACCCTGCGCCCGTGTGCGCCGCACACCCTGCACCATAGGTAAAGCCGGCACTGACAGCCTCTTAACTAAAATGGACTATTAACTAAAACATTTACATATTTAAAGAGTGGACTTTAAGGCCATAAATCCCTCATGTACACAACAATTTGCATGAGGACGGCCCATGTTCAGCACTGGATGATAAAAAGGCTACGGTTACTACAACAACATCAAGCCTTAAAACTTACCATAAAAATTCAACTGGGCTACCTTTATAACAACGAATGAAATTACTGGTTGTAATGAAAGCTAAAAGCTATTATTAAAGGGCAAGTTCCTTATAAAGAAATGTTAAAGATGTATAATTTTACTTAATAAGCTACGACGCTACGATCACGTAGTTACCTCAGAAATGTAGCTAACAACGAGTAAGTGAAACGTAAAGCGGACATTTTTGTCCTTACCTTACGGAAGACGGGGCTGACGGGGTCAAAGGCCGCCCAACCCCGCGTAGAGCCATTTACGATCCTACAAATTCATATTTGCGTGTAGCTGATGACGCCACTATTTGTTCTCATTACCAGGAAAAACAATTTAATAAGTAACAAATTAATGTATGATACAAATGAAAATTTTAAGGAAAATAACACATTTCATACGTTAATTTAATTATATAGTAATATTCATATTAAATTTAAATATAAATACATTATAAAATTAAAAAAAATGGACACTGATAAATGTTATTGTAACTTTATACGTTAAAAGTTAACAGAACTTTAGCTCTTCAAAGCTGTCTGTATCTTTACTTACACTCTGAAAACGCCCCCATAGGAAGCTGTAAGGTCACCACAAGGTCACTGCTAACATTTTTTTAAATAAAAACTGGCACTATTTGACGCCAAACCTAAACGTCAAATAATGGCAGTTAGTTCTAGATTTCACCGCACGTAAAAATAAGTTTGTCAGACTGTAACAAAATATTCGAACGCTTATTGCTCATAAGGTGTGACGGCGCGTGTGAATCTACCATGGGAACGTCTTTTATGATTATAAACTATGGTTATTTATCAAGCTTTGTTGTTATGCCTACCTGGTTGATAATGATAGAGGAATGTAGAATCTTCTTTTTACATTTTGCCTTATCTTTTGTTGCGGAAGATAAAGCACGGTTGAATTTATCGTAATTATTATTCGAAAACTTAAACTTACATAGTCAACTTAAGTAGTGGTGGTATAAATTCCTTCAGTGTGGTCCAAAATACTTATCGTAGTCTTAATCATCTGCAATATTGGCTAACCGAACATTCGAGCGAATACAAATTATTTTGTAACTCATTGTTAACATACATATTATTGAATAGCGGTTAGGACGCACCAAACATCCTGACCTGAGGAATGAGGAAATATCATCCCATGTACTTCTGCGGTGCACGGGTGTGGCATGAATGAAGAACCTCGGAAATCTGGGGACACTATCGCAAGCATGTAACAAGCCCAGAAAAATACTCGACTTCTGGAAGGAGCTAAGGTGGCTCGAGTAGGGTTCATGTTCGAGGAGGGCTCCCAAACAAAATTGTCGCTTTAATCGTCAAATTCTGGGAAAGAGCCCCAGTGGCAGTGTTTTGAACTTCGCTCAATTTGTGACTGCATTGCATTGCATAATTGCATAGTTATGCACAGATTCTATGTGCGTAGTCTTCCTCTGACGGTGGGCCTGATCCGCAAGCTCAAGGTCGCTTAGGGAGTGTTGGAAAAAGCTTATTCTCGGAGTTTCTGTGATGGATTAGGACCCTAATTATAAACCGTAAACCGTAACATAGCCCTCCTCATGTACCTTGTCTTGTACATGAGGAATGTATAGCCTTAAAATGGCACGGTGGGCTAAGCGGGTTGGCGAGCACACTCCTTTAGAGGTGTAGTTCCTCAGCTCTTGTGGTAGCGCATTCGTTATCCTTTAGTTCCCTTTTGTGACACTCGCAGGAAAAGATGGAGTGGGTCTATTCTAGGTCAACATCACACGGTTCACCGTCTAGAGTCTAGACTCTAGTCACCGTAGCTCAAAAATATATAAACATTGACTGATATTTATCGCTCTTTCATAAATAATAATTAATTAAAGCATAATAACAACTAGGTATTTATTTTTTGAATGACTATCCCTTGACGACGATACAATGCTGTAATTTTCGGATGGCGATAGTCGTACATGTAAATGATTGGTTAAATATTGACATACAAAAATATAGACCTGGCAATAAACAAATAGATGTACACCCAATGTAGACACTTAAGGTTTGTTTAAGGCTTTGTTAGCGCTTTCTCACATTCGTGTGATCGTGAGTTCAAATTCTCGACTGTACCACTGAGTTTCTACTTAGGTACGGATTTTAAAAAAAATGTCAGTAGCTCCGCGGTGACAGTAAAACTTCGTGAAGAAACCCGCATCCTCAAGAAATAAAAAAATCTGGCCTGCGTGGTGGATTATGGCCCCCAGTGATTTACTAGGGGAGCCTGTACGTAACACTGGGATACTTGTACGCTTGTACTTGAAATGCTTAAAGATTTGACAGTACGAAAAAAACAAATATGTCTATATCTTTAATAAGCGACGAGAGATTAATCGCTTAAATTCTAACTTCAATGAATTCTAATTATAATTTCCAAAAACGCAATTAATATGTTCCTGTAAAGCAGGTTTTACTGAGTTTTAAAAGATTATACCTGCTACATTTTAAAATTAAATTGAAATCTAGTTAAAATTTACGAGTATAATGTCTGTAAAATGGCCTTGTGTAAAATTGTTTTAGAATGTGTCCATGTCCCGCAGTGGATGATAAAAGGGCTGCTAACGATTTAATGAAATTTGATGTACACCACAGTCATTTCGCTAATATATAAAAATATCATCATTAGCAGTTGTCTGAAGTTGAGGAATTGGTAAGGCTCTAAACATAGACCCTTGATTTTAGAATCCGTACCAGATATTAATATGTTATACCTCTAGGGCAGGCACGTTACAGTATCTTCTTAAAGAATTTTCATGGCTTGTGCTCAATAAAGTTAATCGCACGGATTCAATCAGTCTTTTTGATTCGTGGTACTCCATAATACTCCAGTTCTTAGGGTCAATTTACAAAACGTGCTCGAGACCAAAACATAATAGAATTTGCGCAGTCGCAACACGGAATCACGGAATAATTTGACGGTATATTGGTTAACCATAACAGGGAGAAAATGCAAATGCTTTTCGTCACTGTGTTAGCGTCATATAAGTGGAATATTTTTCTGGTTTTAGATAATTGCTGTTGATTTTTTCCAATTCTCGCATTTTTTTGGCATGCAGTCATTCTTTCGTCCTCAAAATAATGATAATTAAAAAGTACTTACTGAGAACTTTAGTCATAATCAGTCAAATCGACTATAATTACTATATTTAAATTCTTAACTTCACATTATAGCTAATTGAAGCTGTGAAACGTTATAAAACTGTATATTAAACAGTCAAATAAGCCTATAAACTTCTTAAAAAAAACATGAATTACCTACTTCGATTTTTTTTTTCAATTTTTCATCAAGCAAAAAATCTGACTTTTTGGCGGGAACTCGAGAAGTGGAGTTTCTGTTTGATTATTATAAAAATCGTGTATTGTACGTTTTATTGTTTAATAGTGATAATTTATTAAACTTCAAAGCCTTTTTAGTTTGTGATAGATAATCAAATAAAAGCGTATCCTGCGTTTTTGTGTGCTTTCAAGGAGTCTTCTTTTGTCCTCAGTAACCCTACTATCACTTCAGTGCACTTACTTTGACGGGACTGGACATTGACATGATACGTTTTAGACTGAAATTGTTTATTAAGAAAAATAACTTATCACTGGCAGAATGTGCTAAATACGCCATTGCCATAATAAGTACTATATGAAAGGAAAATAAACAAAATATCAGAAAAATGACAGATTGACCCTTTGGCTTTTATACGTAGAACTTACCATAAAAACAAAGTTTTTTATAAGAACGTATGATGTGTCATCTAGTCTATGAATTACTACTGGTTAGCTATGCCACTCTCTTTTATTGTTTCAGTCCAGATTTTCCAATCGATTTCTAAACGTGCTCAAACCCAAAACATAACGCGATTTGCCACGTTACTGGCATTGAACCGACGGTTGCCAAGGAAGCCTGGGAGTTCGGGGTTCGATGTCCGACGGTACGGGCGTACCAAATTATAAATAATGTCCAATTACTAAAGGTATTGGTTTAAAACGTTCAGTGAAGCATATCCGTGGGTATCGGCTTTTGACTGCTACTAGTGTTGCCAGGTCCAGTGTGTCTGTCAAATATCGTTAAAATTTGGTTAAAATAATCGGGAATTTGGTTTTCAAATCGGGACAACTACAAAAAAAATCTGGTTTTTGTGAATCAGCATTTATTTTTATCGGTCCGTCAATTTTTTTTATAATGGTATGTTACCATCGTTTAGTACAACAAACAAAACAAATATTATAAAACTTCAACAAACTAGATAAACTTCTTTAAAATATATTATAACAAACTTCAAAAGTGTTTACGTTTTGACTAATTAAATCTAATCATAATCATCTTTATCACGCCAACACAATACGCGCGAAGTTTAAAACTTTTATGATGACTATTCAGTCCGAGTTTGGTGAGAAGATATGAAAATGTGAAAGCAAAAATATTTTTATGGAGTAACAGCTTTTTTCCTGTCAAAATTCTCGTTCAAAATACAGAGTAAGGAGGTTAGTGAAAAATCGGGACATTCGGCGTCCCGATCAAGGGTGAATCGATGAATAGGTGAACTAATTGCTACTGTTCTTTAATTAAAAATTGTAGTTATAATAAATAGTTTATTTTGCATTAATCAGACGTTTAAAATAATACAAAATCGTGAAGTTCTAAAATTTGTATTATTATATTTTTTATTTTTACAATCTAAAATCATCTTTAAATCTTGTTCTTTTTCTCACAGATCTATTTATTTTATCTATTTCAAATGTTTAAAACATTTTGTGAAATCATACAATTCTGTGTAATATTTATTGTGCAATGTGATGACAAGGGCATTTCTTATTTTTTAGAGTTTATATCTTTAAATCTTAACATAATCTTTAACATCTATAAATCTTTTTTTTACAGTTCCATGTGCTTTGTTTACTAATTGGTGTTTTAAGTTCAGCTGGTAACCGTTAGTCGAGATGTATTCGAAAGTCATAATCTCCGCAAAATAAGTAATTTCTTAGAAATTTTCAAAACGTATGTATATTTATTTGTATATGTATGTATTATGTTCCATTTCTTTTGAGTTTTCTATTCTCTAATGAAAAACTGCGCCTGCGGTTTTTTTTCTGTATAATCTGGTTGTTAACTGGTAGGCGATGACTTATGGCATTAAGTCTGTTGTACATATCATTGTGCAATGAAGGTTAAATAAATAAAAACCCGCACCTAATTAGGAACTTAATACGAGTCGGGGTTCGAACTCGAGACTGTGAATGTGAATGTGGATCTGTTGAAAACAATTATGTAGATGGAAGTATTATTATATACAAATTATTACAGCTCATGTACCATTAAAACCAATCATAGAGAAGCTTGTAAATCTTCGTCTCCTTATCTACTTAACGTTGAACTTCCCACGAACATTAGTGAAGCGATAACTAACATAAAGATAAGTGTTCGTATAGGAACTGATGGGACATAAAGAGTTCTGTTTGTTGTCCGCAAGCTTGCAGGAATTACGATAACAGAACGATTTGTTCGTTTGTTTCTAAGAAAAACGATAGTTGAGACGTAGTGTTCTAGATTTGTTGAAATAAGGACAAATAGCATTCCAATGACAGTGATACAAACGTTAAGAAAAGGGTTAAGAAGATTCCCAAACATGGTCAAAACTGTGTCCCAAAAGAACTTTAGACAACTGCCACCAATCCGAAATGGGTCCGTGTTGTGGATTTGATACATTGTTTTGTGCTTGAGAGATGAATATACTTAAAACCAAAGAATTTTAAGGCTATACATCCAAAGGCTTAATGGTCAAGCGGTTGGCGAAGTGTATAGTTCCTCAGGTGGCCGCTTTGTTCTGCCCTTCCACGACACCCACGGGAGGAAATAGGGTGGTGCTTTTCCAAAGTCGACCGACACCACACGGCCATCGGTTTGTATATCAATTAATTTGTACATCAGTTTGAAGTACTGCACTTATTTTTTGAAGGTGGTGAATAACAAATCAGATACCTGAGTAGCTAACATTTGCAAAGACAATTAGATGTAACGCAATGTGAATTAGCCTAATAAAACTGAAATTGGTCTGATTAGGTCACTTCGCACTAATCGAATTAGCGAATAAACACACAGTTCACAGAGTTCACATACCTTATTAAACTGAACATTGAACAATACTTGCTAGAATATGTTGACTAGCCACCACATAGAACACGACATAATTGTTTTATAGGTCTCGCACGATTCTGACACACATTTGCATCCAGGTTCGTTAAAGGATATTTTTCATTAATCTTCAGTTCTAATTTTAATAATAAATCTTTAAACAATATAAGATACGAAGATGATGAGTCTTTTGTTCGCTTCAAGTCTAGAAGACCTTGAAGACTGAATCTGTTTCAGTCTGCTAGCGCCTCTTATGGTCTCAACGTTGACGCCAAGAAAATCAAACACGTGGCTATTGTTTCATCGTAAATTATGCATTTTGATTGAGGCCTCTTTCGTAATGGTCAGAAATTGGTAAAGGTCCAAAAGTTCGCGTATTTGGGTTGCTATGTCGATGACCAAGGCGACCACAACCTTGAGATACGCTGCAGGATGGTGTAAGCTGATAGCGCTTTTTTTTAAGAATAAAGAAGCAATAATGTAACCACAAATTTAACTATGTGCACGCCTGGTACAGCGTTACATTATCTCTATTCTTCCATAAGGCGTGAATAGTGAACACCACTGAAAGCTATGCGTAAAAAGGTAAAAAGCTTTTGAAATGTGAATTTGTCGCAGAATGTTAATTGTATCCTGGAAAGAAAATATGCGAAATGTTCTTTTTTTTAGTGCTAATGGACAACACACTGGAATTTGTTAACGCAATTAAATAAGATCTTAGGGCCAAAAAGAAATATGAGATGTTACAGATTGGAGGAAAAATCTAGGGAAAATAACCGTAGACAAGGAGGACATCTTTCCTAAAAAAGTTCAAGAAAGCACCCGCTCGTTGTTTAGAACTATTTTATATGTCCAAGATTCAAATTGCTAGAATGATAATACCGAACGTCTGATTTTTTAAAATTCTTAAACCTCATTCGTTATCGGCCTACAATGACCCTCTGCAGGACAAAGGCCTCCCTTTGTAATCATGAAGTCATTATCTACCGGGCCCAGTACGAATTAATGGCCTAGTCCAGCCAGGTGGACTGACGACTTGAAGAAAGTTGCTGATAGTGGCTGGGTGATAATACCGTGTATGTTGGCGGTCCTTAGGAGAGGTCTACATCCAGCAGTGGAGAGACATAGGCTGATGGCATGGTACACTTGCCCTGGATTATTCGCGATCTAGTGTTGTGGCTTTCTTTAAGATCGCCACCATCGAGCTAGTGTTGTAAAATCCGTACGTAAGTCCAAAAACAATAATACAAGTGGGGCTTGCACTCACGACCCCTTAACACCGACAAAAGAAAAAAAAATCAAATAACAATACCTTATTTCTAATTTAAATTGTAGATAGATTAGCATTGTAAACGCCTAATTAACGAAGCTGTACATAATTGGAACACCGTTAGTTCCAAAGAACACTTCGTGACAAAGCATTGGGAGCGATTTATACATGGTTTCCCAGGAATTGGATCCCACGTACCCGTAAACTGTTGGAATTGGCTAATTGAAGTAAAAAATATTGACGCATCTAATAAGATGTAGATTAGAGTATAGTTGGCAAAGAAAGAGAGATGAGTTTAGCAAAAACATTATAACTTTATTGACACATTTAAATTAAGAGTTATTAAAGTCTATGTGTTGGCTACGATATATATATTATATATAAGGCGGTGCTCGCGATCGATGTTATACCGCAGGGTCAATGTTGCAGGCCGCACGTTGCCTTCCAACGGGGGGGTGTAGGGGTGAAATACGGAAATAAAACGCTGCTCTAATTCACATTGAACCACAGGAGCGCAGGGAGGAAGCGGCAGTCGGCAGCGAACTCGCTTGTATGAACTTGTTAGGTATCTCCACTATGAGGAGTCTGTTATATCAAGTCACTACTTAGAGTGTTAAGTACGAACTGGTAGTTCAAGTTACTGTTTGAAGTGCTGAGGACGAACTGGCAAAGAGAGGTCGGAACCTATGCCTTTTATAGCAAGTTTGCTGCCCGTGCGATCCCCCTGCTCCCTGGGGTAGTTTATTGTGCTATTCGCTCTCCAACGTCATACATAACTTCTAGGTTACAAGTCACTTATCCTAGGGTCGGTTCTCCTCTTATGCGGAGAACAAGGCTATTTTCGATGACGATACATGATGATTTTATATCTTTCTGGGCAATTTAGCCCTTTTTTCCCTCCCTCCTTCGTTGAGTAGCAAGGGGAATGGGAGGACTGAAGGTAAAGGGGAAGTAGTGGCGCCGATACCGGAACTTCGTCATCTAGCCCGCAACTTTATATGTTTAATTCAATGCTTAATAAAACACACTGCGGGCGGTAGCCTTTATTTTGCCTATACCCTGACCTGCAACCTAGTTTCCCTAATACATTTATGGAGAGCGAATACAAACACATACAGTTTATAAACAAAAGACACTTTAAAAAAATATAATATAAATGTACGTACTAACATCCCATAGTCTCGTAGGAAAGGTGTATGGATTTGTCTCGTACGCTTTTATTAGTCTAATGTGAGAATTCATTCGTCCTCACCTCGCTAGTTGCGCAACCCTTGTGAGACAACCCCCTTTCTTCCCCGAGCCGTGCGATGCCAGTACGTACATATCATGTACACTTGATTTACATAATTTACACATTACATAATAACATATCTTAATTGTACTGCACTTGTGCTACGCCCTTATTTTCTGTCGTGCACATTCTCCCGCCGTCGCAACACTGCGAACCGACTGGTAGCACGACGACTTTCTTCGTAGGTCTGCGTAGCACGGTGCCGTTGCCCATGGTGATGTCGACGACTCGTACCTCGTTGTCTTTACCCGGGTAGACGTTGGTGACACGGCCTCGTGGCCAGGTGTTCCGGGGTAAGTTGGAGTCGCACACGATGACGATGTCGTCGATCTTCAGTGGTTCACCGGTGCTGCGGGGCTCCCGCCGGTACTGGAGTGAGGGCATGTACTCCCGTACCCAGCGGTGCCAGAATACGTCTGCGAGCCTCTGGGCGCGCCTCCAGTGATGGCGCGCGTTCAGGTCGCCTTCGGTGAAGTCTCCGGGAACCGGCATGTGACAGTTCGGGCCGAGTAGTATAAGGTTCGGCGTTAGTGCTGCCGGTTCGTCGGGTGTCACCGCCACATGAGTAAGGGGGCGGGAATTTATGGTCATCTCCGCCTCAGTTAGCAGTGTGCTGAGCGTCTCGTCACTTGGATGTTGTTCGTGCAGGGTGACTCGCAGGGCTTCTTTAACGGAGCGCACCATGCGCTCCCATGCACCGCCCATAAACGGCGCTGCTGGTGGGATGAACCGCCACTTGATCATGCGGTTTGTGGCCTCGTGCTGGGTGGCTTCAGCTATGGACTGGGCGAGCTCTTTATCAGCCGCCTTGAAGCAAGTTGCGTTGTCACTCCACAGCTCTGTTGGACAGCCTCTTCTGGCTATAAACCTCCTCAGCGCTGAAATGGCTGAGTCAGCGCTTAGGGAGGTCACGACTTCTAGATGTATGGCGCGTGACGTCATACATGTGAAGAGCGCTACGTATCTCTTTTCGCGGTGGCGCGCGACGGTGACTTCTATTGGACCAAAGTAGTCCAATCCGGTGAATGTGAAAGGTCGTGCGTGATGGGCCAGGCGAGCTGGAGGTAAGTCGCCTGTGGCCGGACTTGTTGGTTTAGTCTTTTTTATTCTGCACGCCATACAGCTCTTGATCACGTTTCGCACGGCCGGTCGGATTTTCATTATCCATAGCCGTTGGCGTAGCTCATTTACGACTGTTTCTACGCCTCCGTGATGAAGTTTCTCGTGGACTTGTTGTATATACAATTTTGTGTATATATGTTTTCCATTCAGTACGGCTGGGCTCACAGATTCTGCGTGTATTCCCTCGGCCGCAGTTATACGACCCTTTATTCTTATTATGTCGTCACTGTCGATGATAAGACTAAGTGACGACAATAAATCTCCGGTAGGTGGCGCCCTGTTCTCTTTTATGCGCAGCTTTTCTTGGTAATAGCTGTCTTGTTGTGCCGCTAGAATCCACAATTTTTGAGCCTTTTCAATATGACGCACTTCTAGGTCAATGGCGCGGTGGGTCGATGAACTCGTGGGAACCATCGTATCGGTCGATTGGGTTCGAGTTTGTTTATCTTTTTTCTTCCAGTCGGGGTCACGTGACTTGTTTGTCCGCGTTCTTTTGTAACGCGTAGCGGTGATTTGGAATTTATTTCCCCGACATAATTCGACAAATTGCAGCACTCTAGCTGTCGCTCTTATCAGTCTGATCCATTTTGAGAATCGTCGGACATCTGGCAGATGGTCATGAGTTGGCTTATCGGTTATTGCGAGACATTTTTCTCTCTCTTCCCCAGAGTTGTTGACTTTGACCTCGACTTCTGTAGGCCACTCATTCTTAGATAGTAGTAGATAGGAGGGGCCATTGAACCATCGATGTTTCACGTTGAAGTCGTGAGGTGTCGCTCTTGTTGCGTCGTCTGCTACGTTATCTGCCGTAGGCACCCATCGCCACTCATTTTTCTTAGTGAGTGTCTCTAATTCTGCGAGTCGGTGTGCTACGAAGGTTTTGTAGGTGCGTGGTTCGGATCTTATCCACGCCAGGGCCGTACGCGAGTCGCTCCAATATGTTTTATGCGCGACTTCAAACTCGTGCTCTCGTAGCACTGTATCGGCTAGGCGGGCCCCTAGTAGGGCGGCCTGTAGTTCTAACCTGGGGATTGAGACGGGCTTCAGTGGTGTCACGCGACTCTTTGCGGCTGCCAGCGTGACGTGTACACTTCCGTCGTTACGCACGATTCGCCAGTAAACGCTTGCGGCGTAGGCCTCCTCGCTGGCATCGACAAACGTATGTAGTTCGTAAGTGGTTGCCGATTCATAGTCGTAACATCGAGGGATGCGTAGGTCTTCTACCTTTCTTAGCAATGACAGCCATGCGTCCCATCTTTGCCTTAACTGTTCTGGAATGGGCTCGTCCCATTTGGTACCGTAGCGCCAGGTGTCCTGCATGATTCTTTTCGCGGGCGTTGTCATCGGCGATAGTAAGCCCAATGGATCGAACAAGGACATTATGACACTTAAGGCCTCCCTCTTGGTTGGTGGGCGCGTGTTTTCAAGCATTTCAGGCGCTATTCTTGTTTTGTTCAAGCGGAAACTTATGCAATCATCCCTTGTGCTCCATAGGAGACCGAGCGTTCTTTCTGTCTCGCTCGCACCTATTGGTATTGCGTTTGTTTCCGTTCTTTCCTTGAAATCTTTTATAACACTCATGTTGTTAGATGTCCACGCCGTCAACTCGAACCCTGCTTGTCGGTGTATAAAGTCGACTTCTTTGATCATTCTGATCGCCTTCTCAGGGGTGGGGAAGCTTTGTAAGTAGTCGTCCATGTAGTGGTTTCTTTCTATTGCGCACACCGCCTCTGGATAGATGTCGACGAACTCGTTCGCGTTTTTGTTCTTTATGTGTATGGCGGTGCATGGTGATGAGCACGCACCGAATATCACCGATGTCATTCTATATTCTTCTGGCGGACCCTCCCGCCGGTGATCTCTCCATAAAAAACGCAGGGCATCTCTGTCCTCTTCTCTTATGCTGATTTGCATAAACATTTCTTTTATATCTGCGGATACGGCGTATGGGTGTTGTCGAAATCGCATAATAACGCCTGGGAGGGACTGTAATAGGTCAGGTCCTGCCAACAACATGTCGTTGAGGCACAGTCCATGCGATTGAGCCGCCGCATCGTGTACCATTCTTATCTTTGGCTTTGCGGGATTGATGACCGCGAAGTGTGGGAGGTACCATGTTCTGCCGCTAGTTGGCGCTGCGGGGGCTCGCTCGGCGTATCCGCGTTTGAAGAGGTTGTCGACCCGTTCTTGGTATTGAACTTTCAGCTGTTCGTCGCGATCTAGTTTCCTTTCTAAGTTGTAGAGGCGCTTTAGTGTGTTTTGGTAGTTGTTGGGTATTTTTAGGTCGTCTTTTCGCCACAATAACCCGGTTTCGAATCTGCCATTGGGAAGTCGTCGAGTGGTGTTTTCGAGTATTTCCAACGCCCGTTGTTCGGGATCGTTCTTGGGTTTTCTGGGTTCGATTCCCAATGACTCCAGTTCGAAATATTTCCTCATTGTTTCTTCCATTGTGTCACCCTGTGTTGTGGATAGGTGACCACAAAAGGTTACGGGCTTACTTTTCGACGTGTGGCATCCGTGGAGTACCCACCCCAGTTTCGTTAGTGATGCCACTGGTTGGTCGCGCCGACCCTCTAGAAGATCACGTGACACTATTAGGTCCCAGTTGTCCTGACCGATCAGTATCTTTGGGGACGCGTAGTCGTACGTGAGCTCTTTTCTTATGTTTTGTAGATGAGTGCAGCCCTTCATGTTTTCCTCTGTTATGGATTGCGACGTGAAATTCAGCCTTTCTACTGTTCTGGCATTTTGAATTTGGAATTCTTTGCCGCTGAATTTCCCTTTAATGCCCAGGTTGACACTCCGACTTTGTTCGTGTTTTATCTCTGTCCCACTCACCCCTTGCACCCACATTGGTTGTTTGGGCCCATCTATCCCTAATATATCGGCCAGAGATGCGTCGATAACGGTTACTGTACTCCCCTCGTCCAACAACGCGTACGTCTCTATTTTATTCTGGGGACCGGATAGCACGACAGGTGCTATTTTCAGGTACGCCCGACGTCGCGTATTCGAGTTGGTAGCTACTGTTGAAGTCAGTACCTCTTCTGTTCTTTCTGGGATGTCTGATGGTTGATCGGTTTTTTGGTGGTGGAGTAGGACATGGTGTCTCATGGTACATCCGTCGCGGCCGCATGGTTTGACGCGACACGTGTTTCTTTGGTGCGTACCTTTTAAGCACCGGAAACAAGTATGGCTCTTTTTTGCCATCTCCCAACGCTCGTGTATGTTAGCGTTGAGAAACTGTGGGCAATGCACTAACTGATGTGATTGTTTGCACTGCCAACATTTTTCTTGCCACTTTTCTTGCGGCTTGCGTTTTTCTTTTATTGTGTAAGCGCGTTCGACCCTTTTTCGCATAGGTCGCTCCCTCCCTGTTGACTCGTCGGCGATGTATTCTGGAAGGGCGTAAGCGCCAAACTTATCCGCTTCTTCGTTCAAGTATATTGACATCTTTTTGAAGTCGGATACTTCTGAAAGCTCTCTCGCCGCGTAGTCTACCCATTTACTTCTCAGGGTTGGAGTGAGCTTCTCCACCACGTTGTACAACATCTCAGGGTGGTGGAGGTAGTGTGGTTTCTTTAATGCTTCTATAGCAGCCACGATGTTCGCTAATTTACTTGCGAATATGCAAAGGTCACGTGGGTTTTCACTGACCTTGGGTAAACGCTTCACTTTTTCCAATTCTAAGCGGATGAGTGCCTCTGGCCGCCCGAATCTTCTCTCCAGCGTTTGTAATATGACTGGCGGGTCAGGCTCACTTATTAGTAGGCAACTCACGGCTTCCATGGCGGGTCCCTTTAGACATTTTCGTAGTCGGGCCACATTTTCAGTTTTAGTGAAGCGTTCCTTTGTCTCGTTGTACGCTGCTCGGAAGGCGAGCCAGCTATGGGCGTGTCCACTGTACACGGGTAACTCTTGTACGTACCGAGGTGAGTCCCTATTCTGGCGCATAGCTTGTGAGAAGGCCGTGGCTAATGTAGTCACGTCAATCGCCGGTGGAGAATGGTCTGAAGACGGGACCTCTTTCGTGGGGGTTCCCGCAACACCCGGGTCTCTTTCATTCCCGGCCGATTGTCTAATACTGCCTTTTTCCGACACAGCTGCCTCCTTGGGTTTGGGACTTTTCTCTTTCTCGGCGTCTTTGATGGCTAATATCTGCTTTTGATTGTGTAGCCATCGGTGGACACGCTGAGGATCTGAATCCTGTTCGTCCAGTTCGTCCTCCTCACTCGACGACGAGTCTAGTTTCAGTCGTTCGAGTTTCGCCTTTTCAAGTTCAGCTGCGGCCTGGATTTCTTTCGTTTTCCACTCGGCCTCTCTTAGGTACAGCTCGGCGAGCCGCTCTTTCGCCTCTAACTCCGCGAGGAGTCTCTTGCGTGAGGGTACGGAGCGACGTGACCGAGCGTGGCTCGAGTGTGGGCGCATCGTGTGGTCGGAGCACTCAGGTACAGGCGATGGTGGCCTGGAGCAGACGGCGACAGCGACACTGTCCTTGGCTTGTTTTTTATTGTTTGAGGACTTACTTGTGGTAGTGTCGGTCGCGGTTGCGGTCTGGGCAGTCGTTGCGTACGAGTCTGTGCTCGTTGTTGCGCCCGTGGTGGCCGTAGCTTCGGTTTGCGAGCTCGAGGATGCTTCTGTTGTCTCCTTGTCGCTTTTGCTTCTTGTGGTCGGCATTTTCTAATTTTCTCCGTATCTCGATAGGCGATCTTCTGGATGATGATGGTTCAGGAGATCCGGCTCGAAGGACCAGATGTTGGTCACGATATGCGATCTTCTGGATGACGATGGTTCAGGAGATCCGGCTCGAAGGACCAGATGTTGGTCACGATATGCGATCTTCTGGATGCCGATGGTTCAGGAGATCCGGCTCGAAGGACCAGATGTTGGTCACGATATGCGATCTTCTGGATGCCGATGGTTCAGGAGATCCGGCTCGAAGGACCAGATGTTGGTCACGATATGCGGATCTCCTGAACCATCGGCATCCAGAAGATCGCATATCGTGACCAACATCTGGTCCTTCGAGCCGGATCTCCTGAACCATCGGCATCCAGAAGATCGCATATCGTGACCAACATCTGGTCCTTCGAGCCGGATCTCCTGAACCATCGTCATCCAGAAGATCGCATATCGTGACCAACATCTGGTCCTTCGAGCCGGATCTCCTGAACCATCATCATCCAGAAGATCGCCTATCGAGATACGGAGAAAATTAGAAAATGCCGACCACAAGAAGCAAAAGCGACAAGGAGACAACAGAAGCATCCTCGAGCTCGCTTGTATGAACTTGTTAGGTATCTCCACTATGAGGAGTCTGTTATATCAAGTCACTACTTAGAGTGTTAAGTACGAACTGGTAGTTCAAGTTACTGTTTGAAGTGCTGAGGACGAACTGGCAAAGAGAGGTCGGAACCTATGCCTTTTATAGCAAGTTTGCTGCCCGTGCGATCCCCCTGCTCCCTGGGGTAGTTTATTGTGCTATTCGCTCTCCAACGTCATACATAACTTCTAGGTTACAAGTCACTTATCCTAGGGTCGGTTCTCCTCTTATGCGGAGAACAAGGCTATTTTCGATGACGATACATGATGATTTTATATCTTTCTGGGCAATTTAGCCCTTTTTTCCCTCCCTCCTTCGTTGAGTAGCAAGGGGAATGGGAGGACTGAAGGTAAAGGGGAAGTAGTGGCGCCGATACCGGAACTTCGTCATCTAGCCCGCAACTTTATATGTTTAATTCAATGCTTAATAAAACACACTGCGGGCGGTAGCCTTTATTTTGCCTATACCCTGACCTGCAACCTAGTTTCCCTAATACATTTATGGAGAGCGAATACAAACACATACAGTTTATAAACAAAAGACACTTTAAAAAAATATAATATAAATGTACGTACTAACATCCCATAGTCTCGTAGGAAAGGTGTATGGATTTGTCTCGTACGCTTTTATTAGTCTAATGTGAGAATTCATTCGTCCTCACCTCGCTAGTTGCGCAACCCTTGTGAGACAACCCCCTTTCTTCCCCGAGCCGTGCGATGCCAGTACGTACATATCATGTACACTTGATTTACATAATTTACACATTACATAATAACATATCTTAATTGTACTGCACTTGTGCTACGCCCTTATTTTCTGTCGTGCACACTATGGGTATTTTTTATGGAAAGAAGGCGGCAAATGAGCATACAGCACCTGCTCGTATGTGGATACTGTCACCCATGGACATCCGCGATACATGCCAACATCAGTCCAGAATGACAAACGGTGGCACGCCCCGGATGCGCTGCCTTTGAGGATTTGGAGAGTTGGGAAAATGGGGAGGCATAGGATACGATGGGACAATATAGGATTGGGCTCTGGCATATCTAAAAGAAAGAAAGAAAACACCTTGAATTAACAAAGTATAAATAAAATGATAATTTAGTACAAAAATAAAATGATATCTCACTCACTACCGAAACACGTACCGTACCACATTGGGGAAATAAAGTGGGAAATTCAGTACATTGTACAAGTAGTCTTCTGTGAGTGTGGGATTGTAGCGTGCAACTTCCCCCTTCACTAAATAACTAAATGTTGTTTAAATCTATAATCTACTATTAAAACATTATTTAAAAAATTCCATATCAGGAGAATCAAAATTTACGACTCTATCACACACCCACGCTATAAGCGGGTTTCAACTGAAGGCGCGGTACCCTAAAGCGACACAATTACGTGACCAAGTAGATTATTTTTTTAAAGAGCACAGTACAAATCAAACGAGTGACGGCAATAAAGCTGTCATCGTATAAATTTTATTGCCAACTCGGTCGTCACCCTTAGGGCTCTTCCGCACGTGCCGGATGAAATGGACTGATGGCGGATATTCGTTATATTTATAAGTTATGGTCCCGTATGCAGTAGGACCTTTCTGTCTTCCTAAGAGGAACATAATAAACTAGCTTCAGTGCGTTTAGATATTATTGTGGATAAGAGTATTTTCAAAAAAGGGGTCATCTATATCCGCCTATAATGTGCCACTGCAGGGCACAGACATTCCCTAGTAGATCACTACTAGGATGACCTCACTTATTGGGTCATATATAAATTAGAACTATAAAATAATTAATATTTATTAATGCACATTTTATAAGAGTTCTATAGAGTGTGGTTCTTCACTAAAGTTGTGCGTAGAATCCTGCAAGGACGACGCGGCGGTACATTTGCATTCCTACTGGTGTTGACTGGTGGTGTTGCATTACTTCTGACACCCGTCAGTGGGCGGCCATCTTACCATCTTTTGAGCCCCCCTGTCGACCACTTCTTCTATGAAAAAAGATCACAATAGGTTGAAAACAGATATCTATATTTGAAAACGGTATCCATCATCATTCTTTTGCAAACTAAACTAAAGTTTTAAGGAAGATAATGCCAAGTGATGCCAAGTTATCTGATAGGTCTAATAGTTGGAACATTTTAATGTTTACCCTAAAATTGATAACTGTGAGCGATGAAGGTTCAACATTAGCTATTATGGTCCTGTTGTCATAAGAAGAACGCTGACTGACAGTTGTGTACTTCATTCATTTTATGTAAATACCCTTTCCTTCTTAAGTCATCATAACATAAGACAATATAATATACTTAAAGGACGAGTTGTAAAATTATTTTACAACATATTAAAGATTTATGTCAACTGTCAGAGCTCTTCCTATACTAACCGTACCATACTTCTTACTATTCCTGCGCAGACGAATAATACTGTAGACCCAGTCACAGCGGCGTGGCCATATGCGATAGAAAATGAAGCTATACACTTTTACATAGTATCTTTAAAGTTTGGACACAATTACGGCACAACGATGTACCGGCCTTGAAAAAACCGGCACGCAGAGTGGGATGCACGATAGCAATACGGTGTCCTTTATTTACGTCATTGATACATAAGCGCTTCCCTTTCTGTTAGACAGTGAGGGAAGATTTCACTATATCTATAAGTTTCTCTGTCTACGTCTTACTATAATAGTAGTACACCGGTTCGGCTTACTAGCGACGATGCTGACATAAATGTTTGTCACAAAACAGAGCCCATGAAATTATTTATAATTAAAAATTTTGTAATCGTGTGCCATTAAAGTCTTTATATCATCATTCTCAGCTTTTTTCTCGTCTTTTTTCTTCTCTTTTTGTACTACCCGCATTTGCTTTCGTGTGTAACAGTCTTTATTACTGTAGGTTGTCTATCACTCTACTTGCACGTTAAGGTTCCACGTTTAGAGGTTATTGTCTTTTTTGATCCCACATTTGATAGTGAGCTAACGTTATCACGTTTCACATGCTGTTTGTTTTGCTTTGTTCTTTTGTGGTACAAAGAAATTTAATTTTGTCACTGAAGTATGCGGTAGTACTTAACCTGCCAGACTATAAACAATAAATAAGTCATGGTAGGTCAATACTAATGTTCGTTATATAAGTACAATGGTACAAAAAACTGCCAAGCGGTCATACAAATTATCCTACCACGGGGGTTTTTTGCACCTCCTTGAGGTAAGATAATTTGTATGACCGCCTCGTCAACTCATCATGTGCGAGCTAAGTTAATCTAATCATATTTACTTTTTGCGAGTCTTTATTGAGGCGTGTTAGTCAATGATAGGTTTTAATAGTATATGGTCCTGATAAAAATCGAACAAATTTGAAAGGTCTATGGTAGGAGACTACTATAACAACATATCTAATCATGGTAATCTTATACCAGCTTCATCGTAGGCCAATTTACACAGTGGTAGTGTGCAACTACCCCTCACGGTGGGGTACCTTGTATGACAGCCTACGGTAGCATATAAATAAGCTATGTTAATTAGGTATATATTATGTACTAACGTCATGCGGTCTTCGTACATTATGGTAAAGGCTAATAACTGTCTGGTTGCCATTGCCACGATCAATTGCTTACATACTATAACGTCCCACTGGACTAGTGTGATCACAAAAACACTACATCCAGAAATTTTGTTAAACTCCCACATTTCTTTAGTAAGATCGCGTTAACTGCTGCCCAGCTACTTCGCATTTTTGTTATGGAAAGAAGGTAGCTGCCGAGCAGACAATCCATCTGGTGACAAGTGGATGCTGTAGCCCTTGGACATCCGCGATACATGCCAACATCAGTCCAGAATGACAAACGTTGGCACGTCGTATGATTAATGAGAATAATAAATAATAATAATACATCTTTCGAGATTTAGGAGTGGATTTGGAAAAAGGGTTAACAAGGTACGACGAGAAGTTTTCCTCAGCTCATTACGCCTTCAATTTCTTTTTCGGGGGATGGAGTAGAATGAGGAATAAAGAGTATAAGAGATGAGGAGATTCTTATACCCATGTTGTGAAATTGCTGTTAGTGTTACTGTGCTGTGACATCGCCAACTGGTTAATTTGCAAAACGTATAATATTATACTAAAGATAGGGATGGAGTCTTCTTACTGTGACGTAATAATGTAAATAATTATGTAATTCTTTACATTGAATATACGAAGCATACATTTAACTCAATGGCTTATATATATATTTATTATTCAAATAGGCGCATAATTGATATTTATTAACACATAACCGGTGCATTCCGACCTTGTCATAATTGGCACGGTATTCATCTGCTTGCTTGCTTGCTTGTGCGACGGCATAGTCATTATTATGAGTTATGATTGCGCATAACTCCACTCCGGCTTGTGTTTCAAATATAGGTCTAAATATAGGGCTCTCTCAAGGACTGCCACCACACACGATTATCTCTTTGCTCTTCTCATCCAGTTACTACCTCACCGGTGACTTTCTTCGAGTCCTCAGTCCACCTGGGCGGTGGGCGCTCCACGTCCGGTACGTGGTCTCCATTCGAGGACTCGTTTTCCCTATCGGTTATCGGTCCTGACTACTGCGGCATATAGCCCAGCCCACTACTACTTCAGCTGTGCCGGTGATTTTCTTAATATTTTTTCAATGTCAATAATTACCCTTTGACCTTCAATTGCTTTCCTTCGTATTAATCCTATAGGGTCAATCTGCGTTTGATTGGTCAATATCAAATTAGCAATACATATTATTCTAAACGAAAATAAATAGCTGCATAATACTTAGTAAATTTTAAATTTGTATAAATTTTATATTACTACAAAATTTCTTCCTAAGAAGAGAATACAATCAGGAGGTTTTATTGCTTTGTACCAATTTCTTCCAGACACCCTTGAGAATGGAAGTCTTATATAGAAAGTAAAGAAGAGTAAACAGCTGAAGTTATGTGAAAAGCATACACTTATTCAACAAACTAGATTAAAACTATTTACCTTCCAAACGTAACAGACACAGTTAAAACAAAGTTGAGTGAACTGTGAGTTAACAAGCCGGAGGATAAACATGCAGTCGAAACACTTACATGTTACATGCACATGTATCTCTCAACATGCAATTTGTAATGTAAGCCCATGTTTATGCATGTGAAGTACATTAAATATGGGTACCTATGATACTAGGATTAGGTATTTAGGATACTTTCCACATCTATACTTATCTATACTAATATTATAAAGAGGTAAAGTTTGTAAGTTTGGATGTAGGAGGTAATCTGCGAAACTGCAAATCCGTTTTCAAAAATTCTTTCACCATTTGAAAGGTACATTATTCCAGATGGACATAGGCTATATATTATATTATGTGCCGGGCATGCGTTGCATGCCAGCTAGTCAATTATAAAGTTCCCACACGAATCAAGTTAATCGCACATACCTACTCTAAGACTCTAACGTCTGTGTGCATAAAGTCGCGGGAACTGCCAGTATAAATAAATATACATAGATGTCATATAGGAGATCACAAACTGTTAGCTAGTGAGAGTAACTAATAGTTAGTTTTAATCAGTTACATTAGAGAAGTCCGAAAAAAACAATTAAGAATATTTTTTCACGCCTCACGCTTTATCGGGTGTAACGGATTATTGGTATCAATATTCGATCAAGAGCAAAAAATAAGATCGCTCACCGGCTATTATACACAATTTGTTTTTCGGTTCATTGACATCATGATGGCCTAGTACTTTAAGTAAAAAAAGTTAAGTATTTGTAGTTCATTATTTCTGTGTCATGCCGTCAGTCTGTTTGTAAACGTATTTACACAAGGGTAGGTTCTCGAATGGTTGGAGCGAGAATATTGCAATAGTAATAAGATTCTCGTATGCGACCACATTTCATACTATTTTCGCCTGGAACTGCTCACATGATGATAAAATCTCGATGATAACAGTGATCACATATTGATAATGATAATAATTGTTTAAACTAGGCAAGCATATTCTTGACCGATTTTCTCTCCTATACGCGTTCGAATCTCTCCTCTCCTTGAGAATCTCTCCTTGTGTAAACTACTCTTGCATCTCTCAGCCTGCTTGGCGTCTTATTCAGTTATCAACCACATGTGTGTGCTTAACTCTTCAGTTATTTCTTGCTCTTTATAATTACTTATTAAGCTACAATGATATAATAATAGTCAGCTTATGACGATGAGAATAACAACAGAACATTTGTTATTGAAGGTCAACAGCATAATAACGACCAGATTGAGCGATGTTTCAATGATAGTGTCTATACGACAAGAAGCCGCAGGACAGTAAAAAGGAATACCTCACATGGGAATGTTACCTCAAAATACAAAATAATATGGTTGTAATAGTTTGCGCTATTTCTGGAAGACGAACTTATGAGATAGAAAAGAAGACAGACGAAAAGAAAAAAAACAAAAGATTGTCTTTTGTCCGCAAACACAAGATGTCGATTCTATATAATTAAGTGCTTAAATGGCTATCGTCAAGGTTAAGTTACTAAAACAAAGACAGCACAAAGTAGAAGTACTAATAGAATGGTCTAATAGAATGGTACCTACTAATAGAATGGTACTAATAGAATAAATGTAAAAGTAATACAACGAACGTAGGTGAAACGTTTCAGCCTTGAGACGTTGTGACAAAATAAAAAAGAGTAAAACATATTTCTCTCTCAAGATTTGGTAACAGAATTAGTTACATTTGCAGCATTTGCTGAAAAAGATGCTGTGTATCAAATAAATCAATGTTACAGCTCTAACAAAGATTAAACTGTTGCCCTGTTCCTTAAAAAATACTAGAACTAAGGTATTTCAAAGTAAATTCTTGCGATATCTTTTAAAAACTTTTGTACATTTTGAAATTCCAGAAATCTGTGAATTGTATTATTCGCCCTTTTTCGCCGTACCACAGTTAGCTAATACCTTCAAAGAATGCTCTGCGGTTATCCTAATTTTGCGATCACATAAAAAAGTGCAATCACTATGGCATCCGATGTACATGAATGCGCCACACATCCTGCGCCTGCGCAGTAACTCAGGTGACAGTCATTGCTTGCATAGTTCTTACATAACAACCATTACTTGCATCTTTGTGATCTTAATGCGATTAGAGTCTTAGTTTTTAGCCACTATGCAGGAAATTACATGGCGTCCAGCTAATTGCGCAGCTAAACAACAACGCGCTTCGGTGATGAGAAAAAATCACCAGTTATTCGGTAATGACTCTTCTTCTTTGGGTTGATGGCAGTATTATTTGTCGACTCAAGTGTGACGAATATTTTGCCAATGTCAAGTGAAAATGAATTTCTGTCAAGCGTTTTCTCCGTCGAAGTAAGTTAAATAAGAGTCACTCAGTAAATTGAAAGTATGTTTACTGAGGATAGGATTGCCATCAGAAATTTAAAGAAACTAGAATTCGTTACCAAAACACCCCGAACATTGCGTCCCTAACCCCGGTCGCACTGGTCGCATAAAAACAAAAAAACAATCTTCAATTTTTTAATACAGCCTGACATCGTCGTCGTCGTGCGATACCCACTTCTTAAAAACCCTCGAACACATTTCAAAAAATCCTGGACATTTGTAAAAGAAGACAGATGGTAAGCCTAACAGAGGACAAGAGTTGGACTCCTCGGAAAGACACTAGAAAAATATAAGACACTAGTCTTATATTTTTAGTTGATATCACAAAGATGACGCATTTTAAAGTTTATAAACTATCACTATTTAACCATAAAACCCAGAATACACAATTTTTATAATAATCGCAGGTGTCCATGGGCAGCGGTAACACTTACCATCACGTGGGACCGCTTGCTCGTCCGCCCTCATATCTATAAAAAAAAAAATTCAAACGTAAACTCGACTTGCACTTTTCGAGATCCCAACAAAAAGTCCGGTAGTAACTCAAAATTGTATTCTACGTATTCTACAAAATACGGTAGAATATTAGTCAATGGCCAAAAATTTAGAAGAAAAATAAGGGATTTCGTAATTTTGTACCGGACAGAAAACTAAAGAGAAATTATAATTTGAAACACTCATTTACAGTTAACGTTATTTTTTATTTTTGAAGTGTTTTTTCTGTTTTAATATTTCTTAATACCAGCTAAGTACGGTCGGTGCTGTTACTAATTCTTTTCACTAAATTAAAAAATACGCGACTAATATTCCCAGCGATTCATTTATAATGAGCTTAAAATACAACTAGATTACGGGATGTCCTGGATTCTTTACAGGATCCATCCGCCTGTCCTATGTCCTAAGTCGTGTCCTATGTCCGCGTCATCGAACGGTAAGTGACTTATCAGTATCACGTATCGTCCGATTGCGCATCGGCTTTACTATTTTACCCATTATATTCCATAGATAAACGTTTATTCCTGTCAGTCCCACCGGTGGGGACAGAACGGAAATTTAATGAAAATTAGTTCACATCGCCCCGCTGTATTTATTGGAGGGGCAGAAACAACTTGAGGAAGGTACCCCAATATTCCAACAAGAGGATCCTGCCGTAGAGCATTTTTGTTATTTTTTCGATGATTAATGAATAAAAAACGTTCCCCGTCCAATTACCTAATTGTAATTTAATTAACACCTTGTTTGTTAATGATAGATTTAATTGATTAGATTTTTACAACTGTCTTAAAATAACATGCAAAAAGGTCTTAGCGCCGCGTAGGTGCTTTTTACACCTACGACATCCGGCGCCTTGCAATCACTCACTATTTGACATTGATGTCTGATGGAACGAAAAACTGGTTTCCAAAGGTGGGAGAAAATCTAAATGTTGACAATTCATATTTCTACTTGATAAAACCTGCATAACTGTTAGATTAGCAGATCTGTATTGAGTATCCACTACTTTCCACCTGTTTTCACGAGTGCCCATACTTTTTTACCAGTACCGCTACAAACAAGGCATGTGCGCTTATGAGCTGCTAGATCTATACCCGTATAGTTAGTAGTAACGAGTATGTCTCTTCTGATAGAGCGTGTTTACTGGCAGCAATCACACCTTTCGTCGCAGGAGACCCTTTGTTAATTCGAAAGAAACTGCGAAACCTTATGAAATTAAGCGAGAACTTTATCCTACATTGTATGATTTTATGATTAATGTTCCGTGTGATGTTGGCCGGCTTTAAAATAGCAGTACTCCATCTTCCCGTGGATATCGTAGGAAATTACTAAGGGATAACAAAGCCGCTACCACAAGCCCTCAGGAACTACACCACCTCTAAAATTATGAACTCGCCAACCCGTTTGGCCAAAGTGGCGTTTTAAGGCCCATACATACTTTATGCACAAAACAATTTTCATGAGAAGGCCCATGTCCAGTAGAGGTAAAAAGAAAAAGGGCTGGATACGGTTACGGCAAGATGTTAGGGGTGTTCTAATCGTTAAAGTTCGAACCACTACGTAGCGGTCGCGAACAGTACGTGTGGTGGTAGGAAAAGAATCCTAGATCAGTAGCGGATATCGTCCAATCAGTTGTGGTCATAAGAAATCAGCCGTTCGTACTTCCGTAATTTATCCAATAACAAGCAATTCCATTGTTTCTGATCCCAGTTTTCTGTCGACAACCGTGTCAGACGATTCCAATAAATGTTTGAAGTCAAAGACATTACCGAAAGTTGTCAGTTATTGTTGTATTCATGATTGCCCATTCCTAGGATGTACGTTCAATTACTATCCCGGTTTTCCTTGAATTATATTGTGATTCTTCTGGTTTTTAAAACCGAAATATCACACATACAACACTTCCACACACACACACACACATACAGCCTCACAATATATTCACTTTTATATTCTTATAATTAATAACTATAGTAGGTAAATAAAAATAGATACATGCAGACGTTATTATACTTAGTTTAATTTAATTTTTATGTTTAATAATTTGGTAATTATACAAATTTATTAACTGTATATTGGTCACCTGTCCTTAGCTTTAGTTCTATTAATAATTAATAATATTTCATATTGTAGCTGTTGGTAATCAAATAAAGATAAATAAATAATGCAATACAATGTATAAGGTTTGTTGACTTTCAAGATCAAAGTCAAACGCGCTCTAACTACAAATCGTCATAATTAGGTCTCCCTTTGTTTTTTTCTCACTCATTTTACTATCTTTTTTTTTATTTACTTTTAACCATTAGCTTATTTACAATTAAATTGATTGCTTAAATATCAACCATGCTGTCGTCAATGTCAATTAGATTGAACACTTACACACTGTATTAAATTGTGCATTGTGATCCAAAATAAATAAAAATAAAATAAAATCAGCCCTTTCAGAATCCACTGCAGGACATGGGCCTCCTCATGCACATTATCGTGTGCGTAAAGGATATAGAGCCTTAAAATATATAAATAAAGATTTAAAATAATTATCTAGGAACTGTATGTTCCGATTATTCTGTAGTACTTAGCAAATGTCAGCAATAACTAAATCAGGTTTTATTTTCTATAATCTTCCAAAGATACCGCAATAATGTGACCACGATTTAGTTTGATTATAACATTTCTTGTGCATGCGCGGTATGATGTTGGCATGTCGAATCGAATCAGTGCAGAACTGATGGGAATCTATCCTCACACGCAGCAAGAAAGCGATCACTGTGTAATTCCGTAATGTAATGCGTCCTCACATCATTCACCAATCAGAGAACATGATTTGATTGAATCGACCAATAGGAAACGAATGTTAATCGAATTTGTTTTCTTGTTACATTTAATTACACACGAATAAATAGTATGTTGTAGAAGCAGTCTTAATGTTTTAAAAAAACAAATAAATGGTTGTATGTACTGTCTATAATCTGCATATTTGTGACAATGTCTTAAAAAGTAACCGAAATAACGGTTGTAATTTTCCATATGTTGAGAGTTTACGTAGGAAGGGGAGGTTGGACATTACAATCCCACAACCGCCCACACGACTGACCAAATTACCCTTCTCTCACAGACGACTAGTGTATAATGTACTGCATTTCCCACGTTATCCCATTGCCCCAACTAAGTACGTGTTTCGATGAGATATGCCAAATCCCATTTCCATCCCATCCTATCATATCCCTACTTATTTTCTTCAAATCAATTCCTAAATTTCCGAAGGTAGGCAGCGCATCCGGCGCGCGCCGGTGAGCCAATGTTTGTCATTCTGGACTGATGTTGGACTGTGATTGGTTAACTTCTTACCACCAGTTGGACTGTGCTCGTTTGCCACCTCGTTAATATAAAACAAGTTTCTATTTAAACAGTATTTTGAGAACTAATTTTAAGTCAGAAAATACTTATATGCCAACAATACTCGTATGTCATAATCATATTTTATTGCTGCGAATACAGCTAAATACAGCTAAATACAGCTAAATACAGCTAAATACAGCTAAATACAGCTAAATACAGCTAAATACAGCTAAATACAGCTAAATACAGCTAAATACAGCTAAATACAGCTAAATACAGCTAAATACAGCTAAATACAGCTAAATACAGCTAAATACAGCTAAATACAGCTAAATACAGCTAAATACAGCTAAATACAGCTAAATACAGCTAAATACAGCTAAATACAGCTAAATACAGCTAAATACAGCTAAATACAGCTAAATACAGCTAAATACAGCTAAATACAGCTAAATACAGCTAAATACAGCTAAATACAGCTAAATACAGCTAAATACAGCTAAATACAGCTAAATACAGCTAAATACAGCTAAATACAGCTAAATACAGCTAAATACAGCTAAATACAGCTAAATACAGCTAAATACAGCTAAATACAGCTAAATACAGCTAAATACAGCTAAATACAGCTAAATACAGCTAAATACAGCTAAATACAGCTAAATACAGCTAAATACAGCTAAATACAGCTAAATACAGCTAAATACAGCTAAATACAGCTAAATACAGCTAAATACAGCTAAATACAGCTAAATACAGCTAAATACAGCTAAATACAGCTAAATACAGCTAAATACAGCTAAATACAGCTAAATACAGCTAAATACAGCTAAATACAGCTAAATACAGCTACATTTTATTATAGACTTATATTTTAGAATGACACAGACGAGCATATATGCTCGTAAAACCGCTACCGCGAATACAAGCTGGGAAAAAACACAAATAATGTAAGTACCAAACAACTCGGCGGTATAGTATGTTTTGTTTGCGGTGTGGTTTCTTTAGATGTGGCTTGTATGGCCAGTGGCTTTAGGAAATGTTTTATTTTAGCGTTTAAAATAAACAGCCTATTTTTGTTTGAAAAGTTTTAAGATGAATAGAGTTCATTCACTGCGGGTTATATTCACACTTCCCAAGTAACACAATTCCACTCACCGTTTGAATTTTCTGACACAGTGAAAGATGTGAGTTCTATATCTCAAAGTACGACACTCAAAGTATGTTTTTGTAATTTTTTTATTTAATTTTTCTCATATAATTGAAAGTAATTCTTATGGGACATAAAGTTATTTTAAACCTAAAGTTTAGTACGAACTAATTGTTAATTAAAGGTATAATTAATAAATTTATCTAGGTTTGCGAACAATCTTTTGTATTAACACATTCTTATATATGAAACTTTTGCCGGTAGTAAATACTTACGTATAAGACAAATAATTCAGTTTACCATAGATCGTACAATTAGATTTGTTTAAATTTTCTTTGAATAAAACTACCTGATGGTTTTCTTATATTTCTTATCTATTACAGGTTTCAGTGTTGCAGACGGTGCCAAAGACAATATGGTGATGAGCCATAACTTAAATAGGTATGTATACATCTTCAGAACTTAAATAGTTCAATGATTATAAATTTCTCGCTTTTCTCGATTAGATATATAGTTTCAATGATATTTTGGAAAAAATTTGATATTTTTGTAAAAATATTAATTTTTTAGGCTTTGTATACATAGTGTTTCCGAGCTGAAACCTTGGATGCTGAGTATGATTCTCAATGGATTCTGAGTTAATTATGATATGATTAACTTTGCTTTGTACTTAGAAATGTAGTAAAAACTCAAAAAAAATATATTTTCAAATAAGACTTAAAAGTTTCGTGTCAAAAACACTGAGTCAAGGACGGAATATATGCAGGCTTTCAGTCTACAAGAAAGTTTCTGTTGCATTACATCATGTACGTAGATACTTCCGACGTACATAGATACTGATTAAACTTGCAGTATGTCCTTGACAATTTGGTAAAATTAGTCACGGACCACAACAACTGGTATAAATGGTTTCCTTTATAATTGTGACTGTGTCTAGGAGTGGTGGAGCCTTGTGGGTGCAACAAAAGCAGATGGTGAGGCCATACAGTTCCCAGAGGTCGGCAGACTGACATACATTGCATGGCCAGTGGTCAACTATGAAAGGCTATTGTTTTCGACATAATGGGAGGTGATTTGCAAATGAATGGCGGTTCATTTCCTGGGAAACGTGTCTCCTAAAATGAGAACAGATTTTATAGCATTTATATTTCTCTTAATGGCAATATTAGCAACATAATATTTGTGACATTGGCTAAGAACGGCAACCTTATATTTAAAAAAATATTGCTTTGTTTTAAAAATCAGATGTTAGAACTGGTTTGTAAAAACAGAACCTTTTTTTTTTTTCGGATTGACTAAATTCTTGTGGCCCTAGTGGCCTTTCAAGAGTCACCGGACTTGTATAAACAGAACCTTGAAACAACGAAATTTTAAGTTAGACCGTCTTAACTAAAGTCAATAAGTCATATGGACAATATCCCTTTGCTTACATCACGTCACGTTTAATATTTTATTATATATATAATATACGAGTATATATACATACATACACAATGTAAAATCTATATAGCGAAGTCTCTATTTAACGAAAAACTCCCTAAAACGTAGAAATTACTAAGGTTTGTTTGGTTTCATTGTTACCCATACATTGAACGACTCTATACAGCGTAACAACCACTCTTAATACCGAAATAATACGTCATTATTTAGACCCCAATAAACATCGATTTCGCTTAACTTCAAACACAGTAATGGACACAGGGTCCTAAATATTTGTTACGTACAATGCAATTCTAAGAAATGTGTTCTTTTGTTTGTTGTAATTGCCTAGCACGTGTTTACTTACTGTACTTACCTACTACGATCGTCTGATTGCTATGCGTTGTCTTTACGTTATTAATTCTTAGTTGCTTTTAAACTTTTGAACTGAGAATATGACGAGTAAAAAAAAGACCGTGTATTGACAAAAAAGTGTCATAATTAAAATCTTTAATTAAATTACTAATGTAGTCAAAATTAAAATAAAATTTACATATTTACATAAAGTTATACTGTTTTCTTCTACTCTCTGGTTTACCTTTATAACTCTTTATAACGCAATAATATACCAGGTCCCTTCAATTTCGCTATATAGAGCTTATATATTATTATAGTTACTTTTATGATAGTTTGCTATACCGACGTTTTGTTTACATCTACTTAACTGCGTAATTTGATATGGGTTTATTCTGGTTTGATCGTTTTAATGCAATATAAAAGCATAGTTGAAGGAAATTATATTCATTTATTTTGGTTTCAAAGTAAATGAAGACCATAGCCTTTGTTCAATAAAGTATGATTTTAAAGATGTCTACGAAATTGTATAATTAACAATAGATTAGCACATGATATTCCAAATACAGGAATATCGGCCCCGGATGTATTTTTATTGCATTCGATGTGAAACCCCTGGATACGTGGCACATATAATAATATGTATATCTTGTTTTAACAACTTTTCAAAACACCTGACTGATACTAACTAGCTACCCTAGAGCTGGCCATTATCTCACATCAGCCTGGCAATCCAATGAGATAATGCCGCCAGCGCCACCTTGCCACGGGAGCCAAATTTGTAAACATGCTCAATACTTAAATAGCTCAATAGCTACATATATCGAGCATGATGTTTAAAATAAAATATTTTGTTTTCAGTCAATAAACTTTTCTAATTTGCACTTATTTAAAGCGCCAATCTAAAGGTGCTAACGAAAATGTATACTACAAAGTAACCTCGACCTTGAATACTTTGGAAAACAATTTCGTACAAAAAATATTAACAAAGGCTGCTAGTCTCAAAGGCATTCCACGGCGAGAGATGTTTCTGAAATTACAAAATGTCTTCTAAAATTACGAATTTAGTCGGATAACACAGAGCTATTGTTTGCAACATAAACAGCTGAGGTAGTCGATTGCATCTGGCACGTGCATCGACTACAGCTGTTGTTTGTACAGGCACATTATAATCGAATAGAAATTTTATCGATATATCGATTGATTTTAATTGAAGAAATAAATACTGGTTTGTGCATTACTTTTTACCTTTATAGTCGCACTACAGTAAGGAGTTTAATCAGGTAGGTACACTAACAGTATTGTTTTCAATATCAGATGGTAAAGTTTACTAACATCGCCATTGCAGGTCGTTCATTGCAGCTCGCACGTGCGCTGACTGCAGTAGTTTTACAGAACCATTGTTGAATGTAATCGAGAACGGTTGAAGTTTATAAATCGATTGCAAGGTGTGCAATCCCCTTTTGTTATATAAGATGTAAGGTTATATAAATAATATAGAGAAAAATGCCAAAAAATAACCTTTCTCAAAATAAAATAAAATGAGATTTTCACCATAATGGGCCTGAAATGTTATCCAAGCACTATACGGTCAAATAGTGACACGGTTATTACAGTATTGATAATCCTCAATCGTTTAGGGCAATGTTTCCCAAATTGGGAGCTGTCGCCCCCTAAGAGCCCCCATTGACAATATCTAAGGGCACAGTCGTAAAAGTTTAAAGGACAAAGACGTTCGTAGTATGAAAAACGTTTCTGCAATATAAAATCATAGTATTTACTTTATGTTCCTTATAAATACTCGAGTATTATACATACAAGTTATACCTAAGTAGTACTGTGTTAAGGTTCAAGATCGGGATGCCGTTTGTGAGAGAGGCAATGGCTCACTAGTCGGTTCTTATTTTCACCGCACTTATTACACTCCTTCGCTCTATTTTGGTGACACTTATAAACTCGCCCGTGTGGGAATATTTTGAAAATCGTGTATACCAATCTTCACCTAACGGCGGTGCACGAGGAGGGACCCGATTACACAATATCTATACTAATATAATAAAGAGGTAAAATTGTGTGTTTGTTTGTATGTTGGGGGTAATCTCTGGAAATACTGAACCGATTTCCAAAATTCTTTCACAAATAGAAAGCTACATTATCCGTGTCTAATATAGGCTATATTTTATTTTGAAATATTGAAAAAAAAAAATTAAAAACAAAAACAACTTATAAAGCGAAGCGAGGGCGGGTCGCTAGTCGTAAATAAACTGCTTTGAGTCGCCGTACTGAATTATCTTAAAGGTAGAGTAATTCATACGAGTGAAACAAAACAAACAAACCAGTTAATGTGTGCCTAAATATGCAAAATTACGTTTTTTTTTTTTAATTTTAGTTTATATACGTTTCATACGTGTACATATAAGAGATGGACCCAAGCGGGCTTTTTGTTTATTTAAATAATTATTACTTAATTACCAAATTAAGTAATAATAGAAATCGGGCAACAAGACACTGAGCAACTTTTACTTGTAAAGGGGGCGTTAAGCCAAATAAGTTTGGGAACCTATAGAATCTAATATGCCCTTCCCTGTGACAGGAAGCTTCGTTGTTACGTTTATTTAATATCCTGAGTGTTCGGTAAACAAGCATTTAGAGGGATCAGATTTAGAAAAGTAGAAAACAGTAACTTAATATACAAAGCACACACCTTCTTTCCTACTAAAAATAATATTATTGATAGAGTTCTTGTGTCTGTTGCTTGTATCACATTTGCTCTAAGAAATCTTAATTTCATTAAAAATATGCATAAATATAATGTGTTTAATGTTTAAATTAAGACAATAATTCTTTACTTTTACATGCGATAAAAATAAAATACTAATTATGTAATAATCATTTTCCGATAGTTGAAACTGTTATTACGGATGATGCCACCACTGACATGTGATCAAGATATGAATAATAGAAACAGATATAATTCGAATAGACAGGTGATGAAATGTAAATGAAATGATTAGCCATTAGCTACTTGTGAACCAATTAAATTGTATATAAGTAGGACCTAATTTTAGAACAGATACAGTTAATTTTCGACAACCGATCGTTTTTCTCAAAACGCTAAGATACCCTTAGAGGTGCAGTCCAAGCAGCTGTCTTAGAATCTGTTCAGTAATTTCTCAGCGTGATTGTGCTTATTTTAAAGGAGTGTAGCCACATGCGAATACAAAATTAAGTATTTTGAAAGTGTGTCGAATTACGATGTGGTTCCACGATAATAAGCAACAAAGACATGACTAAACATGAGGACGTTTTAGGCTAAGTAAAGCCGCGCGCAAGGTTTTGTTCGTTGTGGTTGGCACAGTCTTCAATATTTTAGAGATTCGGCTCAGGCTGTTTAACATGTAGGTCGGATCTTAGTCTAAAGCTGGGTTATACAATTTGTGACCTGCTTCCCCCTAGATCCCCACCCACATAGACGTAAACCAAATTACTTTGACATTTCTATCTCATGATTGGTACGTTTATCCAGGAGTCAACGCTCAGTGGTTATCCAGTTGCAGTATGCGCCTGTTTTACTACCAACTTTTATATAAATATACGTACCTCTGTCCGAGTTATGGCCTTAAATTATCTTTATTGCCTGGGGAGCTGATGTGTTTGTTTCTGTTGCATTTTGTGCAGTATTTTGTAATGCAGGATATGATGAGTCCATTTTGAGATCTAGCGGTTTACCGAACATTACAGATTAAAATAGTTGATTGTATGTAAATCTATTTATATTAAACATAAAATAATCTCTGATCAGCCCAAAGGTTGGCTGGTAAATATAGCCTTCTTTTGTACGATATTGTGCAATGAAGTGTAGAAATAAATACATAATAATTGGGTATGTCTTGGGATCTTGAGAATATTTGAGGTGGAGAGCAGATATTGTTCAGTCTCTGTTACTCCTGCGTGAATGTAATGGTACCTACTATTGTGTTATTAACGTTATAACACGGTAGCGCGGTCCTTTTCTAACTTCGACTTCCAATTCCTGTAACTCGATCATTTTCTACGATAGATATTTTGATTTCGATTTTACGGATCGGTTTCTTAGTGCCTCCACTTATTTGAGTAATTATTTAATTATAAGGAGTCGAATACACAAATAATTTCTTTATTGTGTTTAGTAAAGAACAATTGAATACCTTGTGATTGAAATTAGTTATATGAAATCGAAATGAAACCATCGAAATAATAAAATAAAACAAATAACACAACTAGTTAAATGAGTTGGTCTCTAATTTTGGAACTTCGGTAATACTCGTTAGTGGATAGCTTAATTAACTTACTTTCGTGGCCTTCGTGGGAGCAAGATTATTAACTTTTGCTCCTGATTTTCCTTGATCTCTGCTTTATTAAAAGCAGAGACGGTATAACCGGAAAATTCGTAGAAATGAGGAGATAGGTATGCAGGTTACTTGGATACTTAAATAAGTAGCCAAGTAAATATATACATTTATACATTATTTAATGTTTATTTGGCTTGAAATGGCGATGTGGCACAGAGCTATAATTGCTCCCTCTGTCACGAGTGTTTGGAATGAAACTGTTGAAGAATGACTTTCTTAAGTTGTAATTTATAAATAGCGTATTTCTCAGTCACTTTTCAAAATATTTGTTCTAATTTCTCAGAATGATCTCCAGTATCTTAAATTAGGTACTTAATTATATAATTGTTTAAAATAATCAAATACTCAATTAACCGTTTTTTTTTCGTGTAGACTGGATTATTCCCATGAGCCACCACTGAAACCGCCACCACTGGTGGCAGTTAGGACTAAATCATAATTTTATACCCATCGACCGTAAGTTTATGCAGGTATAAATGAGGCATTTACAGGTTTTAACCTTATTTATTAGGACTTCAGTTTCAAGGAGGGGAGAGTGTACGCTGCATTTCCGCAGCCGCTAGACGTGCTGACTGGCCACGTTTCCCCTCTCTCACTGAAGACTACCTTGCAATGTACTGCAATTCTCATTTTATCTATTTCCCCACGTACGTGTGAGGGAGGCATATCTCTGGCATATGACATATGCCAGAACCCATTCTCATGCCATCTCTCCCCGTGTTCCCAACCCTTTCTCCAAATCTTTTCCTATATCTCCAAAGATAAGTCAGAACATCCGGGGGCTTGCCAATGTTTGTCATTCTGGACTAATGTTGGAATGTATCGCGAATGTCTATGGATGACAGCATCCACTTACCATCGGGTAGACTATACTTGTCTGCCGCCCTTTTCCATACAGAAAGTTTCTTGTAGGGCTAGATAAAACAATACTATTAGAGTATAGAATATCGTTTCATTAAAGTGTCAAAAATGAACAGATCAATGAAGACGAATGGGTATTAGTGCAATGCGGAAATTGTTCTTCAGTAAAGACAATACAAATTATGTCTCTCTGAGCAAAGGCGCGGGATGGCCATGTCCACAGAACATTTTGTTAAATGTTCTTTGGACATAATAATATACACGCATGACGGGAATGAGTCAAAATCAAGTTAACACAGTTACAACGTTAATGTTTTGCGTTTTCGTTTTAAATATCGAGATATCACTTTAATATTGAAATCAAATTCCGTGAAGCTATCGAGTAATGAAATATTTAAATTTCTTATTGTCAATCCAAACTCATATAACGTGTTAAAACTTTTTGTTTACAATTTTATTTTTTTGAGATCAAATTATTCTTGACTTATTCTTGGAATATTGACTTTGGTTAAGATTTTCTAAGATAAAATTTCGTTGTTTCAAGATTCATTATAAACAGAAACCTGCTCTAACATCTAATTTTTGTGATAAAGTTATAAAAATGTATGTAAGGTACCTGGGTCGAATATGCCCAGTCGGTAAATATGCCCAGCAGGTACTATCTCAAAAACCAACGGCGCGCGAAATTCGACAAGTTCACTCCGTGTACCTCTCGGCAAATGTCTTCGAACAGCGCGCACGCCGCGCCGCCCGCACGTCATTCAGTCGGCCAGAATACACGTTGCAGAAAATTTACGTCGCTCTTATTAAAATAATCACGAAAATATTTGCCTCAAATTTCTATTTTAACTGTGACTTATTGTGATTCCTGTATTCTGTTATATGCTTTGAATATCATTTTACCAATGGGTAAGTATATTTTCTACATATTATTATTTTTTTATTTTTTATTCAGAGGTTTTAAGAAAAACGTGGTGCCGGTAAATATGGTCACGATGTGACCATATTTCCTGTATGTACTTTCATGCTTTTTTGTAACAATTATTTTTGCTGTTTCAGGCCATGGCGCGGTACAAATGCAGAGTTATTCGAGGCAATTGGGCCGAAGACAACATGCAAAAGGCGTTGGCGGCAGTGAAGCGCGGTACGATGAAAATTTATACAGCTTCAAAGCATTATAGGATACCGAGGCGAACACTCAAGAGATATCTCACTAAGAATAAGAAAAAAAAAGTCATCCTTACGTAGAAAACCGTTGCTCAGTAGAGAGCAAGAAAACGACCTTAAATCTAGGATCATCCGCTTGTGCAGTATTGGATATCCTTTAACATCTCGTGTACTACGGGCATGTGTTGATGTTCTGTTGTTCTGCGACTTGAACAACATTTCCGTATCGAGTAATGGTGTCATGATTGGTCGTGATTGGCTGAGGGGATTCCTTAAACGTCATAAGTACATAAGTCGAAGGAATACTGGAGAGTCAGTTTCATCTTCTAAGGTTATGATGCCTTCAGTCCAACCATCATTATCATCTGAGGACAGGGAAATCGAGACTTCTAAGGATACAATTTTAAATGCTTCTGTCTCAAGTCTATCTGTTTGTGATTCTGTTGAAGTTCTAGAATTAACTACTGAGGCTTCAGCTCTGGCAGTTGCTAAGGAAACAATTTCAGATTGTAATGACAAGACTGTGGAGGTTCCAGTTCCAGCTCCGTCTACTTCTTCGGACTCCAATGATACATTCAAAAAAATATTAATAACTCCACAAAAAATGTCAAGTCCAACAGTCGTTCCTAGAAAAAAGGCTATTAACAGTCTAGCTCAAGAATTAATCAGACATTTTTAAGAAAAAGGAAGATGTAAATAAAATAACAAATAAAAATAAGGTGACAAAAAGAGAAAAAGAAAGTTAAAGCTATACAGGAAAGGCCATCGAATAAATCCTGGTATTGCTTTGTATGTCGGGAGGATAGAATTGCTAACATGAGGCTATGCATAAATTGTGATCTTACAAAGAGTAAAATGAAAGGAGTAAGTTTGTTTTCGCTTTGGAAATTATTAAATACTGTTTGATTCTACCTCACATGTTTTATTTATCCCTTTTTATTATTTTCAAAATCTCATACGGTTAATATGCCCATACCTTGGGCATATTTACCAACATGGTTGGAAATATGGTCACTTTGCCTGTTTTAAAAAAATAAGGTATTGTCGTAAATACATGTATATTGTGGAGTATTTGTTATAGCCATATGATAGGCAGTTAATACACTTTACAGAAAATTAATAATAAACTATTCCTGAGTCATAAAAAAAAAAGATATATTAGGCCAAACCTTAAGGTGACCATATTCGACCCAGGTACCTTATTTTCTTAAGATTTCATTCTGGAATTAGAAACGACAATGAGGTCCCTTTTCTTACATCACATTTATTTTCATCGTCAATAAGAGATTATTCATTCACAGATTACATGAGTATTTGACGATTTTGTATGTCAGTGAACTCCGTATTACATATTTAGATTGGAACAAAATTGGAGACGAAATGCAAGCATTTGGTTTTTAATTCTGTTTTCTATTGAATACGTGAGTTTGTGTCCGTCAGCTGTATTTTGTGTTTTTTATTCCGGTTGGTTGATTTTACAAATTACTAACGTTGGATGAATAGTCATATCCACATAAATATATCTTTTCGGTTCAGCCGTAGATTCGTTGGCAGGCGGCCGAAGCGGCGCCCAGTCGAGACGCGGGCGTCGCGACGCGTCGATCCACCGTGACTGACGCTTTACAATTTAAAATAATTCGAAATTCGAACTTCCAAAATTTAAAATAATTGTAAAATAAAACGACCAGTGACGTGACGCCGCGTGTATTAATCGTAATCTATCGATTAGTGTAGTTAAGTAGAATCGTAGTGTTTCGAATTCGATTCCGAAAATGAAAACAGTGGTTGAGTTATTATGTGCTAAACTTGTGTGATATGCGTGAAGTGTGTGAAGTGTGTATAACGATTTATTACTGAAGTATTTACGCTCATTAACATCAATAGTAAGAATTTCGGTCACGTTTTACACATACGGTGATTGGGTATTTTATAGGACACAATTCAAATAACTTTATCGTTATTACGTATCTAAAATTAATTAATAATTGAATACAAAAACAATTCATTAATCTGACCTCATTAAACTTATTTTTATATTTTTTTAAAATTCAATAATGTAAAATTATAAATGTGCAAATTATAAATAAACACAATACATTGACCTGAGTTAAACTACATCGGATGTAAATACGTTAGTAAGCGGAATTCACTAACGACTTCTAATGGGGACAGTGTTCGTGCTAATTTATATCTTAGGTTATTTAGGTTTATAGCACTTTTAGCGCAATTACGATTGCATTGTGGTCAAATTACTCGTACCTACTTGTAAAGTCAGCAAAAGCTTTGGTGTTAGGAAATTTGCAGACACCAAAGAATCTAATGACGACAACATGATGGATCCGTGATAATGACGGATCCATCGTCAGGAATCCGTCAGCTAAAATCGATGAATATGTAGACCTGCTACACATTCTTTTTTACAATTTTCAAATTAAAATATACAAAATACTTATATGTTTTTAAAAGAATATCTACCTATTGTTTAACACTTTCATTGGCTAAGCTCATACCTCTGCTGATTTTTCGTAATTAAAAAAAAGTAATAAATTCCTAATTATTATTTCAAATGAGTCATTTTCAGATGATTATCATCTATGAGGGTAGAGAACCCGTTCATCCGAAAGTTTCATCCCGTCACTTGTAAAGCATTAAAATCGATACAGTTTTTATTTTTATCTGACTTCAGAATCACAACGAGGTTAAAGTAGATTAACATTTTAATAGAAATAAACTAGAAAAATCGCAGTAGCCAACGCGTTTGTAAACATGACGCTAAGCACAAACAAACCAACACGGAGACATGACATGATATTTATAAAGCGTGTCAATTTAACAAATGAATGAACGAAAACATGGCACCATTTGAACGAATTGAACGAATAACGTCTGAATAAGTGCAATAAATAATGCTTGACGCTGTTTACTGTTCACAAGTGATTACTGTTAACTGCTCTGTACAACACTTCAGTTTAGTTTATCCTTATTTAATTGGAGATTCAATGTCACTGAAACAGAACCAATTAAACACTTCCTGACTGCATTAACATAGAGTGATTGTATACACTTTGAACCACACATCACGTTTTATGGTTCCGGCTTTCACTCGGAACTAGGATTCTGTCATCAATCATCCAACATGCATACATAGTGTGACTAGGTAAATTTTGAGATACTCAAATTTCAGAAAGAGAACTCATTTGGGCTGTTCCGTTTCTAAACATCATTTATTTCACATTCGAATTCCGAAAGCCCTTAGTTAAAACGAAAAAATGAAAATGTATTCACTTTTTTATTGCATTTCGTGCGCTTTTCTTTGCAACAATGGAATTCGAACGAACATTTTCATGCAATGATGTCATACGGTATTAAGTTGGTTTAAATAAAATTGAGCGTAAAGATTAATATCAGCTTTTGGGGACCTCGCACCGTCCCGTGCAACAATTTTTAGATAAATTTCTCAATTTAAATAAATTAAATTTAAATTAAATTAATTGAATTAAATTTAAATTTTCCTTGAAAGATGATGAGAGAAGTGGCCGTCCTGCAACTTTAGCAATAAGTTTAAATGGAGCAAAATATGTGACGACGACAGCTTATCGTGTTGACTGTTAAAACAAATGAACTGATAACAGCAAGTTAGCCGTTCGGATCACCAGATCTCCTCGGCTAGCTTGCTACCGGATACTACGATGACCGAACACTACGGGCGGTTCGAACTATCAAAGCTTTACTGATTGAATATAGCGAAGGACAGAAACTTTAATTTTTCACATTTAACCAACGGTCGAAAGGTAGAGAAGCCGGCATTAAGTCCGCCTCTGTGCAATACAGTGCAAAAAGAGTAAATAAGTAAATTAATACGATGAACACACTTGTATACCATCATATACTTGTTCTATATAGTCCCTATATATGACGAAAGTATAGAATCATACCTTAGTTTACGATTAGTCAAAAATGTACTTAATGCTCCATATCTCCCTAATTATGCAATATCGTAGAACATACATGAGGATTATATCGATAGGTATTATATCGATACAGCTTCCTGTTTGGTTTGATCCACCAGCGATAAAACATTATGTATATGCAGATGGCACCATAATTATAGCCTACCCCGATTGCTATCGGTGATGGCAATATAAATGTTCTGTAAAGACCAGTCAGGGCATATCACTAGCTTTGCACTGAAAAATTTATAGAAATGTTTTTGCATGATTTTTTCGCATTATTTCAAGGAAGAGTCTCATCAAATTTTCCTCCATACTGGGGGCCTATTCTCATCGGTTGTCATTTCCAAATATTCGTCTAATCGCTAGTGTTATTGCCCGGAAACCCATTTTATTAACTTACCTATAAATATTTATTTTCCTAAAACTCCTAAAATTTTGAGAATTTCACTTTCACTCATATATTGGCGTTTTAAATTGGTAAATATTATCGAAATTAAGTACGGCTGTATATGATAGTAGAGTTGCCCTTCCGTAATCTAATTCCTAACAAGGACTGACTGAGGACTGATTCATGTGTTTCATTTATTCTAGACGTAGATAGATGCAAATCTGCCTTAGCAATCGTTCCATTTATTCCCACTGACATCCGAAAAGCTCCAAACAAAATCTCTTTTAAAAGGATGCTTCGGTAACATTACCTCTCCATTTGCCATTGCTAGTGGGTTTTTTCTTCGTATATGGCAATGGTGCAATTAGCACATTCTGCCAGTTTCAAGTTTACTTCGTAATTAACAATTTTAAAGTCTAAAACGTACTCTGTCTATGTCCAGTCCCGTCGAAGTAAGTCAGGAGTCGCTCAGTAAAGTGATAGTAGGTTTACTGAGGACTTTGGAAGCACACGAAAAACGCAGTCCCAATCTTTTATTTGATTATCACAAATACCAAGCGCGAAAAATACTTTTTTACAATAATGAAACAAAAACTCAACTTAACTTCTCTCGAGGTCCCGCCAAAAAGTCATTGTTAGTGGTTTAGTCAGCTCTTCTTGCTTTATCGTTTTTCCCATTTTTGTTAGTCAGCAACATGTATTTTTTTTGTTATTTATTTCTGTTGATATATCTTATGTAGATATTTTATTTAAATAATTTCTTTATTAGATTATGTATTGGATTGTGTATATGTTTGTATGTATATACATACATACAAACCTATACACATTCTAATAAAAATTCTAATAATCTATACATATAATAAAATTGTAGCAGGCCGATGTCTGTACATTATAGATATTGAAAAAAAACTAATATGGGGGGTCTTTATTAGAGCAACAGAAGTCAAAACAACAGTTTTTAGAAATTTTGTCTGTCTGTCTGTCTGTATGTTTGTACACGCATCACGCAAAAACTACTGCATGGAATTGAATGCAGTTTTCACCGATGTATTGCTAGAGGTCTAACTTAAAATATAGGAAAATATCTTATTCCGACTGTTTTAAATTTAATAAACCGAAGCGAAGTGAGGGCGGGTCGCTAGTTCTAAATAAAATTGATTATGGACGTTATGTCTAGTTTACTGCCACAAGTAAATGTACAAAACTTAATAACAATCGAAAACTTTCTCAAGCCGCGGTGCTGTTAATTTCTTAAAGTAACAGCCGCCTTGTCGCGTTCAACGGAACAATAACGATAAATCTGTCAATGAAACATACAACAGATCCGAACGCATTATACTACTGTTTTCCAGCTATGTAACTCCGTGTTAAATAAACAATTTTCATAACAGCTATAACTTCAATCATTATTGTAATAGATTTGTTGTAATTCTGACCGGTTTTAGAATAGCACTACCTCTATCTCTTCCCGTGGGTGTCATAAAAGGCGACTGAGGGTTAACCACTCTAAAAGAAGGGACTCCCTAACTCGCTTCGTCAGTAGTGTGGCGTTTTAACGCCATACATCCCTTATGAACAAGACAATGTGCATGGAGAGGGCCCATGTACAGCAGTGGACGATAATAAAGAGCTGATTACGGTTGTGAACTGTATAAGAGAAACAACATTGGGAACAATCGAATACGGCTATTGCGTAGTGAGTCACAGCTATACTCATAGGGATTTTAACTCTCTATTAATAAGAGCTAAAATCGAATGATGTTGGGTACCTTAGTTAGGGTATTGCGGTATGTATAATGAAACTGATGCACTGAAAATAGTCAATTAGGCCTCTGGGTCTTGCTGAATAAAAATATTAGCCCTTATGACTACAATGATCATTGATCACTTGAAACTACTAAAAATATCAGACACTAGCGACCCGCCCTCGCTTCGCTTCGGTTTATAAGATTTTTTTTTCAAAATTTGAAATCGGTTTAGTAGTTCCAGAGATTACCCCCAACATACCCACAAAAAACACAATTTTACCTCTTTATTATATTGTATAGATATAGATAAGATAGTCACGTAGGTACCATTTCCTTTGTCCAATGGGACTGGTGTCATTAGTACCCACCGATCATAGAAACAATTATTTTTATGATCCGTGGTAGTACCCCAGTCCTATCTCAGTGGATGTTCCCATCTCGATATGGAATTGGATAATTTTATTTTATTTCATAAATCACACATGGCAGAACTTAGGCAATCATCGAGCATAAATCAAATAAGAACTATCCAAAATTCCTATGAATGGGTATTTAGCATGCACAGGTTAATTTAATAAATGTAATTTAAACTAAAATTTAATAATGATAATGACACTTTAATGGTTAATAAGGATTAATGGTTTGATGCCAATTTATGGACATATTAACGGTTATACAAAATCTTGTTTATGTACGAGTATTGCGTACCCCACATTTATATTTATGATGTTTTCTTTTGCCGTACAATTAATGATAACAGAAAAAGTCTTCTAGCAATAACTTGATGAAACTAGACAAGGAGTGCCTCGCGTGCTTTGAATTCAAATTTGCTTCAAATAATGTCTAATAGAATTTTTAGGTCAGGCTCTGACCTACATAATGGTCTAGCATGAAAATAGCAAAAGCTTTTAGGCTGATTTGAGATAAGTAGACTAATATTGTGTAGGAGATATTAGTCTAGAATGACTTCCAAACACACAGCCAGTACTCTAATTTATAAATGATGTAGCTTCATCAGTCCTGCTACCTGAAGTTGATGATATAATAGCCTATAACGTCATACTGCAGGGCACAGGCCTCCCTTAGTAAATTATTGGGAAGTTTCGGGCCATAATCCACCACGTGGGCCCAGCGCGAATCGGTGGATACATACATACTCCAGATTTTTCAATTTCTCGAGCATGCGGGTTTATTTATTTATTTATGTAATCTACAGACTTTTAACTATTGTATACTTTAAACATACTATACTACAGACTGTAACTTATTTAACAAATATATTGCCTAGTGTTTATTTGTAACAAAAAATTAATAAATGAACCCACGGTAACTTTGTCTCTTCTTATATTTATTTCACAACCAAATAACGCACAATTTCAGTTGAATTACGACAGCAAAACAAAAAGGAAAAAGTCTGCCTGCAAGTGTATCACAACTCGGATTAGGAATTACAAACCCTTTTGTTAATCCAATTAAATAAATTAAAATGAATGCCTGGAATTTGATACACATCTAATTTGTCCAATTCGGTTCATTAAAATTAATTAACTCTTGTGGACGCTTGAAACGTCGACCAGTTTTTTCTCCATGTTCATCATACAGGTTCGTCTCATCAATGACATTTCGTTATGTACATAGTTAGTAATTGGCAGGCGGACGGAGGCGCTTCACCTGGTTAAATATAAGATAGGGTCTCACCGTCGATTATTATTTTATACCCTCTGTACGAGTAAATAATATATGCTACAAAGACATTTTTTGGAAAACAAAACACACGATTTTATTCAAAAAAATCTAATTAAAAACGTATTATTTTCCCTGCAGTCCGTGTTTTACTCATGTGGCGTTACCGTCCACTGCTGGACATGGACCTCCTCATGCACATTGTCTTGTACATGAGGGATGTATGGCTTTAAAACGCCACGGCGGCGGCTTTTCTCATAGACACCTACGGGAAAAGATGACTTAGGTAGTGCCATTCAAAGTCTACCGACACCACACGACCAAGTTTTCCCTATATTTAAAAAAAAATATTTAGACAAAAAAAACTTTTCTGTAATTTTAGAACTAGATAGATACTACTAAACCCAACAATTCAGCTCATCTATGAACTTAACCGTGTTACAGACCCAAATTACAACATAATCATATTTGTCCCGAATTAAAATGCGAGTATATACGAAGGTGATATGATAACCCTCAAGATGTAACTTGACATCTTTTTTTTTTTATTTATTAAAAGAAGGTGGCAAACGAGCACACAGTCCACCTGGTGGTAAGTGGATACTGTCGCCCATAGACATCCGCGATACATGTCAACATTAGTCCAAAATGACAAACTTTGGCACGCCCCCGGATGCGCTGCCTACCTTTGTTAATGAAAGAATGTATTTGAAGAAAGGGTTGGGGACGTGGGAAGGGATGGGATGGGAATGGGCTCTGGCATATCTCACTCACTACCGAAACACGTACATACATTGGGAAATATGATGAAGTGGGTAATGCAGTACATTTCAAGGTAGTATTCTGTGAGAGAAGGGTAACGAGGCCAGTCGAGTGCGCCCAGCGGCCGTTGGATTGCAGAGTGCACTCTCCCCCTCCAAATTCGAAATTCGAAAATTATAATCTCCATAATAAGATTTTAGCGAAATTTCGCTAAATTGTATTTTTAAGTCTTATTATAACAGGTACGTCGACGCATGGACATGGACAGAAGTGGATCATGAGGATTTAGTTTCGTCACTGTATCGTGTGTAGTCATACGTGAGTTGTCAACATGTCACACCGCTAGACGCTACGGATATAGATCTGATGCGTGGGCGCAGAGACTCCCTGTCTATCCTACAAATTGATGATTCATTTAATACGCCAGTTTAGTAATGACGTTACGCTTCAGCATATAGTTTTTTTGAAGGAAATTTTTGGTAGGCGGAAATGCCACCGTCATGTCATAGAGAAAATATTGTCACCGTTGCATTAGTCATAAAAGTATTTTCGGCGTAAATATTTTCCTGGCAATAGATGCAGCTTATGTCAACATAAAAAAAATGCTGCCTTTTCGTCTTATGATATATCAAGGGTGTGACAGTTGTCTAGTTATGAGTTTTATATAGTTTTGTAAGCAGGTGGCATAATATATTATAAACTTTTATAACAATTCACGTATTTTCAGCATGCCAATTTACAGGTTGTAAACGGTCTTGTTTTATTTCGTATTATGAGATTCAAATATCTGAGTAACATTGAGGGGGAGAGTGCACGCTGCAATCCAACAGATGCGGGGCGCACTCGACTGGCCACGTTTACCACTCTCTCACAGAAGACTACCTTGAAATGTACTGCATTTACCACTTTATCTTATTTCCCTAATGTACGTACGTGTTTCGGTAGTGAGTGAGATGTGCCAGAGCCCATTCCCATCCTATCCCTCCCCATTTTCCCAACCCTTTCTCCAAATCCATTCCTATATCTCCAAAGGTAGGCAGCACATCCGGGGGCGTGCCCACGTTTGTCATTTTGGACTACTGTTGGCATGTATCGCGGATGTCTATGGGCGACAGTATCCACTTACCACCAGGTGGACTGTATGCTCGTCTGCCGCCTTCACCCATAAAAAAAAACTGCTCGGTTTGATAACGCTATATGAAGATCATCTGCAATGCGTATATAATACGAAATTACAACACATTTCTTATCCCAGCGTACTAGCAATAACAACTCATAATAAGATCACGGGTTTTCTTACGTCTATACCAAAAGATACAGCCATTATACATTACAATTCTATTCTTATTCTTCGCTTTTTCGGACTCTAACGGTAGTTATTTTATTATAATTGAGAACTGGTATAGTATTGCAGACTAAGCAATACTCAGAAGTCCTGTATTCAAAGTTATCATAGTATACCATGTTACTGTGTATAAAACATATTATACGATTACGAATAATGGTTCTGTCTTCTCACTCCAAGTGTTTCGGGTGTTGATTAATAAGCTTGCCCTGGATCTAGGTCACATTATATTTGGTTACATACTGGTGTCAATGCACCAGTCCTGTCTTGAAGAATAATAGAAGATACTTCATATATTTTTTTCTTGTTCCAGCATAGCTTATGTCCATTATTTATCTTAATATTTTTATTGCAAGTATTATAACACATATATTTTATAGAAGATATGGAGGCGGTCCACCTGAAGGTTTTTCTTTCATGCCACATAGGTCTGTGTTGGATTTACAAATTGTCATATCCTTCTCGTTAAATATGCCTATTAGTACAATAAGTTCAATGTGTAGTAAAAAAAACATGTGCTTGGACGTTTTTTTTAACCTTATTACAGAAATGCTAAAATTTTACAAATCTACAAGCGTCAAAAAGCCGTGTAATCCATGTATTGTAACGCGTTGCTTTGTTTTTTGTGTCAAATCCATTAGTGCCTAACCCTTCAAAGCGGTTGGTGTTAGACTAATGTTTTTACTGCCTCCTCGATTCTTCAGAGGGTTCCAGAAAGTTCCATTAGCCTGATCATTGTTTGCTATCTAAATGAAACGCGAGAATATTGCTGCGGTCGTTCCCACGGCGTCAATTAATGTCATAACTCGAAAGTTTGGAGATAAAACATGGTCGTACGTCAGGTGTAAAGGCAGATTAGTGTGATTTAGGTACTTCAATCTATACATATAATAAAATCGTACCAGAGAGCAGTGTCTGTTCATAAAATACTTTTGGACAAAATTTATTTCAATATAAGGTACGAATGATATATACTTACCTATACAAAACAACAATTTTCAGATCACGCAAATACTACTGGATGGATTTTTATTGAAACATAGTTAAGCTTTACAATCTGTCGGGTACCAAATAAACTATGTGTTATGTGCCAGTTTAATATTTAGGATACTTTTTATTCCAATCCATTGTAGTTTCCACGGGAATCACTCGAAGTGCGGGTACCACTAGTGTTACTATGTATTAGTGTTTAACTTGTATTTGTATAAAAATGTAATTGCAAAGATGATAGATGCAACGGTCGAAATTTTATTTCACTATAAATCATTTAACATCTATGAACTGTCAATAAAATTTTATAGTCGCAAAGATAAACATCAGATACAAGGCTCGTATGGTGTTCGAAACTAAAACCAATTGAAGAGATTTATGTCCAGTGTGCCACATGCGGGTACACAGTACACACACAATACAACATACACACAACGTAACGTACAATGAGAGTAAAAGGGACTCTATTTCAAGATTTGCTAATTTTACAACTTGATAATTATGCAAATTTTAAAACTTTCGCATTTTACACACAGATTATATAAAATATAATTGTGTATCTATACTAATATAAGAGGTAAAATTGTGTGTTTGTAGGTATGTTGGGGATAATCTTTGGAAATACTGAACCGATTTCAAAAATTCTTTCACAAATAGGAAGCTACATTATCTGTGTCTAATATAGGCTACATTATATTTTAAAAATGAAAAAAAAAAATTGAAAATAAACAAACTTATAAACTGGAGCGAAGCGAGGGCGGGTCGCTAGTATATAATATACTCGTGGATAGGCTGTGTCTGAAACTTCCAGAAGTTTGAAATCTTGGATTCCGTTCATGATTCTGAGTTCATTGATATGAAAATTTTACGAATCTATTTCTATAAAATACAGTTTTATAAGAGAGAAGCCGAGAAGCTTCTACTTCCACCTGCTTCTTTCTTTGTGCCATCGGTATGTGTTATATATAATACATCCCATGCTCTTAAATATGGTACGTAGACACAGCCCGGCCAGAGATTCGTTTAATATATATATAATATTAATATATATATATATATATATATATATATATATATATAGTATGTATATATATATATATATATATATATATATATATATATATATATATATATATACATACTAAACAAACTACACATACCGTGCCATGTGCCTTGGTGACGGTCGGCTTTAGAATAGCATCAGCTTGTCTCTTCCCGTGGATGTCGTAAAAGGCTACTAAGGGACAAAAAAGTGGCTACCACAAGCCCAGTGGAACTACACCACCTTCAAAGGAGTGGACTCCCCATCTCAACTAGGTGTGACGTTTTAAGTTCACACATTGTAAGTTCAGGCAAGACAATGTGTATGAAGAGGCTCACATCCAGCAGTAGACAATAAAAGAGCTGGCTATGGTTATAAGAGTTAAAAATAAGTATAATTAATTATTAGTAATTTATAGTTAGTTTAATTACATTAAGTATAATTTTCAAAATTCAATTACAGAATCAATTTCCTCTGTAAATTAAACAAAACAAATCCAAAACTAATTTAAACTTTACCATTTTATAACGCCAAAGTTAGTCAAGAAATTGGACTGCGCTCGCGCATCGACATCGCACACTAAAAATATCAACAAATTTCAATGCTGAGGGGACATTTCTGGTGACTAAGAGGAATTTACGCTAACCGAAAGAAATGGTTCTCGGAAAATTTATTATACCTATAAATTTTAACTTCAGTCCATTACTAATTTTAGTTTTTTAGACTCAAAGAAGACTTGTGTTTCACAAAATCTAATTGAAGAACAAATTGAAATGTTTGATTTGAATACATAGTTGAGAAATCTTTGTTTATAGATTTGAACTCCTATTTACTTACTGCGGCGCTACGACTCCTTATATTATGTTGTCCATCTCCATAATATCCATTTGGTTTTATCTTTGGCCTCTCTTTTCCAGAATGTTATCATTATCTGTTTTGATCTTCAGATCATCCTTTATACATTAGATTCTTCTCTTTCACTACCTGCCCTGTCGTCTCCTCTATTGCGGGACCCAAGCCTTCATTACTTTTTTCAATCTTTCTTGTGACGTTTCATGTGGTCAGTCTATTTTAGAAACAGCGATTTTCACAGACGAGTATTTTATTGTAAATCAAAATCTTGATTATATTTCTTTTATTGAAGGAAGCCGGCAGACCAACAAATAGTCTAACTGCTGGTAAATGGTTATGGACAACCCTGGTACATATAAATATCCAGTATCCAATATCCACACCCCCGGATGCTCTTCCTACCTTCGGAGATTTAGGAATGGATTTGAAGAAAGTGTTAGGAAAATACGGACGCACAGGCTCTGGCATATCTTACTCACTACTGATACACGTACATAGCAGGAATAGGAAAAATTGGAAAGTGCAATACATTTTACGGTAGTCAATGGCTGTTGAATTGCGGCATGCATCCGCCTTCCCAAATTATGGTATTTGATTGCAGATTGAAATTGTGTATTTGGATTTGTATTTAAACTCTGTGTAGAAAATTAAATGACCGGTAGTCACTTATGATACTTAGTCTGTACAATGTTCCACCTAATGACAACACTAATTAACACAATATCAATTTGTACACTATCCATCAAACTTATCACGAAAAGCGACACAAATTAAGCGACAAATAACATAAAATACTTGCTTTATTAACATAACTCTGACAAACGAGGCGCAATCACGTCACAAACGCCTACATAATCATAAACAACCGTAGTACAAGACCTCTGGTAACCTATTTCTGCCCTCTTTTCACGGTCAATTTGCTCGTTTACGGGGCGGTGAAGAAGGTCAACATAGTTTGGTACTATAATTATACTATATAGTTATACTGCTATAGGAGGTGGTATAAAAAAGGTGATGCGTGTAGACAAAAACGAAGTGTGTAATGACCCGCACAGTGTATGGGTCGATTGGCTTCTAGTGCTCATGACGGAATGAACGCGCGGCTAGTGGTGACATACGGTCCAACCGCCAACGAAGGACAGTGGAGCAAAAAAATCTGTAGAGATAATCACTACATTTAGATACCATGTTAATCACTACATTTAATGTCACAAGCTTAGGGATATCTATTCTCCATTCTCAATTAAATCATGAGGTCGTGAATTCAAATTTTCGACCCCTATAACCGAATTTCAACTTAAGTGGGGATTTTTAAAAAATCTGAACTACGTGCATCCACCAATCCGCATTGTCCCATTGGTGGATTATGGCCCGAAACCCCCTAGTGATATTTACGAGGCGAGGCCTGTGGCCTATCACTAGACGTTATAGGCTGATATCAATTGCTAAAAAATAAATACGATAAATATGGAATCCATTAATGTAAACTGGTATTAATTTGTACAATTGTAATGCTTATGCATTATGTAAAAATGTCATTCGAAATTTTGATAAGTTTTTTGAAATATAATATTATTTGTAGCAATGAAACGGTCTCACAACATAGCCTAATCCCATAAGTGGTGTAGGGGGAGAGTGCATGCTGCACTCCCACAGCCGCTGGGCGCACTCGGTTGGCCACGTTACCCCTCTCTTTATCGTATTTCCCCATTGTACGTACGTGTTTTGGTAGTGAGTGAGATATGCCAGAGCCCATTCCCGTCCCATCCTATTCTATCCCTCCTCATTTTACCAACCCTTTCTCTAAATCTATTCCTGAATTTTCAAAGGTAGGTAGCGCGCGCATCCGACAGCCTGCTAACGTTTGTCATTCTGGACTCATTTTGGCATGTGTCGCGGATGTCCATGGGCGACAGTACCAATTACCACCGGGTGGACTGTTTGCCACCTTCTGCCTATAAAAATAGTCTGCTCCGAACGCTGTTTTTCAGTCGTGGCCATTTCGTAACACCCAAAAGTGTAACACAGGTTTTTGTACATTGTTTGTTAAAATGGCATACTTTTTTATTAAAATGTCCTTAAACTAACTCCTACGCTTACTTAGTCACTTTGTTACATAAAAAACTAATAACGACAGTTAAACCATTCTAATACTTAGGTATATTTTATTCGATGATTTATTATCAAAATAAATCTGTTTAGGCAATTTTATTGCGTTTCCGTCTACAGTTGTAGGTAGCGCTTCCAACTACTGAGAAGGCTTTTGTGTTAAAAGGTTCTATTGGCGATGATTTTCCCTAAAATCTTTATCTTTCCCATATAACGTCAAATACGTTTTTTTTATCTAAAATAATCAATTGTCACACTTTATTTAACACGCAAAACCTTATTAGGTAGTGGTTCAATGTAACATCATAGGATACCTCAAAAACGTTATCTCACAAAACCATCCACGTGTGACCGATGGAATTGGATTTGCTAGCCAATAAACTTTTCATTTCGGGTCATATAAACCGAAACTAATTTACATCGAGTAAGAAATAAAATGTTATGGAAGCGATAGAGAGTGAAAAAATGACTACATGACAGACCGTCTGAATGTTGCTTAGCAACTTGAGTGTACTCAAGGACTTTTTGGCGAGAACTCGAGAAGTGAAGTCGAGTTTTGTTTGATTATTGTAAAAAATGTGTATTAGGCATTTTGTGGTTAAGTAGTTAAGTAGTTGTGATAATCAAATAAAAGGGTGGGACTGCGTTTTTCGTGTGCTTGGAAGGAGTACTCTTCTGTCTTCAGTAAACCTACCATCGCTTTACCGACTCCTGGTTTATTTCGACGGGACGACATTGACAGGATATGTTTTAGACTTTGAAATTGTTTATTACGAAGAAAACTTGACACTGGGCAGAATGTGCTAATTGCATCATTGCCATTATATGAAAAAAGATGTACTCATGCAAATCCAATAAAGGATGATGAAAGATACACGAGAGAATACATCCTAACTGACTGATTGAGTATCAATGACGTGCCGAAACCGCTGAAGTAAGTGAAACATGAAATAGGGTTTATAACGTAATGACTAAAATATACATACATTGTTCAGGGGGCTAAAGTGTACAGTATACAGGCTATCAAATTTAATCACAAATCAATTCACTAGTTGATTTATAAATTCCGGTTATCAAAATTACATTATTTGATATATACATATGTACAAAGAGAGTCAATTAAGAGAGAGACGAAAGTCATCATAATGCAAGGGAAGCAAGAATGCACAAGTCGTTAGTAGTACAATAGTTGCTATTTCTCTAGCTGCCATCGAGCTGATGACAGTTCTTTTTTTGTCTGTCTGTGTCCCAATATAATTGTCGTTGACTAATGACGCAAAAATAGCCAAGGTCTAGACTGGCTAGATAAAGTCATTCGCCTATCTATTCCATTGTTTGCCAAAATTAAGAAGGCTAGGAAGGATCCTTGGAGTATCTTTTCAATTATTTTATTTTATTTATTTCTACTTTGTTTTATTTGAGCACAAACATTATAATTATACATATGAATACTTACATAAAAAATATAACTAATTCATATACCAATTAAGCTACCACAAATTACATTAAGAAAGGGGATAATACATACAATCTGATAGTTCTTACAAAAGTATTAGCAGGTACATGCAAAATGTCTCTTGCAAGACCGATAGATAAATGAATTTTGGCATAGGTAAATAAAAATATTAGGGCCTAATGAAATTGGCGTTTGTTCATAGTGCGCAAGATAACTATTTTTTTTTTATACAGAAGTGGGCGGTCAAGTAAGCGGTCCCACTTGATGGTGGTGATGGCATGTCAACTTTTGTCATTCTGGACTGAAGTTGGCATGAACGTACCATGGCATATGTACAGGTGGACAAGTAGGCTCTTCTGCCGCCATTTTCCTTAAAAAAAAAACTTATCAATTCGGGCTGAGCTATTTAAAACCTTAGAAGGTAAGGAAGGAAAGGTTCATTTTTCTTAAAAACATGTTATGAACGTCAATTTTAGTTCACTTTTTAATAACGAATAAACGAATAACAATAACGAAGGAAGAAAACATACGAATTCATGATTCACTTCAATATTTGGATTGGTCAATAACTTTAGGTTAAAATGTGATCAAAAAATTTAACATCCACTAGTTTCTTTAACAGAAACAAAACATAGCATGACTAAACTTCTACAATGTACTTCTTATACTCGGTTGCCAAACGTCTACCTTAATGTTCTTGTGTCAATGTTCGGTGAATCAGCAGCACAATCCGTAAGCCCTATATTAGTTACAGTTGTTGCAAAGGAGTTTAAACTTTGTGCCTCTGTAATAGGAGCTACGTTGGTAGTTGTTTTAAAATTGTTCAGTTCTGCTAACAAAGTATGAAATGTGTCATCATCTCATCATCAAGATGTAAATTAATACTATCAGCAAAGATACGCTGAATCGGTGATCAAATTTTGAAAGAAAATATCTTTTTGAAGTATCGGATGCTATATAGCACAAAAATGGTTCTTTGTGAGATACACTCACAGCTCTTAAAAACAACCTTGTTTTTATGTTTTCTGATATTACAATCGAATGAACTTTAATCACTTGGGTGATTTTCTTCCTAGGAGAACAAAATACTAATGAGTCGCCTATGGTCACCCAAGTTATTATTATATTCGAATAAACCTTAATTACAATATGGCATCGATTTAGTTGAAGAGAATATGGAAAAGAACAAAACAGCTATCAAAGCAATACGAGTATCTGTCACGAGATATCCATAAAGTAATTTAGAACAATATCTAAATCATCCTCAGTAATTACAAAGACGATTACCGGAACGACCTCTCATGATTTGACTAAAAGATTATGATCACGATATTCATAATATCTTTATTTATTTTAAACTATGAAGCAATTAGGTAGAGCGTAATTTTTTGTATGCTCCCACGCGTTAGGAGTACCTAATAATGGACATTTCTGCCATCATTTCTGGAATGTCTTTATTGAAGAAAGCCTTCATAAAGCTTCATAAGACAAAAATACCTTTAGTATTCATGTGAATTCGACATACCGTAGTCATGTAAATGTACTGAAAGAAATTGAGCGGCATTCTCAATTACTTTCTTGAATAAATTACGATCTGGGCTGTGGTAGTGTCGTTCACCTAGTTAAGTATTATAGTAAGTCAGAATTCTAGTGATAACTTACTAAAATACAATGAGAAAAACTTAAATAAACGCTACGATTATCAAAAAACAAGATTTGGGAAAGTTCATAAAAAATTGATAAAAACTATTTTGAAATAATATACGAGTATATCTTTCTTTACGTATGGCATATTAGTCTTAGGAATGCAAATACCATGTGATCAAAGGTACAATATCAAATTACAAAGAGGAATGTTGGACGCGTTGATTACCAGTAGGTACAAATTCCTATAGCACAAAAGTTCTATTTTTATTTTATTTTATTTTTAAAACAACCGCCGTTTTAAACAACTCACTATTTCCTGCCACATACCTCACCCTACTGTGTGATTTTTTTAGTTTATAAAAGGAATTTCAAGTACCATTACTCGTCAAAGCACACATGGTATGGGGTACCAGATCTCACAACCGCCTACGCGCTTTTGAAAATCTTTGTTTTTTTGGACCTCACACAAGGTCCCGATTCTATAGTAACTAAATATTAGGTTTTCAAATGATTTTTTTGTTATGGAAGTGGCGCCATTGCCTGATATATTAAAATATATATATAGAGTTTTTAAAAATACAGAAAGACCTAACAATTGTTGGTACTCTTTGTTAAATTTGAATTTCCGTAGATAATGTTACTTTAAATGATTTCGTTAAAAATGATACTAATGCCTTTATTTTTTAGGATTATTAATTTATTATATATAATTGCGCATGTGTGATTATATCAAATCGACGAGGTTATAAAACCGATCAATAGTTATTTAGGCATGATAAAGTAAACAATACTCAGCAATAAACTTCAGTTTTTTTCTTATAACAAACAATTCATAAATTGATCTATATCAGCGTCCATAAAGTGTGGGCACAGATCTCTCATAGTCACGCGGAGGTATAAAGCCGTCAACCTTCGTTTAAAATGCCGAACTAGCCTTTGTGAATTGCCCTGGCCGTTCCGAGTTGGCGAGTGCACTATTTTTGAGATTATTTAAGACCGATGGCTTGTTGTAGCCGTCCTGGCAAGCCGAGGGGTCGGGTTGTTGCTGATTATTTAACACCATCGGGGGACATGTTTCCCTGGTTAAGGTGCTCACAGGTTACCTCTACGGACGCGAGCAGTTGCCTCTGAATAAATAAAATTACTACATGGATCATAAGTAATAGTACACACACGAGTAGAATACGTATAGCTAGAGAACAAAAATAAAATGTTTAGGGGTATATTTTATCTGCTATAGAATACGTAGAAAAACAAATGACAAACTGTCTTGCTTACACAAAAAGAATGAAAGATGAAAAACGACAAAACTTTCATTCAGTATTGACCATGTCACACGAGTGTTGAGGCCACAAAAGGAAGTCATGTACAAACAGACAAGTTTAAATGCTCACAATGTATCTATTCACAGTAGGCTCGAGTGGCCAACGGAACGAATGCAGCTCGCATACTAATAACTACATTGACTTGGTGACAAGCAGTTAACGTAACTTTTTCCGTATGATTTTATTTTTAGAAAACGGTTCATGGTTTTTGAGGCTTATCTTAGCGAATTTAAAGAATTTGCACATTAATTGAAAAAAGGCAGCTTATACGGAGACTTGGAACTTACTTTGCAATATTACTCTTCTTTATAATTCCTTTCCCATTTACTTGCGAAAATTTTAAATAGACTAAAACTACGCAAATGTTTTAGTATAGGAACAATGCAGATAATACGTACTCGTAGCTGAATGAGGCTGAGCAGGTAATCTATAAAATCCAACAACACATCTAAATAAGAGCAACATTAAATATAATTTGAGAGTACTTAACCCTTAAATTATATCTTGTAACAATTGACAATAAGGTTAATGTTCATTTATAATTATGTACGTTGACGGCGGTTCTTTTGTGAGTCACGAATCCGAGAAAAAATAAAAAGCAAAGGAATGCGCGTTCTTTCACGTTTCGGGATACGCTCTTTCTGGACGAAATTTGAACCCCCTTTGCCTCGTTAACTTTTATAAAAAACGCAAAGGAATCAGGTATAGTGGCGTCGGGAAAAAATACATGAGTAAAACGTTGTTGTTATCCTTTTATCAAGTGCTTATTTTTATCAGTGTATGATTGAGTCTATCATGATACCTTAAAATACATGGGTGCGATTCGGCTGTATGTGCCAAAATTTCTATAGTGATTAGCCAGAAAAAATCAATTATATTTTCTTAGCTTTATTGTTCTAATTCGTTTAGGATTTTTTTTTTTAAATTAGGCTTACCAACTAGAGTACTCTCGATTACATTACAACATTATACTGTGTTCGTGTATATTCACCTTAATTATAGCAATGCACATCTTTCACCTAGTGAGTACATAGTCATAAACTAATGCCAGGAGAGAGACCCATAGTTCACCCATAGTTAATATCTCCAAGTCAACACGCTGACAGCTGGATATAGGCTTTTCCCACGACTCACCATCACACACAATGGTCGGCTTTTCAGTGCGCTGAAGTGACTCTGTCATCTGTCGCACCGGGTAACGCAGTGTGGGGGACACCCTATCGGCGATGAGCCGACGACTTGGAGAAGTTGCCGGTGGTGATTGGATCAGAAGAACTGATGATCCTGTGTGGTGGTGAGTCTTGGAAGAAGCCTATATCCAGCTGTCAAGGAACATAGGCTGATGAAGATAATGACTCCTAAGGCATCGGATCTGATATATAGGTTTTAGGGACACTCCGAGTTTTAATTACAAAGTTACCGAAAAAAAATTACAAAACAGATCATCAGTACCTCGTAATACATCAAGTTTAAGTAATCTAAGGCTTAAAACTTCTGTAACCTACTCTTGAAACTAATTCGAAACTTTCTTGAAAACCTTCTTTAATAAAATACGACTTGCCCCGCTTAAACGAACTTCAGATAAACTTATATTAAACGCCCGTAGACATCACCCAGTTTAGAAAAAGGGTAAAGAATTAAGCACGACATATCTTTGAATTTTTTTATTTTTATTATGGACGAAGGCGGCAGACGAGCATATAGTCCACCTGATAGTAAGTGTATACTGTCGCCCATAGACAACCCCGATACATGCCAACATTAGTCTAAAATGACAAACGTTGGCACGCCCCCGGATGTGCTGCCTACCTTTGGAGATATAGGAATGGATTTGGAGAAAGGGTTGGGAAAATAGGGAGGGATAGGATGGGAATGGGTTCTGGCACATCTCACTCACTACCGAAACACGTACGTACATTAGGGAAATAAGATAAAGTGGGAAATGCAGTACATTTCAAGGTAGTCTTCTGTGAGAGAGGGGTAACGTGGCCAGTCGAGCGCGCCCAGCAGCTGTTGGATTGCAGCGTGCACTCGCCCCTCATTCAAAAGATAAATAACGTTTAAACGTCACCTAATTTTGTTAAATTAGCTTTAATAACTAATCGAAACGAGCAAGGGCTTAATCAGGATTTCATCCAGGGTGGGGCAAGTAAAGCAAACAATATTCTTATAATTGAAATAGGTGTAGTATAATGCAGAAAGTCTGTTACTTATTCTTCCCTATGCCAGGGGGGGGACAAGCATCCCGACCTGCCCCGCCGTAGGTACGACCATGGAAACTAGCAGACTTCTCATAGGAGAGAGGGCTGGACAGATGGTCCATCTAACGATAGTACTTAAGCGTAGTTATCTGCTACCTCTCCTTATTAAAATTGTAAAGATTAATAACTTAATTAGCATATTTAATGAAATATAAAAATGAGTTTATTAAATATACAGAACTAGGTACTTGGAAATACTAGAATAACTGCGTAGATACGTACGCCACAGTATATATACGCGAATATCCTGTGCGGAAACATATCCACGAATTCGCATAGGGTCCTCGTGGTAGACTATGACCCGAAATCCTCTCGAAGTTGTAAAGAGAGTCCTATACTATACTATTGTACTCCATAGTGGGATATTATAGATCCCTGTCGAATCCTATCGAACTACTTTCCCTATGTTTCCCTTTTTATATAATATGTACTTTAATTGAAAATATAGTAGGCAGTCTTGCTGTCTGATTGATTCTCATTTGTAAATATTTACATTATAAACAAATTTATGTATAGATTAAAATACATAAATTAAGGAAATAACTCCACCTCTAAAAGAGTGGACTCGCCAACCAGCTCGACCAGCGTGACGTTTTAAGGCCATACATTCCTCATGCGCAAGGCAATGTAGGAACATGAGATTCCCCATGTCCAGCAGTGGATACTGGTTCCATTGCATAGATTAAAATAATTAGCAGTATAATATTGTATATTTAATTCAAATTATAAGAAATGAATAAAAAGAGGGATTTTATTAAGAAAATATAAAGAAGACAAATATTCACGCTAAAGCAAACATTTAATCGATAAAAGGGGATGCCTGTGTCCTGCAGTGGGGCCTTATAGGCTGATATCGACATCGACATGTTGACTTGCAGACTACCCGATTTAATTATAAGCGACTATTTTCGAACAGGTTTACCAAAGACGCTAAAGTATTGGTTCAAACAAATTGTAGATGAGACTCCTCACAAGCGACATAATTTCAGTGAAAACGATTAGACTATCACTCCACACCTAAACAGCAATTTGCTTGGCGACATAGGTTCTATTTCATTAATCAAACCATTCATACCGCAACATCAAAACCGCCTTATCTTATCGCCTCATAACATTTATGTGTATCTAATTGCCGGTAAACGCACCCGTGTACTCATATCTACTTATTTTGTTTACCAGCCGACAAAAATGAGGTTAATACTTTAACAGGCACGCTAATAACCATACGTATTTTGCAAAAAAATAGCGCTAATTCCGATAAAAAGTGAAAATGTGACTGTTTCAAGATAAGTGATAAAAACTGTGTGAAAAAATTAACAACCGTTCCGTAATGTTGCTTTAACAGTTGAGAATTGTAGTGAAATTTAAATGTGTAGTCACAAAATAGTGGTACAGCGGAAGCAAAATATCAACAATAGTCGTCATTTCTCGTATTCAGATGCATGGTTTATGCATCTGTTGTCAAGTGCTTAAATAAAATAAAATGTAGTGATAAACACCTTATGCGATGACATCAACCCTGAATATACAGATGAGAAGGCTATTATAGACTATCCAATACCTAGTAATTTCTATTTAAAAATATTGCACTAACTTTTTAAATTCGTCGCAATGCAACGGAAGTTTGATTCAATCGAATCTATATAAACTATTCATCATTTGCCCATCGATTCATGAATTTAAAAACAGAATAGTTAAATTTTTAATTCTGCCGCGATGCCGTCGGCACTGGATATTGAGCCATTCAGCCAGCCAGAATGGAGCGACTCCAGCGACTCTACGGAACCGGCACCGTTGCCTCAGCTGGGGTACTTTGTGCCAGTGAGATGCAGGTGTGATCGGACGACGAATCACGTGTGTAGGAGAAGAAAAAGGTAATTTGTAGGCGTAGTACTTTTTCATTAGTTATCATGCTAATGTAGATTATATTTTGAAACCATTCAATTTTTTTCCGGAAAATGTTTTCTTATGTTTACTTTATATGCCAAGTGGAATGTAAATCAATCTCTAAAAGCTACTAAAATTATATAAGAAATTTTATTTCCAAACCACCAGTCCAAAATAAATCTATTTCGGTGTTCATACAATTCAAATTGTCTATAAATAGCTTCGCTTCTTCTAAGAACTTTAATGCGTTTATATGTAGTTCCAACATCTCAGGGTCAGAGGAGGCCGGACACAAACAATTAAAAACGACTTACTAGATAACGTCGTAGGTGTGGTAATATCTACTGCAAATATGCTTATTTGGAAAAGAGAACTAACTTTATATAAAGAAAAACTGCGCGCTGCAAACTAATTCTGTTCTTTAGTTTTTCAAATACATTTGCAAATTTGATATAGATGATGTTAAAATAACGGTCTTGTTCTGTGCGAGACAGAGTTAGCAGGTCAGGATTAACTTTTTAATAAGCATTCTCAATTACGAGCTGCCGCCATCCATCTTTTTATATAAAATTAATGTTGGTTCCATAAAGAAGTAGGGGCAGACGAGCAGGCGGTTCACCTTATGGGCAGTGATTACACCGCCCATGGATACCTTTAACACCAGTGGGATTTGCTCCATTCAAAACATGAACACCTCCAACAACATCCAGGATGAGGGTTTGCTGTCGCTCTTGCAGAAACTTGTATATACCTCTTTTAAAGTTTCTTGTCTTCCCTCGAATCTACTGTTTGTAATACACGTCTACTTTAATTCTATTTTATATTCTTTCCAGAGAATCTCCCCGTTCCCGTCGTTCAGTATCACAATGTTCCTGCAACAGCGTGTCACGGCGGTCGTCGGCGGCTGCCTCGCCCATGCCGCTGCCACCGCTGAACAATACAATGGAGATGTACGTGGAACCCGTCGTCGAAGACGTAAGTACTTAGGAACTAGACTACCGGGCGATGATACGTCTTAAATGAGAAATAAAACAATCACCATTTACGCCATTCACCGTCGCATGGGGCTTCGACAGTTATACAATATAATATTTTATGTAGGTACCTACGTGTTACAATAAACAAAATTGAAAATTATTGATCACGACTGATCATCTGTTTCTCATTCAGGGTGTGCAATGTGGCTGGTAACTATTTTTATACTTGGACACTCTTATCTTAGTCGTTAGTGGATATTTCCAAAACAGAATTTGTAGTCTATCGCAATACCATATCGTAATTTAGTAGAAAAAAACAAGTTTCACATTTCACAATTTTCGGAAGACCGCAGTTTCCACAGCAACACTTTGTCAAGGAAGTGCGAATGCATCGTACTTCGGTGACTAGATGTGACTAAAGCAATTACTCCCTCCATATAAGGTCGGTCTAACTTGAGCTTTGTAAAGCATGACCCCGGAGTGAAGTGTTACTTCGCTGTATTCAGTATACTGAAAAATTGAAGCTAGTTTGATCAAAAATTGAAGCTAGTTTGATCTTGTTCTCCAAATGAAGTATACATAAAGTTAACTGAAAGACAACTCCTGAGAGGCCACTGTGTAACTTTGAACTGAAATCATCGTGGTATTAAAAGTTTAAACTTCTCAAAAGTATCTAAATTACACGATTTTTACTAAAAAGTATGTAGAGCAGTAACAGCTTAGGCACAGCTTACCTAATAAGCTGTGGCTTAGCGGTATCTCGCAGATCATAAAAACAAGGATCTGTGGGGGCGAGTATTCTCTATACACATAATGACACAATCACAATCGTGAGATTTAGAGTTCTAATCCCCGCTCCTATCACTAAGTTTATATTGAATGCGTATTTGTAAATTATCACTAGCTCGGCGATGAAGAAAAACATCACGAGTAAACCTCCGTAACCGAGAATCTATACTAATATAATAAGGAGATAATATTGTGTGTTTGTAGGTATGTTGAGGGTAATCTCTGGAACTACTGAACCATTTTCAACAATTCTTTCACAAATAGGAAGCTACATTATCCGTGTCTAATATAAGGCTACATTATATTTTGAAATATTGAAAAAAAAAACTTATAAACCGAAGCGAAAAGAGCCCTCTCTTCGCTTCGGTTTATAAGTTCTTATTTTTAAATAAATAGTTAAAGAATAAATTAGGGTCGCTAGTTAAAAATAAATCTGGGACAAATTTAAATGTGTAACTGAACTGATACGAAATGCCGTGTTTCGCAGAACAAAAAAAAGCCCAGGAAATAATTTCAACTAATAATTTCCTAATTCATTTATTGGAGATAACTTTATTTGTTGTAAGTTTTACAGAGGAGACAGTGAGTTTCATACAAATTTCGTTATTTTCACAATTTTATGATTCAATTAATTTCTTTTGTCAGGTTTTATTGTAAAAATCACAGTTTGTTTCTTGAACATGTTCAATGTTAATTATCTGATTGGAGAAGTTTCTAGAATATTTCACACGTCAATTTGCTCATGTTTGTATTTTTCGAGAACTTTTCTCATTGATCTGGCGATCTGGTCCGGTTTGCTGTAGAAATACTTGTGCTGGCTGCTCCCCTCTTCATTGTAGATATCCCTATCTACCAAACCGTTTGGCGAAATGAAGATTATTCTGTAATAACGACGCAGTTTGTAGTGACCCTGTCTGCTATTATTCATACATACCATTAGCCTGTGCCTCTCCACCGGCTATCCATTGGACACCAATGGATATCTCCACTGTGTAAGTGAGATGGACACTCGGTTTTCTGTTCATCCAGTCATTATTGAGAATCAGTAAGCTGAAGAGGCAATGGATGGGTCACATTTATCGCAGGACCGACAACCAATGGGATAGACAAGACCTCGAGTGGAGATCGCGTACCGGAATCACATGTGGGATGCTCGTCGGCAAGGAGTAATATATGTGCAATGAAGATAAAATGCAATCAGCCCTTTCAATATCCACTGCTGGACATGGGCCTCCTCATGCACAATGACTCGTAGCCTAGGGTGCTTTTTTCCGTTTCACATTCATTAAGCAATGAGTTCCAATCCTAGCACATAAACCACTTTAGGTTCCTTTTAGTACGGATTTTTTAGTTATCACTAACTTGAGGATGAAGCGAAGAACATCGTGAGGGAACCCATTAAAATCTAATCAATCGGAATTGCATGTGTGGTGGGTTATGGTTCGAAACTCCTTCGTGAATAGTGATTACAAAAAGAACTACTTCGTAATTATATTCTAATATCGATAGATAATAATTAGGTATGAATTACATACACGTTTATTAATTTACCTGGGTATATAAGTTCCGTCAGGTGCAAAAGTATTATTGCCTTTCGGTTCTTCGTCGTCAATCAAATTGACCATGACAAAGTGTTGGCTCAAAGACTGTATTTCTGTGGAGTTAGCAAACTTGGGCTTCAAGTTCTTGCAAGCAGTACACCATGACTTGTGAATTATCACCATCACTGGTTTCCTATGGTGCGTGGCTATTTGTAAACCTGACTCTAGTGATCCAGCCCAAATATAATTGTTACCAAAACCGTTATCTCTGCCTCGAGAAGCACTACAGTGAGTTTTATCAAAGATTAATGCGAAAAACGCTTTAGCCAAATTCCCAGCCGCCATGATTTTGGGCCCAATCTGTTCAGGAATGTCTACCGGTATAGTGGTGCCTTACATTTTATTTATTGAGATATTTTTGGTTAACAGCCATTTTGACAAACAAAACTTATGTCATTGTCAATTATAATAAAAGACAATTTTTGCGTATCAGATCATATATTATATTCTAAGATGTTGGATTCGACTATTCTTTGTAGCATGCAGAGCCATCTGTTAGTATATATTCGACACTTGAAGTAAAAAGGAACGTGGTGCAGTCGCATCGTTTGCGCCCAACGTAACTAGTTTCTAAATTTGTCGTAAGATGACGCTAGTATTATACTACTTTAAAATGGCTTGTACTTAAACGAGCAGCAAAATAATACTAAATGAGCAGCAAATCATGATCAGCAAAACAAACTATTTTATGAATAACTGAAACAAACAATTTTTAATTACTAAGAATGTTAACACAAAATCAATGGACAACTTTATTGTCACCAGCGAACTAAACCTAAAACCCACCTTTAGCTGCCACTCAGTATTTCTAGTGCTCAATTAACAATTTTTCATATTAAAATATCTATTTCATTTTGCATTTTAATGCTATTATGTAGATGTTTGATCAGTACTTGAATTTTCGTTCATCCCTTTTATTTGTATTTATCTTGCAATATTTACCGATTGGAATAATGTTTATTTATGTTGCTGTTAGTCATCCCGCAACTCTTGGGGTGGCCAAGAGGAATTTATTCTCGCATCCTCCATTCTAAGGGGCTAACTTGAGGTGGACAGCAGGAATAATAGCATTAATTCTCATTTATTAGTTTATCACCTTTTGCTTAGAAGAAGGATTCAGATACTTATGTACTATCCCAGTAATCGCATTAAGAAGTCCCACGGTGGGACTAATGGGACATTGTAATCCCAGTTATCTCATGGGACAAGTAAGACTAACATTTTATTTTATTCCCACTATTTTAGCAAAAATATTAACGTTTATTAGTACATAGCGGATTACAAAGGGAGTCTGTCTATATTATAATAATATAATAATATTGAGTGAGTGCAAATTTTGTGAGTTTGTGTGTATGTGGAGGGTAATCTCCGGAACCAGTGCCACCTATTTGAAAAATTCTTTCACCATTTGAAAGGTACATTATTCCAGATGGACATAGGTTATATATTATGTATATATATTATACTATCTATACTATAATAATATAATAAAGAGAGAGTATGAATTTTGTGAGTTTGTGTGTATGTGGAGGGTAATCTCCGGAACCACTGCGCCTATTTGAAAAATTCTTTCACCATTTGAAAGGTATATTATTCCAGATGGACATAGGCCATATATTATGTATATATATTATATGCAAAAAAAAGTACCAGCTGTGCCGGGCATGCAACGCATGCGCGGCACAGCTGGTACTCTATAAAATAGTACATGGTTCGCAGTCTGAAACCATGAATTCTGCTCTTGATAAGAGTTAATTGACATAATTATAATGTTACGTATTTTTTGTAAAAAATATATTTTTTTTGGGTTTTGTATTTAAACAATTGGATAAAAACTCAAAATAACTGAAAGGTTTTAGAAAGGTTCTGGACACCGTATATTGAGCATACGCTCACGGCATAGGATAGTAGAACATTATAGGCTGATATCGACTTCTAAATAAAGACCTACATAAAATCGACCGTCAACGCCGTCACATATGAAACTAACGTTTATTTAACACGTTAAATGTAGCATAGAGCAGCATCCCCATTCATGTAAACGGCTGCAAATGCATTGACAAACTTTTTAAAATTGTTGATGTGTATCGGCGCGTGCCGCCGAGTGAGCGCATGTTTTTCTCTTATTTTCAAATACATAACTATGTCAATACGTCGCGCTCCACGTAGCCTATTGGAAAAAGCAGATAAAGTATGATAATTACATGTAATGTGTGCGCGATTGTGCCTGTTCATCAGGAGCATACGCATTTCATGACGAGCATTGCACACACCGCTTAATGCGTCGCGCGCTCTAAAATTCGGTTATTCTAAATTACGGGGCGCTAAAGATTTAAATATTAACTCTAAATATTTATCTATTAGAAGCCTCGTTATAATCTGTTAATAAAAAACATTCTGCAGTGGCTTATTTTTATTTAAAAATAAGTTCAACTTACATAATAAGCCTTTAATTTTGATGGAATCTTGTGAAACTTGTGCTTGAAAATTCCGATGTCACTTTTCGCACGCTTATAAATACCTAAAACTTATTCGTAAATGCAAAGACGTTTGACTAAACTGCCAGTGTGAACTCTGTGTATTGTTCAGTAATATGTATCAAGGACGTAATAGAAGCTTGTATGGTACTGTGCGATCTCTGGTTTCTTCCCGGGCTCCGCCCATCGCTGGAATCGAAGATATTTTGTTTCCGCCTCCATATTTTTATCACATACCACCACCACCACAGCAACTCAACACATATCCTGGAAGAAAAAGACGCAAACGGGTATGTTTTTCTTCTTTAGAGCACGTTTTGTTTGGTATACATTTTCACGTATAATAATGGACAATCTCTAATTACTTCTCTGCGGTTATTCGCGTTAATTTTGAGATTGACTGGTGCAATTTAAGTGTTTCGAAGAGTTTTAAAGTATTTTTTTATGAAAACGAGTCCAGTAGTTTTGAAACTATTTAATGGGGTTTTGTGAGGTCGTGAGATTTTCAACATTTTTTAAAGGTATTGGGGTTTTAAGCACGCAAAACTAATAAGATTTTACGAAATAAAAAATAAGATTATTTGAACATTGTTGTCCACTAAAATCCTTTGATGAAGCAAAATTTCCATACGATTAATTTAGATACTTATACCATACCATCAACATGTGTCTCCACTATTGGATATATGCCTCTCATGAATATATATGCCTCTTCTCATGAACCACCACCACGTACGGTCTTTTACTCTTTTCATCCAGCTACTACAGCACACTGTCCTAATAATTTAAATAAAGAAACATAATTCAAAATACAAACCAAAAGAATCTCCCGCGAGAATCAACTAATCTGCATCCACTTCGTCTATATTTTCCAAGACCTCTGCTTTTCTTCGAGAACTTTGATTATATAGGGACTGGAAATTGTATGCCAAGTAAAAAGATGTGGAGAACACTACCATATCAAATAAAGTTTTAATTTTAAATCCCATCATATAATATGTTATAGTTGTATTATAATCACAGTTTTATCAAAACAATTATTGTAATACAGCTATCATTTTTTTAGATTTTCAATTTTTAATGTCAATACGCTGTGACGTTCGTTGACATAGCTTGTTAATTTAAAAAAAAAAAAATACACGTATTCAAGGTTAAATGAAAACGAGATTCAAATCCAAGTGAAAAGGGTGGATGGGTCGATGTTGGATCGAATCGGACTATAAAACGTCGCAGATCTTCACTGAGCATGGCTGTCTGCATAAAAGGTTACATGACATGAAGCTGAACGACGGTAGGTCTGTAGGTCCTCATCTTCTATACCCATAAAGTGTAGTGTATACACTTTATGGGTATGTCTTCTCTAGGACGATGCGCGAGAGAAGATGCCCGGTATACTATCAGGACTTCGTCAACTCGGCAGCGAACTTCGGACTCCTAATAGATTTCGCACACCATTGGCATAAAAACAGGAGCAGATGGCAGTAAAGAGCTGTGCGGCGCCGTAGGGATAAATGTATCGTCTAGCCCGAGAAAGGGGAGAGTAAAATAAAAGAGAAGGATAGTATAAGAGTTTGTGCAGAGATGAGAAAGAGCCCCCCTAGTATTTTGCAAGTGAGTACTGACTGAATCCTCCCACAATTCCGTCCGAATAACCGTAAAATTAGTAAGAGCATGGAAAGTGGAGCGTCAGTTGGATTCGGCTGGTGAACCCGATACCCCCTTGTGCCCGTGCTTGTACAAGGAAAGCCCCGCGCTCTGTAGTGAGACGCTAACGATTAGTAAAAAGGTAGAAATAATTTTAGGTCGGAAAACTAAATAACTTACTTTTCAATAGGAAGTGAAATCGGACAATTATATTATCGCTTCATCACGAAGAGATAGCGTTATTATGAATTAGTCTAAATCACGCAACTTACGTAAATATTTATACTCTGTGTTTTATATATTCTTTGTGTTGCCATCTTGTTATAAGAGTACTTTATAAACATACCAAATAATGTGCTGTAAATGAGCTGATGATTGGTAGATCAAAGCGAAAACAATGCATTAAGATGTAAGTAGTTGGGAAGAAAAAGCCACAACCATTTCTAAATCTCCCAAAGGTATACGTATACGTATAAGCCCAAAGTGCAGCGTGTAGGTTACGTAGGCGTGCTAACGTTTGTTATTCTGGACTGATATTGGCATGTGCAACGAATGACCATCGGCGACAGTATCCATTTACCATCAAGAGGACTGTCTGCTCGTTTGCCACCTTTTTCTATAAAAAAACAGCACCGCTAATAGATATCACACCGCATTATCTGATCAACTTGACTCTCTCCACTGGAAATAAAGGTCACTCCCGAGACCGGTGTGTAATTCCAGTGACCTAAAACCATGGGTTGTGCTCAATAGTATAGGCACACAACAATTTCTAAACAATCGGTTCAAAGTTTTATAATGAAATTGCAGACAAGGGATGAATGGATCAGAAAAAAAAATCATCGCTTATACCATATAGGTACGAAATTCAATAATTCTAGAACAATGAAATAGCTAGTTATCTCTAAAATTATTTATTTTCACATATAATATTTTTTTTTTTTAATTAACTTATTAGACTGTAACCGTTTTCATTTGAACTGGTAGTAATGATAACTGCACTATGTAATTTAAAGTCTGCAGTGGTAGCACAGAATGCGTCATACGCGAAGCTTTCGCTGCACAGTTTCCAGTTTCCGCTGCAAATCCTTAGCTTTTGTCGCGCTTTAGCTTACAGCCAGTGACAGGTACAGGTATTGCAAACTGTAATCAACTCCAGCACTATACTGATTTATCAACATTCATCGCAAGGCCGCACAATTATATGTACCTTTGGTGGTTCAGAGAACATACCAAAAGCAGCAGCTGTAGTTATAGCACATGTGACTGCGAATCCTGTAAGCATCAGTAAATCTTTTCTTTCACGCTGAGAATGAGCATGTCCAGACGCTTTAATATTACTGTCAATCAAATGACGAATATGCTTTGTCCCCGTGTAGTGCCAAAAGCAGCGCATCGGTTTGAAGATGTGGTAAAAATGCATTTTTATAGCTGCTTTGAGACTGCTGCAATAAAAGTAGAAGTCTTCTTAAACAGGTTTACCAAATTGTAGTCTTACTGAAGAAGAGCCCTTCAGCACTTTTAGTATACCTAAGTATCTAAAGAGTCTTAATCATTTGTAGCACGAATAATAGAAATATGTGCTGCACGAAGTGGAGATCTCTGGCACGTGTTTTCCCTTATGGTAGACGCAAGCGAATCTGTATAGTCTATTCACATCGTTTGAACGGAGGCAGCCATCTCGATTTGTAACTGCGTACGATTCTCTAAAATGCGGAGTTTAATAAATATACCGTTAACTGGTTTTAAAATATTTTTACATTCATGAATAAAATCTCTGGATATATTTCAAATAATTTGGATTCAGTTTCTTAAACGAAACAATTTTCGAAGGATTTTCATGGAGTTCACTCTAGAGTTGCTCGTAGATTTATTGTTGTGCATTTATTGCTGCTGGCGCTTAAGATCTAGAACAAAAAAACAGGTTTTAAATAAAAACGAGGGAAAATGTAATGATATATATACCAGTTCTCACTTATGATATTGACTTATGAACTTTTATGTTAAGTTTTTTTAACTTAAAATCACGTTGTTTCAAAGTTCTGTTTATATAGAAACATTTTTTTTTTATAGAAAAAGGCGGCAGACGAGCGTACAGTCCAGCTGGTGGTAAGTGGATACTGTCATCCATAGACATCCGCGAAACATGCCAACATCAGTCCAGAATGACAAACGTTGGCACACCTCCGTATACGCTGCCTACCTTTGCAGATTAGGGAATGGATTGGGGAAATGGGGTGGGATAGGATGGGATGGGGATAGGGCTCTGGCATATCTCACTCACTACCGAAACACGTACGTACATTGGGGAAATACGGGAAAGTAAGAAATGCAGTACATTTCAAGGTAGTCTTCTGTCGGGGAGTAACGTGGCCAGTCGAGTGCCCTAACATCTGATTTTTAAGATAAAGCAATGAAACTTGTCATTTTTTTAAAGATTTCACTAAATATTAAACTTGTCCCAGATAGCCAACCGAACGTTCGCACGATTGCAATTCAATGCAATGCAATCAGCCCTTTCAGCATCCACTGCAGGACATGGGCCTCCTCATACACATTGTCTTGTGCATAAGGGATATATGGCCTTATAACACCATGCTGGCCAAACAGGTTGGCTAGTCCACTCTTTCAAAGGTGGTGTAGTTTCTCAGCGCTTGTGGCAGCGGCTTTGTTATCCTTTAGCACGATTACAAACTTTTTGCCTTCGTAAACGATTTATTATTGTGATTTTAAGTTCGTTTTCGTTGCTCTAACTGAATAAACAGGTTTGTTATGCAACGTTATATTTGCGGGTGGCGTTACCTAACTGTTTATTGAATATGTTGATAATAAACTGCAAAGGAGTTTGTATTTGCGCGAACGCTAGACTGGCTGATACTTTATAAGTCTTTCTATGGACGACGCTTATTGTACTTTTTGCATTGTTCGTCGCAAATCTTAAAAATTGACAATTATTTGCAATAACATGTATAACAACCATTCATGTATATATGTACCTGAAATATCCTATGATCTTGTGGCAATGTTGTGAGCCCTGTATAGTGCTCGTTACGAGCACTGGGTTGTGCTCACAAACACAGTTGTGAGCCAGAATTCTCCACATTCGTAATTTCAAATTGGTTCTTCTTACATTATGTCCGTACCATTCTTCTTGGACCTCCCATAGGTTCTAGATATTTCTTGGATTTCTTAAAGATTTCTCGTAACTAGATACCAGGTAGGTATCTAGTTACAACATGGTATATAGTCACATAGCTATTTTGATGTTACGGCCACCGCCTCTTACGGCTGGTTTCTTCCAAAACTGTTGCGATGCATGAGATCACTGCTGAAACAGTGACAATAGCAAGCAGTTCGTGTTTGTTCATGTCATGTTACTGGTCGGATGGGAAGTATACTCTTAGAGTATTGGGAATGTAAGCGTATTTTTGGGAAAAGTGATCACTGAATTGAGTGGTCATTGAGTTAATATTGGCAACTTTGACAGATTTGACAAAACAAGGTTTTTAATAATATATGGCCTAATTTGTAAGGTTTGTTTTCAGAAAAGAAGTATTGGCATTTTCATGAGCTTTATATTACCACTTCAGACAGCGTTATAATGAATTAGTCCAAATCACGTAACTTACGTAAATATTTATACTCTGTGTTTTATATATTCTTTGTGTTGCATTATATATATATATATATATATATATATATATAAGATTAGGTCCTTATCTAGGAAATTGCCGTTTCATATGGAAAAGATGATTCTTTTTATGTATGAAAATTATATATTTTAATTAATCGAAGTATTGTCCATTATTATTTTGCCCTTTTGCCATTTTAATGAAAATTGATTGATGCCTCTGCTATAGAACTCTTGGGGACAGGAGTCGATGAATTCTCTAAAGGGTTTTTCACTGCCTCATCGGAGTTTAATATTTACCCCTGTTCCGAATTCCGAATTCGGAAGTTATCCGAATTCCGAAAAAAAAAGGTGCACCAGTAAGGGCAAGGGTAAGGCGAGTACGGTGGGTGACGGAGAGTTTCCAGTCGAAGCTCCTGTAACTGTGAGACTGCCTGTCGTGCAGTGTGTGGGCGAGCGATATCATGAAGAAGCAGTGGACTAGAGCGATTGACCAGACTCGGTAGTTTGATAGCGAGCTTGTCCATCATCGTTTGCTGTTATTCACAGTATACATCTGCATTAATTGTTGTGCCATATCTCCAGAAGCTGTAGTGGATAATACCGGCGCAGGACCACCAGCCAGTCATAATTAAGATCAAAGTGGCCACTTTGAACAAACGGTAACTTCATAGGTAAGGGCCTAATATATGACAGATATCAAATCAAGAAATGTTTGTTTCCTAATTTTAGTGTTTAAGTACAGACATATATTTTGTCTTCAATCGTCGCCACGCATGTTCATTACGCAAAATATGACCTATGCGTATTAAACATTATATGTTGAACATAATGCGTATTGAACTTTTTTTTTAAACATTTTGCGTATTGCATTTTATGAACGAACGATATTTATTGAACGAACTGCCTCAAGAGGTCTTTCTATTAAGCTACGGTATGGGGTTCTTCAAGAGAGCTGCGAATAGGATTTTGCAAGGTCGGCGGCGCGCCCGCATACCCCCTGGTGTTGCAGGTGTCCATGGGCGGCGGTAACACTTACCATCACGTGGGACCGCTTGCTCGTCCGCCCACTAGTCTATAAAAAAATTTAAAAAAAATGCGTGGCGACGACATAATCGTCGTCCTACGAGTATGTGTAGCATTGGTAGATCCATGGTGTAGCAGTAGAATAAAAGTACAGATGAAGATTAATGTTGAGGGAATTCCAGGAAATATATTAGTAGAAAAATACGTATGCGTTTCCAAAATTGTTTTATTTCACACCTGCAATTTCTATTTGTCCGAGGTTTATTAACTAATTTTTTTTTGCTTTATCCTCAACCGGTGGATTTCCACCGCACGGTTGAGAAGGTGGCGAATCGGGGCCGTCATCACAGGGCGGAGGTTGCTTTGCTGGCGGAGGTGGAGGTGGTTTGTAGACACCACACGTTAGTGGTTGAACAACAACAGTGATCTCCTGTAGTGGATCAAACGCACCGAAAGAGTATGCTGCTCCTAACGCACTAGCGGCAGCAAAGCCCACAAACATGATAAAATCTATCTTTTCACGTTGAAAATGTGAATATCCAGATGCTTTATGACTCTTGAGCAAATGTTGAAAATGTTTTGTCCCTGTCCAACGCCAGTAACGCGCTGGACTTTTCAATATGTAATAAAAACGCATTTTGAAGAACTTCTCAAACTGAAACTTATTTTCGAATTGATTCCTGATATGATTTGATTGTAATGTGGGGTATAACAGAAAATAATTGAAGTGGATATTGTAATGGTAGAAGATTGTTAGTGTAGGAATTCTGTGAGGACCATGATTATTAGTTTCTTGAAATGTTGAAATTGTTACAACTGGTAAGGTCTGAAACAAAGTAAGAAACAATCTATAATAGAATATGTAAATCGCCATGAGAATCATGCTATCCCATACAATTGGTCGAAGATTTATTATTTCAACCGGGCTTTTGGGCTTCTATGGAAGCAATGTCACTGATTAAGATAATTATATTCGTAAACTATAGGTATTATTATTGTATAAACCGTCTACCATACCATTCCATCAGCCTGCCTTTCCATTGATGGGCCTCTCCTAAAGCCTTTCAACACACACGATTTCTAGCTGTTCTCAATCAGACACGATTAAGATTTGAGATTTCACGATTTGAGGACTTGTCTGTTCGATCAGTTGTCTGTCACGCGACAGGCATGGCTAGTACAGTGCAACTTCAAATTGCTGATTATTTGAGGTATATGTCGATAACTTTGCTTCTTCATTGAATTTCTTTGATCCGAATATTTTACAGCAAAAGAAAGTCTAATAAATATTTTTTTACTTGTTCTGATTGGATGTGGACATTTATCTTAGCTATTTTTTAAATAGACGGCAAAGAATGCGGGCAGTAGGCACCGCTAATGATGACTTACCGCCACGCGACGTCGCTATCCTCAGAGCATTTTATAGTCTAAGGTGCGCGACCCAAAAGCTAAGAAAGTATTGACTAACAAAGCGAAATCTGTTGATTTTATGGAAAGCGAATTGGGAGAAAAATTGCTTTATTAATTTGTATTAATACTGGCCCGTTAATACACCAAAATAAGATTAGAAAATTACAGAGGCTATTCAATAGTACTAAATAAGAGTAGATCCAAAACAATGTGGAAAAAATGTAATCATAAGTAAGTAAAATTTGCTACCATTATGGTCTGCGGTTACTTACGCCACGCTTACGACTGCGTGTTATTTCGCATTTCAATATTTTGTTTATTGTAAATTCGCTGTTATTGTTGTTAATAAAGTAATTATTGTTGTTTCACGACATCTCTGTTTTAATTTTTGTGGATTTGGCTGTGCGATTTTGGATTTTGGTTGTTATCTGGATGAAATGTATGAATGATATGGGTCTGTGAGTGTGACGTACATTAATGTCATGTATTGCTCTTATATTCGTTTTAAAAAGGGAGATTAAAAAGTTTTGATATCTCCAAATATTGCAACGGATTGTGCGGGAGAGAGGAGCTCGACTGATGCCTTATGTAAAGGATATGCACATAGAAATAATTGTACCTATGTAGAATGATAATTGAAAGTATATATGTAGTTGTAAATAACGTAGAAACAGTTGTGTTTGACGGGGAGAGTGCACGGTGTAATCCAACAGCCGCTGGGCGCTCTCGACTGGCCACGTTACCCCTCTCTCATAGAAGATATCTTGAAATGTACCACATTTTCCACTATCCTATTTCCCCAATGTGCGTACGTATTTCGGTAGTGAGTGAGATATGCCAGAGCCCATTCCCACCCCATCCTATCCCTTCCCATTTCCCCAAACCTTTCTCCAAATCCATTCCTATATCTCCAAAGGTAGGCAGGTCATCCGGGAGCGTGCCAACGTTGGCATATACCGCGGATGTCCATGGGCAACAGTATCCACTTACCATCAGGTGGACTCTATGCTCGTCTACCGCCTACGTCCATAAAAAAATAAAATAAAAAATGTTCAGTTATTTAAATGTTAAAATTACAACATACAATCAATTTTATTTATCTAGGTATGTAGTTGCTTAGACTACTTACTCGTACTTTTTGACTGCAAAGGTATTGTGTCTCAAAGATGCTAAGAAATCGAGGACTCTTTTCAATGGCTTCACTTGCTTTGACTAGACACGTACAGTACTGTACAGTATACTGTACGAATACTTGCATATTTTACCATTAGGAATAACGAAAAAATGCCAATTATTATGGAATATAATGCCGGCCAGGTAAGAATAATCCCTTGTGCAGCTGTGTGCGTTGTAAGTGACAGCTCTTTTCCTTGTGGTTGCGTATTTGTATGAGGTAGCTGTGTGCGTGTGTGCGGGGTCCCTGCGCAGGAGTGTCCCATGTAGAGGTTAAAACTCTCGCGGCCTTCACCAGAGATGCATTGGGACCGGTTCGAATTATAGATCGGATCGGAAGTTTCTATGATTGAAAGTCTAGTCACGTAATTATTATTAGATGTATAATATAATTGTAATTTAGCGGCTAAGTACTAGTTTATCTTGCTTCTGGAGAGGATTTACCACTCGAAGATATGGAAATAATTTCATTACGCTTGAAAGTATCTCTTTAATGTCCGACTGTCATGTGTTATTTCCAAGACAAAAATAAATAACCTTAATGATCTGCTGAGATGTTTATAAATGTAACATTAGTGTCATTCGTTGGAACAAAAAAAAATGGCCGGTGTCTAGTTTAGTGGCAACTTGGCGACTATGCAGCGCTTGTTATGTTTTTTCAACTATAACTTTCAAGTTCCGAGGCTCTTCGAGTCTGCACCGTGCCTCCTTGTAGTGGGAGAGCAAAACCTGTAGATACTGTTCGCCTACTTCGGCACGGAGTACCTGCTCTGACTGCCGTCCCTTTCACTCGCCCGTCCCGATAAATCCAACCGATAGTCTGTTTCACCTCACCACACTGGTATGCAAAGATTGATAGCTTATATGACCATTTGGTTTTGAAAGCGCCCAGAAATCACGCACGGTTAAAACTTTTCGCCGCCTGGCGTCCTTAGGACCGGCCAGACGTCGTTCCGTACAAAACTTGTAACTTAAAGGCTATTTAGATTTTATGAGGAAACTTTTGTGGTTCTTAATGTCATTACTGCTGTTTATCGATTCATTGCACGTTGGTGCGACTAGTTTGTTTAAAGTAAGTCAGTGAAGCCTTACTCTAGTAGATCGAGCGACTATTCTGTGTGCATTTACTCAATATTTATGTGGCTAGATGTGTTTTTATTAGTGACTAAAACTTTGTGTTTGTGTTAAACGACTGGCAACGCGGAAGGTGTGTTGGGAAGTTTTGGGTTGTAAGAGGAAGTTTTTGGACTGAAATGTGAAGTGTTTTTACTTGAAGTGGATAATGATTTTAGAAAAATGGATCCGATGGCAACAGACAACGGTTTAGTGGTGAATAATCTGAACCACGTCCGGAGTGACTCTCAGGTAAGCACCCGATCGCCTCTCTGAGTAGCCATCGATGAGGCAAAACACGTTTGCTGTGCATACCACCTATGAACTGAACGAGTACAATGACTTCTCAATCATTTTGATCCGTTTATGAGTCAGACATTTCGAAATTTGAGTTCAAAATGTAATATACCTATCTATACATTTTATGAAAGGAATTTAATGCAAATAGAAATTAAGTCGTCGTAAAAGAAAATTAATTATGTAATTAATTTTTCATAAACATTGGAAAAAAGGGGTCTTCGGTTTGATTTCTTTAATTGGCCAATATTACGAACAAATGAATCCATATATGGGGTAGAAATTAAAAGGTAGTTACTTTTTAAAATTTACTTATTTTGCTATCCACGTTTCTAACGTTACAATTCTTATTGTCTAATAATTATGTAGGTAATAAAAGATAATAAGATTTAAATACTACACAGACATTTAAATTGAGTTTATATTCATAGATAATTAATAATAATTAAGTAACAACGTCACAGTTTTGGCCATTTGGATTGCCTGTGTTGCAGGTCTAGAGAAACACACAAATGCAAACAAACCCAAATAAACATTAGTCTTCAAACATATTTCACCGGGAATCGAATCCGGGACAATTAGGGCTAATCTGTAATAATGTGAAATTAATATGGTAACCACTTGTAAATTACTAATATTGTGATTTATTAGAACATAATCTATGAGGTTTGAATTTTTTAATTCTTAAATTTTTGACAATATATTAAAATATTTCTTATTTATGAAGATATGTATGAATATCTCGAAAATTAGTAGGTGTATCACGTGATGTTTACAGATCACTAAAAATCTATAAAATATACAATATTATAAAGATAACTACAATATTTTCAGCATGATATACTTACATATGTAATATTTTGTTTAGTGTGTAATAATAATGACTAATAAAATCACAAAAATGTATAATTAAATTCGATCCTACATACATCCAGCTATATTCACTCCTAAATGTTAAACGGTAGAGTACTAATCCGAGGGCGTACTAACATTTGTCATTCTTCACACCGATGTTGGCCTGTATCGCGGATGTCCGTGAGCCACGGTATTTACTTCTTATGTGAACTGTCTGGTGATAATCTAGGGATATCTATACTGGACTCACATCCGTGTGATCCGAGTTCAAATCCTCAGCCCGTACATACTGAGATTCTACTTAAGTACATACGGATTTTTTACAAAATGTCACTAGCTGGTCGGTGAGGGAAAATATCGTAAGGAAACCCGCATGTTCCAGAAATAAAAATAATCTGGAGTATGTGATCCACCAATCCGCACTAGGCACGCGTGGTGGATTACGGCCCAGAACCCCCGTGACTTATGGATCCTACTCATAAGGGGCTAACTTCAAACTCCTAGCTTTTCAGTAATACTGACTGAAGTTGTAAAACGTTATAAAAACTTATATTAAATTGTCAAATAAACATAATAGTCATAACATAAGTCATAGTCAATAACTTTAATATAATTCCCAAATAGTTTGTTTAATAAAATAACCATTTCTTAACTTATCATAATTATTAAAACACCATTTTACATACAGCATGTGTTCGCATACTTTCTTTTGCGTGAAACCATAGAAACGTCTCATAATTATGATTTTTTTTGTAAATTTTTGGTCTTTATATTTTGCAAAATTAAAAAAAAATACACTACTAGATTGACACTGTGGCCCTTGTGTAAGACCCATCGATAAAATAAGTGGAGAGGTATAGGATGGCACCAAATACATAAAATCAAACGCATAAATACAGTAATGTCGTTTAATACAAGCCTTAAAAGAATTTTATTTGGAGCTGGTTCGTTTATTACACCTTTACTTTACAAGTTTGCATTTATCACCTGTTCGAGTAATAACAATATAAGCGGACAAAGCACAAATAACAATAAGGAGCCGTAAAATCGAATGGCTCTTTGCGATGAAAGACTCATTTTTTGCTCCAACATCCAAAATCGAAGGAAGGCACATGTCTGATGACGTCACCGTTCCCGTCAAAAACCTGTTTCGCGCCAATTCGCATCTGTCGACAGCAAAGCGGTTGGGTTGCGAATAATTACATTTTTATATTATTTTTCTTGCTCGAGGGCAGACGACATACAGCCTCCAAGATACACCGTTAACTTGCCACCAATTTTATTTTTAGAACAACACTTCATTACAATCTACTGCAAGGCGTTAAAATAATCCGCTTAATATTTTGTAATCTGTGCTATTCTTAGGAAAGATTTAAGAAATATATAACTAATTTCGAAAAAATTTCATTCTTGACAAGGGTGTCCAACAGACCCTTTAAATGAAACTCATGTAATCCGATAATATTTTTTCACAACATATTTTATAAATAAATACCTACGTTTTTCGTCTGGCACAAAAGCAATTTTATTTGTCGTTGTATCAAAGGCATGCAATTTGCAAAAATGCAGTTCCCTTTGAAACTCAATGAGTCATGGGCACACTAAGTTCCCACGTAAAGAACTTTCTGCAGGTCCTTAACCCGGCCAGTTTCCGTCCATTAAATGCACAAGTATGTAGATAGATGACCCCAAGTTTTTATGTCTGTCGTAAAGTAAAATGTATGAAAATGCAAGTCCTATAATTTTCTAACATCGTACGAACGAAAGCGACAAGATCTTGATAGATTATCAATTAATCAAATAATTATAATTAAATTAGTTTGTTCAATAAGTGGCAATAATTTCCTTTCCAGTTTTGTACTTGGCAAATATTGGTATATCCCATCGATTTGAGAATACATACTAGATAATCATAATGTTATGCGAGCAGGCACATTAGAGTCTAATAGTGAGTGTTCTGTGTTCACTAGCTCTCGAATTCTTTATTTCATGTGTGTTGAAAATGGAACATTCTTATTACGTAGTACTTAAGTTTCAGTTTTGACTTTTTAATGAACCCCTCCTCATCTGCTTCACCCCCTCCCCCTCTAGAAGTTGCCAACCAGGTTTCTTTGATAACGTATGATGTGTCATCTGGTCTATTCCCATACCATCGATACCTAATATTTAACAAGAAATATTATTGAAATTCTAGTTTTATGAAATGTCAAAATCTATAAGAGTATACAAGTAAAAATATATATTTTTGAACAGTCTGCAATTTTTAATTTGATATGTTTGCGATGCCATTTCTACTATGTGACTTTGCATTCAAAGCTGTAAAATCTTTAACAAAGCTGGCAAATATATAAAGTAAAATGCATACTTAGTATATTTGCCAGCTTTTTCATTTCACGTGTTGTATGCTTCTGAATTGTTAACAACACATTACTATTAAAATTAATTATAATTAAATAGGATAATTATTATACTTGTGTAATGATACCCCATGAATCACTCTTGGCATAAAAATATTTCTCCATGCATCAATATAAAAGTGAACATACAGCACAATTTATTATTGATGTTATTGCTAACACGCAGGATGTTTACTCTCTGACAATCTGCACGTTATCTCTAATACTTATTTCTAGTCTAGATTCATGTCATACATATAATACATGTAACAAACGTAGCGATAAAAGATATATAATTTTACATGAGCACCTGCATACGTGTTCCCCCTTTTATCGGGTCTTAGTGTAGATAACGTAGGGTTAGCGTAGATGGATGAAATGTGGCTTATGGGAAAGTCCAAGAAACATATTTGTATAAATCAAGTTTTACAATGTACGTGACACAGATCTAATTACTTTCTGTATTTTGTAATGATGTCTGTGTACTTATAATTGGTAACACATTTGGTTTATATAAATTTCTATAGAAATGACTACATTACTAAGTTACCGCTACTAGGATAGTAAACACTTACTATAATGGAGTGAGTTTGGGACAATCCCCGATCTATATGAGAAGACCTGAAAATGGTATATGGTATTGAGCCAACAGTGGAGAGACATAAACTGATGGTAATGGTAAAATGGTTAAAATTTTAAACATGATAATAGAAATACGTAGGTAGGTAGGTATATATTATAGGGTTGGCAGATTTTTATAGACTACAAGAGACAAGTGAACAAAAGAAATGCATAATATAGGACTACCTAATTTTATATGGGACCAAAAAGAGAAATACAGCCATTTGATTAGTTACATGCATAAGTGTATATAAGTATTTTATAAAAGTGAGATTTTATAAATACATATTTAAATTCAACAATCAGTGCAGTTGATATACTCTTACTGGCAGGACATTTGAAATGTAGCTAAAAATACTGAATGTCAGACAACCCCAGCACGCAAGTTAATATGTCACAGGTATTTGTTAAAAGCTTTTAATTTGATAACTCATTAGTTTCACAACACAGTTCTTACTCTCGCAACCGAACTGCAATGACGTCACATTCTTTGTTATCTTATACCCTGGACATTCTGAACAATAATGAGTCAGTCCACGTAACTTAGACTATTGTTGCCTGTTGACGGCGTGGAATGTGGATTATGGTTTATTAACATAGATATTATGTGCATAGTGAACGGCTCTAATAAATCTTATTGAAGCTCACCGCCAGTGTTCTAAAGAAAGTTTCATAATAAAGGTCACTGATAATTTTGTGATACCTAGTTTATTTATTAGAATTTGTTAGGATAACAATACAATTTTAAAAAGTTTGTAGGTACTCTTAGTCGGGCTTTAGAAAAATACTACCGCATATCTTATCTTCTGGTGCATGTCGTAAAAGGCGACTAACAGACAACAAGGCCGCTACCATTAACCCTGAGGAAACTACACCACTTCTTGGACTCGCCAACCGACTTGGCCAGCGTGGCGTTTCAAAGCTACACATGCCTCATGAACAAGACAATATTATCATTATTCAGAAAATCAGAATATTTTATGTAAGACGCTACAATTCTCAATTTCGTTCTCATCTCATTACATATTATTATAAAAAAAGGTGTGATTATTCAATAGAGGACAGTAAATTAAGTATGAAAAAACGGTTGTGAACACTTTCATTTACGATGCCATTCGCCTGTCAACATGAGTAAAATCTATTTAAAAAAATATTTTTAGATAATACTACGAATACTACTGAATACATGAATACCGTGAACGTAGTGATTGCATAATTATCAACAGAGTTGAAACATTACTTAATAATGATTTATGCATCATTAATTTAGCTATATTTTTGCAGCTTCAATATTTAGCAGACGTCGATAATCTATATAGGTACATTATACCGTAATTATACCGTAACTAGCCCTTTTCTAGTCCACCGCTAGACACATTGTCTTGTACTACGTATGGCTTTAAAACACCACGCATGGCCAGGTGGGTCTACCTGAGTGTTGTTCCTCAGGGCTATCACGTAGTCACATTTTACGACACTCACTGTTGGCGCTTTTCTAAAGCCGTCCTACATACACGACATGACCAGTAGATATACATCATTTATTTCTTTTCAGTTCTTTTCTAGACTTTTTTTCAATTCACGATGTTTTTCTTCGCCAGTTCTTCTTCCTTTCTTCATGAATCGGTATATCAATTCTCTGATGAGTGCAACCCTAGAAGACTTACACAAAAATCAGTAACAATCGTTGCTGATCGTAACAATACAGATACTACTGTCAAACTGTATTCTAAAGCCTTGGAACAATTAAACCTTTCACTTGATTCAGCAGCACTCAAGCCAACAATAAAATTCAGAATACTTTCTTGATCCGATAAAATTATATAATTTACATAATGATAGAAAGCTTTTTCTTCGCTAAAATAAGAGGAACAGTATTATTTTGTTCCATCGAAAGCCTCTAATTGATTATTTGATTAATTAATCGATAGGTAATCGCATATTAAATCACCTAATAAATTGTCTAATTTTCGCATATATTTATTTCTTGTTCATTTGTGAATTTCGATTACGTACCAACCTTCGGTCATTGGACAGGTTTCTACGGAATTTTCTCCCATAAATAGAAATACTGCCCTTCTAAGGAGAAAGGCATTAGTAACATTTTTCACAAAAGCATTAACAGCATTATATTTGGAAATTGAAAATAATAACCATCAGCCTGATGGTAGGCTCGCCACCAAACACGATCCTCGGCTCTTCTCATCCAACCACCACCGGCGAATTTCTATCTGGGCGGAGGGTGTCCCACACTACGCTTCCCGGTCTGTAGCTTCCACTCAAGGACTCGTCTACCCCAACGGTTATCAGACCTGCGGCAAATATGTCCTACCCATTGCCACTTGACCATGCCGATTCTACGAGCTATGTCGCTAACTTTAGTTTTTTGGCGAAAATCTTCGTAATGGTTATTTACTTTTGTTTTATTCAAAAGCCTGATTTTCAGCCTGATTTTATAAATAATAAAATAATTTAATGCAGATCAATGTCCATAGAAAACTTTATATAAATACAGAATAATTTTAAAATAATATCATAGTCCCATAGTGAGATATTGAGTTAGCGTACATGTACCCCAACCCAATGCCTCAATATGGGACAGTCCAACTTATCCGCCAAGGTGATCAGAATTCCGTTGGTGTTGCCCCGTACGCGGCGTATCAGGTAGGCGATTCTTTGGTGTATAATTGCATGGAAACAGTGCATGCGAGCCTCAACAAACATAAAAAAACAATAGAATGAAAAATTTGTCCAATTTTTTAAATCATTAAATGCAGTTTAGCCTTTGTTCCTACGGAGGGCAGTATATAGTATTTATTATCTTAACTAATGACGACTTGGAAAAAATCGACAGAAGTGGGTGAATGAGAAGAGCAGAGGATCATCTGTAGTGGCAAACCTTGGCAGAGACCTATATCCGCAGTGGAGAGACACAGGTTAATGGTATGGTATAAATAGAATAACTAACATTAAGATTGTGAATGTTGATTGATTTGTTGGTTTATTACCTAATAACTCTGCAATAAATCGACTAATCGCTACTTTTGGCACATGTGTAATTCGTGGAACGGATTGATTAAATAAGGAACGGACCGTGGAACGGGTTTGTAATACTAATTCAACGCGGGCGCAGCTGGGATTTTTAATACAATTAACATTTAGCTATAGGTATACAATATTTTGTATATTAATCGTTATACCTACTTCTATAAGTATTCTTCTTAATTACTTCTATATTTATATAAGTAACTAGAAAATTAAACACAAACCTCCACTTACCACAATTGGTCCACCGATTTGATGCGAATTTGACCACGGTAAAATTACGTGTAATGTAGGTACTACATCTACGTTATCCTATTTCCCCAATTATTTATTTTGGTAGTGACATATGCCAGAGTACATTCCCATCCAAACCTATCCCTAGAAAGGGTTGTGAAAATAAGAATATTTTCACAACCCAAATTCAAATCATTTCCTAAATATGCAAAGTTAAGCAGCGCATCACAAAGCGTGACAATGTTTGTTATTCTGAACTGATGTTGGTACGTATCGCGGATGTCCATGAGCGACAGTATACACTTACCACCAGACAAATTGACTGTCTTTTCGCCTTCCCCCTTCTTTCTGTAAAAAAAAATTATACTCACAAACTCCCATAAAAGACCTACGAAGTCGTTCTCTAACGAATCTGACTTGGTCAAGATGCCGCTAAACCAATTGAATAGGTGCTGTTTTAAAGGTATTTGTTTTTTATGTACGAGTAAGTCTCTGTGAAATAGGTAAATATAGGTGTATGAAACGCAAATATAGGTCGTCTACATCACTTCCCGTTTAAATCTGAAAATAGCCTGCGAATGCAACACGACCACTAGGCATAATTTCTGGTGCATAGGCATAACTACTTGGTAAGGTATAAATTCTTAGGACTATTGTCGACAGTGTTTGAATTAAAAATATAAATTGTATAGTTGATATCAATCTATGTTGTCCTTCCACTACAGGCTACAGGGCACAGGCTTCCTTTACTAATCACGAGAGGGTTTCGGGCCATCATCCACCAAGCGGATCCAGTGTGGATTGGTAAATAAATTACACAGTAGGAAGAATCAAATAGGGTAAATGGGAAAGGGTGATGGAAGACAAGCCTAAGTTTTGTATGTACTAATTTATTATGACATCTATAAAAAGTTAGAAAACATGACTTCTTGACCCGCGAACTCGAGCTAAGTATATTTTTTTTAATTAATAAATCTGAAATTATTACCTAGATAACAATTCAATTTCTCAAGGTTGTCTGAAAGAAATTGCTGTGACAAAGCAAGCCCCATGCAGCTTGCTTTGCATGTTGCAGGTGTCCATGGGCGTTTGACTTAGCGTTGACCACTTACCATCATGTGGCCCGTCAGCTTTTTTTTATTTTTCATCCAGTGTTAAGTTTTCTTCGTAATTAACAATTTTAAAATCTTAAACGTGTCCTGTCACTGTCCAGTCTCGTCGAAGTAAGTCAGGAGTGAAGTGATAGTAGGTGTACTGATGACAGAAGATGACTGACACCTTGGAAACACACGAAAAATGGAGTCCTGTGCTTTTATTTGATTATCACAAACATTACGCACAAAAAAAAAAACGTACAAATACACAATTTTTATAATAAATCAAACAAAAACTCAATTTCACTTCTCGAGTTCCCGCCAAAAAGCCCGTCTGCCATACAAAAAAAAAAAAAATGGCTGCTAATTTTATCTTTTTATTGCGAATTAAGGAAACACTGTTCTTTAATTTTCTACAAATAACAGTTTTATCTATCTGTTTTATAAAAATTGGCTTCTTAAAAAAAACCGTGTTAAAAATATGTTTAAATTAAAGTTTTAGCATATTAAGTACATTAAAGTTTTAGAGCTATCTCGTTTCTGCCTGTGAAGCCAGCGGTATAATTATTGAGGGTATTTTCACACAATTATCTCCGAGTGTTAAGAAATTTAGATATTGGTATCTACATAATTGAAACGCAATAATACAAAAAGATAAAACGCTCTTACTATAGAAAAATAAACCTGGTTTTAAAACAAGGGTCTATATCTCTACGATATATAACTTTTTTATATTTTGCTCCTTGATATCTATATTTGTAAAAAAAATAGAGCGTTGATATCCTAGTGGTGTTTATACTAGATTCACATTCGTGTGATCGTGAGTTCAAATCGTCGGTCCGTACTCGGTTACTAGCTCAGCGTTGAAGGAAAACATCGCGAGGAAACCCGCGTCCTCGAGAAATAAAAAAAAATCTCTAGTATCTGTGTTTACCAATGTTTACTGGACCCGCGTGGTGGATTATGGTCCGAAATCTCCTGGTGATACACTAGGGGAGGCCTTTGCCCTGCAGTATATAGGACATTGTAGGCTGACACAAGTACAAGTACTATTCGTACCTATTGCAAACTACTTATTTTAACTTTTAGTAAATACTAGCGACCCGCCCCGGCTTCGCACGGGTGCAATGTAGATACCAATGTGGTGTCAATGTGGAGTGATTCCTCATACATTGTTTTGTTACAAAAGAATAAGACAGCATTTTCGATGAAAGCTCTCAGTCGGCTTGATTGTCGTCTTGAACTATTATCGTCATATTTCAACAAATTAACACAAAACAATATTAAACTATACGTATAAACCTTCCTCTTGAATCACTCTATCTATTGATGAAAACCGCATTAAAATCCGTTGCGTAGTTTAAAAGATCTAAGCGTACATACAGAGAGACAGACGGCGGGAAGCGACTTTGTTTTATACTATGTAAAGATAGATAGATATGTGATTAGAATGAATGGGATTAGAATTAGATGGGTAATAGTGAAATTATTCATTACAGCCAGGGCTGCTAAGATAAAGACATAAAATAGAAACTAACAACTTTTTTACCACAAAAGTTTTCACGGTTTGCGGCTCGTTTAACGACGTGAAATCAGCCGCAAAGCGTTTACCCGCCATCATTCCTTGTGTTATAATAATTTACCACGCGACGTTTTCGCGCGTTTTCTCTTCGTCCAGTGGCTTATCCCCGGCACAGATTATATAATCTTAACCTCGGATAACTTTAGACCATTTTTATGTAAAAATATCTGTATAATTTTATCAGTATCTCAGTTATTGTATTGACCTTAAAAGAGTTTTTAAAATTATAATAAAATAATAGCTGTAACATTGACAAAGTTACAAAGGCTTTTTTTTATAATAAATAAAAAATAGTTTATTATTAATTAAAATTACAACGATCGAATGTATTAATATATTTAAATAAACAAATAAGTGAATTCATTCATCATCACCCCGTTATAAAAAGTTGAAAATATATATAATAAAAAAATAATTAAAAATTGAAAAAGATGTAGGTTTTATTTTTAACTTATATTAAGATTATATTAAGAAGTATCATTAAATAAATTTTAGTATTTACCTATCTACTCATATAGAAACCATTTTTTTTATCGTAGTAATACTTATTGTAGTATTTATTCATTGTGTTTATTTTAATCAGAATCATCCAGTTGGATTATAATTTAAAGTTCACGATAAATTAAAACTGAACTATAAACTCGCTTATAATTCGTAAACCTTATGTTTGATTCAACCATTATTATATTACTATTTTTATTTATAGAGATGTATTAAGATTTACCATTTGAGTTCTTCTGCACCCCCTTAAATTTTTCACATTTAATCAACGGTCGACTGGTAGAGAATGCCTTAAAGCATTAAGTCCGCCTTTGTACAATATAGTGCATAAAGAATAAATAAATAAAAATAAACCATAAGACGACGCTTTTCTGCCAAATGCGTCTGCAGCTTTGTTTAATGACTGGACCCTTTACAAGGCGAAACAAGGCGAGGAAACTACTTGCCATCTTTGTATTGAACTTCGTTAAAGAAGGCGTTAATTTTCATTTCATATTGTTTTCTTCACATAAACTCGAACTCGTTAAAAATTCCACGCTATTTACTTTTATTACCACAGTATTTATTTGAATAATATAGACATGTGTAAATTAAATAATAAATAGATAATAATATTTAAAAATAATAATAAAATGGATAATAACGATAAAATTTGTTCTTATAAATTAGATGAAAGCTCTGTGAATTTATACACCTTTTAATTATACCATAAATAGATAGTTTAAAAAGTGTTTAGGTCTAGGTACGAATGCTGAATTTAGTTAGAAGCTTCATTGCAATTAATAGAACTACGCTAAAAGAATTATAAAGAAATGTGTGAATTAGGCAAATACAAGTACATACGTTGGTATTTTGTTAAAAACAAGAATACTTAGGATAAATACTCCTACATATATTATAATTGAACTATAACATTTTAAATGCTATATTATAGGATAATAAAGACGGATCATTCGGGATAAAAAGAGATGCAATTATGTAATTCACCGTCATTACGTTATTCTTCCAAAAAGTTTGGATGGAACTTTTACTTTCCTGTGAACCGGTCTCGATCTACACCTGGCCCGACAAGAAATAAGAACGATCTTGTTTTGTAGTTTGAATATTCATAACGTTCGTTTCAACTGATCTCCACTAGCTTCTTATAAACTAACTCGACAGTCTGTCAAGTCTGTAATATAATATTTTAGGTAATGGCAGAATAATATAAATAAGAACAATTAATTGCAAATAAGTTAAATACGGCAGACGTGTGGTGTGGGTCGGCTTTAAAATAGCACCATCCCATCTCATCCCATGGGTGTCGCAAAAGGCGATTAAAGGATAAAAAATCCGGTAGTTAGAAGTCCCGAGGAACACTCCTAAAACTGTGGACTCGCCAACCCGCCCGGCCAGCGTGGCGTTTTAAGGTCATAAATCTCTCGTACACCAGACAATGTGCATGAGGAAGCGCATATCCAGCAGGGTACGAAAAAAAGAGCTAGTTACTGTTACGACTATTAAATAGGAAGACATTAACGTTTGTTATCGCTTATGAATTGCAGAACTGTCAATTGCTGGGTCATTTTAAACAACACCACGATTAGGTATCTGTGATAATAGCAAGGACGTAGTCAGGATGTTATCCAGGGTGGAGCAAAAGAAAACAATTTTATCCAGGGTGGGGCAAAGCAAACAAATATCTTATAATTTAAATAGAGGTAGTCTAATGCAGGAAGTCTGTTACTTATTCTTCTCTATGCCAGGGGGGCAAACACCCCAGCCTGCCCCACCGTGGCTGCGCCTATGGGTAATAATAGTCTTTGTAACATTTAACAACTCCTGTATGATTTGCACGTCATTGTTTCCTATTGGTAAAGCATTGAAGAAAAAATGAAGTTGAAGCACAAGCGAAATTGCCATGGACGTTCTTGTACATTAATGTTGTGTACCTAAGTTAATTAATATTGCACTCTCAGAATGGATAAAACTGTTTAACTAATTTGTTACTTTAGTTATCACAGTTATTATACCTATTATTATAAATTCCTAGCTGTTGACCACGATTTCGTTCGCGATGGTTTAATTGTAATTCCATTCAAAATCTGAAAACCCATTTTTGAAAAACGGTAAAATAACTATGTATTTTAATTAATTTGTGTTGTAGAAGATTTCTATTACGTTTGAAGTTAATAGGACCATCAAACAATTTTTTCCATACAATCATTTGACTCCCCGTTTCACCCATTTAGTTCCATTCATCCGTTTCATCCGTAGGGCGACAGTATCCACTTACCACCAGGTGGACTAAACGCTTGTCTGCGGTCTACTTCTTAAAAAATATATGAGGGATTGAATTCTGAGAAATCCCCCCGTTATAAGTCGTGAGAGGAACCTTACTCGGCGTTGATGAGTCAGTCAGTCAGGCAGGATATTTCTCTAATGTGTATATTTCTAAAATTACAAGACTTTTTCTGTGACAAACTGCATTCAAATCTCCTAAAACCCTTTTTGCAATAAAATACAGTTCTCGTAGATTTTTAGTTCATTTACGGAACAGTACAGGGAAAACATATGACTTAATATCTAATACTTGTGTACTTGTACCCGGATGTACATGAACAAACTAGTCATTGTTTCCGGAAATTATAAGACAGTTAAAAAGAGTACAATGGCCTCAATTGAAAGTGGTACGGTTGCTAAAACAACATCAGTTTTAATGGGAGGCCTCCTGACAAGCCGCTCCCTCATTCCCAGAGAACTGATGCCCGTGACGAAAACACAATTGCTCGTTCATCACGAAATATCCAAATCGTGATGTAACAACTGTGTCGCATGCCTTTAAACGACAACGTTTAGACGAAATTATTATCGTTTAACATAAAATAAACTTCTTTCGAAATATTTTTTAATATCTACTAAGAAAAACAATAAAAATGTCTAATGTCTGTCTTTTCCCATTGTAATTTTGTTGATGAGATCTTATTGTGAGATCCTACATTATCATGACTCGCTATAAATATATGCTAATGCACAATATTTTTATGTTGTATTGATGGTGGGCGTAACTACCTAAAATAGTTAATAATCGCTCTATATCCAGAGATAACCTAATCATAAAATTGTTAGTCATTCGTTAAGTTACTATAGCTATAAGGTTTCATTTTTATCTGTAATTTTAATTTTGTACCCGACTACGGCAAAGCCAGAGGCAAAAGGTTATGGTTTTAGCAGTCTACGTTAGTATGTATGGTCATCAGTTCCCTCGTAGCTCCTAAAATACTCATCTCATTTTGACAAATTAGGTACCGTTGGATTCGTCTTGATGTTCTGCGTGACATAGGCTATATGATGTCGCTTTAAACCCAGACGGATAGAATCTTTGATTAGATCAAAAGGAGGAAGATACGTTACATGTCGCCCGTGGTCCTACAAAATCGAGTCCAATGAACCTGCTTGGTTTAGTCACCGATAGAACAGCGACTTGCTTGCACGTGATACGCTCACACGGTGAACACAGTTTTGTAGTGGAAAATACATTTAAAAATGCCTTCCCGTGCATTTATTCCGTGCACAAATCACTCAAGGAGCAAAAACAAGACACTTGGAATCACTTTTTAATAATTTGTAGAAGTTTTTTTAAATCCTTAGTTCAAATTCGGCCATTAATGAGTGAGCGAGATAAAACTATACGAAACATGGCGTGCCTGAACCCGGCCATGTGGCCATGCGGCGCGCGACCCGAAAGTAGTGCTTGTCTCGCTCGTGCTACTGTCCAAGCCCATTGCGCTATCTCTGTCGTTCAGTGTCGCGCAGCGAGATTTCAGTTATAACTGTACGAGTTTGTTTGTATGTAGTTGTGCATCCGAGAACATTTCCAGTTCACGCAATGTAAGAACGTACCGTATCTTTCCCTTTTGCATTGATCTAAGTACAAAATACAAGTAGTAAATACAAATATATACATATACATATATATTTATGGAGATAGACGGGCAAGCTGATAGTAAGTGGCTATCGCCGCCCATGGACACGTGCAACATCAGGGGGTAAGCGGGTGCGCTGCCGGCCTTGCAGAATCCTATTCACAGGTTTCTTGAAGAAGCCCATGTTCTTTCCCTAAAGGGGAACACCTCACGAGGCAGTTCGTTCCACAACCTACGGGTTCTCGCCAAAAAATGATTTTTAGACCGTACAGTGCGCTACACCTCCATATCTAGAAAATGCAGTTGCATCGCACTTCTGTGGCGGGCGGTGCGCTCGTGTCTACGAGTGTCTACCCGAAGTGGGAGTCATAGCGAACAGTTCTTAGGAGCATTCCCAGTTATACAGCCGGTAGAACACGCAGAGGGACGCAACGTCTCTGCGGACGCTGAGCGGTTGCAAACCGCCTGTGAGAGTGGAATTGTTGAGGATTCAAACAACGCGTCGTTGGATGGAGTCAAGTGTATGAAGTGGATCTGACCTTTGTAGAGCGTCAGACATTGCCCCGAGGTGATGTAGTTACCGTTTTACTCTGTTCAGCACACAGAGCTTTCTGGAGCCCATTATATACATAAAAATGTGCCATGTAGTGTTTCCCGGGAAATTTATAAAATCTTGCGATACGGTACGTGGATGAAAATAGCAATTACATGGTAGACCCCAGTAGCACGTCAGTTATAATTAGTTATAGTTATAATAATTATTAAGTTTGTAAACGTGCAAAAAGGCCACATGTAAAAGGCCCCCTTGTAAAGAACCTAAAACTTACCGATCTAAAAGTTTGCGTAGTCGGGTTTTTGGTTTTTACACTTAATTTTTATATTATTTTTAAACGGTTTTATTTAGCTCGACCCGTACGGAATTTATTTGTTTATTTATTTGGGTCAAAATTAGAAATTGAAATTTAAGCACCTTCCCGTTGTCAGATTGATCTGAAATTTGGTACACACATTTAATTTAGATGACAATACAATATAATAAAATCAATAACATTATAAATCTAAGATGGCCGCCGATACAAAATGGCGGATTACATATTTTTCCTTAACCCCCTCAATATGGGTATCAAATGAAAGGGCTACACGTAGTTTTCAGTGCACATAAAATATAAAACCGTTTAACTTAAAAGTTTTTTAAGATTGTTATATGATGTTGATGACGCTATTATTCCATCGGTTTATGACTGTGCCTTTTACCCTTAAATAATTCTACCTAAATATACAAAGCGCTTTCAAATAAAATGTTATTAGTAATAAATAAAACAGTATTACCTTAGTCTTAATAATTGATTTAATTATTATTATTTTTAACACTGTCTAAGGCTTAGACAGTGTTAAAAATAATAATAATTAAATCAATAACATAACCCGAACGCTATATAACAAGAGTAAAAATTTTTTTTAACGAAACTAACATCATTTTAACAAGAAGTAGAAACGGAACGTACACCGCGCAACCTTGAACGCGCGAGTCGCCGACCAATAAAACGACGCGACGGCCGCTGGAATGTATCACGAATGTACGAACTTCAGAGTTGTCATTTCGAGCTGTCTTGAACTTGACGTGAGTCCGTGAGTCGTCCATTTTGACAATCTACACGTGTACTAGTTTTATTCATGATTTTTAAAATAAATTATCATGTCTATGTTAGCGGGACCTCGTCGCAAACAAAAAGTGATTAATTTGCGCGCTAAGAACAATGCCTGGAGCAATGATAGTAATAAATTTGGTCAGCGAATGTTGGAGAAAATGGGTTGGTCTACGGGCAAGGGGTTAGGTACGAAAGAAAACGGCATAGTTGAGCATGTTGTAGCTAGATACAAGAACGATGAGAAAGGACTCGGTTTTGAGGACAGAAACGACCAGTGGACCAAACATGAGGACGATTTTAACACTTTGCTGGCCAATTTATCTAGTGGTAAGTGCACTCTATACACATACATATCTATGTATCTGGTATTTTGTTAATAAACTCAGTTTTAATATGTTCCTAGGGTTTTAATAACTTAATGTTAAAATGGATTGTATGACTTATGCGGTTGTAAAATTGTAAATAAACATTGTATCTTTAAAGATAGGACACTGATAGAACTTTTAAGACACCGACTAATTGCAACTATTCTGTGACATATTTAAATTAATTTTCACTTGCGTTGATTTATTACACTACTTTCCATATTCATATGTTTATTGAAAAAGTATTGGTGATACTTATAGGTAACATATATTTGTTTACTTCTTATTGCTACTTAAATAAAAGTAAACAAAGCCTAATTATACATGTTTACACCCAATTTACAATATTAAATGTGTACAAAATGTAAAAAGTTCATTTATTTAGTCTAAATTTAAAAATAGTTTATTTCGAGATAACTAATAATTTATTTTAAATTTGTTTTTGTTTACTGCTGTTTTTATCAAACTAATAATTTTGCAGGTGACAAGAATGATGAGAAAATAATAAGTGGAGTATCCTTAGAAGACAAATCCAAAAGGAGCAAAGCGAGAGTTCATTACCATAAGTTTACTCGAGGAAAAGACCTATCCCGTTACAGTGAGAAAGATTTAGCAAATATTTTTGGCAAAAAGAGTTTCAAAAATACACAAGGACTAGACAAGCCCTCAATAAAAGATGTAGAAACAACCGAACAGGTCTTCACCGATAAGGGGAGTATGGAAGACTATTTCAAGAATAAATTAGCTGCCATGAAGACTCAAAATAAAGTATCAGTATTGAATGATGACAAAAGTCAAAATGAACATACTGATTATGTTTTCAGAGGATTTTCAGGAACTACCTATGAAACAGATTTAAGTGATAATCATCAAGGTTTTGGTTTTCAATCCTTTTCATTTGATAATAACACAATTAATCAAATATGTGAAGAGGATGATAGCATGCCCAATGGAGAAATTTCTCAGCATACTGAAGAAAAGAAAAAGAAAAAAAAGAAGAAAAAGAAATTGAAAGATCAAGATGTAGAGCCAATTGTAGATAATTGTGAGATTAAGAAAAATAAAAAATTAATGCATGAAGACAATGTTAGTTTAGATTCAAACAAATTAAGTGGTGATCAAATTAAACCAGAGAAGAAAAAATCAAAGAAGAAGAAACGTTTAGAGTCTTTAGAAACAGAGGTTCAATATGCAGAAAATTTAGAAACAGAGATTCAATATGCAGAAAATGTGCCTAAAAACAAAAAATCTAAAAACAATCAGGAGTCTCAAAAACCTATAAGTCAAGATGAACCTATACCGAGAAAGAAGAAAAAGTCTCAAAAACCTATAAGTCAAGATGAACCTATACCCAGAAAGAAGAAAAAAAGAAAAAATAAAGAAATAGAAAATTATTATTTTTGTTATTTTGATTTCTTATACCACAAAAAGATTTATTTTAAATATTTTTTCTTGAAAATATAGAATAACAGTATACTGACAGCGACCACTGATAACTTTTGTCGTTTTATGTTCTAGTCTCAACTTAAATCTACAAACTTATTTAACTATATTTAAAGATCAGAACGATACTTATAACCCTTAGATCTCTGACCAAAAGGTCTTGTGTTTTTTACCATCTAATCACGACGGCATTTATTATTTTTACCTCTGAATATCTAATGAAATGCAAATTGTCCACGGCGTATAACGAAACGCCATCGTGATGACGCATACGCAGCGGCCATCTTTCACTCGTTCGTACCACATCGAGGTTAACCAATCGATAGTTATTATCATGATTGGTTAATGGATGGACGCAGTGATCAATATAAAATAGTGTAGTGTAATGACTAGTGACCAAACCTCTTGATGGAAAATGAAACGAAAAGTTTTTTGATAGCTTGTTTAATTAATATTGTAATCTCAAAGTATTTTTATAGGTAAAAATACTTTGAAACGATTGTATTGATGTCATACGCACTGGAAGTGAATTTAATACATTTAATTTCAGTGAAAAGTAGTAAGATAAAATAGTTACCAATTATTTTGACTACAAAGTAGGAACGAATACTGAATCTGAATTATTGTGAGCAAGTAATTTTGTTTTGATTTAAAAGTTTTAGATATTCCTTCCTTTTACAAGAAACTATTGTGATTTTAAAGGGGAACTAATTTCTACTATTGAATATTATAGATTGACATCGAAATTACTCCATCGATTATATTACGACGGAAAATTAATCGAATCGAATACACGACAACGCAAATCCCTAAAACTGTCAAGTTAGCGTTGTCAAACCATACACAGACCCAATATGTACTTTTTGCACGTTGCTTTTATTTTTAAATAGTTTTTGAAGTTATGTAGGAATGAATTAACATTAACAATCTGGTAAAAACAGTTTAATTAGTGTAAATCTCTTGAATTGAGTAAACAACATATTTCAATGATGGTTATACACGAAGTGAACGAGACACCCATGGAAATTGCAGTGATTCGAAAATCACCTATTTTAGAATCAAAAAAGTATGTTATCGTAAAAAATCACGTGCGAGAGTTAAATGTTAGCGATGAAAAGAAAAGAGACGCGAATCTTTCGCAAAAAAGTTCCCCGCTGGCGGTCGAAAATAAAGTCGATAAAATTAAAAGAAAATCTAAAAAAAAAGATCAGAAAGACCATCAACTGTCACCTCCCTGTACGGAAAGTGATGTTATTGCCATGGTAAAGCCAGAAGAAATTGATAAATGTGACTTAGAAGAACTAAAGACAGTTTATAAAAAGTGCAAAGCCATAGTAAAGAAAATAGAGACCAAGTATGGTCATTTATTGAATTTAGAAGATGAAGCTTGCTGGAGTAGCCAGAGAAGTAAATATAATGAGATAGAAAGGAACAGTGAAATCATAAATGTACATGAATGTACATGTACAATCAGTCAAAAGATTCTTTTTGATGAAGATGGGAACCAGTCAACTAGAGAACTGCTGTTGGAAAACCATGTTTGTCCAAAACGCTTAAAAAGGAGACACAGTGATATATCAGAAGATCCATTACAAATAGAATATGAAGAGGTTGACACATTGCCCGATGACTTGCAAACTCTTGCAACTATCTTACAAAATCCTGACATTAATGTTAGTTATAGAAATAAGGTAATAAACAAAGTTAAGAGAATTAAGTTCGACTATTCTAATGATTTAAAGTTCAATAAGCATTCGCTGAAGGAGAAATTAACATTGGATTTAGAGGAAGTGTTAGATTTTAAGGGCACTAATTTGTCAAGTATATCTGGTTATCCTGAATAATGTCTCGTTAATTAACAATATAAAAAAAAAAGGTTCAATTCTTTAGGAGTGAACTTAACATTGACTGGAAGTAGGACACTAACTTTAATGAGATAATTCTGATAATTATATTTAATAGTTTGTGGATTTTTTAATTTTGAGATATTTGAATAAACACATATTTTAGATTTCCTTTTAATAAAATATTGTTTTGTCATTGAATTTATTCAGTCAGAAATAACAGGCAATTCTTCACATTGTATTTCAAAACAATGTCTGTTTCAGAAAGTACATTTTAAATAATAAATTAAAATATATACTTATATGTATATATTTGCTTATCACTTCTGTCAAAAGTGTTATTGGTATTCTTCTAACATTGTTTTTTCAAAATTCACAGTAATTGCTGGTATTAATTATTATTATTCTTCACTTTACATCTTATTTTACCATAGGTGGGAAAAAATTATTCATAACACAGAATTATTACTAATATAATATCTGTTTTAATTTTATTCTGTGTACCTTTTCTAAATAAGAATTGCCATTATGTGTGAATTCTTAAAAAGGAATTTTTAAAGAATATTACACATTGTAAGGGGTATTTACACTTCATCAATGTTCAGTTTCCTGAAACTTATTAGAAAAATATATTCTATAAAATCTACAATTTTATTTTATTTAGAATAACAGTCAATTGTACAATTAAACTTCACTTAATCTGTTAATAATATGTAGTATGGTAAATAATATAATTGTACCAGCACTTAGCCCCGAAACAATTAAGAGAATTTTAAGGAGAAATACATTATCATTTTATTATGTATTTATTTTATTTTATTCATTTTATTTTTTATTATTATGTATTGATACATAGGTAATAATTACAAAACTATCTATAATAGACATATAATATTTATGTACTATAAAAAATTAAGTAGTACAAGAGAAAACATAATTATCAGATCATCACATCATATTACTGGGTAACAATTATCATTGATGTTAGGATGTTCTTCCTGAAACAAGCTTGTTATTTACATATATATGTACATATATGAATTGTGGATTTTAATTGATTGATTGTATCGAAGTTAATATAACAATTACAGTAGGCAATAAAAATGTATCTATTGGTACAGCTCAACTTCATTGTAATCTCTCGGGACAAAGCTGTATGCATTATTTTTTTACTAATGCCTGTGCCTTACCTATAGCTATTGTTACATAATTTCTTTTTAGATGTAAGTAAATGATATTTTAGTTATGACAAATATATCATTTATAACCAGATAAATATACTTTCATTTATAAGACCAGGACCTGCTGTTTCTCTACCTTAAATTATTTCATATACTACTTGGTACTTTATTATATTGAAGATAACATGAAGTATTAATCTCCTTTTATTTATATTGGTATTTTATGTCATACTAGGAAGGGCAGTTATATATAATAACTGTTAAAAACGATCTTGTGTGGCCGTCAAGGTAATTCGCTCCTGTGACCACTTTCGCAATATGGCGCCAGCAGGACCCTATTTTTACGTTTTAATGTTTGTTGAAAATTATTTAGTAACATGCATTTACCTGTGTCTTTTCTTGCCATATGAGCTACTATTTTTAGGTATGTACAGATACATTACGATAACATTGGCCATCCCCTAATCCGGAAACACCCAAACGCGTCATCCACGATGAATTACCGTACCTCTAATTGCATACTTTATTACGAGATAAATACAAAACTTTATGAACATGTCACGAGTTACTGCAGAGAAATATGGAACTGTATTTTTCCTTGAAAAACTAATGACATTATATCTTTACTAAACAAGTCACTATATAGCTAGATAATCATATTACATTTTTTCTATTTTGGTCTTATTTATTTATGTATATTTGCATACTAGATAACTAATAAGTATCTATATCGTGTAATGTTAGATATACCTTTATAATGCTTTTATTAGCCTTATTCACAATAGATCATAAAAATCAACACCCACCTATACTGCAGCACCTATATATCATATCAGTCATCAGTCAAACGTTCAGATCATTTTGGAGATTAAGATTGACCCTCTGGTGGTATGAATTCAATATCTTCCATGTCATAATAATAGTAGTCTTCATTGTCATTTTCAGAATAATCAAAACTCCCAGAAGTATTGATTAATTATTATCCTATCTATAAAATTATCCATGACATGTTCATATTTCATATTATAGTATAGATTCTGGGAACACAAAAACATTTCTATTTATTTGGACCAATCATGTAATTTTTTTCAATAACATTTTTACTGTGGTCGTATTCATATGAACTTTTCATTGAGCTACATTATACCTTAACCTGCGACCATGTTTTCAATCAGATTTAAATCCGGATGATATGGCAGCAAACTCAATAGTGTCAAGTGTGTCCATATTCAGCTAAAATAGAATATTCCACAAACCTTTCCTTACTTATGACGAATAATAACTTGTGGCTTTTTTGAAGTTGGATCGACGTTAATGTCATGTTTTATCAACCAGTTTATCACATCTTTCTTCAATTTATTTGAATTCGGATGCTTTTCCACATATTTATTATGATACGCAGCATTATCAACGACTAATACCGAATTTTTAGGTAAGTTAGTAATCAATTGATTATGTAGCCATTTTTCATAATAATTGTCGTCGTCTTATTATGATAGTCTCCTGTTGTATCCGTAGATTTATACATTAACAAAGCCCCGCGAATAAATTAAGATGTTGTCCTGTAGATATGGCTTGTTTTCTGTAAAATCAGTCCAACTTTTACCTATGATATGTGACTAATGTAAGTACGTAAGTTTCATCCATATTTACTCGTAATGTACTCTCGCATTCCTTGAAATCAATGGCTTCTATTAGTTTCAGTTTTAAAGACTTGAGTGTCGGTGCTTGCTTAAACCTCAAATGAATACTATGCACCACTCTTACAACATAATAGTCTAAATCGTCCTAGATTCAATAAAATTTATTTTTACCACATTCAGCGCCGGATTTAAATTTCGCGCCTTTTTTTTTGTATACAATGTATTACAATTTTACGGATACTTATATGGGAACAACCAGTAGACGTATTTTTAAATTTTGTTCCTTCAGTTAAAAAATAAAGATAGATACGGTACATATTAAAAATAATTTTACCGGCTTGTTTATTTATGAGTTTTCCTTGTTTTGAATTCTTCGTTATCTTTATGAAAGCGACTCTTATAATAATGTGTTGACTGTAGTGGATAATAATGTGTCTCAACACAACTCAACTTTCACCTAACTGGCTTCTATTGTGACAGCCACAGGCGTTAGTGAAGGATTTTAACATTCAATACAACATCATTACATTGACAGGATAAACATTGACATTTTGATAATAAAATATAAAGAGGTAATTAAAATGAGGTCGGTAACAGTGCGTAAAAATTGGTAAGTAAATATATGCGTATAAAATTGACTATCTATTAAAAGAAATATTTTGAGGGTATTAGTAGCTCTATGTATATATTTATGAATTTGACATTTGCCGAAGATATCCGAATATTCCCGATACGGCCAACGTTTTCGTGCAAGATCTGTACTTACATACTCGTAATTACACACCTTTTTAAACGGTTTTATTTAGCTCTACCCGTACGGAATTTATTTGTTTATTTATTTGGGTCAAAATTAGAAATTGAAATTTAAGCACCTTCCCGTTGTCAGATTGATCTGAAATTTGGTACACACATTTAATTTAGATGACAATACAATATAATAAAATCAATAACATTATAAATCTAAGATGGCCGCCGATACAAAATGGCGGATTACATATTTTTCCTTAACCCCCTCAATATGGGTATCAAATGAAAGGGCTACACGTAGTTTTCAGTGCACATAAAATATAAAACCGTTTAACTTAAAAGTTTTTTAAGATTGTTTCTATTTGCTTAGGCTATTTATTCATTTAGGTATTTATAGCAAATACCTATTCAATAAACTCGCAAGACAGGCGTTGTGTCGCATCATAATAAGATTAAATTCTGTTAATAGATTATCTGTTCATGCCAGGGAAATGAACCTTATTTCCTATCCAATAGGGTTTATGCAAGTGGCAAATATGCAGATCTTGTTTTCTGGGTCGGCAACAGATAGAATGTCCATTGTGTATCATGATACTTATTTATCACTATGATGCCAAAACTGTCTGTCAATGTAATTTAATTCCTACACCGCAGAGGTACGATCCACACGCAACGTCAGTAAACGCACAATGTGCTTTTAGTGTTTGCTGTGTTTGTATTGCAGACTGAATAACGATGTGATGGCATACCGTCCTGTGAACACGAGACGTGTGCCTTCTGTTATTATTATTACTGGAATACGGTTTGCCTACCAAAGTTACTCTACACCACATTAGCTCTCATGGAATACGATTAATACCCCAAGTCCGGTGACTCTTGAAAGGCCACTAGGGCCACAAGAATTTAGTCAATCCGAAAAAAAAAAAAACACCATTAATACCTACATAAATAGGTATAATATATATTCTGAGAATTGTCTCAAAAGTTTAGAATCCAGAGCGATTTTAACATGCTAGTGTAAAAAAAACTACACATTTCTAAGCAATTACACGCCAAACGGCAAACCTGTTATTTGTTGTTGTTTCCGAGAACGTGGAGGTGTAAGATTACTTTGCACACTTTTTTTTAACTTATACGATCCACGTTCCCCTGAATATCTAAAATGTTTCAGTTTCAGAGGAACTCTCATGACCATTATTATTTTATTATCTTCGTTCCGCTGAAAACTCCACACTATATCTTTTCTCATGCACTGGTTTCATGACTAATTCCTTCACCGCTCAGACAACAACACTTCGGAACTCGCTCCCCACCGATATAATTAGTATACCATACCATCACCCTATGTCTCCACTGCTGGATATAGACCTCTCCCAAGGACCGCCACCATACACGGTCTTCAGCTCTTCTCATCCAGCCACTACGGAAGACTCCTAATAAAAACAGCCTCAATATGATGCTTTAGTAATACTCCCTCCGAAATCTACGGAACTAATGGTATTTTTCTCCTTTTTTCTCTATATATATGTACCTATGGATTATAATATAATTTATAAATAGGTACTATATTTACTTATGTATTTTATCGTATACGTAAATTATCAATGTCGGTATTATTATTATTTATACAGATGAATTAAGCTTTACTGTTTAATTTCTTTCTGCACCTTCTTTAATGTTTCACATTTAACAACGGTCGACTGGTAGAGAATGCTTAAAGGCATTAAGTCCGCCTCTGTGCAATATAGTGCAAAAAGAGTAAATAAATAAATATTTTTCATTTACCGTGACTAATCACAATTTAACATGAGGCAAGTTGAAAGTCGTTTCTATGTACTTACATGTTTATGTTTGTACAATGTAGTACGAGGTAGCGAGTTGCGTAGGAGTGTAAGCAAATTCCACTAAGTACTGTCATACTTACGAATCAGGTGCATTATTACTACATCTGTGATCTTTGTAAAACCCGTAAGACATATATTTAAAACTAGGTACCGATGTCATTTTCACATAAATATTGATTAAAATCTGAAATAACCTACCTAATAATATATTATATTTATTTATTTAAATTTCATTGCGCAATTTATCATTGTACAAAATGCGGAGATAAGGCCATATTATGTCATTTTCTACCAGTCCACCACCAGATCAAGAAGAACTGTGAACTTCGGAAAATTGAATCAATAGCAAGGTATTAACAAATTGCACTTATCTAGAACCAAATTCTATTTTTACTGTATACAAATTGATGTCTGTACATTATCTAATAAAATCACAGACCAAATTCTATATAAGTACATTTGATTAGTGACGAATAACAAACGATATTAAAAATCGAAGTACTAAATACTTAATTATCTGTAACTAACCGGCAACTGACATTGATACAAAAGCGGTTTGCCTAACAAGGTTCTGCAATAAAATATCACGGTCAGAGTGGTTGAAATTCTATGTATGATATATGCTTGCACTTACTTACTACGGTGTATTAGTCTCAGGACTTAATTTGATCTAACATACTATATGATGTGAATAAGTAACATACCTTACTATTTTTGAATGTTTCGCACAGTTCTATAACTGTTTAGCCATAATAGATAGCCATATATAGTCTACATAATATATATATATATATATATTATGGCTATATATATATATATATATATATATAGTCTGCATAATATATATATATATATATAGTCTATATAATTATATTTACTGATATAGTTCAGTCTGGGATTCGAACCTGCGGCTCTTCCGATTAACTGAACATCTTGGTATAATAACATTGATATCAACTGATAATGTCCCACAGTGGGGTATATAAACTGCCCTTTGCAATCATAAGGCGTTTTGGGCCATAATTTTACCACGTCAACGCAGTGCAGATTATTAGATTTGTTCCAGATTTTTTTTTATTTGTTGTCTTCACATTGTTTTCCTTCGCCAAGAAGTGATAATTAAAATATAAAATCCATACCTAAGTACAAACTCAGTGGAACGGACCGAGGTTCTCGAACTCACGAGTTCCCAAATGTGAGCCAAACTACATTTAAACCTATTTTTTATATAAAAATCTCAACTTGATTTAAAAAACAAATGCACGACGGTACGCCTTAGTTAGTACATACTGCCGTATCTAAATATAAATAATCTGTGCTTTTCCAAGTTAAGTCAATACTTTCATAGCGATCTGTTTCTTGGCATTCCGCTACCGACCGCTAAGTTCTGAGTAAACAAAACATTTGCATAGCAGTACATGCCGCACTTGTGTCGCGTAACCAATCGTTTTCAAACACCATTGCATGCCTAAGAAATTAACTGGGAGAACGGTCATTTTAATTTGGTGTTGTAAACTATAGAGCCTTCTGTGTCGAACTTGGTTTAAACTCATATGGTGTGAGGCGGCGTCATCGCCGGACGCCTACGATACAACCTTCGGCATGCGATTAGAATATTTTAAAAAGTAAAATACTTTTATTCTACAGAAATACGATTTTGGACATAAGTGACTATTCTGAACACCATATGGTCTTACTTATTGAAGTTTTAATAACAAAAGTTGTGTAAAATCCGGTAACGAAAAGTGTCGTGGTGTTTCGCTAGTTACTCGTACATGATATGAATGGAATGTGAATGTGATTGGATATCAGAGCACTAAAAAAACATTTACATGATGAAATTGGATAATTTTGGATTTGAGAAATTACAGGTATGGTTCATAGAAAATTAAGGTACAAAAATGATTAGCAGCAGGTTCTAAAATTTTAGTATACTCTTTTAGTTTTAGTATAATTTTAGTATATTTAGTATACAATGTGTATTAAACATTAAGAAAAATAAATAGGCCTGCAAATTGTAGTAACAACAGTAAATCTTTGCTCGTAACTTCACCGGGTGAGTGCCCAATTTCACCCAGGACTATAACCAAATTTTCTAACTACTGGACTGATTTTGGAAAATAATAAAATTTTCTAACATAAAGATAAATATATGTTTATGTATTTTCATAGTATTAGTGTACTATTAAACTATTATACATACAAATTTTCCGTGCGCACTACGGCTGCCTTTCTGTCTTGACCTATATTTCACTTTCCCGGGTCTGCTGGAAGAAATCTCCGCAGGAGATAAGCTTGCCTTTTGTACATTTTTTCTTTTACTTCCTTTTTATTTATTTCATGTTATGTATGTATTACAATAAATTAATAAATAAAGATGTTCCTAACAATATTTCAAGAAAGAAACTAGCGCAAACAAAATTTCTCAAAACAAACAAACAAACTCACTTTTAAATTGTCTCGTTATATTATTTTAATGTTACTAAGACCTTAGATGCGCAAACATTTAAGGTCTTTACGCTCTAGCGTAAAGAAAACTCTGTACTCAGGAACCGTCGAGAACTTGTGTTTTCTCATTGTACTTAATGTTTTATTAATATCTTATAATCATATTTATTTTATTTATAAATCTACAAACAGATGTTGTCAACGGTTCCACGAGTATAGCGAAATTCTGATAAAGTAGCTGTTAATAATGTGATAGATAAATTATCTGCCAATTAAATCCAGGTGATACTGGCTTTCTGTTAAAGTATAACTGACTTTCTGATATCTTATGGTAAAGTATCAGCAGATGATGAGAAAGGCCCTTAATGTTTCTGTGACATAAAATTGGATGGTATGAAAAAAATGGATATTATAGGATCTACATCCCAATTGTAATAACACATAAATTACTCAAGCGTATTTACAAACAGAAAAGATACGCAATGATAGGAGTTTCCACAAAGACTACTTGTTTTTATGAAAACTATTAGGTTCATAAAAACCTAATAAGTTATTATTCATAAATAAAAAAAGGCCTATTAGGTTATTACTCGTACATCATCCGAAATTAAAAAAACGGAAGTGTAATAGCTCCTTGTTTATATGAGGGAGCTTCGGGATGGAGTTCACAACGTGGTTCTAATAAGGATCGGTTGTCACCACAGGTTGGAAATGATAAATAGCAAGGAAGTAATTTCCTACAAAAATATTAAAATTTATATTTATAAATTTTGCATATTTGGAATAAATCATTTGCTACTAAGTACCAGCAGCCTGTTTCTATTGTTAGATGTAGGCTTTTTGCCTCGGTCCTCTGCTAATCCATTGCTCCAACTACCGGAGACTATCCTTAAGTTGCCGGCAGACAGACGAGTAATATAAACAATCATTAACATACAAAAAATAAATAAACACATATTCTTAGGTTACCTTAAATTACCTTAAATACCTTAAATAGTTACGTGTTAAAAGACAGAAGATAAACCATAATAATTCTGAATTGTTTACCATATCATTAGAAACTCGGCGTGGCAGAGAAAGTACATACCACATAGCCATGCTGCCTGCATGTGATTGACGTAAACAATATGTTACAGACTAGACCACTTACATAATTGTTATGGTTATTATAACATATGTATTATCAAATTAACACTGCGCTACGAACGTAAAACGTAACTCTATTTTAGTAACTACGTGCGAGTAGGTAGATATACAAAAAGCTATGAGTACAAATCTCAATGGTTTCTATAACAAAAAAGTTGTGCTTAAACAATGTCTTAGATTATGTTATAACTAGACATTACTGTCTCAATCTAGTATCCATCTATTTCAGAGAAAAAGTAATAATCATTATTTATAGTATAGACAAACAAAATACAATAAATAGCTATAATAATATGATCTGTTCCGCTTGTGACGTCACCACGATTCTGTAATCCATTAAATAATAACTAAAATCCAATAATTATTGTCTGTTGTTTAAAGAGTTCAAGTTTCGGTTGAATCTCAAAGCGGCCAGTATCGGTCAGGTTAGTTTAGGTCTGCCTTGTGTTTCTGAACTCAGTATAGGCACAGGCAATTCTAGTGCAGATAGGTCCTTAAGTTTTATTGATTTTATTTATTTATTATTTTATTATAACCTTCCTGTGATCCTTTATGAACCTACAGTCGTTGGACTGTAGGATCATAAAGGACATGACACACACATGTAATTTTTTTCCAAACTATTCCATTATGTAAGTTTTAAACGGACCCTAACTAATAACAGTTGCATAAACGTGCCTATTGGTTTTAGCGTGGGTGTTGCTTTATGGGAATCAATAGAGCTTCCAAAGCACTTTAACCTCACGTTTCTAAATACTATTATGTAATTTGTGGTCGACGATAAATGGTCATAATTCAGACAAATTTAAATGGTAACTCATTTTATTATTGATATATAAAGTACAGTTACACCAAGTGTAATAACTATTCCCGAGGAAATATCACAATAATTCCGCAGACTGAAACCATAGGTTCAGTTCACGATTTCGAGTTAACTGACATAAAATTGGCGTATTTTTTTGTAAAACTTCAATATTTTGTGCTTATATTCCAACATTTAGAGCACAGATTAGTGATACAAAAATAGGTACCTACATAAATCTTTGATTGCTGACTGTACGTTTGTGTCCTATCCTTCTTAAAAAAAAAATCCAAGTCCTATTTCCTAAAATCCCCAAAGGTAGCAACGTACTTTCGGATATGCCCGCAATATTTTTGACTTATGTTGCTGTGTCGTCGACGTCTATGGACGACGTTCTTGATTTTTTAAATACCTACACGAATAATTACTAGGAGAATAATCCGAAATAATCTCAAGCACTGTAGGTATCAAAGTGGTATCAAACAACGGAATGAAAGCATACTTTGTAGTTACCAAGCGTGGGTGGGACATCCGATGTTGCATCCGATATGGGACTGCGAAAATGGGATCATTGACACATTAATTTCCATAAAAGGAAACCGATGAGATTACAATATCACACCCAGAATCCTTAGGCCAATAAAATTGGTTTGAGGTATGAGTATTCTTTAATACCTACAGGTCATTTAGATACCTTAACATATCATCAGCCTATATCTCTTCACTGCTGGATATCAGCCTCTTCCAAGGGTCGCCACCACACACGATCTGTGGCTATTCTCATCCTACCACCACCGGCCAACTTCTTTAAGTCGTCGGTTCACCTGGAGGGCGTCGCACACTGCGCTTCCCGGTACGTGACTTCCCTTCGAGGACTCGTCTCCCCCATCGATTATTGGTCCCGTGGCAAATTTGACCCACCCATTGTCACTTTAGCATGCCGATTCTACAAGCTATGTCGGTGACTTTGGGGAATCTACTCGGTCGTTCGGCATGCGGTGAACATGACCAGCCCAGTCCCACTGCAGCTTTGCAGTCTTTCGAAGGACTTCAGTGTGTAATATGTGTTTTAAAAATGTATTACATGTTATATAATTCTACGTAGATCACATCACCTGACAGAATGACCTCCAAAGGACCACTCTGCCTACATATAATATGGCTGTATTAAAGGAGTGTCCAGCCACTCCTAGCCGTGAGAACATTGACTACAAACCGCCTAGGTATAGGTCATCGGCTAATGTAGATACCGAATTTATTCGTTTTAGTTCACATAAATAGTTACAATCGTGATTCGTATAACTCGAAGCTGACACTGGCTGTTATTTAAGTAATGAGAGAAATATGCTTTATTTATGTATTTAAATCTATGCATATAGGTACCTATTCGAAATAATCCTGTTTTTCTTATAATATATTATAGTTCGATACCTCCTTTATATAATACTATCTTAAATACATTTGGGTAATTATACCGGACAATCAGTTAAAGAATTCTGCTCACATTATTGGTAGGTAACTGTGGAGTCAACTTACTATATATTCATGACAAAAATCGGTATTCGGGCATCTGAACTACATTACAGTGTTTCTCTCAATATTACAGGAATTCATCTAATTTCGGGCTATTCTGCCATTCAGCAATATATAAATTGAGGTTGGGCGTTAAAGGGGGCATTTAGTTATCTATCCAGTTATCAACTTATGTTCGTCAAAATTCTCTGCAATTCGTATTCTTGAAATTTTCTCCGCAAACAGCGAAGCGCGTGCAACGTTTCACTGCAAAACTGCGATAAGCATATGGTTGGTATTTAAGATAGCTTTTCGCTACTTTAGATGTTCTCAATAATGGTTTTTGTTTCTACACCATTTCCTGTTTTGTTGGATTTGACATAAATTCATTTTATTTTATTTGCACTAGGTGTATTTCAATTTACACAAAACAATAGTATAAACGCAGAATAATAATTACATTGTAAATAATCTGCAAGCACATTATTTATGTTTTAACAGATGATATCATACATACATTCTATTAAGGGATAACAAAGCCGCTACCTCAAGCACTGAAGAACTACACCAACTGTAAAAGAGTGGACTCGCCACACCCGCTTGGCCAGTGTCGCGTTTTTATATAAACCATCAGCCTATGTCTATCTCTTCATTGCTGGATATAGACCTCTTTCAAAGACTGCTATCCCACACGGTTTTCTACCAAGATATTATTGGCAACTTTCTTTCTTTCTAAAATTATGCCATGTTACTTAGTTTCCACCGTTTCATTTCAGACGGCAGAACGTAACAGCGGCTGGGAGACACATCGGGTTCGGCTCAACAGAGTTCCAGGGTACGGATTCGGCATCGCCGTGTCCGGTGGAAGGGACAACCCTCATTTCGCCAGTGGTGACCCGTCCATCGCTGTATCGGACGTTCTGCGAGGTGGACCAGCGGAGGATAAGCTTCAGTGAGTATTACCCGTTGTCATCCACATAATGAAAAGACAAGTTTACCTTAATCAGGGTGATATAAAAAATAGTACATTTTAAAAAGAGAAAATACATATGCGTCTTTTGCGTCCCTGCAACAGGAAACGGGTACCTGACACAGCATGATACGGCGGCTTACGCTGTAACGCTAATATCCCGATTTATTTGTTTCGTCCATATAAGCTTTGTTGTGTCTGACCTCACTACTACAGGCAAATAAAGAGGGTTGTTAAGTCAAGATATTTAATTAAAATTACTCTTAATTGACACTCACTATTTTTTTCTCTTAATTATTTCAGAGTAAACGACCGAATAGTTTCCGTAAATGGCATACCCCTGGAGAATGTGGAATATGCACGTGCTGTGCAAGTGCTACGGGATTCCGGCGCGGCGGTCTCATTGGTGGTGCGACGACGGGCGCCAGCTCCACCGCCGACAGCACCTACTACCATCAAGCTAGCACTTACCAGAAATGGAAAGAAGGAAGGTTAGTAAATAAGAATAAATTTGCGAACTATTTACCCAAAAGTTACATACAGTCATTCATTCGCAGTTTATATAATAGATGGCAGACGGCTTGCGGGTGCGCTACCGACCTTGCAGAATCCTGTTCACAGAGTTGCCGACGAAAGTAAAGAAAGGACGGAGTGCTGAAAAGAAGATCTTTGGCAGTTTCGTCCACTTTGCTAGTATAACTTTAGAAAGTAAAAGAACAGTAACTGCGGACTGGTATGTGAACAGCTGCTTGCCTTCTGTTTTGGAAAAAAATCAAAGAACGACGCCTACGATACAGAATGTTCCTCAGAATTAAAGAATTAATGAAGCGATTTTTGAGTACTGTACGTATAGAGTTAATGGGTCATCCGCCATACGTCATGTATTCCCTAAAATTAAGGATAAACTCAGAGGAATACGTTTTATGAATGCAGAGGAGGCAGTAACCGCCTTCTAAACGGTTGTTGAAGAGGTGCCCACCCTGGGCTGAATGCTCCACACAATGATTTCACCGCATGAAAAAGTGTATCGATTGTCGTGGAGAATACTTCGAAAACAATAAATCAACTTCCATCTTTATGTCTGCTTTCATTTTTGAAATTCTAAAAACCTTCAGTGTCACCCACGTATTAGTTGTGCACTTTCTTCACAACTTTAACGTTTTAGAATTTAAGACTATGGTAGAACTCTTCAATTTGTAACAGGAGCTGTACAGTAATAATCGATAGTTAATCCCATTTTTACTTTTTCCAGACTTTGGCATAGTCTTAGGATGCAAGCTTTACGTGAAAGAACTGACAATGCGAGCTCGAGAACAGTTGAACCAAGCGGGTCAGGGACTTTGCGAGGGAGATGTGGTGGCGCGCATTAACAACACACCTGTCACCGACTCTATGACCCTGAAGGAGGCCAGGAAGCTGGTGGACTCCTGCAAGGATCGACTCAACTTGGTCATCACGAGGGAACTGATCAGAGAGGAGACGGTCACTAATGGGAATTATCAGAACAACTATAACAGTTTAGGTGAGGTTTTTTGTTCTCATTGGTTTCTCTTAGTGGTTAGTTTTAATGCTTTTCAATGAAAATTAGTACTGTAAAATCCGATCGTCAAAAATGTTCTCTTACTTTTGTATCTCGCAAATAACTTTCAAAAATATTTTTAACATATGTGTGTGTTTTAGTGTTACGTGAGCGTTCTTAAACATTGGAGTACATTACCTAAAAGATTCAATGTCCTCCAATTAGTAAATTTATCGTGACTATGGTTGATGTCAACACTGACATAACCATTCGACTATTCACAACTAGTGAGCACAGCCCGCACACTGACGTTTTACATTAAAATAGCAGACCATACAAAACACCCGCGCCATTTATTATAAACTATGTCCCTACCATCGTAGGATTACTATCAAAAGTCCTTTGAATACTGAATGACCAATGGAATATTGTTACTATACTATATTTTAATCAGAATTTATATGTTGCTGCGTCATTAATGCTGACGGTAGACGTCACTTGAAAATATTAAACCCTTAAAATTTCTTCCTAACTTCCTAACTCCTAAATAATATTTTTGATATCTTTATTTATATATTTAGGCCTTACCTGGGCTTACCTATGAAATTGCTGTTCGTTCATAGTGGCCACTTTGAACTTAGTTACCTTGCGTTTGACTTGGAATTCTAAATTAAAATTAATTTCAATTTAAAGCTATGACATTCTTTTTCAAAAGCATGTGTTCATTTGTTTTTCCGTCAAACGGCTTTTTGATATATCGTTGTATTTGCTACCATGGAAAATTAAAAAATCGCATTATTTTCGAATATTTGAGTTTCGTCGTGGCAGCAACGCAGCACAGACGGCGTGCAATAACAGTGATGTGTACGAACCAAACGCCGCAAACAATCGCAGGGTGCGTTTTTAGTTTGATTGTTTCCGTTCTGGAAATTTCGACCTCAAGAACAAGCCTCGTCGACGACTGGAGACTAAAGTCAGTAATGACGAATTGAAAGCAATAGTGGAAGCGGATTCATTTCAAACCAGTCTGAGTTAACAGCAGCCTTCGGCGTAAGTGACATAACGATATTGATTCATGCGTTGAATCGGGAAAGTGAAGAAGCCCGGAATGTGGGTACCGTATGAGTTTAATGAAATGATGAGCGTCGAAATGAACGCGTCGAAGCTTACCTTACTTTGCTGACTCTGGCACAAAAATCAAGGGATTCTGAATCGTGTTATGACTTTTGATGAGAAATGGACCTTGTTTGATAATCGTAAACGTTCACAATGGTTACGACGAGAAATACGAGAAACAGCCAAACAATGCCCCAAAGGTAAACTGAGTCTAAGTTAATACAAGTTCACTATCAAACAACCGAGTCTGGTCAATCGCTCTAGTCCACTGCTTCTCTATGATCACGCTCGCCCACACACTGCACGACAGGCAGTCTCACAGTTACAGGAGCTTCGACTGGAAACTCTCCGTCACCCACCGTACTCGCCAGACCTTGCCCTTACTGGTGCACCTCTTTTTTTCGGAATTCAGATAAATTTTTACAGGGGCAAATATTAAACTCCGATGAGGCAGTGAAAAACCCTTTAGAGAATTCATCGACTCCTGTCCCCAGGAGTTCTATAGCAGAGGCATCAATCAACTTCCATTAAAATGGCAAAAGTGCATTGATTATTATCAATTATTATATTTTTTTTTACCACATTTTTTGTCTGTCTGTCTGTCCATCTGTCTGTTTGACTGCGCATCACGCATATACCACTCCACGGATTGTAATGAAACCTGGCATAATTATAACTTATATGCTGGGCTAAAGTTTAGGGCAATTTTTATTCAGATAAATTATGAAGTTCCTACGGGAGTCATAAGTTCACGACGAAGTCGATGGCACCCCTAGTAAAAATTAAAACTATTGCATAATGCAACTAAATTAGACCGTTACGACTTCAACAGAGGCGAGTCCACACAACGTATACTCCGGCACAGAGCCGATATCGTCCGCATACTCCAGCAGTGGTCAGAACCTATACGTGGCTGCACCGGTTCGAGGAGGTGCCGGGGCTGACCGTCGGGGGATGTCACATGAACAGATAGATCAGCCACCACGACCACCACCCCCTAGGAATGACGGTAAGATTGAATTCCTCAACCTCACTATACTCTTGTATCAGCCTATAACGTTCTAATGCAGGGCACAGGCCTCTCCTTGTAAATCACTCGTGGGTTAGGCTTTACAGAAAATTCTATAAGTACGTAAATACTATATATATATATTATGTGGTATATATGTAGACATTTATAGTGACTATAGGTGGTGGGTGGAGAGATAAACCACCAGATGGCTTAGAAACATGTTGAACTTAGGAAAGTAGATATGATAAGTGTTTAAATGCTTTTAAAGAAATGAATGAAGTGACAAGTTCTTGATAACGTTAAAGCAAGCCATGTTGTGAAAATGTTTAAAAAAGGTTTCGTATCTGTGAGAGCTATTGAACAATTGATGTTTTAGCCATGATAATGATGTTTTGAAGTTGTAGTAAATCCAGTCAACAGTTTAAAATGTTTTGGTTCATAGAAAATCTGATTAATAAAACTATACTTGTATATCGTAGCCCATTTATAATTTCACTCTTATTCTTTATGAATATCTCACAGAAGACTACCTTGAAATGTACTGCATTTCCCAGTTTATCGTATTTCCCCAATGTACGTACGTATTTCAGTAGTGAGTGAGATATGCCAGAGCCCATTCCCATCCCATCCTCTTCTTCCCCATTTTATCAATCCATTCCTTACTCTGCAAACGTGGGCAGTGCATCCGGGGGCGTGCCAACGTTTGTCATTCTGGACTGATGTTGGCATCTGTCGCGGATGTCTATGGGCGACAGTATCCACTTACCATCAGGTGGACTGTATGCTCATCTGCCGCCTTTTTTCTATAAAAAATATGATCAGTTTGTAATTTAATGATTTCATTTATTAAATAGGTATCAATCGGTCTTAAATCAGTATTAATTATCAATAATTTTTAGATTACTACAGCAGCAGGAGGCAACTGTATGAAGAAGACGGCATGACTAATCAAAGGAACAAACCGCCGTGAGTTTTCCATATCATTTCTTTCTATCTATATTTTATGAAATACTTATTGTTACTTGCAGCTTTGCTCTGTATTTAATTGCATTTAATTGTGATTACAAAATTTGACAGCCTGTATGTAGCCTGACACATATGTGTTTAATTTTATTTGTAATAAAACATAGACAGCTCTATACCTATATAAGTTGAAAGATGCATAGAAAAATTTTTTTTCATGAGATCTTCCGTTTCATCCCTTTACGGGTTAAATTTAGAGAAATCCCTTTTAGTGAGTCTTCGCGTCATGAAAGGAAATTAGTGTCCAAATAATAAGATACGGCGTTGACGAGTCAATCAGTCAGTCAGGACATTTCTCTTTATATGTATAGATTGGATTCAACAGTAATATTATATTTTAAGAAAGAAAGGAAAATAATATTGCCCAAATTCTTTTTCTTTATCTTTTCTAGTTCCGTAGATCTCTCTGTATGTATATATGTCTGTACGTATCTATTGTATTTCTGTATGTATGTATATAAAGTCATTATTTCTATATTGCACTATCTACCCCTATTTCATTCTCCTTATCACCCAAAAGTTGCTTGGAAGATATCGCTTTAGCGATAAAACCACCAGTTGTACTTCTAATAACTTGTATTTTGTATTTCTCTGTATGTTTTTGGTGTACAATAAAGTTTATCTATATTTTAATGTATGTTTTCAGAAGCGAGCCTAGACTGATTAGTTTCCAAAAGGAAGGTTCCGTGGGTCTTCGACTTTGCGGAGGAAATAGGTCGGGGGTGTTCGTGTCTGGGGTCCAGCCGACCAGTCCCGCTGCTCTACAAGGTCTACAACCCGCTGACAAGATACTCAAGGTAATTAAGGTAGACTTAAAACATGTCACAATTCGATTTGTTTCATCCATAATTAAAAAAATAAATTAAAAATATGGTCATCATTCTCATAACTGTCTTACTGTATTCGTGTGGTGCCGACCGGCTTTAGAATTGCATCACCCCATTTCTTTTCGTGGATGTCGTAAAAAGCGACTTAGGGATAACAAAGTCGCTCACAAGCCCCGAAGCACTATACTACCCCTAAATGCCCTTTCATTGTCCATTATTGGGAAGGCCTCAACACGCTACGCTGGCCAAACGGGTCGGCGAGTCCACTCTTTTAGAGGTAGTGTAGCTCTTCAGGATTTGTGGTAGCGGCTTTGTTACCCCTTAGTCGCCTTTTATGTTATCCATGGGAGGAGATGGAGTAGTGTTATTCTAAAACTTCACGACACCATGGTGTCACAAATAAATACGAATACAAATTACATAAAGACAAAACAAAACATAATGCAATATAATACAAATACAAAACAGTTACATAATAAATACAAATGTATTTGTAGGTGAACGAGATGGAAATGAAAGGGGTGACACGAGAGGAAGCGGTGCTATTTCTACTAAGTCTGCAGGAACGAATTGATCTCATCGTGCAACACTCACCCGACGAATACAACGCTGTAGCCAGCGGGCAAATGCGTGAGTTATCAAATATAACATAATTTACATCAAATTAAAATAATATATACCTTTCCAATCCAATTTATCCAAAACGTAAAAAAACATGGCGGCTTGATGTAACTAGCACGGCCGTAACGAAATACATATCTCAACATATAGCTTTAAATCTAGGGTAAACTTACACCCTCGAGGAATCAGATTATGGATATTTAAACAATTATAATCTCACTATTTAATATAAGGCAGTCAGTAATCTCCGGCCGCCATGTTTGCTTACATTTTGGACAAATTGGATTAGAACGGAATATAGAATACATGATAACTTGCTTTCTGATATCTCTAAATATGACATTGACATCTAAATTGACATCTCTGCTACTGCATCTTGTTCTCATTTAACGTCCTTCTTTAATTCATTTTCCTCCAAAAGTGCATTATTATTCCATATTTTGTATTAAAATATAAATTTATTTATAGCGGGCGATTCGTTCCACATAAAGACCCACTTCCACTACACCGAACCGACGGACGGCGAGATGTCGTTCCGATGTGGAGACGTATTTCACGTTATTGATACCCTACACAACGGAACTGTTGGCGCTTGGCAAGTTTATAGAATAGGTAAGTCAAAAAAATAATCTTTAAATCACAATTTAATGTTTTTTGAAAGTCAAAACTATATAATTATGATATTACGATTCACTGAACTTCAGCGTAGTTATTTTGAACTTAAATTTTAGATCTCGAAAAAGTAACCTAAAGTAATAATATCATCTAAATTCTAAGTATACAAATATTTAGCACCGATTTTTGTTTTATTTAAGTTAAAGAAAATATAGTCGCAATTACTATATGCAAATATGCAATAGGTACTATCTGCAATACTGTATGCAAATATGCAATAGGTACTATCTGCAATTCTGTATGCAAATATGCAATAGGTACTATCTGCAATACTGTATGCAAATATGCAATAGGTACTATCTGCAATACTGTATGCAAATATGCAATCGGTACTATCTGCAATACTGTATGCAAATATGCAATAGGTACTATCTGCAATACTGTATGCAAATATGCAATAGGTACTATCTGCAATACTGTATGCAAATATGCAATAGGTACTATCTGCAATACTGTATGCAAATATGCAATCGGTACTATCTGCAATACTGTATGCAAATATGCAATAGGTACTATCTGCAATACTGTATGCAAATATGCAATAGGTACTATCTGCAATACTGTATGCAAATATGCAATAGGTACTATCTGCAATACTTTATGCAAATATGCAATCGGTACTATCTGCAATACTGTATGCAAATATGCAATACTATATGTAAATAAACAATACTATATGCAAGTAGGGTACTTATAATATCTTCCTAAAGTTATTATATTTTCTTTTACTTATAATATTGTTATTATATTTTCTTCATATGTCAATATCCGCCTCTAACATCTTATCAACATCAGCTGGTAAAGATTAGTTATTTATGTTAAAACTAATTTATGTTTATTAGTGTTTTAAAAATGAGCGCTGAACGCTCAGCCTTGCAGCCCCGAGACAACCTTTAGGACCCTAGAGTGTTAAACGCTCGTGAGCGCTTTAGTCCTATTTTTTTTAACGTTTAATGGTTTATACCCTTGAGGTTAAAAAATCGAGTCTAAAATCATAAAGATTTATTAGCACCCGAGCACCCGGCGCTCATTTTTACAGCATTAATATTTGTGCTATATTAAATTAATTTTCTCCAAGACATAAATTTCTTCTATTTTTTGACCAGGTCGAAACAACCAAGAAGTTCAGAAAGGGACGATACCAAACAAAGCCCGCGCCGAGGAGCTGGCGACTGCACAATTTAACGCTACCAAAAAGGAGATGTCGGGGAATGACGGCAAACACAACTTCTTCAGGAGGCGGCGGTCTACGCATAGACGAAGCAAGAGTCTTGGCAAGGTATGCAACACTGTAAAAAACACTGTTCACAATTTTTTTTTGCAGTCTCATATCTAAATGTTAGTCTTCATGGTTAGTCTTTGTTTTAATCACAATAGGAGACGTAAATTGAGACCGTTTTAAAGCATAATGCGAAGATCCTAAATCTTTTTTGAAAATTTAAATGTGAAATCCGGCGTGTGTTGTGAATTTTCTTGAATTACTGTTTTCGTTATGCATAAGTTCAGTGTGATGTGTTCATTTTTGTAAAGATGCTGATTTCTTTTTTGAAATTCTGAAAGATATTTAAAGCATGATGCATCTTTTTTATATGTTATATTGTTTTTCTTTTTGATAATATGAAAGTTAGTTGAGCGTGAAAGCGTGGTGTATTTTTTTTAAATCTGAGTTTTTTTTTTTCGAAATGGCTATATTCTTGTAGCCCTAATGGCCTTTCAAGAGTCACCGGACATGTATAGTTCAGGGCGATCGCAGAAGGCGCTCAGCCAGGAGATAAACGTGTGTGCAGCAACGAGCCTAAGGGCTCCCCCGCCGGTAGACCGGCGGAAGGAACGGACCTCGACTTAGGGACTTAGGGTAGTGACTAATGTTAGCACTAGGCACGTACCGATACCTGGTAAAAGTGTTGGCTGAAGGCCGGTGTGTGTTCACGGTGTAGCGAGGGTGACGTCCTCGTCTCCGCCGGTGGGGACGGTATATATGTGAAGTCTGTCACTGTAGTGTAAGAACTGCATTGGCAGCAGTAATTGGGTCGTCGGGGTCGTCCAAGACGTGCCGAGGACGATGACGACGACGGCAACGGGGAAAGAAATGTCTGAAAGTAATGTGACTTCTTTGTGAAAAGTAAATCTTCTTTGCCTTTTGTTTGATGATATGTTTTGTGTGAATGCAATGTAAACCTTATTTTTAAGATATTTTGTATGAAGTATTCTCGCAAATTATTCTATTTTATGTTCCACACTGTGCTTCCTGGTACTCCCGAGCGCTTCACACCCTTCGGCCAGAAGGGCCAACGATTTAAAAAAAAATTGCTGGTGGTAGTTGGATGAGAAGATCGTATGTGGTGGCGAGCTTTGGGGGAGGCCTATATCTGGCAGTGAAGAGACATAGGCTGAGTGTATCGTATTCTATGTTTGTTGTTCAGGAGCACTGGGACGAGGTGGTGCTGTCGGACAGCATCAGCAAGTTTCCGGCGTACGAGCGCGTGGCGCTGCGGCAGCCGGGGTTCGTGCGGCCCGTCATCGTGCTCGGCGCCGTCGCGGACATCGCTCGCGAACGTATGCTCACCGACAGCCCTGACAAGTTCGCCTCGCCAAGTACGAAAATACTTCACTACTTCATGTCATTATAGCAGAAGCACTGGGATGAAGTGGTGCGGCAGCCGGAGTTCGTGTTCGACGCCGTCACTACCTTAGGGCTTGTGGTAGCTGCTTTGTTATTCCTTAGTGGCCTTGTACGGACACCCACGGGATAAGATGGGATGGTGCAATTCTATATTCTATATTCTGTATTCTATATTCTGTTCTATATCTCTGACACTTTAATATGCATAGTATATAAATAGATATAACTCTTTATTACCCCAAACCCCAAACTCACACCAAAACAAACCAAGACAGTAACAGACAATGAAACATGAAATGCACTAAAAGCGGTCTTACGCTATTGGCGATCTCTGCCCGACAACCTTTGAAAACTAATCAATCTGGAAAGTAATTGATCGACCTTAACCTTGGATTTTTCTGTTCCTTATCTATTTTCTCTGTTACTTCTGTTTATTTTCCTTCGTGTCAAAATTTTAAATGTCTTTTCTGCCCACTCTCACAAGGAATGCGGTACCTGATCAAGTATGGTCCTTTACGTTTACGCATAAGTCGTGATCAAAGGAATTTAAAATTTTAGTGTCATTTCGTAGGTTTACTCGAAAGCCATATCTAGCACAAAAAATAAGTTAAAGATCTCGTTTTTGTAATAATTAAAAAATAAAACACGCATATTTTTTGTTTAAAATTCATTGTTCATGTATTTTAGGTCTGTTATGTCAATCTTTTAGAATAAATTGTTTGATCAGTGGATGGCTTGTAACTTTACCTCTCCAATGAAACCATTTTCATGTTCTATGACGCCAATGTTCATGGATACTGTCTTTTTATTTGTGCTGTATATCTTATCCGGCCAATTAAAACTAAAAGATGGCTGCCATTCAAACCAGGGCGGGGTAATGGAAATTCGGTACTTGACAGTATTTTTAGATAAAAATAAGGTTTTATCAAAATGATAGATTAGATGTTAAAAAGTCATATTTCAAGGTCTATTGACTTTTTATAGTCATATTTTTTTAGAAATTCAATAATAAAAATAAAGTTTTTGAACTTTTTGTCACGTGACTACGAACGCCAATCACGATGCGTGACGTCATAGTTCTTGTTTACATGTCGCCGCTAATAAAGTACCAAGTGTTTTTTCGTAGTTATTTTGTTGGTGTTTAAGGAATTTTGTGGTGTTTTGTGGTTGCAAAAGAGTGTTATAATGGACAACAATTATGGAAAAGGATTACATAAAAGCAGACAGTGCAAATCTGCCCAAAATCGACGTTCTTATGGTGGGAAGTTTTTTTGCGACGAACTCCGACTTTTGTTCTGCAGAATTTAGAAATGTAAAAACATCAGTGTAAGTACTAATCATAAAACTACTAAGCGTACTGCTTATTAAATACTTGACTGTGTTCGCTTTTTTATACTCGGACCATGTCAGAGCCTGATTAATGGCTTTTGCAGGTTTCTGGATTTCTATTTCTAGGCAATCTATTATGCATCCGACATTGTGATATTTATGCCTAAATGCAGTAGGCAAATTCATTTTTATACTTCTGTTATTTAATTTTACAATAAATGCACGCAAAGCGTTCGCAATAATCGGTACATTATTATAGAAAATCTTACTTGCGTATGACATTGTCATACTAAATTCATCTCCTAGTTCTTCAAACTTGGTATTTAATCTAATTTTTTTTAGACAATAAAATATGTTCTTCTGATATTTTTGTCTCTGTTTGTATTATATCAATTAAAAAATAACAATCTTGTGGAACTCCAATATAAAAGCGAGGTTTCCTTTTAATCTTTTGTAGAGTATTTTGGAGTATCAACTTTTTTTGTTCTTCTTCATGTATGACCTGTTCTTCTGATGCAATAGATTGCATAGATGTCGAAAATTCGTCTCGTGACAGTGAAGCTGTAAAAACAGAAGCTTCACTTTCTGACGTTTCTTCAGCATCCAGTTTTTTTAATGCCTTTTTAACACCTGATGTTGCAATATCTATTTTCTTGAAAGGCGAAGTAGAGACGTTTGTAAATGTTGATTTTAACGGTGAAGTTGCAATATTCATCGTACTGATATAAGATTGCGTTTGTTTACTTCTGTATTGTTTGTATATAGACACTTGAATCGATTTATCAACTTGCGTAGACTGCATTGCGCTAAATTGTGTACACTGGTCTTCTTCCATTTGGTTTGCGGTACCTTGTATTTCAGATGGACTTACTTGGCCTTCTACTTGTTGTGAATCTGTAAATTCACCATATTATTGATATTTGTATAGGTAATATACCGTGTCACCGTGTTAATTTTTATACAATATGAACATTTTTTATGAAATATTTATTATCGCAAGCATACCTGTCGCAATATCAGTTATCTCTTTTTTTTTAGCATCATTTAACGCCTCTTCAACTAATGCTATTCTTTGCCTTTTAATGATAACAGCCCTCGTAGTGATTGCAGCTGTCCGCTTTCTTCTATCTGGCTGGCATTCGAACCTTGAGGGTACACATCCCTCTTTCATTTTGATTTGTTTAACTGAGCCCATCAAACGGTACCTGGTGTAATTTTCCATGTCGTTGGGTAGCTAAAAATATTAGAACGCACTTTACGAAATAACTTTGAATGATTGTTTCTTGACAAATATTATAACCTCAACAATATTATAACCTCAATGTCTATGGTAAATATTATAATCTCAACGAAATAACATTTCCATATAACAAATTTTTTTGTATATATAATATGCAAACTACTTAGATAAACAAATAATACTTACATCAAAGTGATCTTCACAAAAGTAAAGAATGGATTTCAACGATATGTCAGATAGATTTCTTCTTGCAAGTAGCAACCACTTTCTTCGAATTTTCGGTTGTTTTGGCGCATGAATGAATAATTTAGTGGGTGTACTTATTGTAGTATTTGTACACAGAGGGACTGCACAGCACTTATAATATGTAGGATTCATGATGTTTAAAAATTAGAAAGAAAACCCGTAAAGCGATTCAACTTACATATACAAAATCGTTTGTTTATAGAACTATGACGTCACCAACATGGCGTCACGACAGAGTGCCGTTTTCGCGGGAAAATCGAAATTTGACTATAAAACTTCGATTTTATGTTAAACCTTGACTTCAATTTAATATACGCTTCAAGTTATAAATGTATACACACATAATCTTTCATTTTAAATCAATTCAAAAAAAGTGTCAAGTACCGAATTGTGTGTTCCCATTACTGTTTTGGTCGATAAAACCAACACTCCCTTAAAATATCGGTTATCCAGCCCTTGGCATACTGTATATATGCCATATAATTGAATAATTGATTGAATAACAATAATTGAAACTGATGTTTTGAACAATATATTTGTTTCTTCGAAATCTACTTAAAGGACAAACCCGACTATTGAATCCACAAAAGTGCGATCCCTTCATATTTTATATCACGTGATTGAAATAATTTTCAATTTTCTGTGATATTTAGGAAGCTAAAATCTTAATTTATATTAGCCTAGCTGTGCCAGCGACTTCGTTCGCGTGAATTTCAGTTAACGGGAACACTAACTAAATGTTAACCCAGCTAATAAGCTATAGCTATGCCAAGTTTCATTAAATTCTGTCCAGTGGTTTTGTGTGATACGCGTTCAGACGGACAAACAGACAGACAGAAATTGTTGTTGTTTCGGGTTCTGTCTCATTCATAGAGTACACTGCAATGATTTTTTTCAAAAAATGTGTAATATACAGACATGGCTCTGTTTACGATTTTATTATATGTATAGATAATATACTTACAGAAATGGATAGCACTCTAGAAGACAGCAAGACCAAATCCACAAGCATTATCCGACTATCAAGCATCAGAACAATCATGGAGCGCGGCAAGCACGCCCTACTAGACATCACTCCCAACGCTGTAGACCGGCTCAACTACGCGCAGTTCTACCCCATCGTGATATTCCTCAAGGCCGATAACAAGCACATCATCAAGCAACTGAGGGCTGGACTGCCCAAGTAAGATATTCGTTATATTATATTTTTATTTCATTCTCGCAGCAAGACGAAATCCACAAGCATTATTCGACTATCAAGCATCAGTACTGTTATTGAACGCGGCAAGTACGCTTTATTGGACACCAACCTTAGTGCCGTGGACCGACGCGCAATTCTAATGTTCAATTGTGTTCAGTTCTATTCAGTACGATGGGGATCGTGATATTTTCTGTGATTATTTCATCTAGACGACCGTCTCAACTACGCGCAGCTCTACCTAATGTTGTAAAAACGAGCGCTGAACCGTGAACTTAGTGCGCTTCGTGCTGTTGAACCTTAATCGTTTTAGACTTGAGCTTTTAACTACGAGCAATGCTAGTAATAACGCTTACTAGCCTTTAACGCTAGTCTAAAAGTTCATTAGCTCTCGTGCGTCGAGCGCTCGTTTATTCAACACTAGTTCTACCGGTTCGTGGTATTCCTCAAGGCGGTAGGTAACAAGCACATCATCAAGCAATTGAGAGCTGGACTCTTGAAGTAAGATAACTTTTTATTTTTATTTAATTTTGATAAACTGTTCTTGAGTTTGAATAAAGTCATTATTTTAACAAACAATATCTAAATAAATAAAATCCAATTTTATTGAACTATATATAACAATATCAAATTGTCTTTATTTCTCAATTTTGTGAAATATCAAATTATGATTGAGCCCCGACTCTAAAATTAGATTAAAATAGATAGATCTTTAACTATACCAGACATTGAAATTTGTATTTTTATTGATTTTATCTTTATAGTTGTGTATGTGTGGTGTTGATGTAATTTGACTGGATTTGACATATGACAGCCGAAAAAACAGATTTTGCACTTGTCCGTATACTTTAGAAGAATAAAGTTGTTGTTTTACCAGTTCTATCCAAAAGTATATCATACGTACAAGACTTTGGTTTTTTATTTTGCTAGAATTTAATACATCTATTTTGCAAATATTCTACGTACTTTAAACCGAGCTTTAAACCTGGATTATTTTTGTGGCAAATTTCATTACAACTGATAAAGAAGTCTAATTTTGGAACTGACTGTAGCTGTGCGGTTAGCTGGTTACCATTAGGCGAGATATAGTGATTTTTTAGAGAATAAAATAATATCAGGGTTAACGCAAACGTAGGCTTCGTCTAGATCGATGACATCAACCGTTAAAATCGATTTTGTCGAGTTATAGATAATATTAATCTATGTCAATCGACATTTACAACTGAACTGTTTTCAATCGATGTCCATTGCTAATGTAAGTGGATCATCCATTCTTGATCTTTAGTTAACCGACGAGCGATCAATGACATACATAGTTTAAATCGATTTAGTGTGGTACCTGGAACCGAACGATGTCCTCGATCTACGCCGATCAAAGTTTAAAGCTTGGCTGTTCCAGTCTATGTCGATCGATAATATGGAATGGATCATTCATCTATCGACCGTTATTATCGATCGTCCTATAGACTCGTCAATCAACCAATGATAGCAAATTGTAACATGTTTTAGGCAATTGATTTCGACTGATCATTCATCTAGATGCACCACCCTAAAGCAATTGATAATTGCATTTTTTTCATTTTATTCTTCAGGTCTGCACACAAGTCATCAAAGAAGCTTCTAGAACAGTGTCAACACATGGAAAGAGTATGGGGTCACGTGTTCACACACACCATCACATTAAGCGAAGCCAACCAGAACACTTGGTTCACTAAACTGACTGATCTCATCCAGAGGACTCAGCAGCAACAACTCTGGGTATCTGAAACTAAAGTGAGTGTATAAAATTGATTTCTGTCTATTGTCATTATCTTATAACTATTTTATTTCGATGACCAGAGCACTTGTAATAGCATTGACCATCAGAGTTGTAATAATTAAAAATGTTTTGCGTTCATAAAAACGAACTATTATAGCGATAAGTTAACCCCAAGTTCATGGCGCGACGCGTCGAGCGTTGCGTCGCGAAAATATCAAACATTTGCTGCTCACACGTGTGTTCTACGTGAGCTGTGCGTATAGGGTTGCGGCGCGTGACGTGCGGCCGTTTACGACTTATTTTGCTCCTTGCCTTTCTATTTGTATGTATTTTTATTCTTGGTAGTATACTTTAATTAAATGTTTTACTGAGTAATATGCGACAAAGAATGATGGGTACTTTTGTAAACCTGACCTGACCACCCATCCATACAATTGAAATGTACCCATGTCAACTTATTGACTATAACCTATAGTTACCATAAATACATATTTTGTTTCCCAGATACCCACCTATAAATATAGTGCTTGATAAATAAAAAACTTAATGGTAAAAATCAGGCCCTAATAAGATCCGAGCCTATAACGGTTGAATCATGCCCGCTCTCATATACTCGTGGCGTGCTCAGGTGGTTTCAGACCAAATTAGACAGCCTGGATAGAAAAGTTTGCTCAACCATGTCTCACCACAGGATGCACCACCTAGGGCCCTGTACCTCGGCCGACTGTGCTTCCGCCGGTGGTTATATTGTCTCTCCATTATACAGTTTTGAGATATTTGTAGGGCAGATATCTCATTTCCCGGGTACTTTAGGGCCTTGATGCCATACTAAAAATTCAAGCTTATGTTAAAAGCTTTCATTTAGTAGTAGTGTGGTTTTTATTGGATATACCGGCCAAAATGACGCATAATTCTTCTGTTAAAATTAAAATTCGAATAGTCCGGACTGCAATCGCGCGTCCACGACTCCTGTATAGGACAACGCGTCCTTGACGCGCCGCGCCGCGTTGCTCGGCTCAACGCTCGTCGCGCCGCGCTGCTAGCAGGACAAAGCTTTAGATTAAATACTTTAGTCATTCATAACGAATAATTGATACACCTTTTAGACCTTTTTTATGAATATGGAATAGAAGAAGCACAAAGATAATAAGAAGAAGTCTGCAAAGCAAACATTTGAATTGATTAATTATGTTGGCGGTAGTGAATGAATGGCCTGTGATTGGTTGGAATGAGAGTGAAGTCAAGTGAAGTACTAAATCGAGACGAGTGTTGTGATTGGTCGAATGTAACGTTCGTATGTTGGATGTATTGTAATATAAAAGTAGAATATGAATGATAATAATAAGATGTAGTATGTGTGTACGAACGAAGATAATAAATATGTTTAAGTTGTGAAATTATTTAATGAATGAAAAACACAATATAAGAAATTTAAAAATTTACACTATTTTGGCTTTTCTAAAATTTTACATGAATATGTCTTTTATCGTCAACAATACTAGGCTGTATTTTTTTTAGTTTTTTGCGCAGTAATGAATGATATCTTCTAGTATTATATAATTATTTAAAAACAGTCAAATAGAATAAATTTAAACAATAATTTTAAAGAGTAGATCAATTGTATCACGAGCGTTCGGTGCTGCATGTTCAATTCAATAAACTGTTTACAAACGTTACATTTTTACATTTAAGTCAATTTTTTTGTTACACAATTTGGCAACTTGCGTCTGAAGTCCACAAATGGTAATAAGGAATAATATATATAAACTCTTTGCAAAGAGTTTATATATTTTTACCAATCTTATATACACCAACTCGTGGGTTATCTTTTATTTTTTTTATATCAGTTCCAAAAATAATGATGAAACAGTATGTTTACAATTGAGAATGTTCGATGTTCTGTTACAAGTGAATACTCTAGTTTGTATCGTTATCCATCATTATTATTACTATAGTCAGTGTCTTGGCTTGTAGGTGGTGGATCCATATTAAAATGTTTTTCTATGTATTACAACCGTAAATAATGCGTCATGCTTCAAGATGCTTCGTAAAATTGGTTAATTTGGGTAAACCTGTGCTTTACAATATTAAGACTCGAAAAAGTATCGGCATAAAATGTAGATTCCGGCAAATGAAAGCTAACCAAATTTAAAAAATAGGTTATCGCTAAACGCAGTTGCAAAATCTGATACTTGCATACAACGCTAGGCTAATTTTATTATTGATGCAAGTATCTAAATTATTTTTCCAACTATTTTCAGTGATAACCTATTTTTTTTATTTCGACCTTATTGCCGCGCTTTTCCAGTCTCAACTTTCATTTACCTACTAGTATTTTAAGAAATTTTGTTTTTATTACCAAAATTATGCTGATAGTTTTTCAGTAACTTCTTTAAAGCATAAATGTATTAACCAATTCGTTTCTGTTCTGTCTTGGCGGTGTAGCACGTTGAAATGGTGTCGGACATATATTTCCCCATACCTCCATCACCATATTCCGCTTTTTATCCTATCTCCTATCCTATCAACACGTATCAGCAATCACAGAGACCTATAAGTTCACCACAGAACATTTATCCATCTAACGCTAACAAAACTACCAAACACCACAATCAAGTGTATGATGCTAACAGAAATCACGTAGTGCCTTATTACTACGCTGAAACTTTAACACCTAGCATGACTAATAATGTTTACAGTGTACCTAACACGCACCAAAACAGAAACAGGCATACCTTAGCAAATTACCCACATGAAGAACGACAGAATTATTATGCTAGGTCTAAATTAAGTCCCAGATTGCAGGCTAGAATTGAAGAGAGTCCTGAACTCTCACAGTTTTTTAACAAAGGCAATCTTTACCAACCTCAGATAATTAGACCTGTAAGCGTTCTTGAAAGTACTAGATCGCATCAAAGCATCCAAAGACCGTCTTCAGTAGTGCCGGAACAATTCAGGCCGGCTTCGGCCTTTTTCCAAAATGGAAACGATCTACAGAAGTCCAATAAAGTGCCAGAATGGAAGGCACGTCTCCAGAAAGAAACGTTGAAAGCAATGCCCAAAAAGATCGAAACTACAAAAATTTTTGAGAGACCTTTCAAACAGATTTGTCGCATTCCGAATTGCAATTGCAACGTTAAGCCTGTTGTCGATCCAGGTAGATTTAGCGAGGCAAGAACTCTTCCCACTGTCTCTGAAAAATCTTTAAATAGAATCAGAAACTTATCTCTTCCAACTCTTAAGTTAGAAGAATTGGAAAACGTAGATAGTGTAGATAAGCCTAAAGCTGAAAGGGATGTAACGCCCACAGCAACAAAGCCTGTTTCTGAGCAACATTTAGGGTATGTGTAGATGCACCTATTTAGACTTATTACTAACAGAGTACTTGTAGTTACCAGTTAGACATTCAGCACAACTATAGATTTAATTTTGATTTGCTCATTTACGTTTATATGTATATTTGCTTCATGTTTGTAACCTGCTTTATGCTAGTAAGTAATAGTTTCATTTTGTTTCGTTTGTCCATTTATATTTTTTCTTAAGTTAAATACAATAATGCCAAAGACATAATGCCAAAGTGTGTGTTCAGTTTTGTAAATATTACCACAAAATCTCAGTGTTATATACCATGTTTTGGATGACAAGTTAACATTCAAAATATAATCCACCCAAATAGATAAAAACATCTACCAATATGTTTACTTAAAATTAAGGCCTGTATTTGAATGTTAATTTGCAGTGTGTAAAGAACCCTAATCATTCACAGACGCTAAACCCTATTTTAGTTTTTGTAACGTGTTCAGTGCAGTCATTCATTTGTCTTGTCTTGTCACCCCATTCCATACACCTCCCTACCGGACGCCGCTTCAAATCAAAATGGCCGACGACATAAAATGGCGACATGATTGGCGGGATACAGAGGCCTGAGCCGTTGTCCGATGACTTTTTGTTCTCGATGTCATCGAGTACAGAGAACAGGCTATCTTATGCCTCTAGTCCGGAAAGTGACTTGGAGATAAGTCCGCCTCCCGCCCCAAGACTCGTGAAGTCCTCATCAGACCCGTCGATAGCAACAACGCAGGACAATATGGATCGGGACGATGATCTCAACCACATGGCCGACGCTGTCCCTCCACCTTACACGGTTGGTATAACTCATTGTGCTATTACTAACGACTATTTTAACTGTCATTCATGTAACGCCATTTTGTTGTTAGACACTTTTAACTAGAACCCGTTTTAATAAAGTCTTGCAATATGCAATTTCAGAGGTAAATTATTACAACACAATGTATCTTAGGGGATTTACCTAAGGTTAATGTACCGTATAATATTTTTTTTTAAATATCACGTTATTTTCACATACTATAATCTTCGAACTCAATCATTCTTATTCCAATTATTTTTCACATCTTAAGAGCGGAAAAATATTGACGTCCAAATGACATTTTTAATTTCTTGATTCATTCTTCAAGGTCTACATTACTTCATTACTTAATACACGTTTTAACATAAAATATATAGTAACAATCATTATATAAAAATTTCATTAAAGTGTATTTATTCTTTCATTAAATTATATTCATTACTGTCTCCATAACCACAGACAGCATTTTAAATTTCCTTTATGTGTACCTACCATCTGTAAAATAATGATTAGGATCAATAACACGTAGGATCAATCAGTGTCATTGGTAACAATTGAGAAAATGCATAATATTTTTATCAGAAGTAACAATTGTTAAATTTGTGGTAAACATGTCTTAATTTGTGGTAAAATTTGTGTAAGCAGTTATTCAATTACCCCCATTCCCAATTAACCTCGAATTGACTTAACTGACGTCGACTTTTACTGCTAGCGAATTCGTATCACATCACTAGCACACCTCACTTCCCCCACAGCAGGGTGGCTACGGAGACAGCAAATACGGCTTCTCATCGAACGGCAATAATGGCAACCCCGTGAACCACAGCCAGAGTTCGCACAACGTGGGCGCGCCCGCGAACGACGCGCCGCCTTACCAGATCAATCCCATGGCCCATTCACCGCCTCATTCGCCTTTATATGGAACCGGTGAGTATCCTTATATGATAGTTAACATGTGTTATAATTTACTCGACAGACATTTCAATAGGATTATAATTAACTGATTTAGATTATCCGATTAGGAAACATTATCATGTTAGAAAGTCTAATAATGTTGGTAAGGTTTCGTGATAAGGCTGAAAAGGCTTAGACTGATAATGATAAAGTTGGCTGATGCTATCCTAATAACATTGGAGTTACGGTATGAGACTATAGGCAATTTGTACATCATGAAGAGGCTATAAATTTTAATCACTTGGTGTATTACTTAAGAAGTTATTACGTTATCTGAATCTCTTCGTGAAATGTCTGGACCATAAACAAATGCAAATAGACAACGCAAGTTCGTGAAATTGAATGAAAACCAATCGTGTCATGTCACGAGTAAATTTTAGTGTTGTGAAAACCACTCACCGATGAAACGACTCGACTCCTTTGACTCGGTTTTACAATAGATTACAGCGCAATCAGGTTTGTAATTTGTAACAACGAATTGCTAGCGATACGGGTCGGAACGGACTGAACCCAGCGACGGACAACTTGCATTGTCCACAAAACTCTACAGCTGTGATCTACTCTTCATAAAGTACTAAATTATAGTCGTAGCCTCTACGAGATATATACCTTTTAGGCGTCACATGATGTTTTGTTAATCACGGCGGCAGGTTACCAGGCTACTCTGTAACTAAACGAGATAGATGTATTTCTTTAAACTTTAAGTATACACACGATGGCGTCGCCCTATCGCACGACTTGGTGCCCTTGGCGGCTAGTCCCGCAACCGAGCGGCCAGCTGCCTGCGGTTGCAGATAGTATCACCTCTACGTATACATACGCCTATATACTCTATCGTTATATGGATTGATAATTGCTGTGAGTCACTTCATCGCGTGTCTAACGAACAACAGCGCAACTAGACGATGCAGTGCGGTGACCAGTCGTGGCATTGATCGCCGTTGTCAGTAACACAGTGTGTTCAACGCCTTAAGCGACTATCTTTTACGTTTTTTTAGTTGTATTAAGTATGTTATCAATAACTACACGAAACCATACTTAACTCAATTATATCACCCTCTTCCTGCCACGGTCATGTCAACTTTTTCGGTTTTACGGACCGAAACGCGCCGTACTGCGTAGGCATTTTTCGGCGTGTATCTGGCTCCCTACAAACATTCTTTAGTGCCCGTGTTCCTTATCAACTCCCTCTCTGCTCCTTTCTGGGGCATGGACTCTACATGCACATCCTTTCGGTGCTGAGTAGCTCGGTCATTGCAGGCTTCTGTTTTTTTAGTCTATACGTTTGGTGCCTCTAACAGCCTCCTGAAGTTGCTTCTGAGTTAACGAGGTCGCGGTAATAGATCGCCGGTCCCACCGACATTTTCTCATGTTCCTCAGTGTAGAGTGGACAAGTCCACAACACGTGATGCATGTCCCACTCTTTACACGTATATGTAAAACGTTATAAATGTGTTCAGTTCCAGAGCTGCCCCCTCGGAGCACGGTGAATAGGCCCACGGGCGGCGTGCTGCTGCCGGCGCCGCCGCCCGGACGTCCGCCGCACACGCTACGACACAACCCACCTGTGAGTAACATTACAATATTATTTGACATGAAAATTTTAACCACTCATCCCCTTGCCAACTTACTATTATAAGAAACGAATTGTGGGGGGTGCGCGTCGTACTTGCGCGGGCTCGTCGTCTTCCATACTATTTTATTATATGATCTTAGGGATTAATTTAAAGCATGCATCTCGTGAGGCGTGCGGGACACGACCGGCGACAGGCGAGTACAGTGTAGACAGTGACGCTATACCGCAGACCACCGACAACGTAAAACACCGTGCGTGCTCTGCTTGCATTGTGTCAACATTTTTATTACACTGTTTAATATTTCTCCACTTTCTGGGGAGTGTACGACACATAACACAAGTTTATCGCAGGGCAGTTCTAGCAACCGTCTCTTTCGATGCCACGAGAGCGCGAACACAGCCGTGCGAAGTTTGTCTCCGATTTCATATTTCCTATAATAAGGCTCACAACAGTGAACTATGCCAAGTTATTACAAATATTTAAACGGTATAAAAACTAAAATTATTTTCTTTTATATTCAAAATATATATTTATGATTATTTATCATAATTTTGTACATACATACATTTAATAGTTTAAACGAATTACTATTTTTTTTTTTAATTTTCCGTATTTTTGATGTATTTATTAAAAACTCTGTTTGGACGATGTGTTTTTTTCATGTCTTAAATCATATTCAAATGATATTATGAACTTGTACAGACGAACCGTCCCAGCGCACAAGAGAGATTATTCGGTCCACCAAAGGAAGGTAGTGAGGAAGCCAATAGAGAGCAATACAGCGCTCGACCCAACAGCATGATACTACAGTCTCCACACCAGGGCTCACTGGACCGACATCGACACCCGCCGAATTCGGTAAGCACATTACACGTGGAACGAACTGCCTCAAGAGGTCTTTCCATTAAGCTACGGTATGGGGTTTTTCAAGAAAGCTGTGAATAGGATTTTGCAAAGCTGTGAATAGGACATTTACAACCCCCTGGTGTTGTAAGTGTCCATGGGCGGCGGTAACACTTACCATCACGTGGGACCGCTTGCTCGTCCGCCCACTAGTCTGTAAATAAAAAAAAAATATTAAATATTTTTAATAATAAAATATGTACTAAAATAGAATAGACATTCTATTTGTAGTTTAATTACATTCACTTCAGTTAATCGTACCAATCACTGCACCGTGTACAGTAAGTACTCAGAGGATAACGACGTTCCATTTATTGAGTGGTCTCTGAGACGACCGTTTCAATCGAGTGCCGACATGACACTGAACTGAGACGAGTTGCGCGTCACCAATACTCAATATACCTCCCATCGCTCTCATAAGAGTATAGCTTTCGTAAGCGCGCATAGAACCACTTTTTCGTTCAAGTACCCACAGGACTTTTTGGGAACTCGAGAAGTAACGTTGAGTTTTTATTTGATTATTATAAAAAATGTGTTTAGTGCGTTTTGTGGTTTAATAGTGCTAGTTAATTAAACTTCAAAATGTTTTTTGTGCGTAATGTTTCTGATAATCAAATAAAAGTATACGGCTACGTTTTTCTTGTGCTTTCACGTAGTCCTCCTGTCCTCAGTAAACCTACTATCACTTTACTGAGCAATTTCTGATTTACTTCGACGGAACTGGACATTGGCAGGATACATTTGAATTTAAAATCGTTTATTTCCAAGAAAATTTAACACTGACAGAATGTGCTTATTGCACCATTGCTATATATGAAAAGAAAAAAAATCTTTAATGTTTTAATAATAGATGTTGTCATTGTTACAACAGAGTTCGTACGACGGCACGGCGGTGGGCGCGCCGGCGCCGGCGTACGAGTACAGCGGTAATGCGACCAGCGGCCGCCTGCCGCCTAACGCGCCCGACGACCTCAAAGTGGCGCCGCCACCTACCAAGTGAGTCGAACGATATTTTGACACTAGCAGCTAATCACGTAGCACCACTATTTCACCTCACTCGCTGTTCACGTATTGAGTACCTACGCGATTACTTTCCGTACTGATTGTTTGAAAATCACACACTATGCGTGAATAGCGTTTATAAGCTTGTAGTTGCATGTTTTAGCAACACACACATTGGGCAATCGATTCACCCACGCGGCCTCTTAGTGTCGCGCCAGCTATTGATAATTTTGCATGTATTTTAGGTTAGTTTCTTTTTTCAAAAACATACTGTTCTTGAATACAAATAAGAATACCATTTGTATTAAATTTTGTAGTTTGATTTATTATTTTAAAAATTAGATATTAGATCTATTATTACAATCAGAAACAATTATGTCGTTATCTATTATAATTATTTTTCTATGACCATAACAATACTGTCAAAATTCGGCCGCGGTCAGTGTTGAAACTTATAGTGCGACCAAGCTTTTAATGATTGTGATCAAAATAGGAACTAATTGCCGCCATCTTGACACGTCAGTCTGATGACATCGATGTTGTCATGAGGGAATGCAACTATGCACACGACTCAAATCAAATGACTATGTAGGTACATTTGAACCGTGCTTTTTTTAATTTCTTGTAAATACAAATATCGCCATTTTAATACTTAAATATTCTATTCAATCAAAATATACGTATGAAGTTTACAAATGTTGGTTTAGACCTAATCAATGTTTAACTAATGTAACTAACTATAACCCTTGTTACAAGCGTATTAAGATATCGATAAGTGGATCTGTATCTGATTGTATATATTTCAAAGCATCGCACAAAAACTTATTGGACAGAGATATTGAAGATGATTTTATTATTATACAATTCAGAGTTCAAGCTTAATATTTTGCTACAGTAAAATGGATCCGTCCCCTCCTACGAACCCGTCCGCAATGAACTCGCAGAGTCCGCAGCGGAACTCCAACTCGCACGAACACAACTCGCTCGAATACCGGACGCCGGACAACAACTACAGGTAATTATCAAATTACTGATCTTACAGGGTGTTTGCGAATTAATTAATATTATGCCGTCACAGTAACTGGGACTTTTATCGTATTATTTTATATTGTCTAATCCATAAGGGATGTATTTCTCGTGGTTGTCGGGAAGAAACTGCTACAAAGCAATAACAAGCAACCCCTCCCGGTTGTATTCTCTTCCTATAACATTGTTCCTTATTTTTGTTATAGTGTAACAATTACCGGTGATTGTTAGGGGTATCTATACTCGACTCACTTTCGTGTGATTGTGTGTACAAATCCTCGGCCCGTACCACTGAAATTATACTTACAGACAGTTTATAATTACAGATTTTTTAAATGGTCACTAGATCAGCGGGGGGGGGGGGGGGGGCGCACCATCGTGACCTTCCGCGTGTGTTAAACCGGACACGGGCGTTGGTGAATTTCCGATATTATTCCAATGTCGACAAATTTGATTGTTTTGTTAATGACAACCGCGCTTAGCTTGGTCTGCACCAGCCTCAAGTCAACTCATATCTGTTACTCATTCTGTAATATTCCAATAGGTCAGTAGAAGCGTACCGTAGTCCTGGTAACCAAGGGCCGCCCCGCCCTGGGCCGGCGGCAAACGGGCACAGTCCGCACGCGGCCCTACACGCCCGAGGGCCCTCGCTACCCAACGTGCCTACCACAGAACACGCTAAATACAGGTCAGAGGAAAAGTTTTTTTAAAATAGCATATTATGCTTAAATCGTCACAAGTTCATATTTATCACCTATTTTTATTTCAAGTGTATATATTTTTATTCTTAAGGGATTGCCCTACAATAAATTTATTTATTAATATCGTACAATACAAACTACTGCAATCACATATTAACTAATAAAGCCTGAACTCCTGGCTCCTGAACTATGGTACACCTGTATCTCAGGAGCCAGTACCTTCCCAATACAATGTTCTATATTTATCTAGTATAACGACAATCAAGTTAGACGTACAGTAAAGATACTTAAAAATGTGACTCTCTTTAGCAGTTAGTAGAATAAAGAAAACACAATGCTGGCGCAAGTTACAAATGTTGTATGTTAGAATGTGTTGTGTAGATATGAATGGTCAGAATTATATTGCCTGTTGTTTTAGCATACAGTCCACCTGATGGTAAGTGGATACTGTCGTCCATAGACATCCGCGATACATGCCAACATCAGTCCAGAATGACAAACGTTGGCACGCAACGGGATGCGCTGCCCACGTTTGCAGATTATGGAATGGATTGCGAGAAAGGGTTGGGAAAATGGGCTCACTACCGAAACATCTACGTACATTGGGGAAATACGATAAAGTAGGAATGCAGTACATTTCAAGGTAGTATTCTGTAAGAGAGGGGTGACGTGGCCTCGCCCTACAAAAAAAACTCTCCCTCTCCCCCGTGTGCGAGCTTGTTGTGTTTTTATAATATGTGACTATTTCTGAGGGTAGAAAGTAGTCGTGCGATATATTGTTTTCAAGCCGATTATCGTATGTTAAAGCAGCCGGACAAACTCGGCATCGCAAGCGGACTACGGCGGCCGCGCGCCCCCCGCCACAGTGCCGCCCTACAAGCCGGTGCCGCCGCCCAAACCGAAGCACTACCGTCCGCCGGACGCCGCGCACCATCCCAGGAATGGGGTATGATCTCGTTTTATATATATTAATAACCAGCGATGCCGGCGACTTCGTTCGCATGAACTCTACAGTGATACCCGCGGGTACTCTGTAACGGATCGGGATAAAATGTACCTTAAATTTTAACCAATGCAATGCAACCACCCCTTTCAGTATCCACTGCTGGACATGCCTTAAGGGGAATAAATGGCCTTAAAACGCCACACTGGCCAACGGGTTGGCGAGTCCATTCCTTTAAAGGTGGTGTAGTTCCTCAGCGCTTGTGATAGCGGCTTTGTTATCTCTTAGTCGACTTTGACGACATCAACGCGAAGAGAGAGATGCTATTCTATAGCCGGCCGACACTACACGGCACTAACTGATTAATTATGCCAAGTTTCATTAAGTTTTGTCTTCAGACAGACAGTGGTCTTCAGACAGACAGACGAAACGTCTAAAAAGTTTTGTTTTGTATTATTCGTAGAGTTCAAAAATTTTATTTCAAAAAACAATGATTCAAATATATTTTATGTACAGACACAGCTGCGTTAGTATTTTATTATATGTATAGATATAGATATTTTGTTAATTGTGTCTGTGTCTCTATGGGTGCTATAGTTTTAGCGTCGCATCAGTTTGTATGAAACCGCACTGTGCATAATAAATTCACTTCCGTACGGAGGTGCGACTGGGCGTCGGTGGTGCGGAATCCACTTGAAAATCCGTTTCACCGCAAACAACGCTCTGTGAAATCCGATTTAGCATTTTATTGTATTGTTTTTGTGTTGCAGTAACACAGATGAAATACAAAAGAAATGTCCTTTTTTTTATTTTGTCCCATGTATGCTATACAAGTGTGTATGCATGTAAAATCAGCAACACTCTAATGAACCCAAAGTCATTTGATTCTAACACTTGTAACTAGCGTTTAAGGTACTAATGAGTATTGTTTTTTTTTTTTTTAAAATGGCCTTTGAACAAACACTCCACCTAATAATGAGTGGATATTGTTGTCCGGCGACATCCACTGTACATGCCAACATGAGTGCAGAATGACAAACGTTGGTACAACCCCGAATGCCGAATGGAAAAAGGGTTGGGAAAATGTGGAGGGATTGGACGAGATGGAGATGGGCTCTGGTATATCTTACTCACTACCGAAACATGTACATATGTTACATTGGGGAAATAGGATAAAGTGGGAAATGCAGTACATTTGAAGGTAGATGATTATTATGATGAATTCAGATTATTATCTTCGTTTATCTTCCCTCAGTAGGGTAAATGAGGCGCTGGTCACTTGGCAACAGGGTGGGTCGGTGTCATTAAGAAAGTTGCCGAAAAAATATTGACGAGAATAGAAATTGGGTTTTGGTTAGGTTAGGTTAGATGTTTTGGCACTCGATTAACCGGACTTATTGCTGTAGTACGCCATTTGAGTAATAAAAAATCCGGATAATTGAATTTATACGTAAGTAATATTATTTATATATGCCGTGATAAATTAATACAGTTTTATGGCACTAAGAAATTATCTTTAAGTACCATTCATTTGTAAATTTTAACGTTAAATAAAATAAAAAATAAAAATCGCTCACGAACGAAGACGGTGGTACAAACAACGGAAACTTATACTTACCAGTGGGTCCAGCTGTAAATGATGATGTTGATAATAATGTGATGTTAATTAATTTACCTTATTGTTAGTTCTAATCCCCTAAATTTTGAAACTTTAGTGAAATTTAAAAAAAAACTTACCAATTTTTTATTGCCTTATTTAACTTTTTACTTATATTTTACAGCTTATTTATTTTTATTGCAAACACTGTATAAATGGCGGTCACACTGACCAAACGGAGAATCACAAACGGAGTGCAGTAAACAATAATAAAAATACATACACGTATACATGGATTATAAAGGAAAGTTAATCTATTATATAAAAATTGACGTTTGGTTGTTAGTTCATCTTCTATGCGTTCCTAAACCATTCATCCGATTTCGATGAAACTTTGATGAGTTCTTGTGCCCGCGAAGGTTTCTGACAAAAAAATATTTTAACGCTAATATACAAATATAGTCTAATATATAAAAATTAACGTTTGTTTATTTGTACGTCTTCTATGCGTTCCTAATCCGATTTCGATGAAACTTTGGTGAGTTGTTGTGTGCGCGCCCGCGAAGGTTTCTGACAGAAAAACGCATTGCAACACATGCCGGGCACAGCTAGTAATATATAAAAAAAAATCAAACACATTATATTGAAATAACGAAATATTAAATTAGAATATCTTAACAATACCGACAACAAGGTCCTTGTGTTTAGATAATGTTACATTTGATAATGTTATATTTAATGTTATCTAATTATAGTGCATTTTGTTTAAGAAGAAACTAAGATGGTCTCAGCTTACTTATTTAATTAATAATCCTTTTACAATAAATCTCAAGTAATTGATGTGGTATTAGCGGAGCTTGCCACGTTCGCGTGAACTTGTGATTCCCGACCATAAAAAGTACCATAAATGTACACAAGCTAAAACTATACCATACCAAGTTTCATTAAAATCCTTCTATGGATTTTGCGTGATTTCTAGTTCAGACAGACAGACAAAAATACCAAAAAATATTGTTTTTGGCTCCATATCATCCGTACTTTATATTGCAATCACTTTTCTCGAAAAAAAAATGTCATGTACAGACACGGTCCTATTACGAATTTACTAATGTTATATAGATAATAAACGCTCACATATTACTCTTATTACACAGAGCATGGAGCCGGTCCCCCCCGCGTCGCATGCGTCCCCCCGCGCGCCGGTGGCTGGCGGTGCGCCGGTGGCGGGCGCGGGGGCCGCGGGGTACGTCCCCGCGGCCCATTACCAGCACCAGCACTCGATGTCGCAGCCCGCGCACCACCGCGCACACAACCACAACAATTACCACCAGGTAATATATAAACATGCAAACAACATGCACGAGTATGAATTACAAGCTAATTTTGTAAGAGGAACCACAGCCAACAGAGTGAAACAGGGTGCACTACTTGCGCGGCGGTGCCCCTCCATTCCTTCGTAGCACAGTCGCACCACGAGGAGCGGTCGTTGTTGCTGACGTCACTAAGCGTAGCAGTGCTGCGCGCATCCAAATCACAGCACACGTAGCGGTCGTTGTTGAGACGACACAATATGGAGCAGTGCTACACGCATCCAAAGCATTGTGTAGCAATCGTAGCGGTCGTTGCTGACGTCACTAAGCGTAGCAGTGCTGCGCGCATCCAAATCACAGCACACGTAGCGGTCGTTGTTGAGACGACACAAGCGTTGCAGTGCTGCGCGCATCCAAACGTTTAACTATCAATTAACGCAATAAAATAACTTACGATTTTTTCAAGGAAAATTGACGAGTTTGATTCCCTATTGGGAATGAGTTAATTCAGTTTTTCATAACTATAAAATTGACGCCATGGTTCCTTAGAACAAATTTCTATATTATTAATAGTTTCAGATTTTTCCATACCGTCTCAAAAAAAAACTCTTTATATACCACAATACAAGTACATATCTATTGGTTAGGTAGGTTTCGTAGAACTTTAGGTTAGGCACGTAAGGACTACTCTTCCACTTAACTACACACTAACTGCGCGATCAACTTGCAGTTAGTGCTCTATTCTTGTACGGAGGATGGCTACATAGAAACCAATAGGTCTTCCTTCGTACAACTACCACTAGGTAACTGTCACGTGACTGATAAATATAAAAGCTCCGAGAAAACCTTCATCAGAATTACTCATGATAAGAGGACGGATATGTGGGCACAGAGTAAGTAATAAATAAAATGGCTCTAACAACCCTTAATCAATTAAGCACTAATTGAACATTGGACACTTAAATAGCCACTTGAACAGTCTCTAATTATTGTCTCTAAGTACATCACTAATTTAGAATCAAAGATGCCAGTGATGACGTCAATCGTTACGTAATGCGCGCGGCCATCACACTTTAAAAGTGACATGTCCAGATGGCGGTCGTACAGCCACTGACAGTTCCCATAGAGTGTGTTTTACTTACGTAATGGCGCACTAAATGCGTCGTTATATATGTATATTAAAAAAAATGTCAAACCCATGTCCCACAGAGTATGTACTTTACACTGCAATGACTTTTTGTTTTAAATATTTCATGTACAGACACAGCTTTGTAACCATTTTATTATATGTATAGATTACAGTATTAAAATTATTTTTATTGTATAATTGTATTTTCTTATGAATTTGTTGAGCTCTTCTAGTCAAATTTAATTTGCCATGCTCTAGACTTTAATACTTGAATCAGCCTATAATGCTCCACTGCAGGGCACATACCTCCCCTAGTAATTCATTAGGGGGTTTCGGGCCATACTACACCCCACAGTAATTGGTGGATACACATACTCCAGATTTTTTCATTTTCTCGAACTTGCGGGTTTCCTCACGATGTTGCCTCGCACCGCCGAGCTAGTGATAATTCTTAAAAATCCGTATTTAAGTAGAAACTCATTGGTACTAACTCACGACCACACGAATGTGAGTCGAGTATAGATACCCCTAGGCTATCACCGCCTATCTAGGCTATTCATTTGCCAGACTAACTTCAATACTACAGATATTAAAACGATTTGTGTTATATTCAGCAAAATATGTACGGCGGTCAGATGCCGCCGCAGTCTCCGCCGTACTCGGGGCCGCCGTCGCACCACCGCGCCATCAACCTGCCCCACAACCCACATCTCATTGGTGAGTTAATATTCAGTTATGCAATGCAACCAGCCCTTTCAGTATCCACTGCTGGACATGGGCCTCCTCATGCACATTGTCGTGTGCATTGTTTTAAAGGTGTTGCAGTTCCTCACGGCCTGTTACAGCTGTTTTATCCCTTAGTGCCATTTACTACACCCACGGAATGATATAGGGTGGTGCTATTGTTTAGCCGGCCGACACCACACAGCACAGTTAACTAATAATTAGTAGTTAGTTATATTTAGTTAACTAATTAGTAATTATATATCTAGTTAACTAATTATTAATTATATATTTAGTTAACTAATTATATATATAGTTAACTAATTAGTAATTATATATATAGTTAACTAATAACTAATTTATATTTAGTTAACAATAACTAATTATATATATAGTTAACTAATTAGTAATTATAATATTTGCAAATACGTACTAATCTTGCAGTAAAATGTGTTTACTGCAATTAATTTTTACTAATACTAATTTTTATACTAAAAAACTAATACTATAATACTAATTTTAATTTTAAGGTACTATTAAAAAAAATATATTTCAGATTTAGCAGGAAGCAGGGAGCAACGTGGGTCAGCGTTTGAGCTATATAGAAAGCCACAGCACATGCACAATTTGAGGTAAGATCACGCATTTCATCACTGCACTCGTATTGTTTCTTATGTCCCTCATATAAACACTTCAAATGTAGCAGACTCGAAAAGTCTCTCAATGTTTACTTTTAATACGTTAAACAATATCTTGATAAATATCGCAAAGTGCATGTTAAAATTTTTGACAGAAATCCGTATTCCCTTTCGCAGTATTGTATCTCTTATCTCTTGCCCCTTACAACTTGCCCTAACATGCAAACACCAATCGCTTCACAAACGACTAACATGTCTTGTCGGGCCACAGTATTAGTCTATGGTTTTGTATGTGGTTATAAACAATATGCATATATTTGTAACATATATCTCTATATAAAACACCGGGGCGTAAGCTGTAAATTGTAAGAAATAACATTTTGTAATCTATTAGAAAGTATTTAGAGTTGTTTGTAAACAACTATTGGCAGTGCGTGTCTGCATTTTAGTGCAACTTGATGATTTTATAGAGCATATTGAAATGACATTTAAGTATTTAATACTGTAATTTTGATTAATATTAATTTTGATTCACACTTGTTAAACTTAGAATAGTGCACTGCTGTACACCCAAATGCACTAATTTAGATTTCGCTACCATAAAATAATCCGCTCTGAATCCAAAGGTTATAAGAATATTTACATTACTTAACGTTTACTTCAATATGCTTTTAATAGAATCACAAAATTCATCTCTTGAAAGATAGCTATTCTCATTTGGACATTTCAGACTCTTCAATGTTGTCTTTTATTTATTTCAAATACTGCTTCTGATACAGTCATGTTACCGTTTCATTGTCACATATTAATATTGAATCATCTGAAGTGTTCACACAATCATCACTGAGTAACTAAGTGGGTGTTTGGTGTGGGTTTCCGCAGCTCGTCCGACGCCCTGAACTCGAGCGTGGAGCACGACGAGACGTTCTCCCCAAAAACTAAAAAGAAATTGTCCAAAAAGCCCTCGTTCATTAAAAACGCCGTCCTCGATTTGTTCCGTTCGAAAACGAAAAATTCGCAAAAGGTATCTCGGAACAAGTCGCTGTGCGAAAGCGACTTGCAACCGAAACACCAAATGCCGATGCTCCGACGCGAGAAATCGGACCTCGGCGATATGAGCGTGCACATGAAAAACACGCAGATAAGGAACCAAATGCTGCAGCGCAGCAATTCCTCATGCGAGAAACCTGTATTAAAACCTATTCTCAAACGACAGAGCTCGTTTTGCGACGACCGGAATGGGTCCATATGCACTATCAGAGATTACGACGCTAAGCCTGTGTTAAAAAGCCTCAGAAGGCAAAACTCCATGTGTGAAATAGAAACAGAACCCAAAGTTACTCCGCTGCTCCGTAGACAGAACTCCCTCATAGATTACAATAGAAGAGGCTACGGGCAGCCACCAAGCTTTAACATGATTACCAAAATAGATCCCATTTACCAAAGACAGCAACAAGTAATACACGAACCATTCCACCCCACACAACCACTACCTCCAGAGCCAGTGTACCAAAGCAGAGAGCACGTAATATACGATCCCATACCTAAACCGAGAAGGACTTACACTTCTTTATACGACACGTCCAGTGAAAACCCTTATGGCGAAAGTTCTTATGCTAGTAGATCCGAAATTTCCAATCAAAGTTTCGAAAACCCGTACGGGAATCCCCAGGCTGTGGCTATGCCTCTTTTAGATCCACCTTACGTTTCAAAAGCCGAATTGAGTAGAGAAAGCCCCTATGCGACCAGAAATGAATTGATCACGGAAAGTCCATACGCAACTAAAAACGAAATTGTAAAACAAACTGAGTCACTGTATAACGAACCTCCTTATTCTAGCAAAGAGCAAATGCTAAAACAGAGAATAGTATCTGAAAGTCCATATGGAACTAAAGAAGAGATGTTGCGGCAAAGATTTTCGGAGTCTCCTTATAATACGAAAGAGGAAATGCTAAAAATGAGAATGGACGGCTCGTTTTCCGCAAGAGAACCTATATATGGGCGTAGAACATATGAACCTCCCCCAAGTACATCGTGGTCAGAAAATCCCTATGGCGTAAGATCGGAGAGGAGGTTACATACACCAGTTAATTTTCCTGGGAGAACCTCGCCTGTGAGCAAATGTATGAGTGAGCCTCCTTACGCCACCAGGACTGAAATGATGGCGAGACTAGGTCAAACTGAATCACCTTATGGAACTCGATCTGAAATTAAATCTAGTTATTCAGATCCTCAATACAGCACTAGAAGTGATATGTTTGAGTGCAGACAAGATATAAGACCTGCTTCTGCAGAATGCACGTACGTATCCAAACAAGAAATACTGGCTCAGAAAGCGGCCTTGCAAGCAAGTAAAGAGTCAACTTACGGCATTAGATTAGAAGAAAAGTTGGAAATAATAAAGCAAAGAAATCAGGCAAAAAAAGAAATGATTTACCAAACAAGAAAGGAAGCAAATGAAAGTGATGCAATGAAAGTTAGAGAACCATTATACGTTTCTAAAAGGGAATTGAAAGACAGTGTTATTTACGAATCTCATCAGGAAAATAAAGATGTATTACAAGCAACCGTTCAAGACGGTAGTGCAAGAAATAGTCCATATGAGTTAAGCGATGCTAATCACTTATCGCGTCGTGAGCCAATATACCAAACAAAAGCAGAGGCAAATAAAGCGGAAACTGAAACATTCCAAGAAATCGATTTCTCAACGCTCAGACTTAGCGAGTCGAAAACAGACGCAGAAAAAGAGAAATCTATAAAACTCGAAAGTAGTATCTTAAAAGGGGAGCCTATGTACTCTCCTAGGTTGCACGGTAAAGCCGATCATATATCGAATGCACTCAAAGCCACATCTTCGCCTGTACCTTACGAATCGACTACATCGATGGAGACACATTACGCCTCAGAATGTAGCATGAACTTTGACAACAAACCGCACAGCACTCCGTATACATCACAAGATTTAGAAGATAAATCTTCTAAGCCAAGTCGAACTGTAACTTTTTGTGAACAGATAATTGAAAAAAGTCCGGAGACAAGCCAAGATATTTCTGGAAACATGTCGGCTAGCCAAAACGAGACTACAATAATTAACGATCAGAACACAGTGATACAAACTACACTATCTGATGAAAATAAACCTGCTAAAAAACCAGAGGAAGTTGTTACCGAAGGTCCGCATACAACTTGGGGCATATTTGATAGTGATGGTGGTGTACTAGAGGATAGGCAATGGGGTGTATCCCTTATAATACCACCAAAGGCAATTGCTCCCGGTATCAAACAAAAGATATACTTCACGGTGTCAGATCCGAGACTGAGTCAGCGTGTGGGGGGACCTCCGATCGATATGGACAACGGTAAAGCTTTTTGTAACGACGCACGTGCATTTGTAGAGACTTAGACTGCACTCACTAATTGGGCATTAACGAATGAATACAGTAGTATGATAATGTTGCAATTTGATTGTTTTGAGATAATTCGTTTTGATGTAGAACGTGTTTGATTTATACAATAAACATATTCGTTGCATGAATTTTAATGTTGCATGCGAATTATATACGAGTAGGTACTTTATTATAGACACAACTTTTTTAAAAGAAAATTACATTCATGTCTATTGTAAAGAGATAATGTTTAATATTTTTTCTTTTACTTCTTCTGGCAGCTGTTTATTCTTAGCACATGTTCTATATCGTTCAACAATCATGCCATTATTATTAAAGCACGGCACAATGTAGAGTCATATTTAGACGAATGTAATAAAGGATGTACTTATTTTTATCATATTTATTTATATTTGCGCAGTTACTACCACACAAAATACTCGTACTTAGGAATTGAAGAGAGATTAATCGTCGACGACTATGCTACGTACCTCCGACCATACAATCGTATGTTTTACAAATGTTTTTATGCACTGTATATAAAGTGCATAATGTACTTGATATTTCACGTAGATACTTTTACAATTCTGTAATCTCACTTAGTATTTTCTTATTATTACGAATTCTTAAAAACTTTCCGTAATTTATTTGCTGCAAATAGACTTCACAATCTATGCATTTATTGTATATGTATATGTATTAATATCAATCTTAAAATCTTGAAGGCACTCAAATTTTTCGTCATTCTTTACTATCACGTCTGTTAGGTGTTAGGTCGATCTTCTCCTCGGGGTTCTTTCAAATATTCTGTTGAGGTTTCATCTATGCGTCATTCAGGTTGCTTGGTTTGCTCTACTCTAATATGCATTATTACGTCTTGCTTTGCTTTAACTGCATTAACGTGTTGCGATTTGTGTTTGTGTGTTTTATGTAATGTCATATATTCTCATGAAACTCTCGATTACTCTTAACTTCATTACTTATCGAAACTCATGAAAATTAATCCACGATTTTCCACTGGGAATAAAAATCCACACTGCAAATATCTAATAAATACATTTTGTAGTAAGAGCTTTGGTTGGATTCATTAGTTACTGAAATATTGGCACTTCATTTGTAATAACAGTCTCACCGCCTACTTAAATTACAAATCCATATTCATTATTGTCGATAAAGACTAATAATGGCCGAGTTATCATCATTCCTAGCCATTTTAATTTTTGGCATTATTAGGAATATTATATGCACAATTTCGATACTAAAGCTCTTTCTACAATCTTTAACCTTGCAAATATAGTAACAGTAACTGTAACGGCAGGTGAAGCGATGCTCTCTCCACTAGTGATGTGCGGTCCGCAAGGCCTGGTGTTCCTCCGACCTGTAACCCTCCGCCTGCCGCACTGCGCCAATGCGGTCCCATCACTAGGACTCACGATCAAGGCCACTGACACTGAAGCACATCTCAGCACTGATTGGGACCAAATACACCTACCTGCGACTACAACCCTTAACACAGTCGCTGTTAAAGTTGATCACTTTTAATAATGACATATTAATTGACGTTGAAGTAGGGCCAAATTCCTAAATGGCAAATAAAAATTTCCAACATTCTTCGACTAAACGCTAAAGTTTGGTAAATGAAATCTGACATTGGTGTTGAATCGAAATCCTGAAACATTTCTTGAATTTATATATAGTATACCACCAAAATCTTGATACTTGTCATTTCTTTTGTATCCAATTATTATTACACAGGTTCACATATGCACGTATCGCATAATGAACGTTAATTTTGCTGAAATTAAGGTATAAAATTGGAAATAATTTAACAAAGATTAAATTATAGAAGTTATTAGTATTAGAAAATTTAAATTAAACGTTTTAAAACAATGAAACTAACTTTTAACACGTACTAAAGAGTTTCAAATGACAATGCATTAACATCTGTTCTTTCACGATTCATTTCTGTTTTAGTTTTATACTATAATATAATATAATAGTATATCTATATAATATAAAGTATCAAACTAGAACAAAAGTACAAAGTATCAAAACCGTTTGTTCTCATTAAAATTGGAGTTAATAGCCAAATATTTCTCAATTTTGTCGCACTTTTCTAGTGACATATTTCATTTGCCAGACTACTATTATTAAAATATTACTGATATTAAAATTGATCAATTTTTAGACAAAAATGTGCGTTTCCGTTGATTAAAAGGTCTGTACCATTAAAAGTTTATGATTTATGAAAAACTTGTTGAACGAATTGCGTAAATACATGTATAGTAATTGTGATTTGATTTGAAATAATATTCGTCCTAAGCCTAAATGTAAATTGTTGCTATGAAATTTGACACTAACATGATCACAATCGAATGGTAACAAATTAAAATCCTTCGTAAAGCTGATACAATACTATTTGACCTAACAACTAACAAGTATGGTATAATAAAACGAAAAGAAATTGTAATAAAAATGTAGTGAATCTCTCATGAAGTGACTTCTACTATTTTACATTAGAAAACATCGCAATTCGAACTAGGCTTTTCGGTAATTACAAAAATTTTCACTTATATGTAATACGGTCAGTTTTTCTAAAGTCATTACAACAAATATATAGGGTGTAACCAATTAATTACCATTGTCGAACTATGAATTTTGCTCGTGATTCTGTGTTAATTGAGATAAAGTTACGTATTTTTTAATATGAATTTTTGTTGTTTTACACATTTAGCAAAAATATCTAGGACAATGTAATTTATTTAGATAGATGGAAAAAAATATATCGATCTAATCAAGACTGTCTCGTGTGCGTTGGTGGGGCGTAACGTCAGACGGACGTGAAGTGTCATTATCACTAGAGCCACCGTCGAGTGCGGACGTGCGTTACCGAGACGCGCGGAGACGCGGACGTGCGTTGCACATACAATGTTATGTGCAAGTAAAAAATGTTATGCAAGAAAAAATTCGTAATCACGAACCAAGAACGGTTTCAGGCTTCTAAAATTTATCGGTTACACTCTATTCATTAATATTTAATGTAATATTGTAACAAGCCAAATAGCTACTCTGTGTCTAAAACAATTTTGAATAGCAATACATTTTGCTTGGCTGGATTTTAATCGATAATCTTATTTCCCACCTAATGTAAACGAAAGCAGCCATATTTTAACAACGCTGATGCTCAAAATATTTAAATATTCGATACTAGCCTTTATTAACGGCTTCTGTTAACTTCTGATTAAAAAAATATCACTTTTAAGTCATGATAATTATTAGGAGCTTTTTCGAAATGGTGATACTTAATGCATGAAAGATATATTTTTGAATCAAGAAAGAAATTTCTCGAAATGTATTGTTTATGATTGTATGGATATTTTTCTTGTAAGTAACGCCTTACCATAAACTTAGGATCACTGTAGTGTTACTATACGCAATAATGTTATTAAATATGCGATTATAATTTTAACAATAATTAATGTGTGTATTGATTAATCCAAAATTGATATTTTCGTATTTCGGCTTCCGCAGCATCAAAAATTGTTGCTGTATTTTACTAGTATTAAAATATTTCTCGATTATTTTACTCTTGCAACCCTCTTAGCAATGGAGTCATTTGTATGTAACGTTTACTTGTAATCCTAATATGACATTGTATATTTCTTGTTATTACCTAGTAATGTGACGAGTTGATCTAAACTCCAATATTAAATTTTATATCTAAAAATATATTTATTGTGTTTTAATCATTACCCATTTACTCCATGTTTCCCGCCAATAAATATTTCATCGATTTTTTTTTATAGCGTACGCCACGACCAGAAAGAATTTCTGTTATTGACGTGAGGTCAGCTACGACTGGTAAAAAGCTTTGTATGAATCGTCAATTCGTCACCGATTACTTTACTAGACATATTAAGGTTTAATAATATAAGGGCTGTAGTAAAGTGGTCGGTGATCGAGGCAGACGAGCATACAGCACCTGGTGATAAGTGGATACTGTCGTCATTGGACATCCGCGATACACGCCAACATCAGTCTAGAATGACAAACGTTGCTACGAATGGGTTGGGAAAATGGAGTGGGTTAGAATGAGATGGGAATGGACTCTGGCATATGTCACTCACTACTTAAAACGCGTACTTACATTTGGGGGAATAGGAAATGCAGTACATTTTACGGTAGTCTTAACTAAATACACATTTGGATTTGCTAAATGGTATCGCCTATATTTGATAATCCTAGCCACACTTCTAAGTCATGGATTAGTAACATTATAGATGCACCACGTTATAAATACCAGCAACCCTGCCAGTTTCTGTTTTTCCTGATCACACATTTTATCTTCCTAATTAGGCATGTATAATTATGTTTTCATCGCGTAGGTAGGTACCTATATCACAACGGTTGAAAACGAAAGTCTAATCAGTGCGTCCTGCTAGTAGTGACTAGGCTTGCAAAATTTTTAAGCCGAATATTGGATTTTCAAGACAATATAGTAGATTAGGAAAAAATATATACAGTATGTTTCTAAATTATATTTTGTTTCTTATGTTAATAAATATGTTTTTCTATTTTATTATGAAATGAATATTTTTTGTTAGAAGAAAGAATCTACATCTAGCATAGGATGATTGACTGTACACTCTATTTTGTGCTCAGCTGACTGTATGACTGTACACAAACGATTCTGTACGATATGAATGAATGCCACTATTTGTTACATTTTGCAATTATGAATGTAACTATTCTGTCACGTCAGAACACAATCAGAAATGGATATGAAATTACTTGTGTTTATAACACTTGTTAAATTGTGTTATAATCCCGTTATATGTATGACAGAGTATTAGACGTAGAGTCTATGTTAATAATTTCATAAAATAAGAAATCGTAACCGTAACCAGCCCCTTTACCGTCCGCTGCTGGACATGGGGCCTCCTCATGCACATTGTCTTGTGCATGAGGGATGTATGGCCTTAAAACTCCACGCTGGCCAGACAGGTTGGCGAGTCCACTCTTCTAGAGTCTTTGTGCAGTCCACTCTTTGTGCAGTTCCACAGGGCTTGTAACGGCTTTGTTATTCCTTAAATCGCCTTTTACGATATCCGTGGGAAGGGGTTGGGTGGTGCTATATCAAGATGACACCACACGGCCACTAATATTCCTTACATCCCTAAAAATATCTACTCGTACTCTGTTATAAGAAGTATCAGTTACTGCTATTGTTAAATTAGCGTCTCATTTGCTTCAAAGATTAACTTTCTTAATAGATAAGATGGACAACCATACAACAAAAAGCTTTTATTGACTCTAAATTGCACCTACATACATCAACATAATCATTTTAGATATTATCAATCGCAGTCAGCAACTAATGCGCCTGCGCATCTAGATGACACGCTATTTTACACATGGACATTCACCGACGTAATTCTATCGACGTTAACTATAATGGTAAAACTTGAATAATTTCGCCAAAATGTAATAAACCCAACCTAATAAAAAAGAATAATTTGATAAAGAAGAAGTAATTCTTATTTGTTACCTAAAAATGTTTGAAAAATTACAACAAATCCCATGAAAACATTTTTACGATATGTTTATAAATGACGGAAGTTAAAAAAAGCCAAAAGTAGAGACGTGTGTCGAAGGCTATATACCAGTAATTCATCAAATATGCGAAATGACGAATCTACCATTCAATGCTCGCGTTTTAAATTGCTTAAGTACCTCAGTAAGTAGGTACTTTAAAAACAAACCTTGTGATCCTGACCTTAGTCACCACAGTTACCCTGAGAGAGTTCACCAATGTCGTGAAATGCCCGAGGCCTGACTTTTGGTATCAATTAAAGGTGTAATCGATAAAAAATCTTCCATTTCATCTGTTACATTGACCTATCCATCCCCCACGAAATCTGCGAGATCACGAAACGCTGTTAATTTTAATTTCATCTTTTGAGTTGTTAAAATGAACATAGGTTAGTAAAGACCTATTTAAAGATACATCTATAGATACATAGCAGATATTCCGTAATCAGCCCTTTCAGTATCCACTGCTGGGCACGGGCCTCCTTATGTAGGTAAATACATTGCCTCGTGCATGAGGGATGCCTTAACACGCCACGCTGGCCAGAAAGGTTGGCGAGTCCACTTTTTTGAAATAATACGGTTCCTCGGGGCTTGTGTTAGTTGCTTTTTAGGCACCCACTGGCAGAGATAGGATGGTGCTATCTGCTATTAAAGCTAGCCACTTAGTAGATATCTATTTTAACACAGGTCTTAAGTGTCCCTTTTCTTTTGTGCTAAATTTCATATTACTCAAACGAATAAAAAGTATAAGTAATTTGTTTATTATTATTATTTATAAAATAACAACGTCACTCATAGAGACATACACAAAGAGGGGACACAAACAAACTAACAACTAACACTTTTGTAGGTACAAATGTTTGTCTGACCGGTAATCGAACCCGGGACCTTTCGCACAGCAGGCAGGGGCACCACCAACCGTGTTAATCGGTCATCAACTTAAAGCGTCTTTTATAACCGTCTAACATCGATATGAATCAAATTGTAATTCAAATACATATAATAAACCTGACCTCTCAGGTCAAGCCTAGGAGGACGCTCACATTCAAATTGTTCTAGATTACACGACTGTGTCATGACTAACTGTTTTTCCATGGCTTTGTAGCTGTGCGAAGTAAAGTATTTCGTTTAATCTGCTTTTTTCATCTTTCATGTTTAAGGCCAATCCCTATACCCACAACCCATATAATAATCATAACTCAGTCATCTAGTCTCAAAGAAAGTATTTGCAATGTATAAGTAGATATTAAATTACTTTTATGCAGACCTTTTTTGTTTGGCAAACCCTCTAAAATTACAGAATTGATTAAAAAATCTCTGTGATCTTATAAAGGTTTAGGAGAAACTTGCAACTGTCGAAAACAATTTGAAAAATAAATATTTTATAATTATTACTTTGGTATAATACCGACTTATACTTTATAATTATTATACCATACCATCGGCCTGTGTCTCTCTGCTGATGAATATAGGCCAGGCCTCTCCCAAGATCCGCCACCACATATGATTATCATATTCATATAAGTAGGTACCATTTTGACCCGGAAAATTTAAATTGACATAAGGAACTCATCGCAACTTTTTAAAAACAATTTGGTTTTTATAATAACAGGCAGGGACCATCAGGTTAATATACAATATATATAGATGATATCATATAAACCTATAATTAAATCATCTTTAACAAACAAACAGTTTCATTTTTATGTATTTATGTCTGGATATATATCTAGACTTCAATAAAGTAGGTAAATCATCCAAAGCGCGCAAAGCTGCGAATGGAAGTAAACCAAAAAAACGTAGGAAAGACATTCCTATTTTTTTTCTATATATACGCAATGGATGAGGCACGTAACGGTCAATCTACAACAATCACGATTGTTCACAGATCGTGATATATTCGCTATCTAGAGAAATTTCAAGATGTTGAGTTTTAAAACGTCAAACGTCTTAAATATCTTTTGATTTGATTCATTGTTGAATGTTAACCCACGAAAGTGGCTGGACAAAATGTCAAACCTTTTTGTGTTTAATTTTTACAACGACCCTATAAATCTCTGAATGATATCCTCTTGTCATAATGTGTAGTTAATTTCTATTGATAAGGACCGCCCGGTATATACTTACTTATATGGAATTTTGTTTCTGAGTCATTGCGAAACATAGGTATTTGAACCTACTTTAATACTTACACCGCAAAACTTTTGTGTTATATAAAATTTTAGATATATACTTTTATATTGGTTTTAAATTATGATTTTTAGCGAACATATTGTCTAATTAACAGGTGGCTGACTATTGGACTTCATTTATAAAAGTAACTATTTTTTTAAATAAACGATATTTAATAAAACATACATACATACTTTGTTTGTTACATACAGCCTTTGTTTTGTGGCTTTGTTTTTCCATGGTTGTCTTTTACGATATCCACGTTTAGCCCATGTAGCGCCCGGGTGCAATACCCTGGCGCCCTCTAGCAGGCTCTTTGGAGGCGTCGCGGGCGGCGCTCGGCGCCCCCTAACACCCTGCGCCCGTGTGTGCCGCACCCCCTGCACCATAGGTAAAGCCGGCACTGTAACTAGCTACTTAAAACTTAATAAATACGTTTTGTTCAGTTTAGGAATTAAATAACGCAATGCAATACAACCAGCCCTTTTAATATCCACCGCTGGATCCATGCACATTGTCATGAAATAACGCACATGTTTAAAAATCTATTTCTAAGTGTTTAGCCCATGAAAGTTTTGTGATATAATAGATCTATAGACCATATATTTCTAATATTACATTTTCTAATAACAGAAGTGATTTTCAAAGTTCTCTGATCCAAGAAACTCTTGCAAGTCTAGAAAAAACAAATTAAAAAGTTTGGGAAACACTGCATTAAATTATTATGTAGAATTATGCAGTTATTTATTTACCTACTCATTCTTAGCGCAGTAATTAATCTCTTGTTTTTTTGGAAATCTCAAAGTCTGTTTGTGTATCCGATTGTTACATTGTTATTAATATGTGAATATGAATTCTGAATAAATAAATAAAATAAAAATTAAATAAGCAAGTTACTTTTAAACAATTTATTGCAATAGAATAATTTGTCTCATCAAAAAACAATAACGACTCAGATAAGAGGTACGCCATATAAATTGCATTAAGTACCTACAGAGTTCTTGAAATCTCACACACGCAAAGGTCGCGTGACCTCGCGTTGATCTGAACCAACCCTAAGGACATAATTCAATGCTTCAGAGCAGACCAGTTTATGTAGATCCTTCCTGTGTCCCGCGTTCTTGAGGTACAATTTGCTATTTTGAATAAATCTAGTCTATTACTTAGTTTTTCTAAATACATTTTTGGAAATAATTAAATGAGTCTAGAAAATATTTAATGGACAGCAAAGCGATGGCAGCGCGGTCAGTTGGACTTAGTCTCTAGGTGGCAGTAAAGATATAAGGAGTCTCGCGGAGCGGGTCTCTATCAACTTTGTGATATCTAACATTCTTAGTAATTTAAAATAATTTATTTCAATTATTTAAAAATAATTTGTTTGTTGATCATGATTTATTGCTCATTCAGTATTTTTTGCTGCCCATTTAATTACAAACCATAAATTTTTGTAGGTCTTATAGTCTTTTTATTTCTACTTTATTATTACGAAAATAAATTTGGAACACATACTAGGTAGGTACAAAGAAAGATTATGTTTCATATAATGTCCAAAACTTCATAAGAAAACAGCCACATGTGTAGGAAATCATCTATTTGCTTCTTCTGTTACATTCTGTAAATTCGACAAAGAAACCAAAGATTGAGATGACATAACAGCTTAATTGCTTCAGTTTATCCACAACTCGTCTCAAACAATCGAAGCTACTTCCCATGTCGACCATGTAGCTGGTATGTACCTTTTTAATTAACGAGTTTTATTACTATCATTTATTGCTAAAATAAAACATTACATAATATGATCTATTCTACTGAAGCCAGTAGGGCTTCTCCGTAGATAACATTTCGTTTGTCCAGTAAGAATAAAACGGTACAGTTTATGTTTGTGTAAATTTTTTTTTTTTTTTTTTAAATTCCCTGCTATCTGCCATCGGCTGTCAGCCATAATCAGATGTTTTCAGGTGGTTGGGATAAAGGTAGGTGCGATTCCATCAAACAGCACCACATACATAGATAGAGACTATTCAGTTAGTTTCTCTGGTCTAAGTCCAATATTTGTTTTCTCTTCAGGCGTTTTACATCTTCCTGTGCATTTAACAGACTCTTAGCCAGTTTGTTTGTATGCTTCTTGAGCCTTTCCTTATATCTGCTGCATTTTTTGCAGGCCTCCTCCTTTACAGTTGACATTTCCAGATATTCATGTATTTCTGTGTTTCTCACAAACCAGTGTGCATTTGAAATGGTTCTTAGTGCAATATTTTGAAACCTTTGTAAGATCTCTATATTAGAGTTACTAGCACTGCCCCAGAGCTCCACTCCGTATGTCCAAATTGGTTTTATTATGGCCTTGTAGACAAGCAATTTGTTACTAAGGGACAGTCGGGATTGGCGCCCCAGTAACCAAGACAGTTGCTTAAATTGCAAGGAAGCTTCTGTTTTTTTGGCTTTAATATGGTTAGCCCATGTCAGTCTTCTATCCAGGTGCAGGCCGAGATATTTTACGCTGTTATTGCTTGGTAGCTGTTTGTCTTCCATACTCACCGACGGGCAGTCCCCCTTTCTAAGTGTAAATGTTATTTGTGAAGACTTAGTTACACTAGGTTTAATCCTCCACTTCTGCAGCCATGAGTCCACTTTATGAAGCTGTGTCTGGAGTTTCAGTGATGCGTTAATGGGGTCTTTATCACTTGAAAGGCATGCTGTGTCATCAGCATATGTTGCCGTTAATACATCCTCTGTTTCAGGCATATCTGCCGTATATATCGAATAAAGGACAGGGCCAAGCACTGATCCTTGAGGGACCGAGGCAGTGATGTAGTATAACTTTGAGAGTTCCTCTTCGTACTTTACTTGGAATCTTCTTTGATGAAGGTAGGATTTAAGTATCATGTAAAAAGAATTTGGTAGAAGGATCTTCAGTTTAAACAAAAGCCCCTTGTGCCAGACTCTATCGAAAGCCTGTTGGATGTCTATGAATACTGCAGAGCAGTACTCCTTTTTCTCCAGCGATTGCCTTATTTTGTGGACTACTCTATGAACTTGTTCTACAGTGGCGTGTCCTTCCCGAAATCCAAATTGGTGTTCCGGTATAATGTTGTTTTCTTCCAGAATTGGTTTAAGTCTTGACAAGAGAATCCTCTCGAACACCTTAGATAATACAGGGAGTAGACTGATAGGCCTGTATGAGCTCGGTTCTGTTGGTGGTTTCCCTGGTTTTGCTATCATACAGATTTGTGATATTTTCCATAGCTTTGGAAAGTACTGTATTCTAAATACTGCATTAATTAACATTGTTATAAATACCATAGCTTTTCTAGGTAGTTGTTTAAGGACTTCACCCGTTATAAGGTCGAACCCAGGGGCCTTTTTGTTTTCCAATAAGCGAATATTTCGTAATAATTCACGTGGGGTGACAGGTTTTAGCGGTGGTGACAACTGTTGATCACTGTTAACTATTCCATCCACTTCCTCTTCGAATTCGGCCATGGATGACTGGTTTGGTGTGAATATTTCACTCAGGTGTTTAGCAAAGAGTTCAGCTTTTTCCTTCCCGCTCCTAGCCCACGGGTCGTTGGGGGACTTTCTTAAAGGTGGTACATGGCTACACGGTCTTTTGAAGTTCTTAGTGATTTTCCATAATGAGTAGTTATCCTTTTTATGACCTGAAAGTGTTGAAAGTCTCTCCTGAAAAGATGCATTCTGGTTTTCTCTGATTAGTTCCTTTAGTTCTCTAGAGACTCTATTGTATTCAGTCCTATCTGCATCAGATCTGCTTGCATGCAATTGTCTTCGTAGTCTCCGTTTTTCTCCCAGCTTGTTGCGTATTTCCAGTGGTATATTATTTTTTTGGGTGGAAGAAGTCAGTGTTGGAGTAGCACGCCATGCAGCAACCTGTATGAGATTTGTGATGTAGAATGTGGCATCATCTATGTCTTCCTCTGTTTTTAGCTTAACCTTTAAATTGATCTCGTCTTCCAAGTATTCCGCGAATGCATTCCAGTCCGTTTTATGGTTATACAGTGCTGCTGTCTGTGTTCTATGTATTGGTGCAATGCTAAAGGTTGCAATAATGGGGGTGTGATCAGACATACTATCAAGAGATGATTCCACATCAAAATATATATCAGACAGCCCCTTCACAACAAAGAAGTCCACCAGGTCGGGTATCCTGTTTACATCAGCTGGCCAATAAGTTGGTTTGCCGGTTCCTAATGTTGTAAGATTGTACTTATCAACACACTTTTTCAACTCACGTCCTTTAGTGGTGGTTAATCTAGATCCCCAATGGGCATGTTTACAGTTCCAATCTCCACCACTTATATATCTATTTCCTAAGGTCTGGAAGTAACTCTCAAACATGTGTTGTTTCAAATTGTGCTTTGGTGGGCAATAGATGGCGCTTACATTAATAGGACCTATACTTTCATTAATAGTGATAGTAGTAGCCTGCATCCAGTCTTGCTGGAATTCGCTATGGAGATGGTGTTTTATGTTGTTCTTCACAATAACTGCAGTACCTCCGTGAGATGTGGTATCAGGGTGATTAGTGCAGTATACACAATAGTTGCCCATCTTAAAGTTCTTACGATCATTGAGGTGGGTTTCAGATATTAAAGCAATATCGATTTTGTTATCCTTTAGCAATATTTCCAGTTCTTGTCTATTTGGTGTCAGACCATTGGCATTCCAGGCAGCAATACGTATCGACATCATTGAGGAAGCCTACTGATGATTGTCATGATGAGATTCATCATTGTGCTGAGCTGGGTTATTAATTGATCAATCCTTTCAGTTTGCTTTATTAAAAGTGCTTCTAGATCTAGTCTATGTTCTTGTTTGGTTTCTATTTTGTTCAAATATGTTCTTTGTGACTTGTAGTCAGCGGGGTTTTTGTCATTTGTTACTTGAGAATCTGTATGGTCCTTGTCTTTTCTGTGTGGTGTTTGAAGTTTCATGTGCTTATTGTTATCTCTTGGGGATGGTTTATGTTTCTCAATAGGGTCTACTATGCTATTGATCGTTTTTTTAATAACGTCACTGTACAATATTTCTGTATCTCCAATTCTTGGTTGCTGAATTTTTGGTTGAGTAGCTCTGGTGTAGTTTAAAGGCTCAACGGTTATTATGTCCGCTAGAGTTGGTATTCCATTACATATTGTGTCCTTATCTGTTAATTTCAAAGTAGTTGTTGGTTTTGGATGTTGAGATTTACTTCCAAATTGCTTTCTTGCCAGAACTTCCTTATACACCTGGCATCCTTTGTAGCTAGCGGGTGGCTTCCCGAGCAGAGTGCGCACATTGCTGGAGTATTTTCATCTATTGTGCACATCGTGGTTTTGTGTGCCCCAGCACACTTCACGCATCTGTACGGCCTCATGCAATTATTTTTGCTGTGCCCATATTGCTGACACCTTTTGCATTGTACTATTGTTTTTTTCCTTATTGGGTCTTCTATTGTGACTTTCTGGTTATATATGACTTTTATTTCCTTGACTAACTTATTATTTTCATGGGGGGCTATGTTGACAAAGAATGTATTTAGGGGCTCTTTAGTACCTTGTTTCCGAGCAGTGACTATTTCTCCTTGTACCCTGTTTCCAGTTTTTTCTATTGCTTCTATTATTGCATCTTTTGGCGTACTGAAGTGGAGGTGCTTGATGACAATCCTTATACATTTTTGATCTTTGCGCGTAAAAGTGTGTCCTATAAGTCCTTTGCTTCTTATGTGATCTATCAGAGTCTTATATTTATCAACCGTGTTGGAAGAGATGATAAGCTGGTTTTTAGATACTATTTTGTAAGTATAATCATCCTTTTCTACAACTTCTTCAATGAGCTGTGTGAGTTTTGAGAGGTCATCAACACCAAACAATATTATTGGTGGTGGTTTTGGTATTCTTTTGACTGGAGTATCTTCTACATCCACATCCAGCAAAGCGAAGTTATTGCTTGTTTCTACTTCTGAAGAAGTGCTTTGTTTTGGATTAGTTATTCCTCTGTGATTATTAACAATTTCTTCTCTTCTCTGTGTTCTTTTAGCTTGATTTGTTCCTAATTCTTTCTCATTAGGAGAGCGGATTCTTTTTTGATTTGGTACTCTTTGCCATGGCACATTAGGGTTGTACAGTCCACTTTGGTCATTTATTGTCTGTTGATGATTATTAATAATATTTTTATTTTGGCACGTGTCACCAAGTGATGATGATCGTTGTCGTTGGAATAGTCCAGGGTGAAATATTTGTTGAGTAAGTGTTTTCTTTGGTTTATCCGGTAAAGTTTCCTTGGGTAGCAATCCTTTGCCCCCCCCAGAGTACGTGGGGCTGCCTAAGCTATGCTCAGGGAGGGATTCTCCAGCTTCGCTGGTACCCTCCTGGGGTAGTTTCTCTTTAAGTCTTGCTTCTTCCATTTTTAGTGTAATTTTTTTTTTTTCTAAGGGTTTTCTTCCCTTGCCAGGTAATTCGGTTATGGCGCCGAAGACTCGCCTTCGCCCTTCATACTTTGCTACTGAGGTCACGAGTTAGATGGTATGTGCGGGGCTCGTTGTTGACCACAGCATTGCAGCATCTCTAGACCGCTTCGGCAGTCTAGAGATGGCGTGGACGTGTATGAAGTACTTGTTGGTGCGCGCCTAATAGCCTAGCTCCGCACACCTAGGCGTACGCTATTGGCATTCTTAGCATTTTTTAAGTGCGCATTCCCTGGTAAGAATACGTCCCACTAAGGCCTACACCAACCACCCCCCCCTACATTTATTACCCTACGTTTTATTTACCTTTGTGTAAATAAAACAAATATAATAATCTACATTTAATAACATTTTATTAAATTTATTAATATTTAAGCAAAACAAGAGATCTTTGATCAAATTGTTATAGAAATTCAATATTAAAGTAAAAAATAGAGTAAATAGTTATAGAAAAGTAGAATGTGTACTGGACAACTATGTACTGGAATGACACGGGTTTATAGTACGGCACGTCACTCTGGTATTGAGAGGGACCACGTTACAATAGCCGTGTGATTAAGCCCACCGAGACATGTTTTCTACTAATTATGTTTGAGCAATGCTTTTCAAAGGTTACTTTTATATAACGTGCCACGCTTAACTTTTTATAACGTGACTGCCATCTTCAATGCACCTGCAGTTGTTGACAATCAGACAGTTAATTATAAGAATAATTTGAATCTGCTTTTAAAGTACAAAAGCACGTATGTACATTATATTATTTTCAAAATATTGTGTAACAACTCACTTAGGTACATTAATTAACCTAGCTAGTTTAGCCTATAGCGAAAAATGCTTTTCAATAGCCAGCGTCAACAAACTCCATGAAACAGACGTGTATCACCATTTTCCATATGTTTTAGACAAAAAATATTTCTACTTAAAAAGTTGTAAAGCTTACAGTTTATTATTTAGACGAAATCATATACTATCTCATATAGGCGTTGATTTTTAGACCGAAACTGTTATTGTGCCAAATTTCATTAATTAACGGTTAAGAAATACGTCCCGCAGTTTGGATTCAGTTTGTCACACCCTGTCGAGATTCAATGAAATTCTGAATTTCGAAAAGTGATTTCCTCAATAAATACATTTTTCTCAATACCATTTCTTCGATATCGTCCTCAAGATCCTTTTCGATCTCTTTTTATGCTTCTTCGGTAGTACGAGTAATATAAACTTTTTACTAACTCCTTTTAGCCTTCCGGATTCCAGCTTCCTCCTAGAATAAGCCTTCTTATACTGCCCTGCTTAGAAAAAAAGGCAAAGTGCATTTTGATGACATTCGAGAGAAGCGCAAAAAATTTCGTTAAAATTTTCATTAATTTAAAATCAAGCTTGATACTTGGAGTTATGGATGCAATAAAAAGAATAACCATTATTTATTCTCTTTGTTTTTTCTTCCTTGGAAGACGATATAGAATGTAATATTAACTATTTTTTTTTTAACTCTCTATATACTTATATTAAAGAATTTGCAACCGAAGCCGCATGCAAACCGCCAGCAACATATGTTACAAAACCCATAAACACTTATTGACCTCAAAAAACCACCATACAAAGGTGAAATATAATTACCACGCACCATAATCGCCGTGCGTTATCCACACATCAATAAATTCAAAACGTCTGTGTGTTATTTCAAATATAGTAATTTAAAGTATATCTAGGAATGTGACCATTTCTATGTTTATTTGGGATCATTTTTTATAGAAAGATAAAAGTAGAAAGAAAATATGTAGCGGATTTCAAACTGAGTCAAAAATAAATAACCCTTGGCTGGCTCCGTTTTATAATATCTTTTTTTTTAAATATAATACATATTTTTTTTAATAATGTTGCGGGCAAAGTCTGGAACAATCTCTGGTATATGCAATAAAGCGTAACGGACTAACCGCACAAAAGTAAAGCTATTTTGTATGTTATATTGCTAATATACTTCACCTAATAGGTAATTACATAATACTATGATTCGCAAGCGCACAAATGACACTTTAATTTGAGATTTCCGATGTCTGACTGTCCATGTCATAGGTGAATCTGCATTCGTAACATGTGTGGTGGTTAGAGTCGCCTCTTTGTTCTTATAAGTGACTTAAATGACCCATGTAATTAACATAATTAATTTATTACATAATTGTACTTTGAGTAGAAATTATAGGTATGCTTACCTACCTATGCTTCATGATGACTGTTATTTAAGGTTCGTAGCCCAATTAGTAACTCTTAGGGCCTTATCAGGAGGTGGTGAGAAAGGCATAAGGGCCCTTCTCGCCACCTCCTTAAGTAACTGTTAATAATTTAATAGATCAATTATCTGCCAATTAAATCTAGGCGATACTGGCTTTCTGATAAAGTATAACTGACTGTCTGATACCTTCTGATAAAGTATCAGAAAGTAGTACTCGTATGAATACCGGTTGGCGTTAATGTCGCCCCGGGCAAGATTGTTCTGTGCCATCGATATGGGAATAGACTAGATGACACATCATTCGTTCTTATCAAAGAAACCTCGTTGTCAACTTCTAGGGGGGTGAAGCAGATGAGGAGGGGTTCATTAAAAAATCTAATTTGAAACTTAAGTACTACGTAAGAATGTTCCATTTTCAAATCATATATTAATTAAGGAATTCGAGAGCTACTCAACATAGAGCACTATTATACTGTCGTGCCTGCCTGAGAGTGTTTGTATAACATATTTAGTATAATATGTATTCGCAAATCGACTTTTAGAAAACATTAAATCATTTTTAAAAAATCGAGCGGTTTATTTTTGATATTTGTAGAAACCCTTTGATACTTTGAAAAGTGTACTTGCCGAAAATCGCAAAAATTTTAGTCTTATCTATACGATTTTTTCTAAAACGTGCGGCCAATATCCAACCAATAGAAATAGAGTCCTTTCAGCCAAATTTTACCCACATTAGTTAGTTTCATTGACCATTATCCTCTTACTGCATTGACTATTGAATCGATTGTACGACTAATAATCGAACAAAAAATCGATACCACACTAAAATATCGAGTCATTGTTGAATTGTAGACAAAAAGGTGACAAGGATCGACAGGAAACTTTGTACGCACACAAATAAAATGATATTAATTTGATAATTAATAATCATTTGTGATAAGTTTGTCGGTTGTTTTATTGCTTCTGTTCCATCAATGAAACTAGAAATGATAAAAAATCTAATCTGTATTATAATTTTACAGAAACTGAGTATTTTTGAAGTAAATATTTAACTAACGTGTGGTCATAATAGCATTTTTTATAAATAAATAACGCCCCACTCAATGGGCCACACTAGGATTCCTTGTGCCGTGGCTCCAAAGACACGTACAAAGACAAACACAAACGCACACCCAGACCCGAACATACATTTGTCTCTCTTTTTTTATTCAAAAGTATATCCGACCGGGAATCGAATCCGGGACCTTTTGCACAGCAATCAAGGTCACTACCAACTGCGCCAATCGGTCAGTCTGCCGCCTTATTCTATAAAAAAAAAATCTACTTAAGTAGTCATTAAGTGCACAGTCTATACCTAAATATAATACTAACATAAGCATAACGATAATTCATATTTTTATGCATATGCTCAAAAATTCCAATGCATCATCCCAATATTTTTATAATGCACCCATTGTACGACAACCCATTCAATTACACAGAAAGGAGTAAATTAAACTTTATTTTGCTAGTTCAAGATGAGTCAAACACGTTAATTGTCAATGCTCTTAAATTTTGTCACCGCGTACAACAACCGCAGCTTTTGGTACAACGCCATCTATCGCCCAACTTAACAAATAAATCGACATGTGACATTCTCAAGCAGCTACACATCCCGGCCGAAAGTAATACACATCGACTATGATCAGCGTGATATTGTATGGACAATGATTTTGTAGAGCGGCGTCTCTGTCGTCGGTCAGGCAGTCAGCGACGTATCGGCAGACGACAGAAACGACGCTCTACAAAACTGAAGCTAGTCGATAGTATTGTTGTTCTAAAGGCCGATGTGTATTACTTTCGGCCGGGAAGTGTACACAGTTGTACAACATTTATACACCACTTTTATATTCTTCTGTTTACACAAAGGTTGACTGCTATGGAATGCCGTAAAGCATAAGTCCGCATTTTGTACAATATTTGTGTGCAATAAAGTATGATAAAACAGAATAAAAATCTGCCTGGGCCGTATAGATTGAACGTTGTTCAAGCATATTTGAAGCATGATTTCACAGCAAAATTCATCGGTATCTTACTGCACATAATATGTCAATTAATTGAAAATTATTACCACTAAAACATAATATCCGTAGGCCGTACTGTGATTGTGACTCAACTTTCTATAGGTCAAAATTAAATCATCGCTTCCAGGCGAGATGACGATAACTTGCACTGTTTGATACATTGCATTACACTTTTAACCTTATCCTAATAATTATATCAATTACATCATCATCAAAATGACTTCATAGTTTTGTTTTGAAATCAGGGTATCATGTTTTCTTCTACGTACATTCTCAGCTATTAAAAGGCAAAATCATATGGGTACTTGTATCTATGAAAGCACATACCACATAATTTAATCATAGTTTTACAATATCATACCATACCATCAGTCAATCCAAGGGCAATAGTGTCCGCTCTCCTTACTATCAGGTGAATTACTAGCTCGTTGGCTACCTTACCATGAAGTAATCCTAAATGGGAGATAGGTTTTTGAAACAGCTCTTACTAAAAATAATATTACAGAAACAGAAAATGTTAAATTTCAGAATAATAATTAATAAGTATATTCATTAATTCCAAATACGATTAGGAATAACGAGCCGTCGACACAAAGTCCCACATTTTTGTTGGCTATACGTTATTAATTATTAATTGAGACACGTGAAATATTCGAGAGCAAAAAACGTGGGTATCATTCAGTAAATCCTTCAATCGGTTGTCAATCACAAAACTTCAGATTGTTATTCTGTGACGCAGTGGGTGATGTGATACCCAGTGATACCCCTGGGTGATACCCAGGTATATAACTATAACTACAGTCGCAGCAGCCCTTCCTTCTTTCCTTCTTTACTTCCTTTCCTAAGAAGAAAAACCAAAAGGTAACTTTAACGAATATCCTAAGAAGATAAAGTATTTTTCCTTTTTTTTAAATTAGGTAAGTACCTACCTACTTAATAAATTTGTAACGAAAGCAAAAGTAACATTATATTCAGAAATTGAAAATAAACAATGAAGATAAACAATGTTTACTCTTTTTATTTTATCCAAAATTAAGTTTCTAGCTTAATTTAAAATTAAGTAGTAAAAATATTACTAATTTCTTTTTGTATTATTCTCGGATTTTCCGATTATTCTCGAAAAGCACTTAAGCCCTTTTTTCTACGGAGGGCAGTGTAGAAGATAAAGTTATTGTAACAATATTACATACAATACATGCCTAAATCTTATTCATTTTCTAGATACCTTATTTTAAGATCACAAGCAAACAACCTCTTTTCCTTTCTTTCAAGTATTCCTGATCCGAATTCTTTCCTGACTGAGGTGCCATAAATGTCCCCAGATTGTTCACTATCTTCTTTTGATTTCGCTCTCTTTCAGTGACTATTTTCTGGTGGGAATTCTTGCTTCAAAAAACAAATTTTGTTGATGATATTGGTTATACTTTACCACACCAGAGCATATTAAGATTTTCCTTTAATGCACTAAACTGCAAATAATTATGTCATAGGTTGTCTAGCACTAGAATTCTGGTGTCGTAGGTACACACACAAAGACAAACGAACAATGTGCCCATAGCTACGCGATGCGCTTCTAAGGTTCCTATTAAACAATACGTAAGTAATATAATAATAAATAACAATAACAATAAAATAAAATTAACTCCCTTCCAAAATTGATATCTCTTTAATTAATTATATCTAAAACATCTGATCGCGAGCTCAGCATGAGGCTCGTGACATAATTCGATCGAATCCGTAAGACATCATATGTCTAATTAGCGCACTTCCCATAGAGATAGTATCGTACACTCGACCGATTGTCTAATGAACATTTACATAAATTAGTGTACTGTCGACAGTGTAATTAAGTTACATTTTCGGTTTTATTGCGGAGCGAGAGGTGCTGATTTGTTCTATAAATTGCTAACAATGCTTGGCCACAATTTGCCAACAATGCTGTTCCGGTATGGAGTAAAAAGGTTAATCACTCAATCTCGCTCAATATGATATCTGCAATTTCAGCCGCCGGTAGGAGTTACAGACCTGTTTAAACACACTAATCAAACTGACAATATTAAAAGATCAGTACTGCGATGGTCATCATGTACGTGGAACGTCCACTGGCGACTTAAAGAAAGACCGGTAGTGGTTGGGTGAAAAGAAAAACAATAGCGGACCTAGAGAGGCTTCAATAATGGACAGATACAGGTTGATAGTGTGTTATGGAAATGGTTATATATACCTATATTTGTTAGTTTATGTCATATAGAAGCGTAAGAAAAGGTTACCTCTGTATTGTTAATATGAAGGTTATATTGTTATTGTTAATTGTTAATTGTTATAGTGGCAGCTCAAAATTTGGACCTCAAACGAATTTATCACTTTTTGAAATTGAAAGTAGAGTTGTAAAAATGAGCACTCAACGCTTGACGCTCAAGCGTTCATTCAACGATAATAAACCTTTAAGATTCCAACTTAAAACGCTCGTGTCCGTTATAATCCAAGTTTTTAACGTTTGCTGGTTTTAAACCTTTGTGAGAGTCTAAAACGGTTAAGGGTAAGGTTCGTTAACGCTAACTTAACCCTCATCATAAGTGATTCCAATTGCCCCTTTATGCTTCTTAAGTATTTCATGCTGGGATTTTGTTGAATTCTCTAATTTGAGCATGAACTTTTCTAATGCAAAATCATACTTTCAATGGCCGACACTTGCATACCGTGAGACGACGCTCACGTGCGGCCTTGGGCTGAAAGCGAGCCAATTTTTTCCCGGTCCTCTACTGCCACTGACTCTTTAACCTCGTAAATAACGAAATCTTAATGAAGATGGATGCAATTGTAGCAAATTTTGTGATCTTAATTGAGATAACTTCTTAATCGAATGTTTGAATATTAAATGTTAAAATGACTGGATGAGGAAAGCTGAACAGCAGGGGAGAGATGCACACTGATAACGTTGCAATACAATGCAACCAATGCAAGGACCGTGTCTAGCCGTGGATACTGAAAGGGCTTTCAGTATCCACGGCTAGACACGGGCCTTCTCATGCATATTGTCTGATGCATACGTGGGTGGCACTGAGTTTTTAGAATCTCAAAAATGATTCGAAGTATTCTCCGCGACAATCATTGTGTATAGCATTGAGTCCACCCTTCTTTAGGCACCTCTTCAACAGCCGTTTGGAAGGCCGTTACTGCCTCTTCTGCATTCATAAAACGTTTTCCTATGAGTTTATCCTTTATTTTGGGGAGTAAATAAAATCACAGGGCACAAGTTCGGAACTGTATGACGGGTGACCGATTATACTCTACATTGTCAGTACTACATTGTGTATGTAACATATAATATCAACTTATAGCATCCTACCCTACTGTAAGGTGCCTCTTGCAATCGCAAGAAGACTCAGACCATAATAAACCATGTGGGTCTAATGCGGATTGGAGGATAATTATTTCCCTGCATCCAGGAAATATATGGAGGTCGAGTATATAAAAATTGCTTATAATTTCGTATAATCTGTCACTTGGTGTGTGACCTTCTCATGCACCATTAGATGAATCTTCCCATTAAACACGTACCGTATTATTAAAAAATAAATAATATGTGTATTTAAAGTATTTTTGTTTTTCTATAGCATGGTACAAAAATTCAAGAAAATTATCTTCATAGAAACCCCGAGTGACGGCTTACTTCTGTACGTGTCGTTTTCTTACGAGCAATTAATCACACAGGATGTGAGAGGGTTAGGCGCAGAATGTACACTTTGGAAAATGACCACCCGACAAAAAACGTGCACTTCGCATAATGTGCATTTCGCATATTATGCACTTCGTTAAAGGTGCACTTCGCATAATGTGCATTTCGCATATTATGCACTTCGTTAAAGGTGCACTTCGCGTAATGCGTACTTTGGCCAGAGTTCATTGAACAAACGATATAATGTCATAATATTATCTGCGATACATTCCTACTGGTGTTGTCATATTATGTGACACACATCCAATAAGACCCGAAAAACAACAACGAGTATTAGGTATTATATGTAATGACTAATGACACTGGTATTTTTATGATACAAAATTGTATCTGTCGATTTAATATTAGATAATCGATTTCATTGCTGCAGTTACATTAGATACTCGTAGGTGTTTACCTTTGACACCAATAGCAATAATTTATTTTGTAATGATTATTATAGGAATATAGGTACACCTGAACAATGATAGATAAATAATTATACTAGATAATAAAAAGAAATTGCCATGGTGTTGACAGGATTAATATAAAAAAATATTTATGCTTTCAATCGAAGGCAAAAGTCAAAGATCATTATGCTTTTAGATCATGGGACCGTTCGCTTTGAACTTGATCTCAGAACAAAGAACTTCTAATTTTGAATTGAAAACATTTAACTTACAATATATACTATGTCTAATATTTTACTGGGATTACTTATTTTATTTGTATAATATATATTATTAATATTTATGTATCTATTATTTAAATTTTGGAATATTAATAAGTAAGTGACGTGTAGATATTTGAATAATTAAAGGATAATTAAATGCTTTTTCTTAATGTCTTCACATATAAACTGGCTTTTCAGTACTTTTGAATTAGACGCGCTTGCGCCCGCGTCCGTCTTGCAGTGTATTTGGTGCCTAAAGTCTGACAAATGAAACTTACGTGACTGAAAAAGGGACGTAAATTATTTTTTGATACTTGAAATCAACAATAAAATTAGTCTAGCATTAAATTTGAGTACCATATTTTAATTATAACCTATTAATTTTTTTTTAACTGTTTGCCGCCTTTTTTCAACCTCAGTTTTCATTTGCCTAACTCTAGTTCGCGAGACTAACCCCAGTTAAACTAAGAGACACAAATAAGTAATATGTACAAGTATATTACACTTCATATACGAAGAAACTTTATATTCTCATTAAAAACAACAATATCATCCAGTTAAATTAAATATTGCGAAAACCACTGAAACATTAATATAATATGCAAATTCTAGTACGAATATTTATTCGTAGTTAAGATAAATTAACTCAAAGCTCTGGTAAACGAGCGCCGAACAACGGGTTAAAGTTGACTTGTAATTGCAACGTGCTCGTACGAGGATGAGATACGTTCGTTGCCCAACTGGTCGACGTGACGCTGAGCCATGATCGAGTTAACTTTATGAACTACGTGAGTTATTTATAACTGAATTTCGCCCATGGATTTGCACAAGTTTGAGAATACATTACCTACCTGCAGACGAGCATACAGTCCGCCCGGTGGTAAGTGGACACTGTCCGCGATGCATGCCAACATTAGTCCAGAGTGACAAATAAAGGTAGAAATGGAGAAAGGATTGAGAAAATTGGGAGAGACAGAATGAGATGGGATGGGAATGGGCTCTGGCATATCTCACTCACTACCGAAACATGTACTTATAGCCTGACCAAGAAAATAAAAAATCTCGCCAAGATGCGTAAAACTAATAGAACTAATTAATATCTTCTACTGAAAACACTAACTAGCTATGAAAAAAGCAAATGTGGCGCCCCCAGAGCAAGTTTTTTATTTCTCTGGTCAGGCTTTAATTACACTTGCACGTACACTCGCTTTTCCCCCAGTGGCATACTAGTGATAATTGAAAACAGAAACTTAGTGGCGTACCACTAGGCCCGTAGGCCGAGGTTCCAATTCCCAAATATGAGTCCAGAATATACACTCCTAAGACATTCGCAGTCCTTTTATCTTTCACTCCAGAACATATTCTCCTCAAACTCATTATCTAGTGCACGTAGGACATGTGGCCTTAAAACTCTACACTGGCCAAGTGGGTGTGCGAGTTCACTCTTTAAGAGGTGGTGTAGTTCCTTAAGGTTTTATCTCTTAGTCGCCTCTCATGACACCCACAAGACATGTGGGTGTCTTGAGAGGGTTAGATGTGGTAGTGCTATTCTTAGGCCGGCCGAAACCGTTTTTATACATATTTCACCATTATATACATATGATCAATTGGCAAACCTACATATGTAAAAAATAACAAAATCACTGAATGTAATATCAGATTATAAGTATCATTAAGTCAGATTAGTTGCTAAATCTGACAATTTCGTCGCACGGTAAAAAATAAATCACTTATTACTTTAGTATGATCATTACTTTTTTGATATGGTCAAAGGTTACGTACTTATTGTTAGCGGTTATACTCGTTTTTAGGCACATTAATTTATATAAGAATCTGTAACTATAGATAATCATATTGTTTGAGCACATGCACCTTATTTGGGTAACACTTCGTTGCTTCAAGATTATCTTTAAATAGAAAATAGATAAAGATTTTTAAGATAAAGCAAAATAAAAATAATGTACCTACGTCTGTGTTGGTTTACACAGAACTTATCACAAGTCATCTTAAAAGTCAAATGTATGATACGTATTAATCTACGTCATCGATTTGAGAGTACATACTAGATTTGTTATACACACAGGTACTCTAGTACAGGCACGTTAGATTCTAATAGTGTTTTATGTTTTGTAACTCTCGAATTCTTTAATTCCTATGTTTTGAAACTGGAACATTCTTAGTACTTAAGTTTCAAATTTGACTTTTTAATGAAGCCCTCCTCGTCTGCTTCATCCTCCTAGAAGCTGCCAACCAGGTTTCTTTGATAAAAACGTATGATGTTTCATCTAGTCTATTCCCATATCGATGCTCTATGTTGAATATAACTGAAAAAAGCATTTGAATTTCAAAGTAGTAAAACTATTGCATTTATGGATCTTAATTATAGGCATATCATTAATGTCAGCATAGGAATGTCGGGTATTCACTAAAAAAAACTGTTGAAAATCAATAAAATTATGTATTTCCGAAATGATACCTAAGTAAAGTCCGTTCCAATCCAATTTGTTGAAAACAAAATTAAATCAATGAGATATCTCAACATTTAGCTTTAAATCTAGGTCAAACCTGCAATATCGATAGTTAAAATTATGGATATGGAAACAATTATCACGTCACTAATTAATTAAGGCCGTGTCAGTTACCTCAGGCCACTATGGTAACTTAGTGGTATACTTGTTTACATTTTAGACAAATTTTAATTGGAACGAGGTATATATATATATATATATGTAATTTTGTTTACTATTACTAATATAAAACTAAATGTTATTTACACAAAAATACATTTAATTCGCATCTTTACAAAAATACACCTCATTTTAGAAATATCTATTATACTTATTTGTCTTGTGACAGTTTTTAGCAGATGAGCTATACACTATACTTATACATATGAGTATATAGCTTGTACTGTCAGTCAAATTAGTTAGCAAAACATTCAATTTACTTAAAGGTGGCCCCCACTTAGTATGCGTATGTTCAATGTTCTAACCTATTAACTAAATAGTGTTTCAAGCTCACTTAATCACTTCGCACCTGGGGAATTGCTCCAGTCACCTGTAAAAGTGTGTACTTACATAGTGCATTCTAATAGCAAGCTATTTATTGAATTATTATTAATATCCTACATAATGTTAGATTTCATAATTTTTCTGGGAAGAAACGAGAAGTCACTCCTCTATATCCAAAGATTGTCTGGCAGATATCACTAACAGCTATAAGATCGCCTTTTGTCAATTTCATATGTTACAATGTCTGCTTTATTTTGGTGTGCAATAAAGAGTTTTATGTACCTATCTAAGTATGATACCTACTTGTAGATAGGTCATGCGGTTATCCGTCAGAGACCTCCACGAAGACGAATTTAAACTAGGTACTTACATATTCCGAACAAATATATCAAAAACCCAAAATTTTCAAAAAATTCTATAAAGCCGTTACATGCATACGATATCAGTGTATAACGTCCCACTGCAGGGAACAAACTGCACCTCGTAAATCATAATTACCATTACCGCGGGATGCCATTTTCAAAATGAAGTTTGGTAATCAGCTAGTCAAAGAAGTTTCGCCGCAATCCTTAATTCGTGGTACTTGAACCGGTCCAATTTCTTTACAACTATGTTCCTCACGATATTTTCCTACACCGTCAAGTTTGTGATAATTTTTAATGATTCAAACTTGAGTGAAATCTCAGTAGTGCGGGCTGAGATTGTGTTCAAACACGACTTCACAAATGGCAGCCGAGAATAGATGCTATCATCCCTAAGCTATCACCGTCGCACATACTACATACACGTGTTTCAATATTTTTAATCTACCTTTCTATGGCGCGTGCTATTGGTTTTTTTTTACATTCAAGAACTGACTGACGGCTAAATAACCAAGATTCGTGCACCTTTAATACTAATACCTCTTGCAACAAACGCATAAACCAAAAATCATCGATGCTACAATCGCTCGCGATTACTATCTAATTATCAAATAATCGCAGGGCAATTGAGTTCGGGGAATTATCTCCAATCATACAATGACATCTAGGATTTGCAATCTCGGACGTAGATGCCTCTTTTAGGTATTTTTAACGGTATATAAAAATTAGATTCTTTCTTAATGGCCCGTTAGACTACAAAGCCATAAGCTGAAAAAAAGATGAACAGTTTTATTCGCGGTCGATACTATGAGTCTAAGAAGGCGGGTGCAGCAAAGCTAAGTTTAAATTGCTTCTTATTTCTTCGACATGATTAATGTATTTGAGTATATTTTTTTTATTTATGATCAAATTTACAAAAAATATGCACCTATATATGTAGGTATTGTATATATGAATTGTATATGGTATATTCTACTGAACATATAAATATGTAACATCATCTGAGCAAAGGGAAGATCCCTTAAGATAAGAATGGATTGGTATGGACCGATCCAATTAACCGATAAGAATCGGTTGAATTTATTAACTTTAGTTAAGATTTAGTAACTTAAAACTTTAATGTTTCAAGATTTTTTTTTAAATAGAAACACGCTCTAACATCTGACATTTAAGATAAAATACTAAAAAAATGTATTTTTTTAACAAAATTTCACTAAATCTGGGAAATTAGAACTGACAAATAAGGTATTTTTTCTCACAATGTTACAAACCTTATTTTCATGTTTGTTTATGTTGCTTACTACTGCTTCGTTAAGAATTCTAATATTTTAATTGACTATATGGCATTTAAAAATGTTTAAAAATAAATCTTAAAGAAATTTCATTCGATAAGAAACTCCTAAATATGAACCGACTAACTGACTAAACTGGCTCTGACTAAATTATGAACATCGACCACAAAGCTCAAACGGCTTAAACCGACCCAGTTATTTTGCAAACCAATTTATAATTTCTAGTGTTCATCTGGGCGCATCCCTTCGCGAGCGGTGGTGGTTCTGTTGGTGATAAAAGCCTGCGTACTCGCACCGGCCCGCAGTTCGCATCAACGCGCTAGCGCATCGTACGCACACGGTGAGTTTGAATTTAGAATGTGTCAAAAATTTTGGTGTTATTTTTTTATTTACGTATCGGTTGAAGTGAACAAAAGGTTCGAAAAGATAAGGTTGTCTATAAAGTGATTATTTTAAGTGCGTGATTTTCGTGTCTTTTTGTAATCAAATGGGTTTAATTTTTTCAGTATAAAATTTGAAAATAATTTTTGATAGAGCTATTTTTCGTAATTCAATGTAGTTATTGACAAAATAAATTCGACAGTTATATCGATCTGCCTACAAGCGCTTTCCCGCCCGCCCTAAGTTTAAACGGACAACTACTATATTAAGGGACTCAGGACAATATTTAAAATGAATTGTGATCCCGACTGGCACATAATTAATGTTGAAAGTTCCTCTGATATCTTCATTATGCTTTCAATAAATAATAATTTATTACTCTAAAAAAACATTATCTAAAAATCTATCTAAGATTTATCTAAAAAAACATCAAAATTACCAGTTTTGAATTTCAAAATAGTTTGTAATAAAATAAAGAAAAAATAAAAATAAAGGAAAAATAAAAACCCAAAAAGGAAATGAATTATTCTTAGGCTTGTATTTAAATGAACAACAAAACAAACTATTATATTTTTTAAATTTAAATAATTTTAAATGACTAAGAATGTCATCACAAAGTCTTCAGGGTCCCGCGAGGCTATTTCTTTATTGCCACCAGAGAACCTAAACCTAACTCATCTTTAAATTTGTTGACATCGATCTTCTTTCTGATCCTGATGTAGTTATTTCTCATACAAGTATAAGTACTTATAATGGACGTTAACACAATGTAATTTGCAGACCGACTACACATTCTCATTGTAGTTTTTAGAGCTCAGTTGTTCTCGCCATTAAACTTGATCACAGACATTGAATGTGCGGTAGATTTTTTATCAAAAACAATAAAATTAATGACAGACAAAGACAAAGCGAAGACAAATTTCATTTATTATCGTGTTTCGCTAATATGGATAATAGTTATATAGTTATTACTAGACATAGTGATTGAATAATCCAATCCATTTTGGTCAAATTGTAAATGCATAATGATTGTCCTAATCAAATCTTTGTAACTTTCCAGAAAGTTACTTTTTAAAGTTCTGAACAATTCAAATTAAACTCTGAAAGAAATAACTTCCATCCACCATCATACTGCATTGGGTTCGCGTATTAGATTATAACATGAAACACCCCCTATTCGTGGTTTTAACGGAGGGAATGTGCCTTACAATGAGATATTATGGTCCGATATCGAGAAAATACTTCAAATCATACACGGTGGCATTGGTATTACTTGAAATTTTCTAATTAATCTAGTATACGAGTTAATGAAAAGTTTAGTGAATTATCTGCTACAAGTTCTAAAGACAAATACCAAAGATTTTGTTGGGGATAAGAGGATATGGGAGAGTTGTTGTTGCTGTTTATTGTATTTAAAATGATTTGTTACAATAGGACATAACAGTATTACCATAAGTACAAAGGCGGACTTATTCGTAGAAGGAATCTCTTCCACTCAACCTTAGAATACCTTAGCAGGGTACAACATAAAACAAAAAAAAAAACAGTAGATATATTTGAAAGTGTTCAAAGTTCGCAAATGCACTTTGTTTAAGAAAGCTTCTATTGTTAGAAATCAAAAACATACCTACTGCACACATTTAAGCAGAAACGTCGTACTTACTTATGTTAAATATTTTTACAATTTGCTGAACAATTAAAGTTTCCTAAAACTTTAATTAATTAAAGTAAATTTAATTAAAGTTTGTACATGATTTTTCACAATTGTAACAATAAGCCAGAAACTTGTTTTTTGGATCATAGTATTAGTATATCTTAGACATTAGCCTATAACGTCCCACACGGGGATGAAACATTATTATCATCCACGCGAACATTATGGTTAATGTGAAACATTAATCTAGTAAAATCTCAAAACTACTCTGACTATTTACATAATCTAAAAATTTAACTCTTTAACATTAATCGTCTATAAAAATTATTGATCGCTCATTATATCTATACAATTAGTTACACGATTGAAACAATACACTTATCTTTTATTTGATTGCGTTTTTACTGTTATTCTCACATCTATACAAATCTCATACGTGCAATCTAGTTTCAATTAAGTTTTTGACAAAATTCTTTTCGAACTTTATCTTTGTGGTACCTACTTATATTCTCTATCACAAGATTTATTAACTAATAAACACTACGTACATTTAAGCTTTTTCTCGTTTATAATTAAGAATTTTATTTTATTAAGAAGAATTGTCATTCTGGACTGATGTTGGCACGTATCGCGGATGTCCATGAACGACAATATCCACTTACAACCAAGTGGACTGCATGCTCATCTTTCTATAAAAAACTATCCGAGCGAAAGCTTAATTTTTTTTAGCATTAACGAATTTAGCATTTGAAATCTCCACAAATCTCCCGTTAATAGAGTCATTAGAGCAATTTTCTCATCGACTTAAATGTGAAAATCATGCGAGAGTGTAGTTTCCCTGCGCGGAGATGTTGTCGCCTCAAGTAACGCGCTGGTCACGCTTCCCCTCAGTTCCTGACATTTTGAGACCGATTTACTGGTAATAGTGATGTCCCGCGGCCTACTCACTATTTGCAATGCATTAGTGTTCTATATAGAGTGTGTGAGAACTACGGTCGGACCTCGTTAGGTTGAGGAATACTTCGTAAATGTTTCCATAATGACGCGTCGACAAAATCACAGAGTATCATCGCAAAAGATTGCGCTACTTCGCGTCGTGTACAAATCAGTGGAATGATCATACATTATAGTTTGGTCCATATAATATGGGCCTGAAATTGCTTTCAGAAAATCTTGGATCTGGGAATTATCTTCGTCAGCAATTACTGTCAAAATAAATAATAACCTGTCGAAAATAATATTCGTAATAACCTAGGATAAGGTATGTTGTCATTACTGCCCTGTAAATCACGAGCGAAACATAGTAAGGTCCACAGGCAGAATCTCATTTTTACTTTGGGTTTTGATCGTTTACAGCAAAGAGCGACGCGTGGCATTTTCAACTTGTAGAATTAAAAACTACAGTAGATAGTATTTATATTTTTTATAAAACCTGGCTTCAATAGAATTTGGCAGTAAATGTATTTTTTGCGTGCATGTACTAGTATCGCCGCTAACGAATACTGTGTTCCTCGCGCCAATTAAAAAGAAAAAAATAAACAGATTCTTCAAAATCCATTTTAAAACGGGTCATATGACCATTCTTCGTAATGTACCTATTCACCTTGTGGAAATCGCATATTTTATGTGAAGTCAAAAGGCCTTTTAGCGGTAACGGTAGAAGAAACGCGAGTGGAAAATGATTGAGATTGAGAAGTTTTTCATAATTTTTCAGTTAACATTTTTCACGGCTTCATGATCGAGTAATAATAAAGTGATAAAAAACAAAAAAAAATATTCCCATCACCTGACAATTAATTGAAACCTACCGCGAGAAGACAATATCCATCCAAAATACATTTCACAGACTTTTACAGAGAAAAGGATTTCTATGAGCTTTATTATGTATAAAGGATTTTAGATATTCTTCGATACTTGAATGATCATTAATCAATAGACACTTGAATAATCAATTCTATATTCGAATATTACCAACCAAATCATGTAACGAATTATTGTTTTTTCCAGATTTAGTTAAGTCTCAACGGGCAGCACCGACATCATGCTACGTTTGTCGACGTTTTGTGGTAAGTATCAATTTTTTTTCAACTTATAATAATTTTATACAAATAAGACTATTCCGGTTTTAAGTTAATCGTAGCATTCCAGTACCCATGTCATATAGTATAATGAATTAATAAAAAATAATAAATGAAATGAAATTAATAACAATTTGCTATTTAGTTGTAGATAAAAGCTATCCAATTTCTGAAGAAGGATAGATAGAAGAGATACTTGTGTAAGCAATCCGTGTGTTATATAGGTACCTAAGTTACATGCGTACAAATTTATAATAAAATTGAATCTATACATCGGATAGGTACCTACTAAATTTACCTTTACCTACTACTGTAGGTACCTTCTCATAAATTCAGTATTTAGTAAATCCTCGTTTAACTGCTTAATCCCGTAAGCAGCTCTTTTTCATCCAGTGCTGGTTATGGTCAAGCTAACCGAGCGGGTTGGCGATTCCATTCTTTTAGTGGTGATGTAGTTCCTCGGGGCTACTGCTATCAGCTTTGTTATCCCTTAGTCGCCTTTTACGACACCCAACACCATTCGGCCTAACTGTGCCTAGTACTCAATAAAATCTAAATATAATACTTTATATGAGACGAGCTACAATGATAATAGGATATCTATTAATTTCATTTTATGACGAAACTGAATGTTCTCCGCGCACGTCTCTGCAGTACTGTAAAATAATTCAAACGACAAACAAAGCTAGCTTCTTAGATAACCTAAATAACTAATTAAATTACGAGGCATGCATATATAAGTAAATATATTCGCGCATGTATAATTAAGTATATTCGTGAAAGTCATAGTACAAATTACATAAACAATTTTACAAAGCGTATAACCGGACGCTTTAGTTTCATATCAGATTCGTCTATTTATTGTGTCAGAAAAATTGTCACATGTTAGTTAAAGTATCGGCCAATCGAGAGTTCACACAAATACAAACTTCTTTGCAGCCCATTATTAATTTATTCAATAAGCGGTTAGATTGCGCCGACCGCAAATATAACGTTGTAGAATAGATGTATTTATTCAGTAAGAGCAACGAAAATGACCTTTACAATCACTGAAATACGTCGTTTACAAACGCAAATAAAATTGTAGATAATCGTGCAAACGCTCGATTGGCCAATGCTTCACAGTAGTTATGAATACAGGTCAAAAAAACTGGTCGCCCGATTTTAATATGACGTAGATATAAATTTAATTGGATTTAATTACACACCGTGTCATGCATGTGACAGGTCGACAGCAGCTTAGTTCTTTCGGTGTGCACTTTTACTTTTCTTTCACTGTACATCCAGTTATCACGTTAGATACACGCATACACGAATGTTACATATGAATGAGTTTTATGAGTTGCTTCAAAAGTAGGAGGATAATATAGATGACCAGCAGATAGGATATACCGATTATAAAGTTTTGTTTATATTAAATTAAGTATTTTTTATGTTTTTAAAATATCATTCAGTTCTTAATAACACGTATAAAATCAAACTCCCTACACAATCAGAGTCCAATCAGCTGAATCAAAAGCGAATAAGTAATCCTAGGAAAAATCTTTCATAAAATATCAATAAAGGTAGAAAACAATATTATCTTCCTATGAGTAAGTACTAACCTACAGATCTCGGCAGTAACTATTATACGGGAAATAGGTATTTCTTTTAGACTTAATTGCTTCTAATCTATTGGTTCTACACCACGCCAGTGTAGAGTTCGACACAATACCATATCATCAGCCTTTCTCTCCCCTGTTTTACTGGATACTTTATAGAGCTCGTCTAATGCCGGCCACTACACGCGCTGTTCCGTTGTTAAATAGTCATTAACATATCAAATGCCAATTTACGAAAACGTATGAAAAGAAAACGCCATTACGTTCCAAGCGCGCGATTTTATTTGCAAAATGGTTACAACATGCTAATGATATAATAAAGTCCAACAAAAAAAAACATTCACTTTTATGTTGTTACCAAGCTAGCTACAAAGATAACATGGAACTGGTAGCAGACAAGAATTATTTCAGGTGCCGGTAACAGCCTAATACAAGTGCAGTAATCACTGCAGTGCACAAGCCTCGCTTTATGAGGCTGTTATCCACCACGCGCGCTCACTTTGAGCTGGTAGATATTACACGGAATACAGATTACTTTTAAGTCTAAGTATTTCAAAGAAATAGATGACTACTTTCGAATTTCAGAAAAATACATCTCGACTAAGGTCACAAACTGAGTCCGAAATACCAATCAGTTTCAGTTACAAGTTTAATCGCTTTAATTTTGTTTTATTTATTTTTAATTAAATTATTATGTATCAAGGTTCGTAAAAATCCGATATTTATAATATATATTAAAATATCCGACATTTGATACATATCGGATATACATTATGTATAGGTATAAAAAAGACGCGAATTTCATTCTGCAAGTGGTTTTAGTGTGTCAAAATTGGTATATGAAACTTTGAGTTTGATTGATAGATTTATTTATTATAAAACAAAACAAAAAATAAGAGTAAAATTAGAGTAACAAAAAATTAGAGTAACAAAAAATTAGTAACAAAAAATTAGAGTATCAAAAAATTAGAGTAACAAAAAATTAGTAACAAAAAATTAGAGTAACAAAAAATTAGAGTAACAAAAAATTAGAGTAACAAAATTAGAGTAACAAAAAATTAGAGTAACAAAAAATTAGAGTCGCTGAGATTAATAATCAGTACTTAATCAACATTATAATTATAATTTAGTTGAATCTTTAGTGTTGGATCATTGGCAGTGACAGTGATCATAATTTTTATTTATGTCAATATAACGATTTAAATGCGTGAGATCTGACAAAATTCTAATTTTGACTATAAATATCAATTGATATATATATCGTCATGTAGGTATATCGTGATATATATCAGCGAACCCTGTTTTGTATAGTACATGTATATCAATAAACAATAATATACAGATAAGGGGTCGTCCATTAATCACGTGATGTTTTTTTAGCAACTTTTTAACCCCCCCCCCCCCCGGTGATACGTAGTGATACTGGTGATAAATACATGTGATATCTCACTACATCCTTGTGATATTTCGTGATTTTTTCCGAAACACCCCCCCCCACCCCCCGCTTTCGAGCCTCACGTGATTAATGGACGATCCCTAAGTACTCATCGACCTAGTTTTTTTCACATATCTATCAAATTCCTTGAAACCGCACCGCTTGTACTCTATGTACTCTATATAATTTGTGCGCTTTTTTATACAAACTGCAGGGAGCATTTCTTAATGTAATCAAATGAAATTTGGCAGAAAAATAGTTTTCGAGTCCTATACCTCGGTTAATTTCAAAAACGAGCCAAATCGGTTCAATCGGTTGCAAAATTATGATTGTGAAAACTATTTAAAAAAAAAAGAAATTCCACTAATACAAATAAAACTTACGGGTTCAATCATTTTATTATACTTCGCCATTTAGCTAGTGATAATTGAAGAACCCGTATTTAATTACAAATTCAGTTACTCGACTCACACTTCATGCGTGATTCGTCTTTTTGTGTCCTTGATATTTAGCAGTAAAAATAACTCCTACTAGTATGATAGGCATTATAAGCGACCAGTGCGCGTACAAAGAACAAAACAGGGTAGTCTTCAACTTAGTTAATTTGTAATATGTCTTTTTGTGATATAGTATTTTGCTTTTGCTATATAGTCACTGTTATGGCATTTGCCGTAAAAGTCATTTTCCTAGTTGGGGGTGTTGGGACTGAGGTTTATCGTCACAACGAGTCAACAAAAATACCAAGGCTATCTCCAATCTAGGCTAGCTAAAAACCTAATAGCGTTATCCTCGTCGATTAACATATGTGTCATTGTGTCACCACATTTTTTGTATACATTCTTGGAGGTCGGGCCCTCTGACATGTCACCTATATTCCCACACGCCATCATTATAATAATATGCCTATCATACGACATACTATTTACCCAAGCCATCCGTGTCTCATTACATGAAATACTTGTCCACACTCATGTATTTGTGATTTCAAGCTTAATATATTACACAGTTTTTCGAAGTTGCGTAAATAGATCTTCAGAAATAAATAAAATCTGTTAACATACTTGCTATTTACGACATAACATTTACTATTTACGACATATTTACGGTAAATAATGTCATGAGTAAATTTCATGAGATCATAAAATAAATGGCTTGTATTTAAATGAGCATCCAATCATGATTAAACAAAACTATTTTTTTACTAATGTAAATAATTTTAAATTAATAAGAATGTTGTTATTACAAACTCGACGGAGTCTTTCATTTTCACATTTATTCTTTATTTTTTTTATTGTCAGAGAACATAAACCTTTAAATTTGCTAGAATCGATATACCCACTACTCTCTTTTAGTTCTAATTACAAGACGTCTTTATCATCATTTATGATCATCATTGTATCATCAGTCCCCACAACACAGCGAATTACAGTGTGTGGGCTGGGGCGCTTCACTTGAATAAGTCTTACTTTAGTTAAATAAGTAAATAAATTGCTACCTTATCACACTAACGTTGGTAGACTCCGCGTTAATCCTCTTTTTCTACGCATCCTAATTGTGACATAGGTACTTAATAATGGTTTCGTATGCAACACAATTTTACTTAACATCCATAAACGCTATATACAACTTGCCGCGCCCACTGATTCCAATTATCAATTCCCATGTTTAAACAATTTGAATCGTATAGTTTAACCTATCTAAGTTTATAGTGTTATATAATATAACTCGGATGTCTTTTATATTAGACTAACAAAACCCCGCAGACGTTGTCCTGCCATAGAAATTGATGTGCTGCAGCGCCATCTAGTGGCGAGTTACAACAAAGTCGATAGCGTAAAAACCTTCTCCATGAAAAAATACCTATATGTGCCCAACTTTCATGGTGGTCGGTCGAATGGTGTCGAAGTCTATCAACATCAGATATATCCTCTTGTATATAGATAGATACCTACTAACATTTTTCCGTGCCCGTTTAGAAACCATTTCCGCCCGGAAAATTTTAAAATTGAATCACCTTGTCTTTACAAACGATCTATTTTTTCAAACCTAGTTAATTGATTATGACAAAATAAACACTAACTTCTTCAAAACTAAATATCCTACATAATAGTGAATGCCGCTACAAAATAGTTCCATCAATTTTGAACTTAGCACTAATAGTAGACAGACAGACAGACAGATACTGGTATCAGGGCCAGCCCTACCATAGGGCGAACGGAGCAGCCGCTCCAGGGGCGCCTCAGTGGTCCTGTGAGGAGTGCAGTGCCAACGAGCATGGCTGTTTTCAATCGACAAATTAGACACAGACTTAAAATGTTGTCGAGATCTTCTAAGTTCCATGCTTGCACGCATAACTGGTATGTATTAGGGGCAAGCAAGGGGGCGCCATAATTGGATCTCGCTCCATCCTAAAACTTTCCTCGGGCCGGCACTGACTGGTATGTGTATTTATTTACTCTTCTTACACTATAAGCGGACTAAATGCGTTAAGACATTCTCTACGAGTGGACCGTTGTTTAAATGAGATAAATTAATGCGGGTGCAGTAAAAATTAACATGCCTTAACATAGGTACATATATGTTAAGATTAATTGCAAAAAAAACATAGGTATCTAGAAGTAACTTTTATTTTAACTTTTATCATGCAACTATCTCTACTGCCACATTGAAGTTTGAACTACTTATTAATATTAATAAAAAAAATCTATGATTTAGAACTGTAATTAGAACCGGTAGCGCTAGCGGCTTTGATCAAGTTTCTAAACAAGATATTTAAAAGATGTAGGCAGTTTATCAGGCCGTATGAAAACTGAAATAACAGTATATAGATAAAATTAACAAATTAGCAACTATTAACAGCAAAATTAACAATTAATGATGGAGTTTATTAGAATAGTTTAGAAAAGTTTATTAGTTTATTTGTGTCAGTCTAGTCGTTGCAGTGATAACCGACGCGCGCAGGTTATCTGTGCTACAAATATTTTTTTCTGTAATGGGTAAAAATTAATGAAGCCGCCGCTTGGTGTTTATATACTTTATCGATTGTTTCCTGAATTTACGATCGGCTACATATTTTATATTTCCAGACTAGTAAAGTATGAATAATAAAGGTATTGTATAACAGTTTACCTAACTGGGAACAGCCTGAGAACATCTAACACAGTTCTGATGCAATGGGTCACGCAATGGGCGGAGCCCGCGGGCGAGATGCCTCGAAAGTGGACTAACATTTTGTACTCATTCATTTTTAATATTGGTCACGTCACTACAAGTAGAAAGATTTTAAAGTTGAATTGATTGATTTTAATAATCCAAGTATCTATTTTATAGTTATTAACAATTCATTTAATGTTTAAAGTTACATTTTCTTGCAATTTGCTAAGGGCTATACTAAATTTGTTTTAATTTAATTTACAAACCACACTTTATTATAAGTTTTCTCATCGCATGTTATGTTTGCGACTAGAAGGGTCCAATGTAATTTTGTACAAAAAAAATACGGGATACGTAATTGTATCCAGTTTTGCAGAAGAAATATAAAAAAATCGAATTATACAAACGCAACAATTGATTCTCAAATGTCTAATGATGCCTTGTTTCAGAGTATATTTTAGTCAGCTTAAACCATTATAAACCTTTATACGAAGAAACCTTTATAAAGGTTAAGGAACCCTTATAATTTTGTTGTAATTATAGGAATTACTATTTATAATATATAACAATATTTTTCCGTTATTTACAACCGATTATGATATATGTATATTTATTGGGGTTTTTAGTCAGTCATTGAGTCTCTGACGATTAATTCTTGATAACAACTTTAGTAATTCTCGATTAAAATCGACCGTTTTGTATTTTTTTTTCGTAGATTTTTTCCGTTTAAAGTTCTAAGTTTAACTCAGCTTTTCATAGTTTTCGTGGATTAGGAGAAATTACTTGTATTATTTATGGAGAAGCAAAAGGGTCACGAGAAGCGACAGCACTCATCGATACAAATCACTTTTAAATTCCATAAATTGAGAGATTTAAGCTATTAGCCGAGTGAAAACTCAATATGCATAAAAAGTGCCAAGATATAAATATGCATAAAAGTGCTAAACTATGTATAATAGTGAAAGATATCTGTTGCCAGACTCTATAAGAAGAAACCATGGCACAAGATGAAAATACATAATAAATAAATAAATCTTGATTGCAATAAATCTGATACTTAGTTACAACAGACTACAAATTTTTAAAATTTTAAATTTAAAAAACGAACGAAACGAACGAAAAACGAACGAACGGAAACAAACGAATTAAGACAGAAATTAGATAATCATCTCTAGATCTTAGCGCATGGTTATTTTAAACTTTTTATTGCATCTTTAAAGTAAGTTTTTTTTCTTTTTAGTAATTTCTATAATTCATTTCATGGGTGGGGGACCCACTTTCAAAATATGTGATACTGTATTTGCAAATCTATACAATTTTCACCTATGTATACAATTAGATAAAACAACGTAAGTATACAAAAGAAACAACAGTTATCTAGATGATTACGGTACAACGTAAATGCAATTGACAATTTAAAGAGCCCATGTAAACTTTGCTTGTGCTGGACTATTTTCAAATTTAAATTAAGGTTTATTTAGATGTTATAGATTCATTACAAATTTATAAATGCAGATATAACCATTTGATTCTAACACTCATGCCCAGCGCACTGAGATTTCTAATGAGAACACGTTAATATATAGTCTGCTATACCTTCAGTATAGAGACGTCAACATAATTAACCTCTGCGTATATAGCCTGAATAAGCCGACAATAACTTCTAACTAGTACTACTAATAATGGAAACTTTGATCAGGGCAAACCATAGGTGACCTGAACTATTTTTTATGATTTCGGAGTAGACTGTTTGATGATTTTATAAATCTCAGCCCTAACTCTTTACTAAAGTGTGGATACACAGAAGTGTATCCACACTTTAGTAAAGTACATAAATTTCTGTACATAAATTTCGGAATGTATGTACAGAAACATACATTCCGAAATTTGTGTAATAGACATATTAAGTTATATTACTTACATGTAAAGTGAACGTAATCATAAAATTACAATGGACGGCGTCGCATCACGTTCGAGTCGTGTAAACAATGAAATGAATATACAAAATTGTTCGCTAGATCGTTAACAGGTACCTAATGACATTATTATTGTAATAATATTACTGTAATAATATTATTTTACAATATTAACTTGATAAATCGATCAACTTCTAAACAAAGAACTGAAAAGTCATCCGAATCTCATTTATTGTCGGCAGAAGTAAAGGTCAATTCACAAATTATGGATCAATCATAAACAACCGCTAAAGAGGGTACGTCTCTTGTTTATTTTTATATCCACATTTCGACTTCATTAGGACATTTGCATGTAATTGTCAATGTCCAAAATGGACGGATTTAAACAGAGAAGAATTCTTCGTCCTTCTTTAGATCCGTCCGGCGATATATCTTCTGGCACTAATACCTTAATAATGATCGGCACTAAAATGATATCGTGATTGTGGAATTTATAACCGAGGTTAATAATTAACACTAAAGGTTCGACCGTGTCAATTTCCTGATTATAAGATCGGCAATGATGCCGAGTCATTTCATATTTTGAACAATAGATTGCAGACAATTAAAAATACATTAAAATTTTAATAACTTTCTATTGTCAGCCTTGACAATAAAAAGTCCGTGACATTGTCATATATAATCTATCTATATAAATAAAAATTAAATGCTGTTCGTTGGTAAGCGCATCACTTGAGAACGGCTGGACCGTACTGCCTTTTTTTTTAAATGTTCGTAATTGTCCGAATAAGGTTTTTAGGGAAAGAAAAATTGGAAAAGTTGCTTGGAAAATTGGAAAATTCGGGAAAAAATTAAAGTGCTTTTTTCTATGGGATTTTTGTATGAACTTATTGAAATGGTTGTATTATTGTAATTTGGACAGGACAACGACTGTCGGGTCAGCTAGTTTTATAATATATTTTTATTACACACTATCAACGAAGTTTCATAGTATAAATATTATATGATTCAAAACAATTAATGTATTACATGAAATATGCGTAGATATGATCAAAGATTTTTGGTACCTAGTGTATGTTATTTTTTATTTTTATTATATATTCTTCATATATAAAATATAACATGTTTCTTAATCAGTTTTCTCGAAGGAAAGATAGATAAATGGATGAAAATTGTGTTTCGTTTGATCGATGATGGAGCTACATATCTTTCTATAGCTAAATGTGATGATATATGAAATATATATAACAATACTATGAATCTCGTGATTGTAATACATTTAAAACTGTTTGATACAACAGCGTTACTAAAACAAAAACTTGAACTCTTTCTTAATTCTTTTGACCCATAAATCCAGCAATTAGACCTTAAAATTGTTGCTGCATAAAATTTAAAAACAATACCACAAGGAATTAGCGGTATTTCAAAACGCATTGTTAACACGACTGTGTGAGTGCTAACAAACTGTTTCTGAACGACATTAATCTGTTGCGCGGGAATAATGACAAGGACGGGGTCATGAACCATAAAACTTAAATTGGTTAAGAGACAATTTTTTTTTTTTTTATTGGCTTGATACTGACACACATCGATCTTTCAGAGACAAAATTAATATTTTTTTCTCAGTATTTCAAACTCCAGAACAAAGGAAAATAAACATTTAACTATTCTAAAGGCTATGATATCTAGGTATAAGAATATGAGCGAACTAGGATTCTAACTTAGATTCGAACATTTAGCAGCAACTGAGTCAATTAGCTGTCACACTATTTGCATCATTCACATTACATAACCAACGGAGACGCTGCGACATGAACTGTAGCACTAAATTAACGAACATCTTCGCACGTTATCGTGGACCGTCACTTATTAAACCAATCACATTTTCTTCTACGTGTACTAATTGCCCTTTCATTATAGACTTTAATAGTTCAGAAATTAAGACGATGGTACTAAAGAGATTTAAGTCCTATGATGCAGAGTTAAGTCGGTCGTGTTTGAACCTAGCTTCCTTGTTCCATTGTTCCATTTCGTGACGGCTGAGCACGAGAGATGCACCCCACGTGGTGAGAAGTGGGTTTTATTTAACATTGGAACACTTCCCGATTTGAATGTGGAATAAATGACGATCACACACGACTGTGTATCGAACAGATGCGTTACGTGAGAAAACGTGAAAAGGACACAAGTGGAACGGATTTCTTACAGATCTTTCTAAACTTCTATAATACAAATCATTAGTAATCATAATTCCCTAACACGCTTGAAGAATGCATTCTAATAAATGTGTCCCTTTTGTGTTTCTTTGCTTACGCAATGGTTGACTGGTACAGAATACCATAATGCACTAAGTCCGCCTCTTGTATTATACAATATTTATGTGCAATAAAGTACCTATGAATAAATAAAAAATATATAATGATAAAATGAAGGTGTATAAAATAAATCAAAAAGGTCGAAGAAAATGACTGATAAAATGATCAAAACTGAGAAAAGAAATAAAATTTCTGTCGGTTATACAGGCTGTACATCAATTTATTTTCAAAAGGAAATTCTGAAACGAGATTCAATAATAAAACACGCAAGTAAACTTTGATATATACCACCAAGTTGCAAACTAACGTTCTGCTAGTTTCACAATTTCATCTTCAATTCGGTGACAACGACGTGTCCATGTGGTATAATTTTCAATACGTTTTAAATCTGCCAGAAGTGTCATTAGATGAAATTATTCTTTGGTAAACCATTGCAAAAGATTCTCGTAGATTATCAGTCAGTGCGCCATAAATTTGAAGCCTAATTAATTTTAATGATTCCTCGCCAAACCCATGATTTAATAAATATTTCTTAGCATTAAGAAACCAAAATACGGAGCATCGCAACGTTCTGCTATCATTATCACTAGAAAATAAATCGATTCTAAACTTTACGGCTTTGCACTAAAACTTATAGCGATTTAAAATTACAAATATCTGTTTCACACCTAAGGCGATTGTTTCGACACCGATCCTTTTACTAAAAGATGTGCTCTGCGATTATCAGAAATCGATCACAATTGCTACCCTATGAACGTCACTTATATTTTATAGCGATCACGTTTTGTGAATCCATAGTAACCACCTGTATATGATTTCATAATATTCAATGACTATTCAACCTCTTCAATTGTTTCTCGGTGAAATACTTGGCTGATAACTCTTCGATGTTTTCACGCAGTCGTTTGTGTTAAATTTTGAACACGGCATTGTTTTAAAGAATAAATATTTATTTATCAAAACGCGATACATAAAATACAAATACTATTTAGTTGTACTCAATAAAATAATAAGTTTTGCTTAAATACAAATTAATGTTCAAATGTATATTGTGGCGATAAAATGGCAACCCAGCTTAGCATAAATGGTACGGAACTAAAGGAAATAGGCGCTGATAATCTACTAGGGCTCCATAGTGCACTGAAATAAAATTTTAATGAAATGATACTAAATTAAACATTAGCGCAGCTTTAATTACCCGTTAAATATAAAATACTTATTCAAAAAGTTGAATACAATTGCATTCCAGATTGTTTTTTATTACTTACGCAGTTGGTATGCTGAAAAAAAAGACTTCATGAGGTATTTACCGCGATAGTATTTTTGGGATGCACATATTATTATTAATGCCCCTCCTCCTATGGGACAACTGGGATGATAAAGTTCTACTAGTTTCATCATGGGACTTCGCAATGGGACTGGTGGTATATAGACAGAATATTTTATCGCTAGTACTTCTCGTGATTAATCGGTGAACGAGTCTTAAATTAAAAAAAACAATTGTTTATCCCAAGATAAAACCTCACTCAACACGCCTTACGAATTATGAATTTGATTACACATTGCAACTTTTAAATATGGATTTGACAAAAGCTTTGTTCAATTAACAATTTACTTTGGGTTACCCAAGGGATTATGCAAATGGATTTCCAGTTTTTTGGCTAGATTTTGGTTGGCTGGAGCATCAAACTTGGTCCAATTTAACCCCAGCAAGACACAAGTCTGTGCATCCACCGCTAAGAAAGCTCCATTTGTCATGGGACAACGATTTCAGAGCATTCCTCTCAAGATCTTTGATAGTTTTGGGATTATTGGCGTCGATATTTTGTGTAAACGCTTTCATTTTATAAAGCTCAAGTTAGACCCCACATGGAGTAATGCTCACAGCTCTGGGCCGATGCGCCGAAGTACCAGCTGGACCCTCTTGACTCCGTCCAACGGCGCGCTATCCGAATTGTCGACGATCCCACTGTCACAGGTGGTTCAGAAGCGCTCAGCATTCGTAGAGATGTTGCGCCTATCTGCATTTTCTACCGCCTTTATAATGGGGAATGTTCTGAAGAGCTGTTCAATTTGATGCCAACTTCGGATTTTTACCATCGCACCGCTCGTCATCGTCGTGCGGTTCATCCGTACTTCCTTGACATAGAGACGCTGCGTACAGTGCGGTCAAAAAGACACTTTATACCGCAAACAAGAATGTTGTGGAATGAACTGCCAGCTATTCCACAACATTCAACATTCCACAACACAATGAATGAACAGTATTTCCGTTACGCTACGATATGGGGCTCTTCAAGAGACCTGTGAACAGAATTCGGTAAGGTCAGCAGGTGTCCTAGGGCGGCGGTGATCACTTATCATCAAGTGACCTGCCCGCTCGTCTGCCATATAATCTAAAAAAAGAAATTAAGAACATCAACATTTAAAGAATGATTTGACAAAAACTTTGTGCAGTTTAACACGCAATCTTTAACGCCTTCTGCATCCATCATCACACGACATTATGCAAGGCCTCAATGTCAACGATACTTACAAAACCTGGGAACAAACCGATGTTAATCTTTAGATCGCTCCTTAAAATTGCTCTGGTCACGTGAACACCTCACAAAGTGAGCATTGCACAATGAACCACTCGATTTTTGTTATCCACTTTTGTTTAAATGCTACATTAGCCTCATCCATTGTTCTATACCACTTTTACCTCTTTGCTATTTGCATCAAGTTGTGTAAAATTTAAAATATAATTTAATTTTAAAGCAAAACCAAATTCTAGTCAATTTTATTAATGATAATTTGTGAATAATATATTCAAATTAAAAGTTAGAACAACATACGTTATAATAACAAAAAAATATGAGAAAAATGTTAAAATAGCTTGCCTGATCACAGTAGAGATTAAGAAGTTTTATTAATAATCCAAATTCAAAAAAGGTAAAGATTTTTTGAATCAGCAAAACAAACAATTTTTGAATAACTGAAATAAACAATTTTTCAATACTTCTCATATTTTTTGACGAAGGAAAACTTCGTGTGGAAGCCGCAAACTAAATAAATAAAAAAATAATTCAATGCTCCAAATTAAAAACAAAATTGGAGCATAATTATTCTTCCACCAATCGGCCCGAAATTCCCTGGTGATTTATTAAGGGAGGCTTATGGCCTGTAACGTTGTAGGCTGATATTGAAGTTCTGTCTAAAAAAGTTACATTCAAATTATTCAGGGCTGTGTTTGAACCCATTAAATACCACGCCATTAAATACCTTGGTCTTTAAATCTAAAATAGGTCCGCTTTATTTCCTTTTAAGACACCTTCGTGTTAGAGAAGAGAATGTGTCATCGGTTCGCTTCTTTCATGAAAATTTGACACGTTTGTACCCATACTCTAATCCCATGTTACAACCAATATACAATCCATAAAACATGCGAGTCGTAACTAACCGCCATCAACAGTAACAAGCGTGTTCTAGATGTGAAATCAAATAGAATCGAATCACTGAATTCGATATCTGAAATGGTAAGTTACCAGCGAACAATCGTCCAATTAATGATGAGCCAGTTTTCCGTTGCGTTACTACAATTTCCCTATTAGTGGGTTGCGAAAGATACGCGAGACGGCACTCCCACGCGATCCCATCTGCGTGGAGACCATTGTGTCTGCGGTAAGGAAACTCCATTTTTATTCTTAAAACCGAGTAAATTGGGTACCTGTTTTATCAATATATATTAAAACTAGCGACCCGCCCTCGCTTCGCTTCGGTTTATAATTTTTTTTTCAAAATAAAATATAGCCAGATAATGTAGCTACCTATTTATGAAAGAATTTTTGAAATTGGTTCAGTAGTTCCAGAGATTACCCCCAACATACATACAAACACACAATTTTACGTATTTATTATATTAGTATAGATATAGATATCTGAACCTTGCATGATTATTGAGTGCTATGGTTGATTAAACTCTTCCGGTTGTTCAGATTTTTGTTTTCTATAATGTATTACTGTTTGTTCCTGAAAATAGAATCAATGAGAAGCAAATCGATGTTAGCAAGTTGAAGTTAGGGTTAGGTTTAGGTTCTCTGGTGATGATAAACAAATAAAACTTCGTCTACTTGGTTACTCCAGTATTTACTCCAGTAAGTAAACTATTTACTTCAGTTATTAAAAGGTTGTTTTGGTAATTATTATTTGCTGCTTATTTAGTATTTAATGCTTCTCGTTTAAATACAAACCTTTAAAATATAGCTCTAGTTTGATGAATCGTTATTTTTTTTCGAACATCGTTAACTCCACATTAATTAACAAGATATTAATTACACTACTATCAACCTTATAAACACAGCATGCTATTTATTAGATAATACTATTGTATGGTGCGTACTTTACAATTAAAATCTCAATAACAATAACACGAACATAACGGTTATTGGAACAAAATAACATTTAAGGTGTTGAGCATTCTGTTTCGGCCTGAGATTAAATAACCCAAGCTATTGTTACCCAAACTTGGCTGCGGTTAATTTAACATTTGTTACAATACGATAGATAACAAGCCCACACGACGTAGGCACTGCGGATCGTATGTGGACGTCGGATTCATTCCCTTATTATAATCTTTTCATATAAAGAAATTATAACGTGGAAGTAGAAGTTCAATTTATCAAATCCAATACATTTCGGAATAACTGTAAAACAGAAAACGTTTTGGAAACCAAATTCATCTTCTATATATATATATACTTCTATATATACTTTGTATATATACTCTTATATATACTTCTATACACTCCTTCTTTCTAAAAAACAATTTTGTATATGTGTACATGTAAATATCATAAATATCAGAGTGTGCTAATTATCGTATAACAAATGAACATTAAAATACAAATGTACTAGAGGAATAAATAACTCATTGACAAAAACGTGAGACCAATTCGGACAATTTTGTAACTCGGACATTTAAATTGCGTTCGTGTTCATACGTGGGATTATTGATAACAATAATCCCTTGTTAGTTGTAGTTTTATCCCTTAGTCTATTATTGTCATACACCTGCTGTGTATACGTAATACATTTATTCAATCCACTCTTTCTGAGGGAGTTAAAAGGTTCTGTGGAATTTTTTGTGTAAATGGTAATGATGAAGAAGCCTCGGAGAGCTATTCTAGAGTTGCAGTGAATTCCTACATTCTTTATACTAAATAAATAGGTCGCCAATATAAATGATATTTTTTAAGATATTCTAAAATATATATTTCTTTTGTTTCAGTATTACTGGCTGCAGCAGTCGCCCAAAATGGTTATGAATATAATAAACCTGGCAAGCCCTTTGGCCCGGGCACAACGCCGAACCGTCCAGGATACCCAGGAGCTTCTGGCGGATATCCTAGCTCGCCTACTTCGCCCTCTTTCCCCAGCGGCCCTCAAAGCGATGAATATCCAAGCTCTGGATCAACTTCCGGGTCGTCTGACTACCCTGGATCATCTGCTTACCCCGGCTCTCAAGGCTACCCTGGCTCCAATGGACAACAACCTGGCTCATACCCGGGTCAAGGCCCTAGCAGCTCGGGCGGTCCTTCTGGCGGATTTCCAGGCCAGACCGGCTCTTATCCTGGCCAAGGAGCCAGCTACCCCGGACAATCCGGTCACCCTGGTAAGCCTGGAGCGCCTAGCTTGGAGCCTTCCGGTCCGGGATTTGGTTCTGATACTGGTGCCTACGAGGGAGGAGATTATTCCGCCATTCCCGGTGAACCTGACAAAGACTATCCAATTCTAACCGAGATTCCGGAAACTTCCTTCAAATGCGACGCTCAAGCTTATCCAGGCTATTACGCAGATGTAGAAACCCGTTGTCAGGTCTTCCACGTGTGTGCCAATAATAAAACCTACGACTTTCTTTGTCCAAACGGAACGATCTTCTCTCAGCAAGTCTTCGTCTGCGTGTGGTGGAACCAGTTCGATTGTAACTCTGCTCCTGGTCTATACGAGTTGAACGCAAACCTTTACGATTATTCAATAACTGGTTCTAGTCAAGGAGGATTCCCTCCTTCTCAGGATTACCCACAAGGGCCACAGGGACCTTCGGCTTCTTACCCAGGGAGCACAGGACCGCAGGGTCCCTCTGCTACATATCCAGGCAGTACTGGACCGCAAGGACCGTCTGTTTCGTATCCAGGCAGTGCCGGACCACAAGGACCCTCTGCTACATACCCTGGCAGCTCAGGCCCACAAGGTCCATCGGCTTCATATCCTGGCAGTACAGGTCCTCAAGGGCCATCGGCTTCTTATCCAGGCAGTTCCAAACCACAAGGACCATCAGCTTCATACCCAGGCAATACTGGCCCACAAGGACCGTCTGCGTCTTACCCAGGCAGCACTGGCACTCAAGGCCCGTCAGCTGCGTACCCAGGTTCACAAGGATCATTCCCCGGTTCTCAGGGGTATCCCCCTGCAAGCAAACCCAGTGGTCCCAGTTTTCCACCCGGCGGTAACGGCGGCAGACCTCAAGGCCCACAAAGCGATACCGGCTTCCCAGCTCAACCAAACAGAGAATACTTACCACCAAGAAATTGAGCATCCTCTACAAACTGCACACGTTCACATATAGAAAGACTTATGATATTATAACATATATGTATGTTATCTATTAGCTTTATTAGGTAGTCGTCGCGTCGCATGGCGGAAGTACTAGTTGCCAAAATAAATTATCTTAGAAGCCAGTATAAGCATCACGTCAACGAGCGAAAAAGTTGGTGCTGCTACCTTAAGATTAATTTATATGTAGGTCTACCTTGATTAAATACCTTGATTAATACTTTATTGGTAAACATGTACCTACTTAGTTTAGTTATTTTTACTTTTAATCTCATCAAATTTATGGTGTAAGTAATTGGTGCGGTATTGTAAAGAGCCTTGCCTATTTAAAGATTGTATTATCATTCAAAATACAAAGTACAATACTATCAAAAGTGTGATGTTAAAAACGAAAGTTACCAAAACTAGTAATTAATTAAGTACGTACAAAACTGTTTTGGATTTTTTTAAACTAGCAATAAGTATGTAGTAGTTTTAGAATAGATTTACTTTAGAATAGATTTCTTATTGTGTACCATCCCTAATGTAAATACATATATTTTGAAACAATAAATATATTACATAGCATGGCTTGTTAATTCATTCAACCTTAACGCGGCTTTTCCTCTTCGCGACCGACTGCCCCGCGGTACTATGATGACCCGTGTTTATATTCATAAGTGAATCTATAGAGTTCAATTCAGGACAATGAATCGGTAAACAATTACCTTCTATTACAACCCTAAGCAACCCCAGAAAGGGCGGTTTCCTTGTCAAATTTTGATACAGCAGAATTGCAAGTATTTTCTTCACACTTAAATACGATAAATTATTGTAAGCCAAATTTAAGTATGAAAGTACCATGTTACCAATGCAATATAAATTGCCGTCTTTGTTAAAAACAAAACCGCCAGAAAAAGAGTCGGTGAATGGCCCCATTAGTTCATCAATCAAATCATAATTCGTTGTTTTTTTCGTGTCTTTATCCTTCTTTATGCTTTTAGGTTTTAATGAAGTACTAATTTTAATGAATACTGCGCAGAAATATCACTTAAAATCTTCATGTAAAGTTTATGTTTAGTTACTAAATAGTTGATATATCTACGGCGTTTGGTTGTTACTTCATCAGCGGTTAAAGGAAAATCAATTAGGACGTTCAGTATGTGAGCGGCTCCTTCGTCATTTATGTAATTATCGGACAAATTCAAATACCGCAAACATCTATTACTCCTCAAAGCATCGCTAATGTATTTCGCACCAACGTCGGTTATGTGGTTAGAAGCCATATTTAAGAGCAACAAATGCTTTTCAGCTGATGCTGTGTAGCGTAATTTAGAAATGATCATTCCACACACCTCGTCGTTGATTCGACATCTTCGTAATGACAGATGCCGCAGATTCGACACTTCGTCTAATAAAGTTGCATAGTTCGATGAATCCCCAGTAGAGGGGATTCATCGAAACATATATCGGTAATTGATGAAACAGGAAGCATCTTAGTCAGTTCATGTATCGCATAAATATTGTTACAACATTTAGCTATAGTTATTTTTGTTAAGTGAAAATAATTAGGCAATATCAAACGCAAAATTTGCATCAGTTCCATCGGTATTTTATTTAATTTACTTAGTGTTATTGCAACTAAGTGATCGAGGCTGTCATAGGTTGCTTTTACAATTAGTCTTTCCATATCTGCAGTTGAAGAAAATTCAGATGGAGTTTTGATGTCAGTATCAGAAATACCCGAAGAAATGAAAGGTGCACTAACACTTACTTGTTTATTGTTCTTTTTTGTTTCTTCTAAATGTTTGTTGAATTTGGGAATGTTATCTAAAAGAAGAAAAAGTAAACAAATAATTAATAATAAAAAGTAATAAAATACAAAAATATTGTTGCTGTCAATGGTTTTATGGATTAAGGTGTTACAGATAAAACAGTCATGTGTGTTGTCGATAAAAAGATTTGTTCAAATAAAAAGGTTTCTTCGAGCTCTTTATTGGTGTGGATTTTCGACTGAGAGAACATCGCGGGGATTTCTAGAGTGGGCCATTAAATGTAGTGTTGTTCTTTATTTGTTGTGTGTACTGCATATAAAGTAGGTAGGGGTCCATACGGACCTCCAGGAGTCCCTATGTCCTCCCTACCTATGTGCAATTGTCTCATTAGAGAGGATAGAATAAAGTATTTTTAGTAGATTTTATTATATAATAAAAGTTAATTCATTTGGGAGTTCATAGTTAAGTTTTTGTTATGGTAAGGGGTCCATGACCGAAATAAGTTTGGGAATCACTGTTATAGAGGTTACCACTAATACATTTTTTTTTTATATACTAGTGGGCGGACGAGCAAGCGGTCCCACATGATGGTAAGTGTTACCGCCGCCCATGGACACCTGCAACACCAGGGGATATGCGGGCGCGCCGCCGACCTTGCTGTTCCCCTGTGGTTAATACACGTTCCCTTGTGGTTAATGGTTATAGCTATGCCACTAAGTAGCTTACAATAGTTTCTTAAATTTGTCGTAGGTAATAATTAAATATGCTATGCTTATTAAAATTAACTTTAGGATCGGTATCATATTGCGACAATATGTAGTGGTCTATGGAAATCTATGAAGATTGCGGTATAAGTTTAAGAGTAAGTTTCACTACAATAATCGTTGGTTTTTGGGTTTAGAGAGAGAAACTTACCACGTTCATATTCCTTTTTTACGTAGACTTTAAAAGAACACTGATACCTTTGGCATAACATTGGCAAATATTTTTCAAAAGAAGTATTTTGGCTTTGTGGTGTATTAACGTCAGGTTTTTTTCTTCACTGTTCGACGTTACGTGTACTTGCGATTTACCCGTTTTAGGCGTTGTCCTAACAGTTTTCATGATTTAACGAAATATGTAAATAATTTCAAAAATACAATAATAAATCAACAAGAAAATAATCTTGAAAATGTTAAAAAATATTCGTAATTAAAGAGCTTACAAAATTAATAATGACGGTAACAAATGACAGAACTGTCTTAAAGAGATACTAATAATGTCATCGTATTAGGAATAAAAATTAATTATTGAACCATAGTCGGCCAGTACAATACAATTTACCAAAAAAACCTCTGTATGGGGGCTAAGCTTCAGGATCGGGTGTTTAATTTTTCAGCCTGCCATCTAGTCCAGTCAAAATAGATGTAACACCCAAGAGTAATTCCGATGGAGCTAATTGTTTGTGTGAACTTTTATACTATGCAACTGAATGAAATATCAGAAGTCCCCATCGATCCACATGCTGCTAAAACTTATGTAGGGTATCTAAAATTTAAAAAAAAAATTTGCTCTAATATCTCCTAAATGGTTAGTCTTATAGTAAAAATGATTATTACTGAGTTTATTATAGCTCATATGATTTCCCACAAACAAATTTTAATACTTTTTTTCAATTATAATGATCGCTGGTGTCAAGAATTGTACCCATATATTTTTCAAAAATACACATTTTTCCACATCACCTTCCAGGGCATAGAAGTACATACTTAGTGTGTTTTCTTTTAATCTGGTATCGCCTGTAGGCCTTTCTCACGACCTGTTCTGTTCAAATAAAAAAGTAATCTTGTTCAGATTTCATTGCTCAGTTTAATTAATCTTGAAAAAAAAAAAACAAAGATTATTGTGCACAGCAACGCATCTTTTGGGCATTAAGCGGTCCGAAACGTATTCATTCATTTCATTATAGAAACAGGGTTTCAAAGTTGTGTGCCATGCATGGCCATCAAAGATGATCATTCATGCATGACACACAACTAGAGAAGATTGACCGGAGCGTCTTTGGATCAGTTGTTCCTTGTTTTCTATATGTGTATATACAGACTAGAAAGATTCATTATACTAAGTATCCACTTAAATAAACTAAATAATAAATGATAGAATATATAAAATATTTATTTGAGACATAATTGAAACAGAAACAGTACACTTCTTGCTTTTTAAAGTATTCATAAGACTTTTTAAATTAAAAATAATTGCTATCTTAACAATAACTTCTGCTAAAGAAAAAGAAATTGATTTATATTTTAAGCACTTACTTCCTAACAGACATTATGCTATGTTTTTTTACTTGGTTGACGAGTTTTGGTGAAATATATGTCGCACTTTTGAGAAACATTTCAATCTCCTCCAATTCAACACAATTGTTTGGAATATTATTTCCATCCAAAACAATTTTCATCAAACCTGTACAATGAAGGGGTTTGTTTAGAGAGCTCTGATATTCCATCACCTCGTGAACCTTTAGAACAGTTGAGAACTCCAAATTATTATACGCCAAATTCAAATAGCAAAGTTTCAAATTACCAATAGCGTAAGTACTGCCATTAATTATTACAGTATACTGTGAATCAAATGAGTCTTCGAATTCGCCTACAATCTCCATAGTCATTATATTCGCTAACTCTTTAGGAGACATGATACCTGGACTGTTTATAGTGGATTTTGATTTGAGTTTTTTTGATCTATCTGTTTTCACCATTATCCGAGGACGTGCTACTACGTCTTCTAAACATTTTTTAAATACTCTTTCTTCATTTTCTAAATGTTCTCGCTTTCTACGTTTGGTCTCCAAAATCTCATGGTACGTTAAAGGAAATTGTTTTAAAGTGTTCAATAATGAGATCACGCCCAAGTCAGATATTTTGTTCCCCGATAGATTCAAATACAAAAGTTGGCGATTTTTTCTAAGAACCTTTGCAAACGAGCATACTCCTGCATCGGTAATTTCATTTGTAGTCAAATTCAACATTTGCAAGGAATTCGAAGCCGGACGATCAAAAGCAAGTCTCACTGCTATTTCTTCAAAAGCTTCATCGTTTATTCTGCATCTACATAAAGATAAATGCTTCAATTGCGAGCTTTGGTCCAGTAAAACGTAATAGTTGTTTTGTGACACATAAGAGTCATCAAAGCAAACTTCAGTTATGTTCGAAATGGGGAGTAGCTTACCAATATCATGCAGTATTGCTTGGCTTAATCCTCCTCTGCGTATAGTCAGTTTAGTTAATAATGATTGAAAAGGAAAGCAAATATTAAACGCTTGAATTAATTTTCTGGGTATTTTATGGGGACATCCAATTATAGCAACTTCTATGAGGTTCTCACGATAGTCGTAATAAGCTGTTATTGGCACACTCTCCACTACAGTAATTGTATCTACCGGGAGCGAATTATCATATTGATTACTGTTTGGTTTATCAAATTTAGCTTGCGCTTTAGTACCATACTTGGAATAGTCGTCTGAAAAGATGAATGAAATGAGTCATTTTTTTTGAAAGAACATGAGTCAGATGAGTCATTATTCTACCTGGTGGTAAGTAGATACTGGCACCCGTGGACATCAGCGATACATTCTAAGAACGGTCAAGAATGTTAAACGTTGGAAAGCCTGATTTAAGTTGCTCAGATTTGCTTAGAAATTGGATGGCTCTCTAAAAGTTCATAATCCGCCCCTATGTTGTGACTTTAGTTAGATAGATAACTAATTATTTTTTTATATGCATGTCTTTCGAGGACTTGTCTCCCTCTATCAGGTATTGCTCTTGTGGCAAATATGGCCTGCAGATTGCCACTTCAGTTTGCTGATTCTTTGAGCCATGGCGACAACTTCAGTTCTTCGTTCTTGGTTTTGGATATTGTCCACTAAATAAATAGACTCCGCGCATAGCTCTTTCCATTGCTCTTAGAGACGACGCCTCGGCATCGTACATCATAATGGGCAGGATGTACTTATTGAAGAGTTACGTCTTCAAACATTGTGATATACTTAGACGACGAGAAGAGGTGGACCATTGTCCCGAATGCTGTCCAATCGAGCTCTCGAAAAATCGACTTGTCTATCTGGATTGACTGTTCAAGATAGACATATTCGTCTACAACTTCTAGTGACGCTCCGTCGTCGCTGATTGATTCAGGGACGACGTGTTTGTTGAACTTGCTCAAGTTCATCCCAAGATCAACAAGTCACACGATCGCATTGAGACCGTTTAGCATCCAATTCAAATTCTCCAGCAACTCTACGATGGTAGCAATGTCTGCGAATCAATAATAATTAAACACTGCAGGTGAAGGTGGAAACACTGCGGAATCAGTATCAACTAATTCACTAGATGGATTGAGTTAGTCTGCTGGTGCAGAATTCTGACCATCACTGTCTCGACTATATTAAATATCTCAATATCTCGATATAGATATCGCCAGTCGAGACGAAACTGGGCAGACAAGTCCACGAAGACCACAATACCGGGAATTATAGCGTGGGACGCCTTCCGGCCAGGTGGACAGACGACTTGAAGAAAGTCGCCGATAGTGGACAGATGAGAAAAGCACCAGGGGTGGTGGTAGTCCTTGGCAGAGGTTTGACAACTTATGTCCAATAGAAGCCTATATACAGCAGTGGACAATCATAGGCTGGTGGTGTGGTATAAGCAGGTGGTATTTTTAATCCAATTTGGTATAAGTATGGCAAACTAAAACCTGGCAAACTGATTACCAGGTGTGTAAGTATGAAACCGGAATTTGCCCATAGGTGGCGCTAGATGTCGATGCAGTTACCGACACATCACGTCAGCGGTGTCTTGTTATTGTATTGATATCCGACAAAGATTTCCAACTCACAATAACACGAGTTTCATTCAGTAGCATTAGTTTATTAGAGATAAACATGTCGAGTTTTGTGCCAACAAATTACGATTTGCGGACTGCCCTACTTTTCTGTTTTCATCTGAAGAAAACCGCAGCCGAATCGCATCGAATGCTTCTGGAGGCGTTTGGTGAGCATGCTCTCGGTAAAACACAGTGTTTCGAGTGGTTTAAACGGTTCAAAAGTGGCGATTTTGACGTGAGGAACGATGAACGTGGAAGACCACCGAAAAAGTTTGAAGACGCTGACCTGCAAGCCTTGTTGGACGAAGACGACGCTCAAACACAACAACAACTGGCGGATCAGTTAAAGGTGACCCGAGAAGCCATCTCCCTTCGGTTGAAAGCCATGGGAAAGATACAAAATGTGGGGAAATGGGTTCCACATGAACTCAACGAAAGACAGCAGGAAAACCGCAAAACATCATGCGAAATGCTGCTCGCCAGGTTCAAAAGAAAGTCATTTCTCCTTCGAATTGTGACTGGCGATGAAAAGTGGATATATTTCGAGAATCCTAAGCGCAAAAAGTCATGGGTTACTCCGGGAAAACCATCAACATCGACGCCAAGACCAAACCGCTACGGACGAAAGACAATGCTGTGTCTTTATGCGTAATCTACTACGAGCTGCTGAAACCTGGGGAAACTGTCAATACTCAACGCTACCGACAACAAATGACCGATTTGGATCGAGTTTTGCGTGAAAAACGACCAGAATACCAACAAAGACAACACAAGGTGATTTTGCTGCATGACAATGCACCAGCACACAAAGCAAAACAGGTCCAGGAAACGATAGAGTCGTTCCGTTGGGAGATTCTTCAGCACGCGCCTTACTCACCGGACCTTGCCCCATCCGATTACTACTTGTTTGCATCGATGGGACACGCACTTGCTGAGCAGCGCTTTACTTCTTACGAAGATGTACAAAAATGGCTCGATGACTGGTTTGCCTCAAAAGAGCAACAGTTCTTTTGGCGCGGAATCCACAAATTGCCAGAAAGATGGGAAAAATGTATAGATAGCGACGGACAATACTTTGAATAAGTTACTTTGTATCATATCATTACAATAAACGTGTTTTTTCTGTACAAAAATTCCGGTTTCATACTCAAAGGCAACTAGGTAGTTACGATTTGTGTAATTGCGAAAAAGGGACTAAGAAACGAAAGTAGACGATGATGTTCGATAGCTTTATCATGTTTTCGAGTACTGTAGGTACATTGATCTATAGTATACCATCGATATGAGAATATATACACATATCGTCGTGAGAGACCTAAAAATTTTGTCTCAAGTGTAGGTAGGTACCTACTCTAATAATATATTAATGTATACCTAGGTACTCAACGGTGGGATCGAAATAACGTCAGGGTTTTAAGTCAGAAGATCCCAAACAGATCTTTTTAGGTTACGATAACGATAAAAACTGTTCTTGTTTCAGAAAAAAACAAAATAGCAGCCCGTACCTCATTCCATCAGATGAACTTGGCTATCTACTTTATTAAATTTATTACTATACGAACCTCGAACAATTCTTTTAATTTGTATAAACCTTGAAGCCTGCCATTGAGAACAGGCCCAAGGAATAAATTCATCAAAATCCAAAGGACTAGGCTTTTGAACATTATTCTCTTTATTATTATTATTACGCTGCTCCGTGCTTTCATTTTGAGAACTTTGTGATTTTTCAACATTATTATCCTTCATCTTACTAGTTTTTCTGTTCATGTTTGTTAATTCTATTATAAATAAGATTTATAATTTGAAATTTCAAATAATATTTTCAAATTAAAATCTACTAAAAAATCAACACATCACCATAGACTATGAACCGCTCCCGTGCCAATATATTCAAAACAGTCAATTAATTATAAATTGAATAATTATAATAATTATTTAGGCGCTTATTTGTGTCATTAAATTGTACGATTTTTTTTAGTTAATCGAGTTTAAAATAAGATTTTTAGAATATTAACTATATCTTTGAGCCTTAAACTAATAATTACAATAATAACTCTAATAATTACATCTCTGTGGTTTAGAGAAAAAAGAATTTCAAGATTTACAGTTTCTATAAAATACTCAATAGAGTATTTATATTTTGACTTATCAACAGACTACGAGTATTTTTGAAATAAAATTATAATTAGATATTTTTTTTTACAGGTTTCTTTTATTACATTAAAATCTTTATAGGTTAAAAATTGACGATTTGATATCTTTTCTAAATTACTTATTAGAGCAATCGGAATAAATACTTCTAATATATTTTTATATTATACATCTAATCTATCTAGATAAAAGTGGATGTTGATATATCTGATGTTAATAGACTTCGACACCGTTTGACCGATCACCATGAAAATTAGCACATATATGTACTTTTTCATGGAGAAAGAAGGTTGTTATGCTATCGACTTTGTTGTACTCGCCACTAGATGGCGCTGCAGTACATCAACTTCTATACCATTCAACCGATCGCCATAAAAATTGGTATACATAGGTATTTGAGCACGGAGAATATTCTCGAACTATCGATTTTGTTGTAACTCGCCACTAGATGGCGTTGCAGCACATCAACTTCTATACTGTTCAACCGATCGCAAAAATCATATACACACGCAGGACAACGTCTACCGGGTTTTGCTAGTCATATAGGTATAATAAGATAAAATAATCACATTATGTTATAGCAAGAAACTAAAGTTTACCCCTTCAACTCCTAAACTGAAATAAATATTAATCAGTATCAACATTGGTTAGTACGCCATACAGGTTTTGGTTAGTACACCGTAATACGCCTCTAAACGACTGTGGCGCCCTCATTTTTTATTATTTCCCTTTTGTTGCACTGTACTATACTCGTTATATCTTCCTTTATATTAATTACTCTCATCGATGGTTTAGATTTTTTTTCTTCTATAGATAATGCAACCAGCACACTCCACAAGTGTCAAATTAAAGTCTAAAATGCATTCCGTCAATATCCAGTTCCGTCGAAGTGTAAGTTACGAGTCGCGTAAGGCGATAGTAGTTTTACTGAGGACAGAAGAGGACTCCTTAGAAGCACACGAGAAACGCAGACCCACTCTTTTATCTAAAACACAACAAACACCACGCACGAAAAACACTTTGAAGTCTAATAAACTTTCACTATTAAACCAGTTTTAACAATAATCAAACAAAAACTCAATTTCATTTCTTGAGTTCCGGCCAAAAAGTCCGAGTTTAGATTTTACATTCGAAATATTCAAAACGTTCAACAATACAAACGATCGATACGAACCTCTCGCAATTACATCCCTAGCTGTCATATAGACTGTCATCTCATTTGTCATGCTATCTACTGATTGACTTCTCGTTTCCTGTCTATTTTGCATTTGTGTTTTTTGTACAATTTGTACATTTTTTATTTATGGTTATTGTTTCTAAATTAAACTAACCGTTAAACAACATAAATAGTGGTTCTGTTCTCGTGTGGATAGCTAGAAAGTGTTGCTAAAGGACTACCTTGAGTGATGATGACATATATTCTCTACGGACTATTGCGTATCATGTAATCCTTGTGGTTTTGCGAACTGAAATATCTATTTGTGACTCGAGAATCTTCCTTAGCGTATGTATTTTTCGTATTTTCCTTTGTAACTTTTATTTCATTGCAGATATGTATTATCTTCAAGTAATTTGTAATATTTTATAGACATTAGGATATTATTTTTTAGTACCAAGACGGAATGTCAAGGTTCACCAGACCTTTTCGCTCTATTGCTTTATTGATGTCTAAACAATGATTTTAAAATTTCCTGTTTTATTTTTTATGCACATCTGCTATAATCTTCCATTTTAAATTAATAGCAAATAGTGTTAAAGCTGCCATCTATTTTCTCTTGGCTTGTATTTAAACGAGCAGTAGTAAAATGGGCAGCAAATCATGATTATCAAATCAAACTATTTTTAAATAACTGAAATAAACATTTTTTAATTACTAAGAATGGCAACACAGTCATTGGGACTCCTATCTTTATTGTAACCTTTAATTTTGCTATTTTATATTCACTTTTTCTGCTGCTCTTAATTATTCCTCATTTTCTTTAAGCCTCCCTGGTACCACATTCCAAATAAAGTGGCTAAAAGTGAACCATTAAACAAAAAAGGTGCAAAAATTTCTATAGATATATCAGTACTTATTTATTTTCTACTTGATATAAATGTGTAACAAATACATACCTATATGGAAATTAACTATTCCACGCTTACTATTCTAAACTAATAACAACCTGTGGCTTCAACCCTAGTTAACTTAATTAAAAAGTAACTTTTAACTTGGTAAGAGACTAAACAATAAGCTTTTATGTTTTATCAAAATTGATTCATCAGTTTTGCAATTATATCAAACAAATTGTTCATTTCAACTTAATGATACTAGCATAGAGTAGGTATCAATTAAATAAATGCTAATGTGTGAGTAATACTAACAAAGTTTCACTTTTAGTATATTGTTGTATATTCACAGGCTTGTTTAACAATCTCTCTGCATCATAAATGTTATTTCTTGTAGGGAAGTACCTGTGTTATGATAGGTGAAAGTTTCTGCTGTTATGATTATCTTTTGATTAACATATTTTTTTTTAATAATAACTACATCCTTTAAATCGGAGATCTTATATTTAGAGACTGCAAGCAAAACATTGCATATATTTGTTGCAAATAATGTTATTATTAATTATGTAAAATAATAATAATATTGATTATTTAAAATGGCAAAAGAAGGACATTTGGGGGAGTCACACATTTGCTATAATTGTATTGTTTAATATCTGCTATTTAATAAATGTAACATTTGTTACATATATGGAGTGGGCTCTTCAAGAACGCTGTGAATAGACATTTATTTGCTGACATATCCAGATTACATATGTAATAACTAGAGACCAGATTATATCCAACATAAAAAGCTTGAAATATGCATGCAAATATGCATGAAAAATGTTAAAAATATGCATGAAAAGTGTCAAAATATGCAACATAAAATAATAATAAAACAGTAATTTTTAGTTTTTTTTTTTTTTTCAAAATCATACTATTAGTAAGTTGTTGAATAACATATCTGATATGGATAATTTATCGATATATACTGACAATTAACAATTGGGGAGGGACAGGATGGGATAGGAATGGGCTCTGGCACATCTCACTTACTACCGAAACACGTACGTACATTAGGGAAATACGATAAAATGGGAAATGCAGTACATTTCAAGGTAGTCTTCTGTGAGAGAGGGGTAACGTGGCCAGTCGAGCGCGCCCAGCGGCTGTTGGATTGCAGCGTGCACTCTCCCCCTCAATGATCTCTTTAGCTTTTGCGGTGGCATTAGTATTCTTGTATTCCGGCAAATAATAGACAAAAAAAGGTCATTGAAGTATTGATCTCTTCATTGATCTTTCTCATTATCATGTTTCTTCATATTATCCAAATTCTTTCTGGTGATGTGACTAAACTATTCTAAGGTCCTGTGCAGGCAGAAGTTGTCAAACCTATTTCACATTCAATTTGATCAAGATTAATTGTTAATCGAACAAACTATTCATCAGATTGCCTTATGCAGCTTATATAGTCTCTATAAACAAACCTTGAACCTAAGTTCAAGTTTCTTAAGTCTGTGACAGAAAATTGTATACTTTTCTTTTTCAGTGTCTTATGTTACCAAGAAAAGTTTAAATGTCTACTCATTTACTGATTGAGTCATCAGTATTCAGTACACAGATCAGGTAACTTGCCTTTATTAGTGTAAAGTGGATATTATTTTGTTATACAAACAAAATTAAAGTTATAAAATCATAATATTTGTCACATTTACTTTCTTACAAATATAATTACATTTATTGTATTAATTATTATATTTTATGTAGATATAGAATTTAGAGTGAATATTCACTCAATATTATTAAGAATATTGCACTTGATAAATGTAGTATGTGAAAATGTTTTTTTAACCATTATTAAATGTGAAGGGGAAAAAGTACTTTGAAATTTCTCACACACCTAATGTTTGTGATTATGAAATTTTTCAAAGAAGGTAGTAATTAATTAAAGACTATAAGGAGAAAGATGGAGAAATATTCCAGACTGGAATTCTTGGATATTCCCTACCATTATGTCCCGGGTATGGAATGTTGTATTGTTTTCAAAAACCCCCAGAAATAGAATTTTATTTGAATAGCTCCACCAAATAAAATCACTAGCAAATATGAACTCCTCAGGCACCTCAATGACGTAGCACGCCCACAATGAGTTGGCTGAGGAACACATCCTTCTCGCTCGCACGCCAGTTGTCGCGCACGCTCGACCCTCGCCATGATTACGAACCCCACGCCTGCTACAACTCCTTCTGCAAACACTGGCAACAGGCTTACGACATTATATTCAAGTCTCAGGTAATTATACCCTTTCATATTGTAAAGTATTGGCTTGCAACTTATTCAATAATCGATTAGGTAGCGTCAAATGCGAAATATAACATTGTAGAACAAACCTATTCATTGAGATGAACTTTAACATCACTGTACCACCGGCTGTAATAACTAGTTTAAAAATGCAAAAGAGTTTGTAATCATGTCAACCCTCCCTTGGCCAATGCTTTATAATATTTGCTCTACCTAATCTACCTATATCCTATTCCAATCCAATTTGTCCAAAATGTGAATAAATATGCTGGCCTGAGGTAACTGATACAGCTGCAATTTAAATAGTTACTATTGTTTACATATCTATAATTTGATTCAAGGAGACTGCAAGTTCACTCTAGATCTCTTTAGCAAATCATGGTTATAAATTTTTGTTTCAATGCAAGTTTCTATACTAAAGAACTCTTCTATCTATAAACTTCTATTTATTCATAGATGACTAAATTTTTTTATTGTTGGTAAATGTTTATTAGAATTATGTATCCCTATCAATTATAAAATATGTATGTTCTAAAGTATGATTGACTTTCTTAAATGCCAGAAAACAAGGAGTTTGTAATCTAGCATGGAAGAAAATCAATCAGCTAATTAAATTATAAGTTTAATAAAATACTCATATCTCCTCAATTATATGGTTAATAGTTAACTCCTAAACATCTTTTATTCTCCAAGAGACCTTAACCATTATTAAAGATTTTTAATCATCTTACAGCCTCAACGCCTCCATGATGATGTGCTAGGTGTGGTCAACCATCTAGAACAATTAGCGACTCTGCTCGTGCTAGAAGCAAGGGCAAGGGAAATCAATATTGTGACCAGTCCTGCTGCCTGTCTGGAGTACCTACTTAGTGAAAATCTGTTGGACAAGCTGTATGAATGGGCCATTTGTACTGGCAAGTAAGTGACGTTATTGCTATGTCATTCTAAAGCCGGCCGACACCAAACCACGGCTCCCTAAGTCTGCCATCCACATAATCTTCCATCGGCTTCTGCCAGGCATCCCTTAGCCTGAAGAATTACAGTTAAAGACAGTTCATGTCAGTAAATTAAAGCCGTATTGAGCAGTCCATATTTGCCACAGAACTGTTAACCTAGATGGGTCCTTGAATCAAGACCTAATACTGAGAAAAACATAAAGAACATGGGACATCCTCCTAGGTTGGCCTGACATTATTTTGATAATCTAATCTATTGTATTATACTATAGGTACTTAAGTTTTAAAGGAGATAAGGTTCTTATTGCTTAATATAATTTCTGGAAATATTATTATATAGATAAAACTTTTTATTGCACACAAAAAATCAGTATGACCAACTAAGAATGTTTATAAATTACAGGAACATTTAAATATAGTAGCCGAAAATTACAAACTCAAAGAAATTGTTATTTAAAATATGGTTCCAGACCATCTCGCCTCTCTCTCTGTAAGCAATTAAAGGACACCACTTATTATTATTTTGCTGAAATTCTCCTTTCATAAAAGTAAAGGTGTTATCGCGTTAAGCTTGGCTATGTGACTAAAACACATATTGGTTGTTTAAATGCCAGTGACAAAGTACTGTCTACTTTTCAAATATATAGGTAACAACTTTCTGTAATTTCATCATTGCTAAGAGTTAAACGATAGCTTTACATTGAAAAAGTAAGTGTGGATGTTCCATAGAAAATATTTTTTTATCTTTTAAATATCCTGAAAGGTACCTAGTGGTTTATAATTCGATATAGTATTTGTATTTAGTGTTTTACTATTGTTACACAGATACACCGTCCCCGCCGGCGGAGACGTGGACGTCCCCCTCGCTACACCGTTAAGACACACCGGCCCTCAGCCAACATTTTTACCGGGTATCGGCACGTGCCTGGACGCTTCTCACCGATTCCCAATCCCGCGGTATCCCCCCAATGCAACGCCCTAAGCCGAGGCCCGTTCCTTCCGCCGGTTTACTGGCGGGGGAGCCCTTAGGCTCGTTGCAACGCACATTTTGTTCCTGGCTGAGCGCCTTCTGCGCTCGCCCTAAACTAAACATGACCGGTGACTCTTGAAAGGCCACTAGGGCCACAAGAATTTAGACATTCCGAAAAAAAAAATGTTTTACTATTGACCTATGTACTTAAAAAAATGTTAGGATACGAACACTGTTGGTTTTAATTCCGATATTTTTTTAATATTAAAATGAAATTTAATATTAATATATGGGATCAAATTATGATAATAATAGTTGTAAGTATCAATAACAATAAGTTCGTATAAAATAAGTGTTTTGTATGGCCGCGTGGTGTCGGACCGGCTTTAGAATAGTGCTACTACATCTTATAACGTACTGTCGTAAAAGGCAACTAAGAGATGACAAAGCCGATACCATCTTGAGGAACTACACCACTTATGAAAGAGTGGACTCGCTCAAGATCATGTGCATGGGGAGGCCCATGTCCAGCAGTGGCTGGCTACGGAATAGCGGAACACCACTGTCACCTTTTCGCGTCAATACCTATGTGGTCTCTTCTTCATATTATTTACAAAAAATGTATTTCTCGGACATGCCCAACCCAACGACAACACTTTTAACATAAACTTATCTTGAACTGGGCAAGGTCAATTTGCAATATCATTTCTAGCGATAGTCAGGTGCACAGCAACCTATATTACGTGCATTATACTCTCTTATCTACTCGTATAACGTATGTGTATTCTAAAGATTCCTCTCATATGAGTCATTGGCGTTCACTCATGTTTCGTGGAATGATTAAATAATTTTGTTATAATATATTGTTTCTAGTTTGATACCTCTCTATTTGTTTCCAATTTATCCTGTTCATTACAGTCTTTCATATAACTGTTATTTACAAGTTATTTTAAAAGCCAAAGTCTATATCTTTATACACATATTGACTCATTTTGACGGAACTTCTGAAGAGGATAGTGTTTATTCCGAAAGTTAAAAAAACGTATAATAAAACTGCGTATCTATTATGCGGGGCAGCCGCGCGAGGCATGTTTGAGCGCGACAAAACTGATTATTTGCCTCGGGACTTGTGAGAGCCATTTTTGACAAAACGCGTCTGCCACGCGTGACAGATGATCCATCCATCGATCACTGTTCGTAAGTTATTAATTTAGTTATGGTTGTCGCAAGTTGGCACGCGAGCGAATCCAAACCGACATATTCGTCTCAAATTGCATATTGCGCGCGAGCAAATTATAGACGCGCCTTTGCCGCGTGCCTAAAAACCGTCTTGAGATTGGTTCACCGCGCGGCATGTTCGAGCGCGGCAACATTTGAGTTGGCTCGCGCGTTCGCACAAATACAAACTCCTTTGCAGCTCATTATCAATATGATACAATAGGCGGCTAGGTGACGCCAATCGCAAATACATTGTTGTATTGTAGAACAAACCTGTTCATTCAATTCGAAAAACAAATAATGACCGTTAATGTCACCGTAATAACTCATTTAACAACGTAAAAAGGTTGGTAATAGTGTGAACGTGCGGTTAGCTTATGTTATACCTTCTAATTACAAGTACAATATAGTATAGCAAAATTGATGGATTTAAAATCACTTATAAAAAATTAACGTTATTTTCAATTAACATTATTTTTAGCACAGCACGGTACAACAGAAACCAACATTTTTCGAATGTTTATTAGCTGTTGCCTGCGATTTCGTTCGCATGTAATTACGATTTAAAACTATCCTATGTGTTAATTCATTCCTCGTGGCCTTTGATAGTCATTCATTAATTCGTTGCACAGTTATTAGGTAACAAACAAACCAACTTTCGCATATATAATAAATAGAACTATGATTTCTAACTTAATTATGTCTCGAATTTAAGAAATCTTCTATTTCGTTCTATTTGAAAATTGGTACGCAATTACACCAAATTATGTAGGTCACAAGGCAAAGATCATTTAGATAACTTTGCGGACAGTCGACACCATTGTTTAGATTAAAAATTGCACGTCCAATTTATTCACATTATCACGAGACATAGGTCTCACTGTAGCTATAAAAGTTGCAGCATCGAAGGTTCCTGTGTGAATCATTTGTTACTCAATTAGTACTATATTTACGCAAGTGTATGTTATTGTTATTGTAATGATCGTTTGAAACGATATATTTTTAAAACTTGCATCCTTTTACTAACAATACCTACTTTTGGAACATTACAAACTTGCAATAACAAAAATCGATAAAATCTTTTGCGTTATTCTCATTATTCATTCGAATAATGATTAAAGAAACAACTCCTTCAAATACCCACACTATAATTCCCTGTATCAAAACAATTATAAACATACTCAATTTCTGATCGTGTTTTTAAGAGATTTTTTATTGTCTACGAAAAGGCGTCAGCAAAAGTTTATTAGAAAATATGACTTCCCGCACTTCCACACGAGGTTTGTGATTTGTTGATTTTTATATTTTATTTAAAACTAGCGGTGCCAGAGATTTCGTTCGCGCGAACATGTGATTCCGTGGGAACGTCATAAGTTATCTGGATAGATAGTACCTACTTTAAATATTAACCCAACATATAAGTTGATAACTATGCCAACTTTCATTAAAATCCCTTCAACCGATTTTTTATTTCCGTCATTCGTGATTTCCGCTCAGAAAGGCGGACAGACAGACAAAAATTCCAAAAATTGTTGTTTTGGGCTCCGTATCAGATGTACTTTACACTGCAGTGACTTTCCGTATCTAAATATTCAAAAATATTTCGTGTAGACACGGCTCTCTGTTACGATTTTATTATATGTATGTACTTATAGAAAAAAGCAGTTTCATAATATTAAAAATATATCAACATTAGTTGCTAATTTGATATTAAATTATTTAATTTCAGTTCTCGTTATTCTGCCATTTGAGCTCACTTTTATATAGTTTATCGCTGCATTCCAGAGATAAAATTTAATTATGTAGTCTAGCCATTGATATTGAATTATCATTTTATTAGAAGAATTTCTATTATTTTAATTGTTATTTTTTTAAATGTAACGTTTATGCGAAGTGGTCTTCATTTGCTTTTATACGATCTTCCAAAGGTTGTAGTGAGTTTTCGATTGAAACACGCATCCTTTCCACGGGAAAATTGGCAACTGCCACCGTTATGTAATGTTTTGGGGATTCAATATTATCATGGCGTTTAGAGCATGATGACATGCTCTAAAACAGACCATAAATCATAATCGAGTGGATTACGATCGGGACTAGATGACGGCCAGTCGTCAGCTCTAATGAAGTCGGGAATATTCCCTTCAAGCCACGCCTGTGTTGAGCGAGCCTTATGACCTGATACTGATTTTTGCTCAAAGGACCATTCTTGGTTATGGAACAGGGTGTTCTTAAGAGGCTTTACGACCTTCCCAAGAATCTTATCTTGATACACTTGAACCAACACCCCACCGACCAACAAACCATCACCGAAGCCGGATAATGGCCACGTTGCATCCTATTGACCAATTGAGCACCTTCATTGATGTTAAGCATAAACTCGATCATTCTGCTTGTTAAAATGTTCCTCAATGGTGAACATTTTCTCATCCGTGAAATAAGATTTGTTGGTGAACTCCCTTTGTACACCGCCGAAGACGTTGATTTGATTTGTCACCCCTATTTTTCTTTAAATTATCCGTTAAGATGACTAGTAAGCAGTCTTTTGTAAGCAGCTAGTCCTAAATCATCTTTTAAAATACGTGAGATGGTTTTTGGTGCTATATTATCTCTTTGAATAAAAGCTTTTGCTTCCGGACGGGATTTCTTCAGATTCTCTCCTTCACAGCTTTAATCGACTGTTTAGTACGAATAGTGAGTGGATCGCCACACCTTATTCCGTCACAAACACAGGAAGTACCTACCAATAGCCCACTACCCAAACATTCGATTAATACCAAGCGGATGGAGGGTTTCAAAAATTGCATTTGGCTTCATGGCTACTTTCTGTAATGCAATTACAGCAATACGGTTTTGGTTATCACGATTCATTTTATTATTAGTACAATATTTAATCATGATTGGCGCCAAAATGAGAAAAATCATTTAGATGCCAAATTCAAATATATTTTTTTAATTTTCTTTATTGTAACGGGCATTTAGGGCCAGATTAAGTATATAATTTTGATAATTCCAGCATTAAACATTTCGGGGAAGACAGACGCTGCCCTACTACCCTTTATATACTCGTTTATAGGGATGAATATTTATCTTTCTCATATAATATAGAAACAAATTAGGCTATAAGAAAATTAGGTACCGAGAGATTACGGTTAGTTATAAATTGCAAATACAATTGGAACAAAAGTGTTCAGGTTTATCGAATTATTGATAAGAGTTCATTAATTGATACCAAACGATAGCATTATTGCCAATGCCTCAAGTACACCGATATTACTCTTATCACATATTTATTGAAAAAAAAAAGTTGATATTTATTGCATATGGTTGCTATTTTTGGAGCGATTATACATCGATTTATATTTGCGATTTATACATCCAGGCGAGTTTTATTATATTACTACACAAGTCACAGGCAACAGCTAAGCAAAGTATATTTATAAATGGAAGTTGGAACACTCAGCACGCCCATAATATGCCCATACAAAAGTGAACAAAGGTCATATAGGTAGATTGGTTAGATTAACTTTGTTCTGCAGTTTCGCTCGCCTATATCAGAACGTTATTTCATTGGACAATTTGGGCGATATGCAATTTTGTTTACTACCGGTGGAGACAACTACAGAATAAATTTAAATAAAACTCCGCAGTATAATGTACAATACATAAAATGACTATCACACGCAAAATGTGCTGTACGCAAACATATATGGTAACTTGTAGCATATCTGTTGAACTTCTCATTTCCGGTACATCGGATGTTTATTCATACTAATTCATACTCGTTTATTATACAGAGAGACTGAATAACAAATTCAAACTAGACAATCATTTCTTTGTTTACGATATAAAAACTATTTACTTATATACTGAAACTATATACTGTTCACTATCATGAGTTACTGCTATGAAAAATAGCCATGAACCCATGAAAAATGTGGTATGGTAAATATATGTCATCGTTTTAGGTACGAAAATGCAGTACGACTGGAGCAACTCAAACTGTTCGGTAGCCTCGTCAGTCACCATAGTGCTCAGGTATTGTAAACATTAATTGAATGTTATCCATCTTAATTTAAAAATTTATAGAAATATTTTGATGAAATCGTCGTAACATCATCGTTTTTATGGGAATATTTGCAAGCAGGGCCGGCGGGTTGTGTTAGGCCCGAGTGGGTAGTTGGCCGGGAGGGGGGATTTAATTTGTTAGATTTTAATATAGATTTTTAATTCTGCACCGTACATTAGCTTATATTAGACAATGGCTAACAATGAGGCCGGGATATAATTTTAAATAAAATAAGATACAAAGAAAGAAAATGCGTGTAGGCATGGATTTTTTGAGCGAAGAGAAAATCCCGATGTCTAGTGACGTCAGTAACTTTTCGTCAAAATCCGAGTGGGTACTTTACCCATTCCAGAGTGATAGATTTCAGATAGATTTATAAAATTATATATTATTCTCTCTAAAGGTGATTGAATGTATTTCCATTACAGGTGATAGCAGCAGAACCTTTTTTGAGGCCACTGCTAAAACTGCTTAGTGGTTTCAGAAATCAATTGCCACCGCCTAATTTGGAAAGTAAGTTATTTTTATTTATTTAGTAAAATAGACAGGATACTGTATACCTTATTACCTTACAATAAAGTCAATTTACCAGTAAAATGTTATTTTAAGTCTTACATTCATTTCATTATATGTAAAATATAATCCGTGAAAAACTTGTTTCTATATTTGTGCTTTTCAAAACTATTCAATGGATTTTGATGTGTTTTTTTTTTGTTGTATTTTGGAAATACAACAGGTTTTGTAAGACAGGCTGATCAAATTGAACTATTTTTCGACAGAAAATTATTTAGAAAGCATAAGTTGTTAATATAACACAAATACGCAGTGTGCTATTTAAGAAAGAGCGCCACGTAAGGTTGATTGGCACAGTTATCATTTGGTATAGGCCTTATTTTCCTTATGTATTACAATTATTTCTTTACAATGGACCTTATTTCCGTGGTGTTACGCTCGAAAATTAATTCTATATGATATAAAACTAATTGGTAATAGTCTTATGTACTATGAATATAATGTTCTGATCTGTTTCAAATACTTTACCTAATAACGATTTCGTTATTAAGCCTTCTTTATAATTTTGTTGGATTTTATTAACTTTGTTAATTGACTATTAACGTTTACCAAGTGAGGTGATGATGATCAAAAGGTGACCGTTACAATTTTAGGCTCAAACCGTTTTTTATACATTCGTACTACAATACTTAGGTAAAAGCCACATCTGAAGAAAAAATACAATACTTCAAAAGGTGTCTAATTTTATTACAAATAGTCAACATTTTTAACAAACCAACATGTTCATGTTCTGTTAAAATTACGAACAATGTAAATGTAACCTTTTGATCCGAACTTGATTCTCCTCTGCTATTCATAATTATGGTTCAAAAAAAAAAATAAAAAAAATATTAACGTACCTAAATGTGATATTTCAGGTCAACTGGTAAAAGTGTTGAACCAGCTATGCGTCGCCCTAATGCAGAATATGAAATTGATCGACTTATTCTTTTTGACAACGCACACGCAGAACGGATCGCAAGCAGAGTGAGTTTCTGTAAATTACTTTATTTATTGCTATATTCTAAACATGAGTACCGATAATGTAATATTTTCGTAATGTATCTGTACAACGGTATGTTTGTACAATTCTTTATCCATCAATACAAATCTGAATATTTTCCATTACAAAAATTAAACCACATCATTTATATGCCAGAGCCCATTCCCATCCTTTGCCCCCCATTATCACAACCCTTTCTCCAAACCCATTCCTATAGCGCCAAACGTAATCAGCACATCAGGGTGTGCCAACATTTGTCATTCTGGACTGATGTTGGCATATATCGCGACTGTCGCAGGGCAACAGAGTCCACTTACAATCAGGTGGGCTGTATGTTCAACTGCCGCTTTTTTTCCATAAAAACGTGTACTGATCTTTATAAATAATTGCACGCTTGTTATTCATAGCAGTTAGGTGCCTATATTTAAGTATTATAGCTTTTATATATTTTTTACTTTATATTCTTAATAACTGTAGTTTTCTGCCACGGAAATGGGGTATTTTATTTTCTGCCACGGAATAATTATCAAGATCCGAATATTTTTCCATTATAACCCACATCATTTGTTATAGGTTTATAATAGTCCGTTTACTTCTATCATCGGTTCACCGCGAGGGCGCCACTGGGTCAGCGGCGCGAGACGCCTTGTTGCTATGCGCGAAAATGTCTGCCAGGTGTACCCACTTGACTGACTATATGTTGTCTGGCAACACTTGTCCGGTGCTCGCTACAGGTCAGTACAATTTTAATAGTGTGACAAGGCTTCATCATCATTTTCCACTGAAAATCCGACTTCTCGAGCATCATCAGTTTCGCGAGAATTTTTAAGTAATTGTAAGAGAGCTTCGAGATGGTGATAGACCAAATATCATTCCCGTGTGTTGTGATTTGTTGTGTAATACATAATTTTTCTTCTTTCCATTGGTGAAGAGATATTTCAATAGATCCCATGTATACGTAGTTCCAGTATATCGTATAATTCCAGATATAATACCATGTATATCATGCACCGTTTCCAGGTCTCAGCGGTCTATACTCCTTACTGCCACAGACCCTCAGTTACAAAGTGCATCGGCTAACGCCAGACGACGTGAATCAAGTGCACAAATTAACACTCTTCATTGATTCACTTGAGTTCTGCAATGCTGTTGCACAGGTAACCACTTAAAAATAGTCCTTGTATCTAACATATAATTTCCTACAAAAAAAAAACTATTATATCCAATTAAATATTTAAATTAATTCATGATTTTTTTATTACAATAAAAATAAATAATGGGTGATTAATTTACTCGTATGTGCATAATAAAATGTTACGTAATTCATACCTGCTTACACTACGCGGCCGAAAGTAATACACATCGGGCCTTTAGAAGGAGACTGTCGGCTGGCTTTGGTTTTGTAGAGCGTCGTCTCTGTCGTGTGCCGTTTATGCGTACTTACTAATAAAAGCGGGCGCGTTCAAAGGAGTGCGGACAGTGTATGCACATACAAGTAAATTAATCACCAATTATTGTTTTTAATGTGCTTAATAAAAAATCTTGAAATACATGTTACACTTTTATTTTACGGTTTTTGTAGGGCCTTGTATTATGTGAAATTACGGTGTAATGACAATGACAGTATGGCTGTATCCAGCCATACTGTCATTGTCATTACATTTATTAAATTATTAAATTATCATTTACATTTATTTATTACATTTATTAATAAATGTAAGTATTTTTACTTACATTTATTAAAAATAAATCTCATCGTTACGATTTTTATTTATTTTACCAATGCTTCAGTTAAAGTTTTTTTCTAATGCCATACGCCAATTGTCAAATGAGCGTTCGCACGAATACACACTTTTTTTATGTTCGTAAATGAGTTTTATCGGTTTCGTATTCGTTGCTTTAACTAAATGAATATGTTTGTTCTATATTCTGTTTCAATCCAATTCGTCCTAAATGTAAACAAACATGGCGGCCTGATGTAATTGACACGCCCTTAAATAGTGAGGTGATAATTGTTTATATACATATCTATAATTTGATTCATCGAGAGTGCAACTTTGCCCTAGATTTAAAGCTAAATGTTATTTTTAGTATTTTCGACCGCGATGTTCGTTTACATTTTGGTCAAATTGAATTGGAATGGTATATACAACGTTACATTTGCAGTTGGCACTACCTAGCCGCTTATTGAATAAATTGATAACGAACTGCAAACGTTGGTGTGATTAAGCGTTCGATTAACCGATACTGTATAAATTTTATCTGTTTAGGTGGCACATCCGTCCATTAAAAAACACCTCCTAGATCTGCTGTACCAAGGGTTCCTCGTTCCAGTCATGGGTCCAGCACTGCTTCAGGTAAATATATACTTTTTATAAAATATTATACATACAGTGGTAAAGGGATGTTTGACTGTCATTGCTTCATATTGAGTGGACTTGCTGATATTTGTGTGTGTGTGTGTGTGTGTGTGATTATTGATTAATAGTTATTTTATATGCGATTATAGTCAAAGATTACTTAAAGGTTTAGTCAAATTTACGTTTTTTATAAAAAAAAAATTAGTCAAACGCTACTAATAAGGTTCAATTCACTTTAGAATAAATGTTCAGTTAATTCAACATTATAATATTATTCACAAGTTATAAATGATATTATTTAACAAATGTACATTTTCTTTTTGGTATATTAGTAACATATGTATGTGTGAGTGCGATTTTCATGTTTAGAAAATTAATTTTGTCTAATACATGCACTTAAAAACTGTAATAATACTTGAAATACTTAACTTCACTCTTTTCTATACTAATTTATACTAACTAATAAGTATTTCTTTCAGTTATGGCAGGTGACCACATGTTGACAGATTTGTATAAACAATATTTTAGTTATTTGCAAAATTGTAGTTTTAGTAATATGTAGTTCTAGTGCCTTATTTTTTATGTCACTTAGATAATTAGCTCACGAGAAGTTTTAATAAATAAATATAATTATTATGCGTCATATATTATTTATTGTGTTTCATAGTATTTGGGTTAATGCGTGTGCGCGTGGTTTGAAGCTGAATTTGCTCTCTCGGCATCCTGATAAATAGTTTGTGTTTTACGACATAACTTGTTTCTTCGTCTTCTTGTCTGTTCCAATATGTAGTCTTTATACATTTGCGACGCATTGCAAAATAATGCGATACTTGCATATATTCACTCACAATTTGATCATCTACATTTTACGCGGACAATATTTCATAAAATAATTTCAATATGAAGTAGGATTTTAAACTTTATAAATGGCAATAAGCTAATACTCGTTATACACAGCCTCGTCTTATTTCATTTGTGAAATTATATTTAGTCGTTTTTTTTTTTATAAAATTTTGCGATTAGTTTTGATGTTGACGACAGAAAAGACAGTGACATGACGATGCGGGCTGTTGTAGCAAATAATAAGTTGAATTTACGTCTTTTTCGAACTTAATATCTAAATTTAAGTCAAACAGAAAATAAATTGAAAATTTGATATCAAACTACAATCTGTCACCGAGAAACAACAATGAGAAAAAGTACTTTTTACGACCTTTTTTAAATTTAACTACACAGTTTTTGTAAAGGACATTTCGTAAGATGCAATCTGTGCCATTTGAGGACATTTAGCAACTTTTAAACGATAAATGTAAAGTAGTCAATTAAAATAAAGTATTTCAGAGCTTTGTTAAGCAAACCCTTGGATTTTAACATGGTTTTATATTAAGATTTTTGTAGTCATCCAATTACTGTACCTACATAATAAACTGTGATGATTAGAAGTGAGATGGACTGGGACCATCGGGTGATGATTCCTAATTATTGCTTTTATGAGTTGATTCGTACAATGTCCTGCGATAACTTTTTTACTGTACGTTTTAAATATATGTATTTGAAGTAAAAGATGTTTGGCTTCACCGTTAGGCCAATTGAGGTTTAATCTTGTAATTCTTTGTGATCATACGCTTTCGGTTACGTTCGTGGTTTTAGTTTTAATAGATATTCAACAATTGAACGTTCAATTGTTGCAATCATTTTCCCGTACTTTAAGAAATATTCACTATTTTTTTACATCATGCAATAGAAACAAAAGTTTCACTTTTTGCAGTTTCCCAGACCACTACCAAATAATATAGCTTACGTGATGTTCTGTTCCTTTGATTACAGAGTAAAACTGCCATATTTGACATAAATAATACCTCTTCCAGAATATAGCGATTTGAGTCTTTATAGACTCACTGACAACTCATTTTCTACGTCTAGACGTACAAATCGCGACTATTTAAAATCGCCAGGTCACCTTATTTTTCATAGACCACGGTCTAATGAATAAGTTACAAGCGAGTCAACTCGACTCGAGTGTATGTAGGTGTGGACCTAATATTAAAACTTACCCCAAGTAATACGACATCACGCAAGCGTATAATGTTGCTATGTTTTTGCGATTGGTTGGTGAAATCACATCAGTGGGCTTTCATTGCACTCACGGGATTGGTGGAGCACATTCTGTACGCACGCTATTGGTTAAGCGGTTGAGTGACGGTAAGCTATCGTGTGACATACGCTTGACGTTCCCGCAAATGGCATGACATATTTTCACACCTCATTTGGGTTTTCATTCATATTAACATTTGACTAACTTAACACTGACCACATACTAATCGCTACCATTTTTATATGCTTCATACCTTGTCTGTTCATAGCTCATTACGAATTGGGTATATGACTATTTTTGGAATAATTATATAATTAAATTATAATACGTACTATTTAAATCAAAATACATATGTTGGAAAAATGATTAAATAAAGGTTTTGGAGTCATAAGTTAGAAATAGACCGCCATATATACGTCATTTTTCACTAGTGCCATTATAACAATCCATGAGTGAAATCAATAGCTCATATCATATGTACCTAATTTTCTAATGAATTCGCCAAATTCTTTTTAACATGGTTTTGCTTTTTTTCTTGCAGTCAAATGAGCTACCAAACAACCGAGTACCCTATTCTATATTGTGTCCTATACTTATAAGTGGCCTCTTACTGGCCTGTTACTCTTACTCTCCTGGCCTCTTACTTTTGGAAATAAGCTGTTAGTACAGCTTATTTCCAAAAGTAAGAGGCCAACAAAAGTAGAACCATTAGCATACCTTCTATTTAATAATAGCAATAGTATAGTCAGTCTTAGCCCCTACGGCACAATGAACTGCAACATTCTAGGGATTAATTACTTCTCCACTCTTTCGTAATATGTAGTCAAAAGAGCTTTTTGCACAACAAAATCTCACTCAGCACGAGGACCCCGTCGAAACCTCGAGTGCTAATATGATTCGCTACCCATTTGCCCTTGATCGAACATTCTACAGGCTCGAATTATTTCAATACCCATCTTTTAGAAAACGGTCAATTCTGTAATATTCTTTACTGTCTTAGCCTATAACGCCAAGGCACACGTCTCTCCCTGCTCAAGGAAATTCCGGTCCATAATTCACCACGCGGACCCCATTAGCAATTAGCGTGGATCCGGAAACACGCCCAAAGACAAACGGGAACCGAATAGAGACCTCACCCATCATCTAAAGGCACTACTATTTAGTAGTATTTACTAGTACTATTTAGTAGTACATATTTATGTAGCTTGTTCATACATGTCTTCTAATGCCATTCTATATCATCAGCGCGTGTTTCTGCACTAATGGATATAAACTTCTCCCATATGTTCTCGTATTTTTCATCACATATTTTTAATCTTCTTTTAAATTCTCGTAGACGTAGGTTCCCTTTACCTACAATTAACCACAAAAAGCTCCACAGTAATGTCACACTAACATAGTCACGGTCACTCAACCGCTCCCCCGTGTCAATGAAGCCTACTAATCGCCAACACAATCCCAGACGAAACCGGGGCCCTTGCAGAGTGGCGCGGCAGAACAAGCGGCGGCGATGGCGTATCTCGAACTGCTCATCAGATGTATAACGCCGAGGGGGCTGCTGAGAGCAGTGCTACACTTCCTGTTCACGTACGAGTACGATGGGGTTAGAGTCATCGACGTACTTCTTAGAAGACTGGAGGGAAACTCACAGGTATGTATTTGCTATTGCAATGTGCGGAAATTGCAATTACAATTTCCGTTGTCTCCACTGTTGTCAGTGAGGGCAATCGTTAGTAGTTAGTATTAGTTAGTAAAAAGTAGGGGGGGGGGGGGGGCTCTTAGTATTATAGACTTACACTTACAGTAGTGGTTAGTGTTTAGTGGTACACTTAGTGTTCCCACTGCTGGTACTCGGCCTACTCGCGTAAAGAAATAGATAGATAGGTATATCTTCAAAACCTTACCGGTGCTGATATGACAATATGTAGAATTTTTACTTTACACATTATCATACTAATATTATAAGGAAAGATTTGTATTTTTGTATGTTTGTAACGAATAAACTCAAAAACTACTGGACCGATTTCAATGATTCTGTCACCATGAGAATGCTACATTATCCCTGAGTAACATGGGCTATTTTATTTTGAAATTTAAAAAAAAAATCTTATTAACCGAAGCGAAGCGAGGGCGGGTCGCTAGTTAGTTATATTTTAAAAAATTTCAACTTCAAAACCGAAAAACTTATATTTAAAATCAAATCTTTTCAGATGTCCCTCGTCTCCTTGGCTCTAATGGAAACCCTTATCGACCTGAACTGCGAAGACGTAATGATAGAATTAGTCTTCAAACACCTTCTAAACGGTCACCACCTCATGGTCTCCCACAGACACATGATAGCAGACCCCGAGCCTTACAGAGAAGCCGCTGTTGCCTTCCTATCTTTGACTCCTCGCTGTTGTAACAGAGCTTTAGAGAAAACAAGAGAATGGGTGGATGATTTAGCTTTAAGTGGTAGGAGGGTGTTGGATTTTAAGAAAGAAGAAGAAAGGAGAGTGAACGGGATGCAAGGTGGTATAGCATTGAACAGTCTAGTCCAGGAGGTGAAATTTAATTATGGGGTAAGTTTATAGTGCGATGAATATTTTTTTATATTTTTCGATTGCAAATTAGATTTGAATGAAAAGACTGTGTGTTTTAGTGTATAATAAAAATATATTCTATATCAAAACATATATATACTTTAAACGTACAAAAGATTTCAAAATGCAAGAAAATATTTTCAAAGCGTTTCGGACATATTTGTATGGAGCCTGGCATACCTACATTCAGTTCAGAGACGTTTTAGGAGTTTTTACCTAAATAATTTGTTTGTTTGTCGTGATGTCTTCTGTTAATTTATTTTGGTCTGGTCGAAAAATCGTGAATTTTTCAAAATGGGGGAAAGTATACATGCCCTTTCATTATTGTCGTAATTTTTTTTATAAAAGAAACGGATAATTTGTTTAAAACAATACTAGAATTTATGTATTACATTTAAACGGGTCTCAACGCGTATAATGTTTACCTTATTTGAACGTCCAAACGCGAAACGCGAAAATCTCAAATGTTATATTACACATTACTAGAATCTTCAAAATTAATTTTATTTCAGAATCCCAACGAAACTTTAATAAGCAATTATCACGCCTACCTGTGCGACGCAAGATTCGAAATCGTGTCACGTATGATCGCTTGTCTCGAATGGAGTTCTAAATACGACAGCGTTACCCCACCCAAACGAGAAACTAACAATAATTCTACCAAGGAAACGAAAGAGATAGATGCACATACCTCTGCGAAAGAGCAGGACAGCCTTATTTCTGTTTGCACCAGCGGCTACGAAACTCTAAAAACAAGTGATACGTCAGAGAAGGAACCTAATAGTTTAACATCTTTTACAGAGGCAGAAACTGTAGAGACGGAAAACAGTAAAAATATATCGAACGAGCATCAAAATAGTGATGTGAATGAGCATCAAAATAGTGATGTGAATGAGCATCAAAATAGTGATGTAAATGAGCGGCAAAATAGTGATGTAAAAGGGCACGATAGCTTAACATCGATTGGTGAAAGTAGTGGTTACGATAGCTTTAAATATAGGTTGGAGGAAAGTGAGGACAGTGAAGGTTTTGCGGAGGAATGCTTTATGAAGAGTTTGGGGAAAATGGAGATTGTGAGGGAATTTGATGGAGAAGTGCCTTTGGTCAGAAGCTGGCGGGCCAGTGCTGAATCAATCATCGGTAAGCTCATTGAAGGAGAGTAATTTTGAATGTTGTAATATTGAAAATATTAGTTTTGACTTACAGGTATCCAAAATTTTTAATCTATTTTAATATTTAATATGGCTGGTGCGTGGTCAGGCCTGAACCCTTGTTAATTGAAGACGAGAACGGTCTAGTCGTTATCTGACTACGTAAGCAGTGCCAGTTCGTTTTATCCGCAGCCTCAAATAATCTCGCTTATACCGTGTGGTGTCGCGTGACTTTAGAATAGCGCCACCCTATCTATTCCTGTGGATATCGTAAAAAATCCGCTACTACGAGCCCTAAGGAATTACCAGCATCTCTAAAAGAGTAGACTTGCTAACCCACTTGACCAGCGTGCCGGTTTAAAGTCTTAAATCACTCGTGCACAAGATATGTGCATGAGGAGGCGTGTGTCCAGCAGTGGGCGATAAAAGGGCTGCTTACGGTAGGGTTACCATTTATCCATATATGCACCTTGATAGGTGAAGACGTAAAACATTCCCTCGCAGGCCCTCTCCTAGCCAGCCTCCTGAAGAAGACCGCAAGCCTGCTAGAGGCGGACGTGACGAGGAACAGCCGCGTTACAAGCGCCGTACAAAAACTAGCGGCCCATCCGCACCCGCTACTCGCCTCTCTACTGCTCTGCTCGGGTGGAGCACTTGCACCGAACGTGCCTTCACTGTTCCAAGTTAGTATATTCGCTTGCATGTACTAGCCAGAATCTTGAAGGCCACAAGGCTGCTAGAGGCGAATAACCGTGTGACGAACGTAGAGCTCAAGCTAGTAGCGCTTCCGTAGCCGCCGCTAGCCGCCGAGCCCAATGTCCTTTTACTGTTCCAAATAAGTACATTAACTTGCAGGACTTTCTAGCCGACCGGAAGATTGTCAGCCTGTTTGAGAAAATATTACGTGCTGACGAACAGCCGTGTGATGAACGCTGTGCACAAGTTCGCAGCCTTCCTGCAGCCACTTTTTGGTCCAAATACCTTTTTGGTCCAAATACCTTTTTGACACCTTGAAATTTTCCTTTAGTATTACCCACAGCTAACGAAGTGGAGAGAAAGTTTTTGTAGATCCTTATTTTTTTGTTTGTATATCCTCTGTAAATTTGGCGCTCTGTACGATCGCCCTCCTAAAGTTGGCACTGTGCCCTAGGATGTTTGTGATAATAAAAGTATAATTCACTTTTTTCTTATTATCTCTTAAATTTTCTTTTTAGCTTTCAAAATTATCATTGTAATGTGTATTTCGATTTTTAAAATTTTATTTTCTGTCTCATAACTTCTATATTTAGTCTATATAACCTTTATCTGTTGTGCACGGCTTTAATTGGGATACCTACCGGACTAGTTTTGTATTTGTAATTATATTAATCATGTTTTGTTTGTATAACGTTGCCGGGCGTGTCTGAATAAATAAATAAATAATTGTTTCATTGTCAGATTCTAAGCAAACTGAAGCAGGAAGTGGACGAGCTGACTAGTTGCCTGGACAATGCCGCGTCGCTCGTGGACAAAGCGCGCGTGTTTCTCATACAGCGCGAGATGTCGCTCGTCATGTCGCGCGCGGCGACCAGCGACGACGGTGAGTTTACGACTCTTAGTATTACAGTGATCGTTGCCTCAGGCGAGCCAACGACCTTTAAATTACTTTATTATTTTATTAATGAAAGGAAAACTATTGACCACTAACTTCTGCCCGCGGCTTCGCCCGCATGTAATTCGGTTATCGCGGTAAATACCCTAAGTCGGTCCCCGGGTTTCGATCTATCTCCGTACCGAATTTCATCAAAATCGATTTAGTGGTTTAGCCGTGAACCATTTGACCACTTTTGATTTACATAAAAAGGTTTGTAAAAACATAGTATTTCGCGTATACTCAGGTCAGCAAACGCCGTCTCCTGCGAAAGTAGACGACTCTCCATTCAGACGAGGCGATTCGAAGCGCCGCAGCCTTTCCTCGAGCTTGTCCAACATGTTCGGAAGGAGACCGTCCTCTTGTAAGTATTAATTAATCGTTGGAAATTGATCTTGGTATTAATTGTAATTTGGCCTCATTTAAAAATTGCTATAATTTCTTAAACATTATTAATGTTGCTTTGTATTTATTAAAATTCTATGCATTATTACTTGCCTAACTAAATTGCGCCCAAATAGTGGGTTTTTTCTTTATTAATATTGTATCTCTTTCTTAAATAAATAAATCTTTATAACAGGTTTTTATCTATTAACCCATCCGGGTTAATAGATAACATTATTCTCTCTTTGGAACTCGTTTTATACCAAGACCCTATAGGTTGTAGAATGAACTGCCTCAAGTGGTATCAAGAGGTATTTCCTTCCGTTATACTACGCCATGAGATTTTGCACACAAGTGCAGTAAAAATTTTCACTTGTGTGTAGTAGGCAGTGCAAAGAATTATAAGCAGAATCCATGGTTTCGCGCTTTAGATACACCCTGTGGTAGTTCCCAAAATTTGTCTATTTTCATATTTGCGCTAAACATACTGAACATATTTAGATTTACTATTGTTATATGGAACATTTATTTCGGAGTTTTGAGATATTTTTATTAAAATCGGTTTAATAATCTTCCTGAATTAAAAATTTCCTGTTTAATCTTGATAATTTTTCCGAATGAAAAACTTGTTCTAATCAATCGAAGCCTTCGGGTAACAAATAGTCTAAAGATAAAAAGTACTCTAAACATAAAGACGCCTCTTAAATTGTGAATTTGTTTCTATATGTATGTATTTAAAAATATTATTTCCCTACTTATTACAGCATCACCATCACAACACACGCACAATCTACTAAACTCCACCCACAATGCCAGTCCTCAAAAACGTTTAGTTTTCACACAAGAAGCGTACTGGGACCAGTCAATTACCTTCCGTTCAATTTTGAACGCTGTTATATTAGACGAATGGGTCAAAGAACTCGCGGCTTTATGTGAGGAACACGCTTTAAGGCTATCAGCTGAAAATTACGAAGATGACGCCTTTATACGAACTGTGACGTTATGACTGAAAGCCAATGCCTCGCGGGGCTTTAAAAAAAATAAAGGAATGATTATTTCCGAACGATTGATCGATACTTTTGTGTGATTTACTTTGTAGTTTACGGGCTTTAGTGTGTGAGGTTTAAATGCAAAAGAAACTATGACGTCACAGGTTGTTCGTCCAATCAAAAGATATATGACGTGATAATCCACCAATCACGGCGTAAACCACTTTTCAATAAGATTAGAATCTTCGGTTATGAAGCTACGAATCCAAATCTGACAGATTCTTATTCTATAAAATGTGAATCGGATCTTTAGGTAAAATTACACCTTTAATTGTAAACGTTTACGTTTACAATTAAAGGTGTAATTTTACTACTAAAAAACCTTTAATTGTACTACGCATTCAGACCTAGGCGCGATATAAAATGTGTACAAAACGCGATGTCGATTCCTTATATTTTCATTATTATTAAGCTTCACACACAACAACCGATGCCTTAACAAACTTAAATATTAAAAACCTAAAAATATAACATCTAAGCAATGTGAACGCTTTCTAAACTAGGCAACTAGTCGATTATGTACTTTTAAGAACAAATTTTTAATTGTGAACGTATTTAGTATCGTTTAGTGTACGCTTTTTAGTGATTGTTTTACACATTAATTATAATTGAACTGTACCCATGTGAGAGTAGGTATCGTGAAGCTGAGTACAACGCACACAAAAAATATACACAAGTAAACGGATACACAAAATTTAATATAAGCAAATGAATCGAATGCTACATAATTCGATACAAAACAAAACAGGTCTCAATGCGTCGTTTAGTCTGAGACTGAATTTTTTTCGAAAATTTCCTCATTTTTCCATAGTTACACTAATGATCGGATAAAAAGAAATTTCTTAGACCGTTATTTGGTTAGACTTCGATCGAGTTGTCAGAAATTAACCATTGTGTAGAGACTGCATAGAGTGCTTTTAAAATATGTTTTATCTAACATTAAGAAAAATGTAAACTCCGAATAAGACGATTCTAAGACCGTTAGATGTCGTAGACTGAAATTGAATGATTCGAAATTAATCTCCATGGAGACATTAGGTCCTAAAGCACGACTCGGACTACCTTTAAGACCGAGAAATATCTATTTATCCAACCATAAGTTAAAAATCAAAATTTATATTTTAATCCGCTACTTTAAGATTATGTAAGAAAAAATGATTTAAGAAATTAAGAAATTATGTAAGATTTAAGAAAAATCTTTTAGAAAATTTTTATGAAATGTGCAGTCTAATTCAGAGAAGAGGATCATATTTCTCTGCGCCTGGCTGTATTAAATGGTGGATTTGTGTTAAAAACACACAAACATTCATAATATACTATTAATTAATGTTCACGTTGAACTCTGCTTTTATTAAAATACCTGTACTTAATTCTAAATGCCTAACTTTATATTTAATATACATAGTTGCAATTATTAAGATTATTAATTATTAACAAGATTGCCATGAACGTAATTTTGAACTGTGATTTTATAATGTTCAAAAATTTATTAATCGGTTTATATATAATTTATTGTATATATATTTTTAACTGTACGGACATCACATATTTTATGATTAAGTGTGTGCATTAACTGATTTTTTTTTTAAAATATTAATTAGAATAACACGTTTATCCACAAATCGACACATGTCCTTCCAATCAAAAAGGCAATAATTAATTGTTGTATTTTATAGAATTTCAAGGTTAATTTCCAAAATGTGCCATAACTGATAATCTAAATCATGCTGCATCTCTTTTTGTACTATGAAGATAAAAAGATGCACCATATTTCGATTGTTAAAGAGCAATTTTAGGATGTTTTGCAAACGCAACCTAATTAGGTAATGTCAATAAGTGTCACATTATTAAAAAATAATCTTCAATAAACGTTACGGTGCGTTTCGAAATGTATGAATTTATCTCTCAATAAGCAATATAATTCATGCTGCATCTCTATCTATATTGTTGAAATAGAAAAAGATGTATAATAATTTGATTGTCAAAAAAATCAAACATTTTGGAAAACAACATATGCAGTAAGTAAAACCAGCTCATGGGTTAACGTGTTAAAATTATTCAATAGAAATCTGTTGTTATATAATGCAGATAGTGATATATTATGTATTTTAGAAAGAATTTTATTTGATTTATTATTGGTTTTAGTTTTGACATAAAAATATTTTGATTATTTCATGTTTTTGTTATTTTCGTGAAACGATTAACACTAATTTGTTTGTGTTTTCTAGCATATTTGTTTATTTTTCACGTTTTTCGCGCAAAATCGAAATTATATTGGATTGCTCATTGGTATCCTTCCTTAGAGATATGTAACGTCCTTTTCCGTCCAGCGGATACAAAGATTTATTTTATTTAAAATTTATTGGTGGGTAATTGAGCTCACACAAAAAATATTGGGTTTTACGAATCATATATCTGTTTTAAAATAATCTTCAATGCTAAAATTGTACTACTTTTTGGCTCCAGAATTATTTTACAAATGAGTATTCTTCAAGTTGTAGGCTAATATTGGAAATAAAGTAGGAGTCTTGTTGACTCCTCATCCATATTGTTATTATCCATAGGCGGAATGTCTAACGCTTTGTAAACTGGAGACATTTCCAATAGGGCTTTGCACCGGTTCTTGAATTATCAGAGAAAAACCAAATGTTACTTTAAATCTCCGAATAAAGTAAAATGGAGCAAAATAATAACTGACATTATCGAAAAGGACCCTGTTATATTACATATGGAAAAAGCTTGTAATATTACATATTTTCCATTTCAAAATGAAATCTAAAATTATTTTTATTTTGAAATGACCAATATCCATAAAATAAGTAGTACAAAACGTTGTATATTTTTGGTCACGTTTTGATTGCGACTTTTTTTCTTCGGCATGTCGCCGCCTGAGGGTAGGTTTTTTTTTAATTTAATACGTATTATATGCAGCGATTATAAGCTCCGGTAATTCTCTTTTGCGGTGAAAATGTTCTCAAATTTGCCTCCGGTGCAAAGCCCTAATTTCTACAGGCAGGCTTTACCTTCCTCTTTTAAAACAAGGCTGAATCTTGAAGTCTATTTCGAACGAATTAACAATATTTTTGGCATTAAATAATTTGCAATTTGTAAAGCTATTTTACATACCTATGATTGCCTGTAAATCATTATGGAGCTGAATGAATTTGTTGACTGTATTTGTTAGCACAGTTTTTAAAACACATAGATAAAATTTTATATGAAACAAAATTAAATTGAATAAAGAAAATGTGAAAAATCATTATGCAGTTTGTTTTCCTGTCACATCCCCCGATTCATGGCGGATGACACGCCGAGAGTGCGTCGTTCGGTAACGGAAGCATTGCAGAGGGGCCAAATAGGAAGGAATTAATTAGTGCAGTTGCTGGGAACGTATAGGCGAAATAAAACCGGTGGTGGTTGGATGCGAAGAGCCGAGGATCATGTGTGGTGGCGAGCCTTGAGAAAGCCCTATGTCCAGCAGTGGAGAGACATAGGCTGATGGTATGGTTATATGTTCAAACCCTATTAGGTTTTTTTATAAAATTACCTTGTGAAAAAGTCGCATTATGGCTGTTGTATCCCACTCTCCAAATCCTTCTCCCATTATAGAAATTATTTTTATGTCCCATTGGGATTTTATGTCCCAGAGTTGTTGAAGGTCCACCACCAGTTGATGTAGCCGAACGTCTTCCTACAGTAGCAGCTTCCTTGGCGAGATACATTTTATCCGTCCATACGCAACTGAAGAGCTGGCACACGAACACGAGAGCGCAGGGTGCAAGCGGGCGTGCACCGCCCGCTTCACCGCTATCGCCCCGGCTCACACCTGTTATGCTAATGCGACGCTATTCGTCTCGTGTTTAGTTAGAGCGAACAAGAAGTTTGGCGCGATCTGTAAACCTTTCTTTATCGCTGTAGCTCTAGTGATAAAGTGTCCACAGTGTAGCGATACTAATCGAATAAAGCTAATTTTTATAAATTTCTAATAGTGTAAATTTCTAACTGAGCGATACAATCCGAGACACCGATGTTGGGGTCTGAGGGTAGTGGTGGGGAAAAGAACGCCCATGTACACTTCCGAACAAAATTGTTTACTTACAAATAATAATGAATATTTATTATTACAATTATTCATATTATTTGCAATATTCATTTTATTATATTACTAGCTTTTGGCTGTGGCTCCCAAATTTGCACTCAACTTTAATGAAAGGGGCGTGATTACTTGCAGTGTGCCGCGCCCGTCTCTCCTCACTTCATACCGCCAAACAGTCGAAAAAATTGACTACTGCGCAGGTGACCTTGAGACCCGAAGATCGGTGTCTAATAGGTATTATAACTTCATAACTGTTTATTCTATACTAAATACTAATATAATAAAGAGGTAAAATTGTGTGTTTGTAGGAATGTTGGGGGTAATCTATGGAGCTACTGAACCGATTTCAAAAATTCTTACACCAATAAGAAGCTACATTATCCGTGTCTAATAAAGGCTAGATTTTATTTTGAAATTTAAAAAAAAACTTATAAAGCGAAGAGGGCGGGTCGCTAGTCAATAAGCAAATCGCTGCTCTATCGGTGCGTAAACGAAGCAGGTCCTTTAGACTCAATTTTGTAGGACCACGGGCGGTAAGTCAGTAACGTATCTTCCTTCATTTATAGGTAATCAACAAGTAATGTTTTTGTAATAAACAGCATACATACGAATGAAAAGTTAAACCCGTAATTTTGCTTTCGCTACAGCAGCGTTTGCAGTCCAAAATACTGCAGCACACCATTCTGCACAAACGATTTTCCTGTAAAAACTATTTTTACGTATAACAAGGGTGTTTGCTTGAAATATTTAATAAAAGTCCCAAGGTAAAAAGTGAAAATTCAAAATTAATTATTGGACACAATGACGTGCCGGCCTAAAACCGTTACGCAATACTGTGTCCCTTTTTCTAAGTCATTGGTAGTTAGTTAATAAGCGCTTCTCTTTTCTGTTAGACAGTGACGAGGGTATCACATTGTCTATAGTAATAACAATGTATAATCATAATAATGTATTTATTTACTTATTCATGGTACAAGATGTTCAATAGCATCAAATCGATGAACTCATGTCATGTTGTAACCGGTAAATGGTGTGTAAATTTAAATTCCAAAATGTTAAAAAAGATTAATTAATATATCAAAAATTATTAAATTGTCAAATCAAAAATAAGGCAATTAATGCGACATTGACGTCTATGTTTCTCTATCTATTGTGTGGACCAATGGCTATGCCAGTGTTCCAATAAATTACATATAAAAAAAATCTATTTGACATTTCCATTTTGCATACTTACATATGAGTAGAGTGACTGTTGACACGAAATGAGGAAACAATCTAATAATTATTGCTCATACTCTTACAAAACAAAGTTAGCATTTTGAAAATACCTGTAACTTTTAAGTAAACGATGTCGTCATTTGTCACCCACAAGGACGACAGTACGGTGAGCGTGAACGAAGCTTGTTCAAAAGATAATGTTACGTACTACAAAATAACTGTTAGAGTGGGACCTGTATACTGGGACGTGTGGCATCGGTACAGTGACTTTGTAGAGCTTCACGACCGACTGGTCACCGACCATGGAGTGGCAAAAGACTTGCTACCACCAAAGAAAGTTATCCGAAATAAAACACCAAAATTCGTGGAACAAAGGCGCGAAGCCCTCAACGAATACTTGAAGAATGTGTTTATTTACTTGAAGCTGATGATGCCGTCTACATTCGCGCATTTCCTGGACTTCCATTTGTATGACATACTTTTCTTACTGCAAGATTTAGCTAAGAAACTGTTTTTGGAAGGCGACAAGTTTTTGGAGATGGAGAAGTCACATAAATTTACTCCAATGGAGGTATTAAATTACATAAAATCTATAAAAACTGTTCTTAAAAGGCAATTTTTAAGTTTTAGTTGAATATTAGAAGTTTAATTTAATTTATTAAAAGTTGAATATTTTTACTTCTATTTGAGATTATTTCTATGTAATATATACTGTTCAATTAATAGAAATAAAATAAGCAAGCAGCATTTAATCAGTAGAGTGGCACATCCACATCCGAATCTTGTGACAATATCACGTGATATTCTCTTTCAGATATTCCTGCATTTAGCCATATTAGCTGTATTGTCAGTAACAAAGTTTGATACTGCCCATATGTATTCTGCGTGTATGTTTTAATGAGACCTGCTACTGTACTAGTGAGATAATCAGCAGTGTGTGGATTTCCTGATCTATTAAAACTATTCTATAAATATACTTCCCCTGATTCTGTTGTAACACAAGCACAAAACAATAGGTTCATGCATAAAACAATAGGTTCATGCATAAAACAATAGGTTCATTATGATCTTTCTACCATCCACCTATTTACTGTGTGGCCTGCAAGAGAAGAGAAGCATTTGCTCTTATCTTCATTCATCATTCATCATAGATATCCTTCAACATTTTGTTGGCTAATGCAAACTGTGATAGTGGTTGATATCCTAGCCATAGCATTTCAATGGCTTTTTTAACTTCTGTATGTTCAATAACACTTAAAGCTACAATTTGTAGCATAAAATGCTTTCACAATTTGCTAAATGATTTTTTTGTTCTTGGGGTGTCTTTATTGCAAATGTAGACAATGTATTGGTAGCTATTTGATGCTGGCGGCCTGTGATCTTTACATATTCTACATTTATGGTGCTGTTACTGCTACCAACATAACTAGGACCAGCTTCAGATTCTGAAAATAAATATAAATATGAAGTGAACTACTCATTGCAAGAATTGCATTTGCTACAGCATAATATACTCATTTTAATTGCTTTTATGTGAATAGCTACTAGATGTATTACAAAATCAATCACACACCATCAGTTTTACATTTATTGTGATGACCCTCCATCCACTGCACAATACCTTTTATTTCTTTACAGCATTTCCGACACAGCTCTACTGCCGCCTTTATTTGGGGGTATCTAATGAAATGATCTGTATGAAATCTGCGTATCTCTATGATTCCAAATTTCGTCTTTCTTTCATTTTGCAGATATTGTTACATCAAAAACTAGTGTTATTTGTATTTGTAAATAACAAAATACACGGATTTTACTTGTGACTGACAATTGATTTGAGAGGACTCAGTGTTACCAGCTGACCAGCTTAATGTTGCCTATGATTTTTTTGATTAAAATATAAAAATCAAATCCATCTGATTGAAATTAAAAAACTCATGAAATTTATCAACCCTGATTGAACATCTTTCTTCCAGCTCCATGCAATTAGCGAAAGGTTAAAAATGGCATGTCCATCGATAGAAAAGCAAGACCAAATGTACGACTTTAGCCACATCCTGGACTTCTGTTCTCAGCTGCGCTCACTGAATGTGGAAGGCAGTTACGAGAAGCTCGGCACAAGTAATATTGTGCCAAATGAACTGCGGTTTGACCTGATATCTTTCAAGTCTTTGCAAGATTTGACTATTATGGGTGTGCCTATGGCTTGTATACAGAGTGTTGGTGAGTATTTTTCCTTATGGAAGGAAATTAAAGTTTACTAGAATTCTGTCATCTATCTTTTACATATTTTCTGTCAATACAACATTGTGGGTCTTGGCTTCTTAAAATGTTCACCTTTTGTTCTTTTATTCTATACTATCCCCCACCGGTGGGCGAATCCTGCTCAAATGATCAAAATTAAAAGTTGAAAAATAGTTATTTTATGGTGAAAGAAATTAATGGCCTAACACTCACCTAAATTACGAAATGCTGTATAATGATAAGAATGTTTAAACAATATCAGTTGATCTGTTATCGTCAGTACATAGAGGGGTCTGGGCGTCGTAAGTAAGGATCTAAAGTGGCACATTCACATCAGCCAGCTCCCAGAAAACGTTATACATGTAGGATCGATGATTCGGTTCAAGAACCGATTAGACAGACACTAAAAAGATACACAAATGACAAAAACCAGATTGAGCGCATAGGAGTACCTTTTATAGTATCGCCTTTTACAGCCTTAAATGGTAATAATCTAAATCTTTTTTATGGTTACATAACTGATGTTCATTATTTATCGTTGTATATCCATGAGATGTCATAGAATTGCTAATAAAGATAATTTCTATTTCTATACTTCAAAGGAACCCTCCTTTAGTAATCTATGTTAGTATCTATGTATGTTCATCTATTCCCTTGTAGCTCCTTAACTACTCATCACATTTTGACAAATGAGTTGACGTTGGATTCGTCTTGATGATTCGCGTAATATTATGACGTCGCTTTAAATCCATTATGACGGATATGAAACACGAAAATACGCGAAGCAAAAAAAAATGCAGACAAACATATTGTGTTAAATATCAAATGAAACATTAATAATCAAATCAAATGTGGCACAATCCAAAAATATAAAATTTGTATACATACAAATGTGCCATTTCCTCGCTAAAGTTGCAAAATAGGGGGCGGTTAATGTTAAGCTGTTGGCACGCCTTGGGCTTTGCCCTCCGCGAAACTCGACCTACTGCCTCGCAGGTCACAGCTCAGCCTACGGTCTCGCAGGTCGCCTCTCGACCTTCAGCCTCGCATAGAGTACATGGTGAGAATGGGCGGCCGTTGGAGTGGTAGAAATCCGGATCGAAGGATTTTTTTTAATATCGTCCTAGAGCAACATAATTAAAGAAATATTTTCAAAATCATTTTAGTTACGAGATGCTTTATCTAAAAGTACTTCAGAAAAATGTCTGGTCTGGTAATTTTTATGTCAATGATGTTCCTTGCTGTGGTCATCCTATTAAAGTAAATTGTGATGTTATCATTGAAAAAATGGAAGCAGATTGACATATAAGCAGTCATCAAATTGCGGAAGAGCTTAGCATTTACCACTCAACAATTTTGGATCACCAGCATAAACTGAATTTTGTAAAAAAGCTAGATGTTTGGGTGCCGCATAATTTAAATGACAAACTTGGTGAATAGAATTACCATATGCAAGATGTTGCTAAAACGAAATGAAATCGATCCATTTCTGAAGAGATTAGTAACAGGCGATGAGAAGTGGGATCACCTACAATAACAGTGTTATCTTAGTCTAAGCGAGGTGAGCCATCACAAATAGTCTCAAAGCCAGATCTCACTTGGAACAAAGTCATGTTATGTGTATGGTGGGAGTGGAAAGACATCGTGTATTACGAGCTTTTGCCACATGGACAAACGATTAATTCTGATGTCTACTGTCAGCAATTAGTAAAATTGAAACAAGCACAAGAAAAAAAAAACGTCCAGAATTAATGAATAGAAAAGGTGTAGTTTTCCATCACGAAAATGCATTCCACTTTACAAAATTCTCAAAATAGAGTAAAAGAACATTCAAGAGAAGCCTGTATAGCAAAAAAAATTATAGTGATGGGATAATGGCTTTGCCAGAAAAATGGAATTAAATGGACAATATTCCGTTCAGTAAATATTTATGTAGTACAAAAAAAGTCTTTATTATTTTCACTATAAAAAGGCCACGAACTTAAGGGACTACCTAATATATTAATCTCCAATTCCAATTCCAATTTCTTAATATGGCCCCATCGAGACTTCGATGATTCTGCCAATGTCAAGGTTGAATGAAACGGTAAAAAATATTTAGCAAAGGATAAAACGCGCAGAGATTATGCTGGTTCCAGTTGAGCTCACTAAAACAAGGAATACTTAACTTTATATATAAATATATAGTATAATACATAAGAATATAAGATCAAATTAGATGTTAGTTTTATGGAAGTATGAAGACAGAGAGAAAGTATTTTTGGTTAATAACAGTATACCTAACATAGAATAGTGATGATGAATATGATGTAATAGTTAAAAAATGATTAAAGAACAATGTTATTAACTCTAATGAATTTGTGAAGGATATTAATATGAGGGGAGAAGACAAGGGTTAGTATATAATTCACATTTACAGGGCGAGGAAGAGAAGAAGGAAGTATATCGTAAAGAGGTATTGCAAGGCGGGGACAATTAAAGAAAATGTGCTCCAGAGTGCCTTCTTCAAGTCCACACTCGCACAAGGAATGATCCCGAATCCTTAGCTTAGCCAGGAAGGCCGGCGAGCATACGTGTCCCAATCTTAACCGAATGATAACCGACGTATCCACTTTATTGATGTTCTGATGCTTAAAAAACCAAGGTCTTGGGGGTATAGTCGGCTGGATGGAACCATAGTGTCTAGCTTTAGTTAGTCTAGACGACTGCCACAGATCATTCCAGGATTTATCCAAGTAAGGTTTAGCCAGAGCCCGTAGATCGCGAGAAAAATAATTTGGATATGAATCACATCCCACACGCATGGCGTCCTTTGCCAATAGATCCACTGTCTCATTACCAGAGATGCCAGAATGACTAGGGATCCACGCAAGTACGACCTCTATGCCTGATAGGCGGCATTTATAAAGCACCTCTTTAATCTTTAGGGTTAGATAGGAGTTGTCTCTAGCATGAAAAGGAGACTTGCTAATGTCCTGCAGACAACTCAATGAGTCGGAGAAGACGATGGACCTATTTAACTTATGCGATTTTATAAACAATACTGCCTCCAAGAGAGCTAAAGACTCCCCAGTAAATATAGAAGTTTGAGGGGGACATTTATAATTAAGAATAATATTATATTTGGGAATCCATACTGCAGAACCTACATTATCACCTCCAGTTAGCTTAGATGAATCTGTATAAACTGTTAACCAGCCGGGCCATTTCTCATCTAATATGTTATTGAATGCAGTATTTGCCTCAGGATTTTTTTTTACAATGCCAAAATTAAGAATCACTCTTGGGTTATAGAGCAGAGATTCAAAACTAAAGTGGAACAGCAGATTCTTATCAAGTTGGAAAGTAGGGGAAGGGAGCTCAGAAAATTTTGAGAGACTATTGAGTAAAAGAGGGGTCTCCTTATGAGACCAGTAACTAGATGAGGTCAGTAGCTGAGACAATAATCGAAGTCTTTGAAGAAGCGGATGGGAGGAGAATTGAATAATATTGAAAAAGAATCTATCAGCTAAAAATTGTCGACGGAGATTTAAAGGAGGTTCTAAACACTCTACTTGGAGGGCGTTAATGGGGGAAGATTTCATGGCACCAGTAATGATGCGCAAACATTTAGCCTGAATCCTCTCCAGCTTGCAAAGTGCCATCTTGCTGCATGGTTCCAACAAGAAACATCCATAGTCAAAGTGGCTTCTGATAATGGCATTATACAACAGCTTTTGACTGTAGGGGTGGGAGCCCCAACGTACCCCCGAAAGAGCACGTAACACGTTGATGTTACTTTCGCATTTTCTAACAATGTGATTCATGTGGTGAATACCCGTCATGCGGGAGTCAAATATGACCCCTAAAAATTTCACTGTATCCTGAATGCAAATGTTTTGTCCACCGACTGACAAATTAATAGTAGGAGCTGTACGTTTACGAGAAAAGACGACTGCCTTACATTTAGAGACAGACAGAGTTAGTCCATGATCATTGAGCCAGACGTCTAAATAGGATAGGGCTGAGTTTAAGCGGTTAGTAGCGTCAGTGATTAATTTTGAGGATACGTAGAGGGCGATGTCATCTGCGTATTGAAGAATGTTGCAAAAGCTGTCTACAGTTTTATTCAGGTCATGGGTATAGATATTATAAAGCAGAGGACTAAGGACAGAGCCCTGTGGAAGTCCCTTCCATACATACCTAGAAGGAGATAGTGAGCCTCGGTGTCTAACGGATATGGAACGTGCCATAAACAGGTTGCAGATGATGTTGACCATCCTCACAGGGATACTCAGCTGTAGCAACTTCTGCCTGAGTATTGGAAGCTGGACATTATCATAGGCCGAGGATATGTCAAGGAAGACACCAATCAAGTGTTCTCCACGAGAAAAAGAAATGCGGACATCTGAAGTAAAAGTACTAAGGCTGTCCATGGTACCCATACCTTTTCGGAATCCAAATTGGGTTTTTGGAAGCATACCTCTATTTTCTATCATCCACTCTAGTCGATTCTTGACCAGGTGTTCAAGAATTTTGGATAAAACTGATGACAATGCAATAGGTCTGTAAGAGGAGCAGTCATCTGGGTCTTTACCAGGCTTAAGAATGGGGATCACAATTTGAGTTTTCCAAGAGTCTGGGATCAAGCCGGAACTATAAATGTGATTGACTAAATTTAAAAGAAAAGTTTTAGCCAAAATAGATGACTTGGTGACAAAAGAGTAAGGGATCCCATCTACCCCAGGGCTAGAATCTCTAAGGTGATCAACGGCACAGTGAAGTTCAGTAAGAGAAAATGGTTCATCCATTCTATCAACAGAATGGAAAGAGGTAAGCGTAGGAAGTGGCAGGCTATCTGCAGAAGGAACAAAGGGTGGAGCTAATTTATTTAGAAAGTCAGGGAGCCAGGAATCTACACCATTAGAGGAAATATTACGGTTATTGGAATAGGATTGGCGGAAAGCTCTTACCCGTTTCCACACTAGAGAGGCAGGAGATCTAGGAGACAGGGATTCGCAAAATGTACGCCATCCTTGCTTTTTTTTTTTAGAGAGCAATCTTTTGGACTGAGCCAGAATTCTTTTGTAGTTAATATAGGAATCCATATTTGAATCTCTAGCAAAAATGGATTCAGCTTCATTTCTTTGTCGAATACTGGCAGTGCAATCAGCATCCCACCATGGAGGGGAAGAAATTTTATTACAAGAGGAATTTTTTAAAGGGATAGATTCGTCCGCCGCAGCTAAGAGAGCCGATGTATATTGAAGATAGATACTACGAAAATTGGACATATTAACTGGAGGCAATGAGGCGATTTTGGAATCTACTAGCTGGGAGAATTTGTCCCAGTCTGCCATAGATAATCTATATTTAAGAAGAGGGGGAGGGTCTTTAGAGAGTGAGACAGAATGGTGTATGGTAGTTAAAATAGGAAAGTGATCACTGCCGTGGGAGTTAGGTAGAACTCTCCAAGAAAGAGAAGGGACTAGGCTAGGGGAAGCAAGGGTAAGATCAACAGCACTAATGTTCCGTGTTGGTGATACCCTACGAGTGCCAGCGCCGTCATTTAAAATGCAAAGATTTTGGTCGTCCAGAAGGTCAAGAAAGGTGGCAGAGAGAGTGTCACAAGTGTGGGAGCCCCACAGGGTATGGTGGCAGTTGAAATCTCCCATGATGACCAATGGGCCCGTAATAAGAGACAGTAAGGAATTAAGCTCGGATATTATATTAGGATTGGGGTGGGGAATATAAACTGAAATGAAAGTAATATTTGAAGCTTTTGCAGCCACTGCATGGAAGTCAGGGCTGTGAGGTGGAAATGGAATTTGGGAGAACGACAGAGAATTATTAATGAGTAAAGCACAACCCGCATAACCATCAGCACGGTCATCCCGGAGACATGAGTACCCTGGTAACCTAAAACGGAAACCAGGCTTAAGCCATGTCTCCGCGATGGCGGCCAATATTGGCTTATGCTGGTTCATTAGCAATATTAAGTCAGGTTTTTGGGTACGAATATTCCTACAGTTCCACTGTAGGAGGGTTGCTTTCACTGTGAAGAGAGTTTTTTAGAAGGGAGAGCAATGGCTGAAGCGTTTGGATAGTATTAAGAGGAATGCAGTCACTGAATTTAGACAGGAAGTTTATTAAGAGAGAGACAAGTGTTTCTATGAGATTGTCGTTGGGGGAAAAGTCACTAGGATCTGATAATGCACAACCATTCGGAAGGGAGGACTGGGGAGTTTTTGTGATGGAATTGTGAGCGTGTGCATCGTATGGTTTATCAAAGTTTTGGTGAGGGCGACGATTGACATGAACTGTTTTCCTGTACGAAGATTGGTTAAGAGGTGTGGGGACGTTGACTCGAGAGGAGTGAGGGTTAGGAGAGGGCAAAGTGGGCCCATTAGACATTATGGGGGAGGCGGCAACATCTGCATAAGGAGTCCTGACTGCGCGAAAACGTTGAGATGCCTCAGAATATGGAATGTTTTCTTCAGACATGACTACTTTGATGGATTTCTGGCGCGAGTGCTCCGGACATAAATTGTATGTGGCAGTATGCTTGCCCAGACAAAACAGGCAAGTGGAATCTGCTTCCACAACCTTACAAGAGTCGCCCCTGTGGGGTTGTGCACACTTGTAGCACCTTGGGGTAGACCTACATTGTACAGCAGTATGGCCGAATCTACAACAATTGCGGCACTGTATGGTAGGGAGGTGGTATAAGGAAACAGGTATGGATGAATTGAAGGTGTAGATTCTATCGGGCAGAATCTGCCCCAGGAAAGTAATAACTACTGTTGTAGAGGGAATCCACGTTCTCACACCATCAGTAGTAGACCTCCTATTCAGACGTCTAGCCTTAATGACCGGGCCACAATTCGGAGGGAAAGTTAGACTTTGTACGAACTCCTCTAAGGTCCAGTCAGTAGGGACCTGTCTGACTAAACCTAATCTGGTAATATGAAAAGCAGGAACAAATACTTCATAGTCGTTGTTCTTAAATTTCTCATTATCAAGTACTTTGTTGGCTGCTTCTGCATTTTTAAATTCTATTGCCACTTTGTTCCTCCCAGCCGACTTAATGCCTCCAATTGTTATGCCCTCGATGTTATTTTTGTGGATGAATTGGGCCAGTTTTAGTGTCCTTAGGGGTGCACTAGAAGTATGATCTGTTTTGGTAATATGTACGATGAAAGGACCTTTGTCTAATCCCGTATACTTTAATTTTTTGAAGGATTCAAATTCTGGTTTCGTGTAAGTTTCCTGCACTGAGGCAGAAGGAGAAATAGTCTTTTTGGCGTTCTCTTCAACGGGGTCACGCTCTGCCACGCGCTTTACCGCTGTCTTATTGGGAGTAGGATGGTTTATTTGTGAACTTTGAGACATTTCAGACATTTCTACATCTACCTGAGACCGACCCTCCCCACGGGGAGGGTCAACCTCGGAGTCCATTTTATTTAATTTGCCCTCTTATCGAATGTTATTTTACCTCTTACCAGATAATAAACACAAATGAATCTCCACCACCACAAAAAATTAGCTTCTCGACCGAAAAATAGTACAAAAAGACCTAATACGATGTCAGGAGAATGTTTCAATCAACGATGACACCGCAAGCCTCCTTGGTTTTGTTCATATATTAATCTATTTTTTTTTATAGACAAGAGGGCGGACGAGCAAGCGGTCCCACGTGATGGTAAGTGTTACCGCCGCCCATGAACACTTGCAACACCAGGGGGTATGCGGGCGCGCCGCCGACCTTGCAAAACAGGTCTTAAATGCGTATATATACAATTTTATTTTACTCAAAGTTTAAGACTGATTAAGACACATGTTCTAAGTCGCATTTAATAGGGTGTTGAAATCAAGCCATTTCTGAAGAGATGGTATTTCTGTATGGTATCGTGAAAATTTTAATAGTTACAATCCTTACGTTATAAGATAAGTTCATTATTGTCCGTTAACATTTTGTGAAATTCATTTTCTTTGGTAGGAAGGCCCCCTGGCAGGGGGGCAACATAGTAATGTTCAAGTATTATACTATCCTCGAATAGAAATCACATACTGGACAGTATTCAGCCAAATGAACTAATGACTTAAAGAGAATCTCCATTAGCGGCTGGATGAGAAGTGCAGAAGAACATGTATGGTGGTAATCCTCGGTAGAGGCCTATATGCAGGCCCTAAGAAGACTTATGTGGGCAAACTTGTGTATAATTCTCCTATCTAAGATTACAACCTAAATTACCCTCTGATTTTTAGCGTGTTTGTTTTGCAGTTGTATTTATTTAACCTTTGTAGGTCGAATATGTTTTTGTCATACTGATTATAGATAAAATGAATTTGTATAACGTTTCAGGCAGCCTGCGCGACTCGCTCGTGAATTTGTCTGTGTTTATCGCGAGCGTTGTATCTCTGAATGAGTTTCTACTTGTGGATATTCTGCACAAGGACCCCTCGTTTATCGCCGATACTGTGGTGAGTCATAACACGCTGTAGCGAGTGCTGGTGTTTTCGACACGAAAAATTTCCACGAGAATATTGTGTACTGTTATAATTCGACATTAGCGGAGTTCGGGTGTTGTTTGCTTGATAACATTATATTTATATGTGTGTAACTCCATTCAATTGGCGTATGCTAACGTATAAGACACATTCAAAATTTATTATATTTTTTTGCACATAATATATAGCCTATGTCAGGGGTCGGCAACCTTTTGAGTCAGAAGAGCCAAAAATTACAATTTACAAAATTTCAGTTTTTAAAGAGCCACAAATTTTTTTCTTGCCAACAATAAATAGTACTTGCATAAATAAAGTTTTTTGATAAAAAAAAACTAATCTATTTATTCATATATAAGTAGTGTTTTTTCACAACAAATTAGATAATATATATATGGTATTATTAGATAATCACTTATTATTTAAGTAAAAAATTAAAACAATTAAACATTTACTTACAACACTAACTTGTACTTCAATAACAAACAATTGAGCAAACAAATTCAATGGGAGCGATGCCTTTGCATGGTTATTCAAGTAAAGACTAAAGAGCCGCATGTGGCTCGCGAGCCGCAGGTTGCCGACCCCTGGCCTATGTCCATCTGGAATAATGTACCTTTTCAATGGTGAAAGAATTTTTTAAAATAGGTGCAGTGGTTCCAGAGATTACCCTCCACATACACACAAACTCACAGAATTCGCGCTCTTTCTTTATTATATTAGTATAGATAATGTATCTATTGTCATTCTGTTACTGGGACACTATTATTATTATGCACAGTTTGTATGTCAGTGTATGACCTACATACAATTATAAAGCATTCTGTCAACATCCACTGATAAACTTGCACGCGATGGATTGAACTAGACATATGCATGTAATTTTAATTACAATGCAATGATAAACAATCCCGTAGCTCGCGTAGGAATAATATAATAAATTGAATGGGATTTTTTTAACGATTGAACTAATGAAATCCTATACCTAGCGGAACGAGCACGAGCTTGTTCTCTACAACCTCGCGCTCACCCTTACAAGAAATGAATGTTCGATTCTCAATGTATCGACACTCATTTGGCGCAAGAGTTGAATTAATTGCCACTTCATATCTTGAATGAATGTGCAATCTAATGTGCATAGCTAGTTAACTGATACTTATAAAACAGGGTATCCTAGTTTAGACGGCAGCTGTCATGTTTACGTAATACACACTAGCACGCATTTTCTTTGTCCACGAATGGCTACTACATTAGTCGTGATCAATACTTACACCTATGCATGAATAAGCCTTTTTACATCCGCTGAATTTTGTGGTAGCCTTTACGGTATTTTTTGCATATTTTGTTGCAGAAATGGAAAAAGCTATCGACAATAAACTTTGCGAGCAACAACATAGAAAACGTGGACTGGGCGATTAAATTGGTACCCAAATTGCAAAAACTGAGTCTCTCCTCCAATAGACTAACAGAACTCTGTGATATATCATGTTTACACGACCTGAGAATTCTTAACCTGTCGTTAAACAACTTCAGTATATGTGAAAACTGGCATTCCAAAATAGGAAACATAGTATCCATAGATTTGTCTCAAAACAAAGTGACGACTTTACAGGGATTTTCACGCTTGTATTCCCTGGAGAGACTAGATCTAAGCTGCAATCTAATCGACGATGTTGAAGAAGTCCAGTATATCTGCAAGTTGCCGTGTCTGGAGTATCTATGGTTAACAGCGAATCCTGTCGCATCGTCCATAGACTACAGAGTGAAGGTTATAGAGCAGTTCAACGCGAGAATATCAGAAATTTGTTTGGATAACGAAAAAGCTTCGGAAAAGGAGTTGGACACAGCGCGGGTGCTACAAGCTTTAAGAGTGGTCAAGGAAGGTAAGACGCCAAGTTTTTTGCAAAATAATAATACCAGCCATAGCTTTAATAAGAGTTGACAATAAGTTTTGGACTTAGCTAAATGAAGAATGAGCCTATTTTGTACACCAGTGGAAAGATTGTTTAAATAATTGATAGTAATAGGCGTTGGTATACTTTTATATGTATATGTATATGGTATATGTGATAACGTCTGAGTATGTCAGATTTTCTCAGAAATCTTAAAAATGCCCACGTGAATTATAATTTTTGATATAAGTATGTTATATAAAAAAGTATGTTACATAATTGTGGAAAATCTGGGAATGCCTTAGTAAATGAATACAATACTACTAATTAATAATGGCGTTCTGCCATATTCGTATTCCAAACAAACACGAAGTAAAAAAGGAAACAAAGATTCAAACACACTTTCAGAGTAGGTTATGTTGCAACCACTCTTATGTTGTAAAATGTAAACGGTCAGAAATACAAAGATGGCCGACTGGCATTTAATTAGTAGTACTGCAAATAGCTGCTCATTCTTTATCTATAATTTGGAAAAGAAAAATGAGTACTAGAAATGACTGTTTGTTTTATTTACTACCCTAAAATTTACAATAGCATTTTACAATATTTTGTAACACTCCAATAAAGAGTTATTTATTTATTACGTATATTTACTGTTTTTTAATTAACTTATTTATAAGTTCATAATGCTGTATCATAGAAGTATTGTCCAAACCTGACCGGCCTTACTGAAAAATATTTTTAAAATTTACCCTTTAAAAATGTCTTTACTCTTTGATTCAGTTCTTTTCGAGGACAGCTTAAAATTGTTCTCGTTTCCAGTTTATTTATTATTGCCAATAATGAGGTTAATGTAAGAGTTCTTTTTAAAGGTAGCTTAGAATTTATAGCTGACCAAACATTCATCATTGACTTTTGGAAATTGATGAAGAAATTTGAATTTCCGTAACACGTGTTTTCTTTTTGTAAGTCCAATAAACAATTTTTAACTTTATATAAGTGTTATCTTTACTGAATTAATTAATTAGCAAACTAAAGTGAAAGTTAAGTTTTGAAAGTATAATTTATGAAAAACCTTGATTTTCGAGTATGTACATTGAAGATTTACAGTTTTCATTCTAAGCTATCCAAAAATATAGATCTGTGTATGTATATTTTATTTTATAAACTTTTATGTCTTTTTCGCAACTCTAATAAACTGTAGCCAAAATCAAATCTGTAGCTGAGAGATAAAGTATAACAAGTATCAAAAACGAAATTTTATACGGACGAATAAGTCGTGAATGGAAATTACTTTTAGTTTTATATTTAAAACTATTGTTTGTGCTATTTTTCTTTTTACTATATAAAAATTACTATTTTGCTTTTACTATGTAGCCCTGAGTGAACCCATAACAAAAAAAAAAAACTCAAAAACTAAACTAACCCTTTCTCTCTTCCCTACAGAAATATAATCACCAAAAATATGTTATCAAATATATCCTGGAAATTGCTTTTATCAGAGTTGTGAAAACGGTACTATGTAATGAATGTGATACTAAATTTTATATAGCTTTAGGTGTAAGATTGTTACTTGTAATGTATAATATCTGTTACTAACAAGACCAATAAATAATTGACTTTTCTTATGTTGGAAGTGCACATCTGCGCTCTCATTTCTGTACCGTTCGTCTGTCGGAGTGCACATATGTGCTCCGACACACAATTTTTTTTTCTTTATGTAAACGTTCAGAAAATAGGTCAATCGAACCAATCATGTGCCAGAGCTCATATGTGCGCTCCGGCAAACGAACGGTACAAAAATGAGATGGCTATATAGCGGTCAAGGCACAAGATAAGTGTACATTTTATGACTTATCTTGGTCTATGAATATTATAATATACGAATCATTGTCGTAGTACCACACTATGACATCAGGTCACCACAAAATTTTAGTACTTCATTAGAAGTTTTAGTGCCCAAAAGTTAGTACTCTAGTACTTTTCGAGAATGTACCATTATAAAAATTGGGCCCGCTTGTCATTTTGTAGTTTTAGTGTGAATTTACTAACTTTGGTAAAAGTAATAATTCTGTTTATATTCTTTAGTTGTAAAACTCAAATGGTGAATTTAATTCGATTTTGAGCAAACTAATTATGGATTTTATAACTGTAAAAATTATTTCATTTAGGTGAGGGGTAAAATGTAAGTTTGTGAATATTAATTATAATTGACCAATGCACGCTGTGTTATACAATTTAATCATATATAAATGTTATATAAATATTAATCGTATGTTTGTACAAGCGACTTACATCAAAGCAAGGAGGTAACAGAGAAACTTCATTGTTTGATATAATTATTTTGTGCATCAAAACACCATGTTTTACTGAGCGAAGTTTGAATTGAATGGCTATTCTGGTTCCACTAGCGATCAATTTGACGGCGTTGGACAAAGTGTCAGAAATCGTTATTGTGACTGTATTTTAATCATTATAATCGAACGATTGCTGTATTAATAGTTGGACACTAAGGTGTATTACGCTGTCATATTTCACTTGCATTGATATTTCGTTGATAAAACTGGCGCATTACCCAAGTATGTAATATTTTTAGAAATTGATCAAAAATCTTTAATATTAAAGTAACGACTCAAGATGGTTACTATGATTCTTAAATAGAAAATCTATTAACTCTGGTCACCACACTCCTCGATCCTGCTGCGGTCTACTCTGGTAATAGAAAAAGTTTTATTGATTTTAATTAATACATATTATAATAAAAGGTATTTCTAAAGTATTAAGCTTGTGATCAAATTGATTTATTGTATAAACTGTTTTGTATTAACAGTTGTTAATAAATGGTTATTTTAACAATTGTACAGTTGTTTTTAATTGCTTTGGTAACTTAACTAATGTGACAGTGATAAGGGAGATTTAATGAGGTCAGATGGCAAGGTTGCTTCAGAAACGTGCGATAATCATTCTTTGACAATAATCCGAGAATAAGATACATTTTGTAATACAGAAAGAGATAATGAATTAGTTGTCAAAGAGACCGGGTTATCGCGTTTTGAAATATTTTCTAAGTAAAGAAAACATGTTTTATTCAAATTATTTATTAGGTACTGCTAACAAATATTAATTACAAATACATCATACTTTCATATTAACTTGTACAATATCTCGTAGGTATACGCTGCCATCACAGCAACCCAAAAAGATTCCTTTAATTTATTTTAACTTAAAGTATAGCGGTGCATAAAGATGGTTCCTTAAGTCTTCGATAAGTCATTTGGCGTTAACTGAAATAAGTCATTACGGCGAGTGATCAGTTTTTGCCTAAATGATAATAATAAATAGGTAGTATTATATTTCTACAATTTCGTTGAAATAGCTCAGGGGAGAACTAAAAATAATAATTATAATAAATAGGTAGTATTTCTACAATTTCGTTGAAATAACAGCCTCATGGGAGAAATCAAAATAATAATAAATAGGTAGTATTTCTACAATTTCGTTGAAATAACAGCCTCATGGGAGAAATCAAAATAATAATAAATAGGTAGTATTTCTACAATTTCGTTGAAATAACAGCCTCATGGGAGAAATCAAAATAATAATAAATAGGTAGTATTTCTACAATTTCGTTGAAATAACAGCCTCATGGGAGAAATCAAAATAATAATAAATAGGTAGTATTTCTACAATTTCGTTGAAATAACCGCTCAGGGGAGAACTAATTATAATAAATAGGTAGTATTTCTACAATTTCGTTGAAATAGCTCAATAAGGGTGGCGACAGTTACGGAGCGTTATGTACTGAGCCTCTTCGAGCTTCGAAAACCATCTTTTTACACCTTTCAGTACTATTACTACAACTAGCCATAAGTCAAACTAGTTATAATTAGTTCAAAACATACCGTTTAGATATATATATATATATATACACTTACATATCGATTGCAAACAATCTCATGTATAAATAACACAATAAATTGCCAAAAAATAAGACCCTCTAATAGCTTTCTGTTGGGTGCCTTCATATCAATACATGATCCAGTCTTACGCGTCCACTATACTAAATACTTAATTATTGCTTTTACTTAAAATTATGTACCACTATTGAACAAACGATTAACAGTTGTTATGGATACTTAATACCAGTTTACGTCGAGAAATGAATCACTGTATAATTTCTTCCTTAGTAATTTTAACCAATGGATTCACACTTGAAAACAAACTATTTCAAACTTCATGACTATCAACCATAGATATGGTAGTCGAACCAAGCAGTCGAATGTGAGCTGTGTTATATGTGAAGCTCATAATACGAAATGAACAAAGGCGATTTCGAGCTGACTTGCTTAGTGCCTGGTCGAAAGCCATTCAGTTCAATGATTGGTTAAAACTTTACGACGGTCATAGCGTAAATACTTAATTACGCTAAATAGTGTAGCTTTACATGTAACTTATCATATTTCTATTTTTTATTATTACTCTCTAAAACAACACCCCTGTCGCCTCGCCGTAATCGGGTAAACTTACATCACTGGTACATATACGTACTAAAAGCAAAATAAAAAAAGCATGTGCATACTGACAACTTATATTTCTAAAGCCGTCATTGTTTGAACTCTTTAGTGACTTTAATTGCTTAGAATCTGACTCCATATGGGAATATTGATTTTTTTTACAATCTTCGTGATGTTACACTAAATTCAATTCTATAGTCAAAGCTCTCTGAAGTTGAATATTTTATAAAGCTGTATGTGGTATAGGCGGTACGCCACTTAACATTAGCAGGGCTATCTGCGAAATAGAACCTATTGAAATGGCAGATTATTTGATAAATAATGTGATGGTAAATAATTTTCATATATGGGGTAAACCGTAAGAGAATCTGACTAAAAGATTCAGAGATTCGATAAACAAACAGATAAACCGTTAAATGCAGAGAAATCGGTGCAGAAATATGGTGTTCACTGAAAAATATCCAGTGAACAAGTCAACTTCGTAACGATAAACACTTGCCGGCCGATAGTAATACACATCGACTATGATCGGCCAACTTCGGCTTTGTATAGCTTCGTATCGATTCACACTCGATAGTCGATGTGTATTACTATCGGTCGTTTACTGAATTTAGTTAGATACACGAGCTGTACAGTTAGTTAGCAAATAACATTAGTTGTCTGAATGCGCATGCCATTACAAATGAGCACCAGAAAATACAGAAAGTGACAGCAAATTTAAAGGTGAGAGGTTCTGTGCTGACAATAAAGATGTCTTGCGACTCTGCCGACTTGGTTATTAGTTATAAAAAAATAGGTTGTTTCGTTGATCGTGATTTGCTGCCCGTTTAGTATTTTTTTGCTGTCCGTTTAAATACAAGTCTATAAGAAATCACTTACAAGGAAACAATCTTAAATACTTAAAAAACGAACAGTACCAAATGCTTTAGGAAATACTCGAGCTTAACCTACGAATGTTTTAGACATATCTTTGTTACAATGTCATCTTTCGTCTCACCACATTCTTTGATTATTCAAAAATAGTAGAGAAATTAAAAAAGGATATAACACGATTTGCTGAAAAATTGTACTCGATGATTAATAAATAGTGAACGATAATGTGTATGATGGCACAGAGTCCAATACAAATAAATACGTGTTGAAACGTGGCTTACGACTGTAGGTCTGATCTATAAGTTCAGTCGCCCAGCGAGCTGGCGAGAGCGCTACGCTCGGAGGTTCTTTGCAGAACAGAATCCGAAATGAAGAGATTCGCAAAAGAACTAGTCACCCACATAGCTCGTAGAATTAGCATATTGAAGTGTTGATTTTTTGACATCCTCATTTGACTAAGATTACATATTAATTTCTTGATATTTTAATCTGATTATTTATTATTTTTTTTAGACGACATAAATTGGTATTCTTTTATAAGGGTATATTTTTGTTGCTTAGACTTGCATGCCCTAGATTAGGGGCGGAATCAGCTCGGGCGTTGTTAGAAAGGAATATTCCCGACTTCATTAGAGCTGAAGACTGGCCGTTATCTAGTCCCGATCTTATTCCGCTTTTTATGATTTATGGTCTATTTTAGAGCATTGCATCATGCTCTAAACACCATGATAATATTGAATCCCTATAACATTCCATGCGGGTAGTACTTGAAGTGTTTAATGTAATTGTAAAAATGAGCGTTGAGCGCTCATTTTTACATACCGCTCGAGCGCTAATGAACCTATAAAGACACCAGCGTTAAAGGATAGTGAGAGTTATAATTCAAAATTTTAACGTTTATTTATTGTATACAATACTGTTTGGTGGTCTAACTCCTGTAGTTAACAGCTCGAGTGTAAAACGGTTAAGGTTCGCCGGTGCTCGAGCGCTAATTTGAACAAGACTAGTTATTAAACTAGACATTAGTCTAGGCGGCAGCAGTGTTCGGCAGAGTAAAATGCCACCGTTCCTCGGTGCACTGATACAGAGGCGCACGCGCCCTGACGCCGCCCGCAGTCGGACGGTCGTTCGGGTCTTTGCTTAGCATCAGCTTCAACACTTCCGCCTGAAACGGAATAACGTCTTTAACGTTAATGAGTGTCATTATTTTGTAAATACATTTAACACAGTTTGTTAATATAGGCAAATCTCATGTATTGCTCGAGGCGAGCTGCACTGTTGCAGATGTTAACAAATGTCATCTGCGCAGTTAAAAAATGTAATCTTGCAAATGTATAATATAATACAAATTTGTAACGTCAACAAATGGCATCTGAGGCAAATTTATATTTTTTAATTATTTGAAGTTATTTTTAATGATATTTTCGTCCTCAGGAGTTTAAACTATTAATTGATAGTAAAACCATAATAAACGTTTGTTGGTATGTTTTTTTTATTCCCTTCCCTCCCCTTCCGCCCTCTACCCTACTGGCCTACTGTCCCTTCCACCTAGGCTATTACTGCCTCCACCATTTAGACAACCTAAGCACATTTCCCCATAAGCACCTGTCGTCTTTTCCTAATGTCTGCTTCTCTTCCCTTTATAAACGGCCCCTCTCTGTAAAGCGGTGTTATATCTGACCTCATTAGGGTAGCTGCGCAGGAACTCTGCCGGGTACCGGTGGTCCCTAGCTCGTAGCAGGGTGGAGACGCGCTCGGCCTCCGTGTGGAAGGGCTGCAGCAGCTCCAGCAAGATGAGCCCCAGCGAGTAGATGTCAACCTTATACCCGTACGCGCGCCCCTCCAGTTGCTCCGGGGACATGTACAGGTGGGTGCCTGTATACACGCAAACATGCGTTTCTGATCATAAACTACTTACAGAAGAATAATTCACAGTATACACTCACCCACACGTTAATAAAAGAGACAAATCTATAATTTCCCACCCCTTAATAAAAAATTAGATCTAAAATTCCACTCATAATAAAATCGGAATTATAATTGCATAGACTCCTTAATAAGAAAGTCTAAAAACAATTACCCGCACTAATTAATAAGAAAGTTGAAATTACATTTCTCCCCACTCCTTAATAAAGTCGGATTTACACACCAATTCCCCTCAATTCGAACCAAAAAATCGAAATCAACCATTCTTAATGAGAAAGCCAAATGTACCTGCAGGTACATTTGGCTGCCTGCTATGTTCGTCCCCTGCTGTACTCTTGACACACATGTGATAGGGACCAGCGCCAAGTATTGCCCTTTACTCTTATCAACTTTTAAAAGGGCAACTGGAGTCTCATATTTTGAAAGATTATTTTTTATTTATACCAACATTTCTAACACTTTACACTACACTTGTATTTGCAAGAAATAATAATTGTTTTGATTTGCTGATCAGTGTCTCGATCTAAAATCTGTATAACTATGCTAAGAGCTACACGCATCATTTAATACTTTATTACTACGGTAATAAGTAACCCGACCAACTGTTATAAATGTGTCTGGCTTGCGCGTTCATTACATCAGTTGGACCATCATGCGAGTTGTGTCCATCTTGTCCAAAACATTCGTATGGCTACGCTAAAAACTTGACCTTTATTACTGTGGCAATAAAGCTATGGTAACTCACCAACTCTATAAGTGTGTCTAGCCTGAGCGTCCATCTCGTCAGTTGGACCATCCTGCGAGTTGTCCCCCATCGTGGTCACTAAACCGAAGTCACCAACTTTAACCTTCCCGTCGGGAGCGAAGAATATATTGCTAGGTTTGAGGTCCCGGTGGATTAGGCCAGCTAGATGGACGTATTCCACCGCTGACACTATTTGACTGAAGAGGGTTTTTACCTGGCAAAAACATGCGTATAGAAAAATAGATTGACATAATTCATACATTTTTTTATTTAGCTTGGATTTGTGTCCCACAGTTGGGCAAAGGCCTTGCTAGACATTAACCGATACATATAAAGAGAATATTACAGTCTGTATTTAAAATTTAAAACAATGAAGACGTTCACCATTGTTTTATTTCTCACCTAACACTTGAAAAATTACAAAAATATATTTGCGATATCTTTAAAACGACCAAGTTATACATAGCCTTTCCAAGTTACATGTTGACACATTTGTCACATGTTCGTGACACAACTGACACATGTTGCTTTCATTGAAGTGCTAAGCAACATGTGATGTCACGATATTTTTTTTGTCTAAACTTCGAAAAATAGTTGAATAATCCATTAAAAATTGTAAAGTAAGGCATTTAAGGATTGTATATATTGTGACGTCATCATCGCGAGCAGCGAACGAATGGACAATTGCAGCGAAACTTTGAATAGCTCCAATACGTAATATATTAGCATATATTTTTATTTAAAATACAAAAAATCCGCTTGTTCTAAAAACCTGGCGAACTACGCCATTATCAAAATTACAGGACTTTCGTTACTAATGTGTTTGAAAATACAGCTCGTTTTTTATACAACATTAATAATTTTAACATCAATTTTTATTCAAAATCCAAACCGGCAAAACTGTTGGAAAATGTTCATTAGTAGATAATTTACCTTCTCCCCTCTAGCTTCACAGGTTCTATTCTGTCTGAGCCAGTCGTGCAGGCTGTCCCTCAGGCACAGCTGCATCTGTATGTACAGGTACATCTTGCTGCCTGTTATGTTCACATCCTCTGCTGTACTCTTGACACACAAGTCTAAGGACCAGTGCCGAGTATGCCGTTTCTGTTCAAAAATAACGATTTACGGCCTCGAGCATCGCTATATTGACTGAATTTTATTCACTGAAACTGAATGACTGAAACTAGCTGTGCCCGCGGTTTCGTACGCGTGGAATTTTAGTTCGATTTATAAAGCTTTGTATACAGCCATCTTTTCTTCCCGTCAGTCGATTTCAATGAAACAAAGCCTATTCGAAGCGCCAAGCTAAGCTTAATTAACCCGTGGAAACCCCGTGAAATTCCGTTCCGTAGTATTGGAGATTGGCGTGTTCGAATAAACACAGACAAAAATTTTCAAAATAGTTTTTTTGGATTCCGATACTCTTCCTTCATCGGCCTCAATCAATTTTTGGTAAATATATTCAATGTACAGACACGTTTGTTCTACAGTTTTATTATACGTATGTAACAATTATTATTGTGTAATAAGCGAGCAGCATTACTATTGGAATGCCTATATATATTTTTTTTATGTACGAAGTCGGCAGACGAGCATACAGTCCACCAGATGGTAAGTGGATACTGTCGCCCATAGATATTCGCGATACATGCCAACATTAGTCCAAAATGACAAACGTTGGCACGTATCACAGGGTTAAAACATGCTTTTTACCCAAAAACAAGTAAAAACGGGGTAAGCGCCATCTGTTGGGCAGCCACAGCAACGCGTGGACGGGCACAGCTGGTTTGAAATATTTATCATAACACCATATTTTATTAACTATTTGGAATATGAATTTAACAGCTATTGACCAACAATCGCTTACCTTCTCCTTCTTACTATGATTAGTGGTTTCAGTCTTGATGCTGTCGTTATGTTTCACTTTGCACAACTGTTTATTGTACGAACTATCATTTTTAGCCTCGGATAAACCTTTGGACAAATCACTGCTATTAGCAAATACTATGAACGAGTCGTTATCCACGCTCGCCGGCTTAGGAGAGTTATGCGTTAGGTCATCGGTTGTGTTATTGGATGTTGACTCTATGGATTGTTGGGTTTTTACGTCAGTTTCATGTTTGGAGGCGTCTTCGTCGAAAACGATGCTGAATGAGTCATTGCAGCTTAGTGATCTGAAAAGAAAATTTTTCGTATCAAGTAGAAGAACGTCGAAAAGATTGTATATATAATATTGCCAATAATTGGTACACGTAAAGACAGTAACAATTATCCGAACACAGCAATGAAACAATTTAAGTTGTTATTTTTTTTTTAATTTATATACCAAGAACAATATAAATGAAGTTGCCCGCTTTGTGCTCGTAAACCTAGAAGATTTGTGCAGACACATTCATATACAAACTAATTAGAGCTATAAGATATTAATTTCTGGATTGATATTAGCTGCGAACCCGTAGCCTGTGGAACGAACTGCCTCAAGAGGTCTCTCCATTGAGCTACGACATGGAGTTCTTCAAGAAAGCTGTGAATAGGATTTTGCAAGGTCGGCGGCGCGCCCGCATGCCCCCTGCTGGTGTTGCAGGTGTCCATGGGCGGTGGTTACACTTACCATCACGTGGGACCGCTTACTCGTCTGCCCACTACTTTATATATAAAAAAAAAAGAATGTGTTCATATAACTTATAATATTGTATATAGATCATGACGATTTTTTACTCTTGCAATATTTATGTAACTCCCCCTCCAGTATTGCAATATGTAACTGTAAAATACTATATTTAAAAGAAAAACTTAACGAAATGGCAACACAGCTGAACTTATTAACAACTCATTTCACCAGTCTCTATACAACGTTATGAAATAACGCGAAATCTGAAACATGTTAACCAATTTAATATATTATAATATATAAAACCGTTCCAGAGAAAAATAAAATTAACAGTTACAAACATGTAAGATTTTGTTATCCTGTCTAAAACGTTCGTAGCGCTCATTAGTCAGACCGGGCGCCTAGGCGGTAGTTGCGACGCGGCTCTGGTGACGCTCCTAGAATAAATGATTGTAAACTATTGTAACCTATTGTGAGAACTGGTAGAATCGATTGCACTCTCGATACTAAACAACCAGATTTCATTTTTTGCGTTATTTCAGTGGCAAGTTGTATTATGGTAAATTAGAACAGACAAGGTCCTTTTCTCAGATAATGTCTCGTTTACGTTACCTCCATCTCTTGGAAGTGAGCTGTTTCTCATAGTCAAGCGCATCCACACATTGGTCGATGCCTCTTTGCAAGTTCACCTTCACGCTGCCTTCAGCAGGATTACGTACCGGCGGCGATGACGCTGTGTAATCTTCTGACATCGATACTGATACACCGTCCAGTTCACTGAAATGCAAATTATTGATAGATAACAGTCTACAGCGAGCCTATAACCTGAGCACAGGTCTCCCTTGGTAGTATTTTAAGGGTTTGTGGTAGTGTTATAAAAACTTTCAAGTCGACACTGAAACATTCGAGTGAAGTCCTATCTAGAGGTCAAGCAGTGGCTTTAGCGTACACTTTTATTGATTCACCGTACAACTCACTGAAATACGATTGATTGATGGATTTACAGCCTATAACCAGCCTGTAACCTTTGCAGAGGACTCCTTCGGAAGGGGCTCATAAGGGGATCTGGGTAGTTTTTTTTTTATAGAATGGATGGCAGACTAGCGGTCGGGCCACATGATGGTAAGTGGTCACCGCCGCCCATGGACACCTGTCACACCAGGGGGCTTGCGGGTGCGCTGCCGACCTTGTAGAAACGTGTTCACAGCTCTTTTGAAGAGCCCCATATCATAACGGAACTTTAGGGTTCGCGGAATAGTGTCTTTTGGACCGCACGGTACGCAGCGACTCTGTGTCAAGGAAGTGCGAATGAACTGCACAACGATGACGAGCGGTGGAACGGTAAAGTGCTGTTAAAACGCTCGAGTGGCCGCTCAAGTTGGATCCAAAAGTATTTAATTAAAATACATTATTAACATTATTTTACATTATTAGCATTTTAATTAAAATGTCATGAAAAGTACGTAATTATATGTCAATTAAAATCATGAGTAGGATCCATCTATTAAATTTATCTTTATTATACTTACTTATAGGTATTTATTTATATTGACTGACGGTTAGCTCGTGATCGCGCTCGGGGCAGAATAGAATATTAACATCCATTTAATTAATTGATAAATGTAGGCATCCAAGAAATAAGTACCTCAAGATATACGGTATTGAAGTTATGGGTAGAGCTGCACACTCGGGTGCCTTTAGGAAGCCCAATTAGATTTTGCATGTCAACTGGAATTCTAGAACTGGAAATTCTAGAATTGCTAAAAGTGATCTCTGCCCGACAAATTTTGGACAGAGGAAATAAAAGGAAATATGAATACATAAAAATAGAGGTATGGTGTATGTTAAAATAATACATAATGTACATACCGCATCCAAACGGCGTCTTTTTGCTCCTGCCAGTTGGGCGGCGGCTCTTCCAGCCACGCGTTGAAGTACCGCACGATGTACTCGTGCTCTAACTTGGCTAAAGCACGCACTTCGCGCAACACTCGCTCGCGTTTTGACTCCCTGAGACATACATACATATATCGACGGTGCAAATCTAAATTGGCGTAAGGGACAAAGCAGGACATTAAACACTAAAACAATTAAAAACAACGGTCTCGCTACAATTTGTTGTATAAACCGCCGTTTTCTATATATTAAAAGTTATCGAAATTTCAAGTATACTGGAAGATAATTCGCGTTATTTTCGAAAATGAGTTCCGTCGTGGCAGCTACGTAGCGCGGACGGCACGCAATATCAACGATGTGTACGGACCAAAGACAGCAAAAGAATTTGGTTTGATCGTTTCCATTCTGGAAATTTCGACCTCCGTGGACCGTAATTTTTCCATTAAAAAAAAGAAATTTTCGAAAAACGTCCCTTACGCCAATTGAGGTTTACACCATCAATGTTAGTAAAAACACTATCTCTTCCCTTGGACCTCGAAAAAAGAAACCTCGAAGAAGGCGACTGAGGGATAAAGCCACTACACAAGCCCCGGGGAATGACACCGACAGGGATGGTGCTGTACTAAAGCTACACAACACCACACGGCCATGAATTTATTACAGGAATAGCTTATTATAGGAAGCAAAGAAATAACTCCATTTATTTAGGAGCTTTCGCACGATTACAAACTTTTATGTGTTGGTAAACGAGTTACTATGGTGATTTTAAAGTTAATTCTCATCGGTATAATTGAATTCATAGGTTTGTTTTACAACGTTCTATTTGCGGTTGAGGCTAATTAACCGTTAATTGAATAAGTCGATTATGAGCTGCAAAGGAGTTTGCATTTGTGCGAACGCTCGATTCACCTATACTATTGTTATTGAATTACAATATCTTACAATACAATAAATTCAAACGTAATGTTGTTAATTTTGAACACATTATTCTTACCTTCTCGGCAATGTAATCCTCTTCACAGCATAAGAGCAATGATCAATATTATTCCTCGCCTCAAAGACAACACCAAAGCCACCCCGTCCCAAACACCTTAAAGGCGTGAAATCATTCTCGTACCTTCCGGAATATTCCCCACCATTACTTATAGATATCGGCCTTTCATAATGCCTCTCTACCACTATATATTCCTGGTTCATCGGCAAAGGAGTCGATGGTCTGAATTTTGGAGCGAAAAATCGTGGCCAAATCATCAAGTTCATCAGTAAAGCTGAACTTATTGCTATCAATAAGACCTCTTTCCACCAGAACCATAGAGAATTGATGTGTACGTGTATGTGATGGTGTTCAATTTGATCGTGGCTGTCGTTTGGGGGGGGGGAGTCTATGGTGTCTTCTGACACTTGAACCGCTTGATCACATGTATCTTGTAGGTAGAGGAAGAAGCCGTGGTTTTCTAAAAGTGATATGATAATAAGGTTATGGTTAAAGATAAAATTAATTTATAGTGAAAATGAATCCATTTTTTCAACAATTTTCAAAATATCTAACTCATACTCATGAGCAGAATCCAGGTTTTAGTCATTGGGAATAGGAAGATTATAGCATTTTTCACATATATGTATCTATTAAATTTATCTTTATTTCTTATCTAAATATTTATATTTATCTGTTACTGAGTCTTCAGTACGTTTCCAGTATGGATAGTGCTAATGTGTGATTTTAAGTATCCATACTGAAATCACTTCGTGAATATGGCATTTTGAGAATTGCATTCATTTCGCTACTAAACCGTATATTCTTTGTGTGTGTATTTAGGTAACTCACCTGATAACCCAGTGTTGCTATAAAACGTGACAAGTGAGAGAGTGTTGCCAGTGGTGTCTACTGGCGATAGCGCAGTGTTGCCAGCGATCATGGGCCGAGTTTCTTGCAACTTGAATGGACTTTTTTGTTTTGTCGGAGATGTTTCTAGGCTGGCTGTGTACAACGGACTTTCTTGGATGTATAACTGTAAATAGGTATTAAGCTTGTTACAATAAAGTATAATCTTATTAGGGAGATTTCGAAGGGATCTATGTATTGCGGAGTCACTTTTGAATTATGGAAAAAAAAAAATATAATTACTAAATTAATATAATTACTAATTATTAAAACACCTTTATGTACCAACAAAGCGATTTTATTTCGTGTTTGTTCAGTTTTACAATAAACATTTGTAGTCAAAATAGAAATTAAGTTTGTAGATGAGTCAAATACTGTCTTAATTTTCGGAACAAGTGAACTGTTGTTCCGAAATTAAGACCGTATTTATCGTCCAGAAATGCCAAAAACAATTAAATTCCCATATAAGTTGATGGATAAAGCTCTAGGAACCTTAATATTATTTTTCTAAAACATATGGAAAATAGCGAAGTGTCTTTTTAACACTGAATTTCTACGATTAAAACTAAAGTTCTGTTCCACAACTTTTTTCTGGACTTGACATACGAGGGCCACACGGAAATACACTTTTTCATACGAATAAACCAATTTCCATAACATTTATTCCACTCCTCATTGTGGTGACATCGGACGCGTATTTTAAAAAGTTATAGAACAGAAGTTGTTAGTTTCCACGAAAAAAAAAATTCCATACATTAGGAGAGTATATGTTTTTCTTAATATTTAACGCTGTATATTGTGTATCATTTTTTAACAATAAAACAAGATATCCGCGTGTATATTCCGTTCTAATTCAATTTGTATAAAATGTAAACAAACACGGTGGGCCCGAGGTAGCTAATATTTTTTACTTCGACAATACTTCCATTAATTAAATATATAATTCTCATACAAAAAAACATTTGAATTTTTCCATAATTTCCATACATCCATAATTTGATTCATCGAGAGTACAAATTTGGCTTAGATTTAAAGCTAAATGTGATGATATTTCTTTAATTTAAGGCCGTGTCAGTTACATTTTGGAGAAATTTTAATTGGAACGGAATATACACAATTTACCTGCTTATCATGTACACCGATGTACAGTGAAGGTGGTGCTTGCAGTACAGGGCCCTCGGTTAAAGATTTGCTGGCTTCCCAAAGCACGTCTATTGTTTGCAACGCGCCGCCGTGTAGACGCCACATGGCCGCCACTGGGGCTTCCAACTGCAACCAACAATATATAACTAGCTATGACTCGATTAAGCGTAATCTACGAGCCTTAAAAACATATTTGAATTTTTACTTATATTTTACTCAATGTTTTAGTAGTAGTCCAAGCACCTTGTAAAATAATACAGTTTGCACAAACACAATACAAAATATTCTTTTCTGTAAAATTTCGTTTTTGTCGCTTGGATCAGTTATGCAAAATGGTATCCAATGTATCCAAACATTATTTGTTAGCACTGGACAGCGTTGCTTAGTTGATCATGACTTGTTGCTCATTAGTAATTTTTGATGTTTGTTTAAATACAAACCTTTAAAAATTGACCTGAGCTATTTTATCAGAAAATATGAGCTTTTGATTTATTTATCAGAAAATATGAGAAAATCTGATATTTAACATACCTTTTGCTGCCACAGCAATAGTTGTGAGTCAGGTTTCCGAACGGCAACTATACCCTCGGGCAAGGCCACGGCTATCGCGGCGGTGGGGGTCGGCCCGTGCGCGGGAATGTGGCACTCACGGTTGGTACTGATCGCAAGTTGATGTTCTGCTACGCTGAAGTTCCATCTGGAATTCACGGTTTATAAAGTATTATATGGTTTATAAATTACGTTTCTTGTGTCAATTGCATACCTTAACCGGAGCCGGTCGGGCGTGTTAAGTTCTATGAAATTGTTGAGAGATGTTCACAGATAAAAGCGTGGTCGGTCGGTTAATTTCATGGAATTTGACACGTCGACCGGGGCATGCGACCGACGCCGGTTAAGCTATGTAATTGGCCTTAAAGTAAGTAGATATTGCCCGGGCGGTTGAGGCGATCTGAAGATAATACATATATAGAAATACAGAATTCGCGGAACAGCGACTTTCATACTGAAAGGTAAATAAAATAATTGTCGTTCACGCGTATTAGCGCTATGTTTTATTATCAAATAATGATGTTTTGATGCCTGTGAATTTCACTACAAAATCGTAAGACGTTTAGTCATTTGGCTATTTTAAATCATCTTATTTGTCTGCTGGAATTGTGCCTAGAAGGTGGTATAGGAAACCATAAGTCAAGGCTAGTTCTTTGCCTGATATTTGTTCCGAGAACGTATCAACATCTGCCATTCTGGACTGATGTTGGAATGTATCGCGGATTCCTCAGATGCGGAAATAGCATATCTTCACTGACTGAACTACTATCGAGTCGATGGTACATTCGTAGCACTGAGTATTAATTCCTCAAAAGTCACCTTCGCCTACCACAGCAAGTACACAATCAAATAATAATGTTAAAGAAAAACAGATTATGCAAAATTTCTGGTAAAACACTCACTTCTCTAGTCCACTCCGTGGGTCTAACGCTCGCACAGTATTGGCAAGTCGACGTAGTACTAACACAGCCCGAGAACCACTCGCAGCTTGCTGTTCACTGCTACAACCACCGGACCCACATTCATATAGCACGTTTCCGGTTATAGAGTCTAAGCCCATCCAGTGTGTTTCGCGAGCACCTGCAATGCATTTCAACATTCACCGCCTTATAAAGCCCGAAGAATATTACAATTTACCTACAGTATGACAAAAATAGCATTTCAGCAGATCAACATTTACGATTCTTTAGAGACTATGATGCATTATGGACCCTTCCTCTCTTGTCACACTTTATTGTTTTATTTTTTTCACATTTTCATTTAATCGTTTAACAAATAATACGTCATCCTTGTGACGTCACTTTTTTTGTTCTGATCCCCCTTCCTCTCCCCCCTTGTCATGCTAATAAATAAACGGTCCATTAATGACTTACTAACACGCGCTAGAATGAAATGATTTAGGTACAAAAGTGCAGTGTTTTGAAAACAAAACTAGATTATAAAGATAAGTGTGAATAAGTAAGATTATAAAGATAATTTGTTGTGTTCAGTCATGTGGTGAAATTTTTCAATTTTAATTTTTACGATGTAGTTCATTTAGACTTGATTATTTAACATACTAATCTCTAGTACATTAATATGAAAACGTCAATTGTTTGCCTTTATTGTGCTAATCTCTACCGGTTTTTAACATTCTGTAGGACATTTATTCCGAACTCTTTAAAACTGAAAGGAATCAAAACCTCCTGTTGGCATCTTAACCGTATTTCGTTTGACGAGCGTTCTCGATTGTACAGATGCTAAGATGCCACATCTATAATGAGATGAATCATATAAGCAGATCTTTCTCAAAGTAGTAACCAGTACTTTTAGGTGTTTAAGTAGAAATAAAGGGGACCGTAGAAGCTTATGGAATAAGACAAATAAAAATAAGGAATAAGATGGATTATCTTTTGTGTAAGACAAAATCATTTGTTTATTTCATTTTTTAGATACAAAATACTGTTGGCTTTGTTTGATTAAAATATCAGGAAGCATTGGTTTGAATTTTTTGTAGTCTTTAGTACTCTGGATTTAGTACAAAAAAGTGTAGGTAATTAATGAAACATCTAGGTCATATTAATAACATCTTACAAGTAACGCATACAAGTAGATGCATATAAGAACGCAAAGTTCTTATATGCCTTATAACTTATACCCCTCTTGCTACAAAATATTACAATTAAATTAGAATTAAAACAGATTAAAATCAATTTTTTGAGTGTTTTAGAATGAGCCTAACAAATTTAGGGGAATTGTGCTTAAGATGACATACTCAGGTAAGATGACATAGTGCCTATATCCGTTCAAATATACGCGCTACAAACGCCTAAACGACGATCACACATCGGCTCACAGATGGCGCCACCAGTCAAAACTTTTGTGAGCGACCGCTTGCGTTGTTTAGATGTGGTGTGGATTGTTTTGATTTCGTCACTCGAAAATATTTTTTTGTTGAAAGTGTTTGTGCCAATAAATATGTATCAGGTAAGTTTTTAGTTGTGTTTGACTACTTTGATATGAACTGTGGTTAATATCGGTTATGAATATTGAAGAATAATTAAAGAAACCTTAAAGTTTTTAAGTCGCAGAAGGTGGCAAATATTTTTTACCTCGTAGGGTAAGATGACATAGCAACGGTCGGCTTAAGATGACATAGTATGTCATCTTACCCTAAAGTTCTTACGTTTATGAATATTTTAAAATCCTGTTTTATTTTTGTTCGGGACGACCGATGCGACAATAGTTTTAAGTCTTTGTTTGAGTAGATTTTATTATTTAAGTTTTCTTATAGTATTTATTTGATAGTTAACATTGTTATTGTTTGATTGATACGATAGATCCTGCAACAGTCGATCTAGTTCAGCGTGCTAGCCAAGTCGTTGGTGGACCTTCTTTCTCAAAGAGCACTAAATGAGATTTCTCCATTTCCGAAATCAGTGTCTACGGAGCAAGCAAGAAGCATGTAGAGGAAAATCACTGGCTCTCAGGTTCTATCAGGCACTCCTTTTATGGACGAAGTTAAAGCCCAAGTCCAAAAGAAAAAAGAGAAGGAAAATCGCAGGAGCGTTAGAGCTCGAAAGCAGGTGCAGCGTACTATCCTTCAGGATGACTCAGATGGCCGGATCTGTGGAAGATTTTACTCAGGACGCTGATGATGTTGATGACTCCGATGCTGCATGCCTTTATTGTAACGAATTATATAGCAAATCGAAGCCAGGAGAGCATTGGGTATGTTGCCAATTATGTAAGCGATGGTGCCACACTCTATGTGCTGGCGTTGCACCAAGAACTAAGGTTTTCAAATGTGAAATGTACACCGATAATTAGGTATGTCAACTTAGACTGATGTGTGTCATCTTACCCACATGGACATGATTTGTGTTTTTTTATTTTATTTCAATTATTAAGTTTTCTATAGCGTCAAGATTTATTTTTGTGTGTCGTAAATAAACGTTTTAAATGTGTAGCCTTACATTTATTTTTTATAACCTTTGAATTTTCAAATATTTGCCTCAAAACAAAAAGTATGTCATCTTAAGCACAATTCCCCTAATTGGTCGAGAAACTGTTAGACCAGCCTTGAACATTGTTTTAAAGATGTTTTGTGGTAAAGAAGTTAGATTTCCAGGGGGCATTGAGTAGCTTTTTTCTGTAAAGGTGTCGATAGGTCAAATAACTTTGAGAACCCCTGGTCTAACGAATCTAAAAATAAGACTATAATAATGCATAACAATCAAATAGCCGTAACAAGTAATGACGTGTATGTTTCAAATTCGTCGCGGGATGACTCACTGGTATTTTCTTTTCACTTTATCTATGTACATTATCGCGTTGTACGTGTAGCGATAAACATAAATATACACAATCTTATATTAATAAACATTGAATAAGTTCACTTTGAGCATAATGTGACCTAAACGTGTTACTGACCACATCATTTTATTTTTTATTTTTTTATTTTTTTTATTTTTATAGCCTAGTGGGCGGACGAGCAGGCGGTCCCACGTGATGGTAAGTGTTACCGCCGCCCATGGACACCTGCAACACCAGGGGGTATGCGAGCGCGCCGCCGACCTTGCAAAATTATCATTATCATTATCATATTATTATTATATGTATTTAAATTAACCAGGGTTCGCTGATATATATCAATTGATATTTATCGTCAAAACTAGAATTTTGTCAGATTTCACGCTTTTAAATTGTTATACTGACATAAATAAAAATTATTATCACTGCCGCTGCAAATGATCCAACACTAAAGATTATAATTATAATTTAGTTGAATGTTAACTACGACTGATTATTTAATCTCAAACACTTTAATTTTCTGTTACTCTATTATTATTTTGTTAAACTGGTCAATAAAATAAACTTTTCATTTTAGGTACGAAATTTAATTAAATATCAACCTATAAGGTCACATAACGCACTGGGCACAGGGCATGTGCCCAGTGCAGACAAATCCGAAATTTTTTGCGTGTATTTTTGCAATAGACTGCCAGTGGGCGAATTTGCAATTATGGTCCGGTTATCATAGGAAGAGCACTGACAGTTCTGTATTTAATTCATTTTATGTAAATGCCGTTTCTTTTTTAAGTCATACATAACATACACAATAAAATAAAAATTGATAATAAAAATTGATAAACAAATTTTAAAATGATTTTTACTACATGTTAAAGATTTATGTCAGCAGTCAGAGCTCTTCCTATAATAACCGGACCATAAGTCGAAACTTAGCTACCTCAGAATAGATATCCGTAGGCTATCATCAATCATCATTGACCATGTTTAATTGGTGACGTGTTAAGTGTTTATTGATGTGGTCTGACTTTTCTTTTTCTCCGCCTTTTACCTCTTACGCCACAAAACAGGTTTCTGAGTCACTAAAACCCGTTATTAGAACACAGTAGGTTCCTTTAGTAATTTATGAGTTTGGAAGATTTTCTAACTTTACTCTTTAAGATTGTTTGATATTTTATTAAATAGAAAACATTGTCTAAGTAATATTTGATTTTTTTAAGATAAAACAACAAAGAGAAAATATGTTTTTAAAGATTTCTCAAATATCTCTTTTCCTGAGAAAAAGAGTGACGCATCTAATTATAGCATAGGTTGGATGTAAACAATATGCTACCTTTTGATGTTAAAAATTGTAAAGTTGAATGGTAATGGGATGGTAAAGTTTATTAAGTTTACTTGTTATCGTGACTGTTGTGGTAATATATAACAATATTAATATTCCAAGATTATGTTAATATTATTATATATTATCCTAATTGTTATTTTTTAAATATTTCATTTTATTTAATATATTATTTTTAAGATATCAGAACTTTTGCCAAGTTTATCATATAAATAAGTGTAACTTAACCAATGATAATACGCAAAGCAACATCCCTCCACATGAAATAATTTATTTTGTAAGAATAACACATAGATAACAAGTGTAGTGTAACATTTTAAACATGTCTCATTATGCCTTGCTTCAATAGGCGTGCAGAAATGTTCACCGTATGTAAGTTTGTTTGTATAATATGTTGTTCTAACTCTTCTTTACCTCATTAAAGAAAAGAGCTTGATAAAGAAGTGTTCTGTAAGTTTACTGTACTATGTACTATGTAAATGGGTGAAATTGTTGCTCTTGTAGTAACAATAAATGATGTAATCAAATCTCACCAGCAACGACTAAATCATCAGAGTACTTGTAGGATGATGACAGCAATTGTTCAGCGTCAAATGGCAGCTGCTCGATGGTATCACCAGTGAGACTGTAGAGCGTGCCGCGAAGAGATGGCACCAGGCGGACCCACTTGCCGCCCGATGACAACTATGAGAAAAGTCTTCTTTTTACTAAATTTGCCTTTCTTTAAAAACCAAGAAAAAGAATATAAAATCCTGTACCTCTTCTAATATATACATTGCTAACGACTAGGAAATAATCAATCATCTGGCTTAAGATCCTCTAAGTCAGTGTTTCCCAAACTTTTTTGCCCTGGCCTGGTTATTTTTATGCTTCCCCTTCGTGACCCACTAAAATATTTTTTAACTATCTTAGTGTTTATATAGGCAAAATAAAACACATTTGAATGTCTACATAGAAGTATATGATATATGTATATTAATTGAAATGTTAACTTTTAACAATAATGTAATAATTATATTAGTTGACTACTATTAGTGAAAAGAATGAAGCTGTTTATCTTTAACTAGGAACTCCAAATTTGCCGGAAAAGACGTTAACTTTATCCTTAGGTCTGGTTCAACTTCCAATCGGTTTCTATATTTATTTTTCAGGAAAACCAGTGTTGAAAACCCTGCTTCATTCTTATGTCGTGACAAAAGGCATTAAATTTTTTATCGCTTGTTCTGCTAAAGCAGGGTACTCTTAACGACAAGATATCCAAAAATCTATCAATGATATTCTCTCGAATATGTTTTTGAGTGCTGTGTCACACGACAGTTCAATTAACAAGTCGACATTTGAATCCGACAAATCTGTCTCGGATTCAATATTGTCTGAAAATGGGTTTATCCATGTTTGGTTGCTGTTGATTGGAGAAAAAATCGTCAGTACAGCGATGTTTGCGCTGGCGAAAACATTGCGTCTCTCGACATTGCGTCTTGATTTATTTGAACAGCACGGAGACAATTCTGCGACCCGGTATTTTATTTACGTGGCCCGGTACCGGGTAGCGACCCACCATGTGGGACAGGCTGCTCTAACTGATTAATATTGATTAGACAGTTAAGTATTTCAGATTTTCATTCTAAATTTAAGTTTACATTAAAGTATTAATGTGACAAAAATAATTTTAATACTATAAATACTGTGCGGGATACGTATGCACTTACACGTAGAGTGCTCGTGTTTGTATTTCGCACGAACTGGATCGCCTGGGGGGGTGTGGACTGTATAATAGGTTTTCCGTGAATATTCTTAAATGAAACAACTAGGCTTTGTTCTTCAATAGAGCCGGGGTAGCGCAGAGGTACTTGTTTTTCTTCTTGTTGTTCTCGGAGTGGATGCCGCTGCGGAAGTGAGGTTGGCCGGAAATGGTCCGCCTTTTTATTCATTTATTTACTTCTCCAACCTCCGGCCAATTGCGGGCTTCCCCCACCACCGGTCAAGGACGGGCTTCCCCCACCACTTGTCCATGTATGCACCCCTCCCGCTACCCGCGGGGAATCATTTATTTTCCTTAATCGCTATACACGTATTTACATATATTCAATAAGATCCTAGTATCTCCTCACCTACACTATCCACCAACGATTTATCCTGATAAGTACGCAAAGACATACCAGGGATCACTCCATTATTATTAAAATATACAACATACATAAAAACTTAACACTAGTTGCGAAACTAACTATATACACATCTGTTATAAGTACCCTAGCCTTATGTTTCGTCGTCAACAAATACCATGATTCATCCATCATACTGCAAGTAGTAGGGGGAGAGTGCACGCTGCATTCCCACAGCCGCTGGGCGTACTCGACTAGCCAGGTTACCCTCTTTTACAGAAGGCTACCTTGAAATGTACTGCATTTCCTACTTTATTGCATTTCTCCAATGTACATATACATAGTAGTGAGTGAGATATGCCAGAGCTCATTCCCACCCTATTGTATCCTTCCTCATTTTCCAAACCCTTTCTCCCAATCCATTCCTTAATCTGCAACAGTGGGCAGCGCATCCGGGGATGTGCCAACATTTGTAATTCTGGACTGAGGGCCCGTTCAAGTATTACGTAAGCAGAATTTTAGTCATTTTTAACCCCCACCCCCCACGCCTGTCAGCGAAAGTAAGCAAAGCTCTTACCCCCATGCTAACGTAAGCATTGGTATAATTTTTACAAAATCTGTTCAAGTTCCTTATTTAATCAGAATCTATTAAATTTTGACAAAAAAATACGAAAGTAAATAAATAAATATTGCTGACATAATCGCCATATAGACTCCCCCGTCCCCCATGTCATCAAAAATAAGCTAAGCAAAGATGGGGGCAAAGCAAAGCCCCTTTGGTGCTTACGTAATACTTGAACAGCCCCTGATGTTGGCATGCATTGTAGATGTCTATGGACAACAGTATCCACTGTATGCGTGGACTGTATGCTAGTCTGCCTCCATTTTCTATAATAACAAAAAGTGAAACATTTAAATCCACCCACCTCAACATGGTGAAGATTGGATGACAGCAATGGGTGGGTCTCAAGGTCCCATGCTTTAGCACCATTTTGTGTAGAGAAGGCTGTTAATTTCCCATCTAGTGTACTCACTATCACTAAGCTAAAACAATAAAAACAATAAATCATTCATTTGGTAAAACTGCACAATATAATAGAGTAATTCACTGTTTGATAGATTTATAACATTATGTAAGGTCCATACCACTGAATTAAAACTTAAGTGTGAATATAAAAAAAATATCACTAGCTTGGCAGTGGAAGAAAACATCAATAGGACTCTAGGTCCTAGAATTAGAATTAGAAAACTAAATAAGATTCCCAAGGGATTCCCTGGGTGGTTGATAAAATTTGCAAATTTTGCATTGACTACCCATAAAAGTCGGTTAATTACGTTATTTATCCGATTGTAAGTTATAAAAACGGTACCTACTGTATTTACAGCTTTTTGATCCTAAATTATTTTGAAATAGGTTCATTTAAGTACAAATATCGTAATTATTCTTACTTGGTCAATCAATTTAAATCATAAACATCCTTACATATTATAAAACGCAACATGCCTCTGTTTGTCTGTCTGTCCGTTAGTGCACTTAAAACTTGAGAACCACATACATTTTTTTTTTAATTCATAGATATGTTCTCTGGCCAGGTATTAGTATATACTATGCGGGCAGAGCTAGTCTTAAATAAGTACCTATATTGGATACCTATAGTATCCAATTAGGGTCTGTAAAGATGAAGAGAGCTTATGGCATATTAATCATATATTTATTATTACCTAATTAAGTTCCGCAAGTATGTATGTTATGTGTAAAGATTTAACGAATTAAAAATGATCACACAGGTGATTATTGCATAGTCCTAGCTATATAGTAGCATTCCCAAGATATCAGTGAATGTGCTAGGTACCTACATAAATATTAATACCTACTTAAACAATATAACACAATAAGTCACTACACTAGTTAGGTATATATTTATTAGTATTAAGAAGAACTTTACTAAGTAAGGTCCTGTATTAATATTTAATTAATATTGACATTTTGCATCATTCTCTTGTAAATAGGGGATGCAGTTTGATGAACAAAATTGACATCTAGTGGCACGAAATTAAATAATAACACCATTGTATTGAAACTAAATTACGTCTAAAATAAATTATATAACAAGTAAAAAAGGCAATTGAAAATCAAAATAGGTCTATCCATTACTTAGTAACTGCATGAGACAGACAAGTGGTTCGATAAAAAGAAACATGTTATAACCATTGTAAACAAGTTATTGTAATCAATAACCAATGAAAAAGACCATTGTCTACTGCTTGATTAAAAACGTAGATAACTGGTAAAAACTTAAATAACCGGTAAAAATGTAGATAACCGGTAAAAACGTAGATAACCGGTAAAAAACGTAGATAACCGGCTTCACATCTGTAAATGGACTCCTAGTTGATTTGAACTTTCTAGGGGTTGATAGTTTAAATTTAAAAAAATAGGGGTGAACATCAGCTAAAAATAAACTCCCCTAACACTGCTATTTGTTTGTTAGTTCAAAATATTCCAATAAGGTAGCTCCCTAATAAAAAATTTTTATCTCTTATTTACACTGCAAAAGACTCACACCTAAGAATGCATGAAATAACAAGTAGCACAAACACTCCTTAAATTCATTTTTCCAAATTCATTTATTATCTAGTACAGTATATTAAACACTGATCTTAGGTTACCTGCACAGTAGTAAATTTTTAGGACTGTTTGGCGGTATGAGTGAATTGGGACGGGTGCAGCACACTGCACCGTCAATTAGCTCATCATCAATTAGCTCACCATTCCTATTCACTCCCCTTTTAGTACAGTTGAGTGCAAATTAATTGTTTATATTTTAATATTATTAAATTAATATATTAAACATTTTAAGTACTGTTTTAATTAATATCAATAATGCCACAAAGAAACGTGACTTGATGAAGGCAGGCAAGGAAATTAATTTATGACATCTATAGGGATGTAATCTATAAGGATTAATGGAAGGTGTCATTCCATTATGGTAATCCAGCCAGATGACTTAATGGAAGGTGTCATTACATTAGACACAGATAGCGATTGACATATGATTACTTCATCTCTTCCGAAGTAGATATGCACATTCTTATCCCCACCACCAAATTGACATAATGATATTTTAATAACAGGAAATAAAAATAATACATTTAAATATTTGGAATAATCCAATTTTGAATTTGGAATAATACTGTAGTCCCTGTACCAAATTTAATTTCCTGATACTTTACTAATCACGAAATGGTATTTTTACAAATTTATAACATCGTCATAGGTACCACCAATATCAAAAAACACCGGCTTTTATTATAATAAGATAACATACTACAATGAAGTTCGAATTGGTGAAATTTTGTTTACAAAATTGCTACCAAAAATATACTTTAGAAAAGTTTATTTGTAACAGAAATTTATAAAATACAAGGTTATTTACTCACTCATTACTAGCCGAAGAATCATCTATATTATGTGGGTTACAGAAAGGTAACTTCTGAATAGATTCATTGGCGAAAATGTAAGAAAATAAACATGTAAGAAGGAATGCAGTCTTTAATGCAAGTGCTCGCCAATACCAATCCGACATTTTATTATTGCAAAATTATAATCGGACATTTCAAACCGAATAAACGGTTGCTTTTCTATTAAGAAACTGGAGAAAATTTCAAGAAGGAAAATAAGTAAGAACAGAAGTCGTCTTTAGGTTTACTTCCACGTAAACTGTCAAAAATGCCAAAAATGTAGATGGGTTCCGTTTTTTTTTTTCATATATGGCAATGAAGCAATGATTTCTCGTTTGAAGCAAAAATATAAAAAAGATGGATATTCTACACATAGGGTCCGGTCGTCATACAGATTTTTGAATTCGTAATTCATATTTCTTGCTTTCTTCATCTGGCAGCACTGAACGTAAATATTTTGACAGATGTTCATGGACACGCTTGTTCATTGCATTCTTCGTTTGCGATTCTCTTCATTTGTGTTTTGAAACTAGTTGCATTCATACGGTTACTCAACATAATATACTCCCTAACGCATTTTGAACTACCTACTATATATTATCTACGTGTTTGCTTGAATCTCTTCGCCTAAGATGACTCTGGGTACATACAACCGACACCAGGCTATACGCAAAAAGTAAGATTTTCTCGCAATTTACCATATTTATCAATCACTTATAGGGTATTTTGTACTGATTTCTTATTTCCTTTGTTACAGACAAGCAGCTTTGGCTGCGGCTTTTCCTCAGGGCATCCGTTGTCAGAAGTGTTTAGAATATGGCCATTGGAGCTACGAATGCAAAGGCAAACGCAAGATCCTTGTCCGTCCGTCACGCACCCAAGTCCTGAAGACCAACTTGAAGGCAAAGGAAGACGCCGAGTGCAGGTAGGTGTAACTAGTAGAAATCATTTGTAAGGATTGTCAGTAGCTCTAAATTTCAAACAATTAGAACTTATAGGTTAGAACTAATTAGTCTATACTTGTAGGTTAGAACTGATTGAAGTACCTATGCCATGCTATATGAGAATTTGGTAGTTTGTGCAAAGAGAAATTGATTGTTGGTATGGTATGGCATAGCATTGTGGCACTTATAGAACTACCTTCAATGATATCATTGCAATATTATGTCTGTAACATTGCAATGATTGGTAATCTATCTTTTTTATTTATATGCAGAGTAGGTATTTTGAAATAATTACGTTTTTATTTTATTATAATGTGCTTCCAAATTCAGGCAAATTCAAAGCCTCTGAAATTGTTCTACCCTTTGAACTTACCCACATATAGTACTACTAATTAAATAATGCTGGTCGGCCATCTTAATTTTTTGCAATCCATTCAGCATGATCAAGTAAAAAAAGAAAAATCCAAAACACTCGAAAGTTCGGTTAGCTTTGGTTTAGTAGAGCGTCATCTCTGTGGTGTGCCGTTACAACAGAGACGACACTATAAAACTGAGCTAGCTGATCATTGTCAATGTGTATTACTTTTCGGTTGGGATGTGTACATTATATTGTAACCACTCTATTTTATGTACATTTCTCAGCATTCTGTTACAGTTGGAAATATGAAGATGGCACATGGACATTATTTAATTATCTACCTTCATTGTTTTTTACTTTTACCTTTCTTCCAAGCTTGTATTTTGATAACTAACAAATATTTAAAAGGGACTTATATATTGACAGGGCAAAGGAGAACTGGAATAAGCGACATATAGCTTAGCTTACTTTAAAATAAGGTTAAAAGTAAATTAAAGTAAAGTAGTTTTAAAATTTAAAATAAAATAAATATTTTAGAATTAGGGTTTAGTTTTGAAAGTAAATAGTATCAATTATCCTATTTCTCCTTTCCACCATCAGTATGCTTATTCAAAGTACTTTTCATTCAATCCAATAATTTTTCTTTTCTAGCAATGGCAAATGCAAAATCAAGCCGAGCCCCAATAAAAAGAAGCGCGGCGGTTCTGATTGCTCCAATTGTTCATCATCAGACAGTTCATCAGATTCGTCATCATCATCTAACTCATCAGACGATAGCAGCAGTGGTTCTGAAAGTGATAGCGAGAGTAATAGCGACTCTGGATCTTGCAGTGGCAGCGATTGTGACTAAACACATCAATTGTAAGTTATTGAAAGTATAAAATAAGTATGTTTTTTAAATACCATTATTTTTTGGATAAAAGATTATTTTTTGGTTAAACATTTGTAACAACTTAAGTGTGAGTTCTAAAATAGCAGTTCACTCTGACAATCCAAACCATGCTTCCTTTCATTTTTTTTGTGTTATAAAGATAAAAAGAAATGTGCCATAATTACATTATTTAAGAGTGATTTTGGCATGTTATGGAACCCAACCTTAATTTCAGAACTCATCCCTTTGATGGCTGTCATTTATGAAAGTCTGTACTATGTTGTCCCATTTTTATCAATGTATAACAATGATTTGTATGGTGGACTAAATGTGGACAGTCAAAATGGTTATTAAAAAATCACATGTCCTATTCAGGGGCGGACCGTGAATTTGGGGGACCCTGGGCTAACGTAATTAATCAAACTAATTGCAATTTTGTCAAAAAACTGTTTTCTATAATTAGCCCTCTTTTGGTTTTTTCTAATATTTTATAAATTCACAATATTGTCCATTGTCTTCAATGGGGGCTGGGGGCCCTTTATATCCACGGGGCCCTGGGCTGCAGCCCAAAAAGCCCATATATAGATCCGCCCCTGGTCCTATTGAAAAATAAACTTTGAACTTCATTGTTATTGAAATATATCACTTATGTCAATTTGCTTTCATATGTTTTCATAAAAAAAAATTCCCGTGTGGTCTACCCACAAATATGGTAATGTAATGATTTTATTTTAATGCTGGCCATTTATAATGTTTTAATAATATCTTGTAAGCAAATAGATGTTTCTGTATGTAGGTCTTAGATATACAGGCAGTAACATCTTTTTTCTAGTCTATTTCCTATATTTATCATGGAAATATCTATTGTCGTAAGGGACAAACTAATACTTTTTAGTATGAGTAAAAAACGATATTTTGCAAAGAAAATCCCATAACTTCGTGTTACAGCTACTGTTTTAATCTTAAAGCCCTTAGGTTAAAGCAATAGCTGTAACACTGATAGCTATAGAGATTTTTTTTATAAAAAAAATGTTTTCTACCCCCTCTTGAAAAGATGTGATTTCTCCTGTCAATTGAAATTTCCTTGATCTATGTTTAATACTTTTTAACTTGTGATTGCTATATATTACGTTACCTGATTACTGATAAACAATTAGATTGTGATTTTTGATAATTTTTTAGGTTGTTAGTTAATAGAACTGAAAAATTATTACATATAACACATTTGTTTATTGGTAATGAGGGTCATTTTTGTAAGTGTTTTATCTATTTTAGGGCAATGCAGGAGTGAGATATATAATTTATTCGTGTGATTTTCAAATTTGCATTAAATGAAACTTTCTATTAAAACTCTTGACATTTGATGTTAGTATAACAGTTTAATTGATGCTTTGTATAATACTTGCAATTTAGTATAAGGTAGACTTAGAAATTACATTTAGACTTGTGGTAGATGATTATATTTATGTAATGTTTTATGAGACTGTATGATATGTCTTTTCTGATATGATTGTTAGACTTCAATAATATTAGAATTATTAATTTGGAACTTTCTGGATTGATTTGATATAAAATATAATAAAAGACTTCAAATGGAGTTAGTTTTATTTTTACTGTGGCATTATGTAAGAAAAGGAACCTGCTTTAGGGAATCTTAAAAATAAGAGCATCTTTTTTAGTGCTTAATCTTAAAAAAAAGTAAAAAGAATAAGGCGACAGTTATAATATAGTAGAAAATGAAACAAGGAAATAATTTAAAATACAGTTTATTAAACCGTAATTATAACAAATCAATTACATACATAAATAAAATAATTAAGAGGTATTTGATCGTCAGGTAAGGAAATTAAGTAGTTGATGAACCTGATGATTGAGTCGATATTATTGTTTTTAATTAAAATCATTTAATAAATAATTATAATTATAAAATATGCTTCCAACCTATTTTTTCAATTACACGGCATTAATTCATAAAAGGAACTGACAGTTCTAGTTTTCCAGACTAGTGAAATCTTAAAATGATTACTTTAGCTTATAAATCAGATGTTAGAACATGTTTCTATAGGAATCTTTAAAACGGAGTTTTTAAGTTTTTAACTAAAGTCCATACAGAAAAACTTCCTTTGCTCAGATATTGTCACATATAGATAAGCACAATTACATATTATTTAAGTGATTCCTTAATATTTAAAATGTGTGGCTTTCTGATTCATACTCTTTACTTGGTGGGGTGGAATGGGAAGGAGAGTAGGCATTAGGATTATACTAGTTTTATTATACTAATCAATGTTTAAATTTCGGAAACAGTCAACTACCGTATTGTAGTTTTAGATTTTAAATAAATACGCAAAACCACCTCGCAATCTTTGTAATTAACGAAAACTTTTGTGTGCGACTACTTTGGGAGTGAACGAAACGTTGACTCAACGTGGGAAGCAAAGGCCGACTGACAAACCAATAACGCGACGACATTGACATGTGACACGTAATCCCTCTGTCGCTCTTTACCTCGTAGCACAAAAAATAATAAATACTCCGCAGTTTGACCGTTAGCGCTCTTTTTACGTGAAACGATGTATACACATGTTATTGAATCTAGAAGTGTTTGTTCAAACTAGGTAGTTTTTATTAAGGCAATATCGGTGCAGGGTGAGCACCCGACGAATGAACTATGCACAGGGATATCTCGTTACATCTGTTTAAGCGTAGATGAGAGACCATTATTATCTGAACAAATTGAAAACGTAGATTATCTAATTAACGGATTATTATCTGTACTGAGATCTTGAGTTCAATTGCGTGATATTTCGTACAAAATAATTATTGTTCACACGCTTTTGTGTAGCTATAAACAATGTAGTGACAAAAGTGAATCTGATCGAGAATTGGGCCAACGTCGTCGAAAAGAAAACGTTATATGTCCAGGAAAGAATGGTTAATGAATAAAGAATTCAGTAACTGTTTAAGGAAGGACGGAAAAGACGTACCTATGTAAAGCATAATGTAATGTGTCAACGATGGTTGATTTACGCGTAATTAAAAGGCATAAATAATATATCAACAATATTAAAAGATGTATTGCGGTCCAGCTCTAAAATGCAGCAGTCTATAAACAATGTATAAAAATCCGTGTCAAATACAGAAAAATAGATTGTCAAGACATCTGAAATAAAATCAGCTGGTTTTGTAGCTGAACACAAAATTTCCCACAACCTGCTGGAGATTTTGTCAAAATTGTGCCCAGAATCTCGAATTCTTTGAGGGGGAGAGTGCACGCTGCAATCCAACAGCGTCTATACTAAAGTGCGCGCCAGTTAAGTCTGCGCGCGACTGGTGGCGTAGCTAATGTTGCCAGTTATGGGAAATTGCTTTCCGATCATAGACATAAATGGGAGATAAGGGAAAAATATAATTAGCTAATAAAGTGAACTACGACCAAATAATAATTCTAAAGTAATAATAAAGATAGGAATATTAAAAATTATGAACATATTTTTTATTATGCTTAATAATAAAAACAACATTCAATATTTTTCAAAAATTTTTAATAGGCATCTAGCGTTACTTTTAAATTTTGCATAAGTGTGGTCCTCAAGTGGTTCAATGCCTTCCATTGTATTATTTTCTGGATCTTCACTCATTTCGTCGTCTGAAGAGTCTGAGCTTCCATCGTCACTTGTAGGATCAATTATAAATTTGTCTAATTCTATATCCAAAAGCCTGTCGGATTCGAAATATTGGTCTTCCATTTTTTCCGCGTGTTGACACACATTAATCCATTCCTCCGTAGTTATAGTACTAAACGCTGCTTCAGTTATTGAGGATATTTCACTTGTAGCTTGACTTACATTTTTCTCTGCAACACGTCTTTTGGCTATAGCCCATATTTTTTCGATGGGATTCAAATCACAGTGATAAGGAGGTAAGCGCACGACCTCATGTCCATGTTGATTTAATAAATATTCGACCTCATATACTGGTTCTCCTTTGTGTTTTTTTATTAATTCGTACAACTGTGGTTTTATCCAGTAATCTTCAAATGGAATACTATTATTTGAAAGCCATTGCTGCATTTCTGCTTTTAAATTGCTCATTGTGGGTGCTTTATTTATTTGAGTGCAATGGTATGGTGCATTATCCATAACCACGATGCAGTTATGTGGCAAGTTAGGAAGAATTTTTTCAGTCACCCATCGCATGAAATTTTTCGCATTCATGTCATCATGATAGTCGCTCGATTTTGATTGTGACTTAAACATTAGGAGTCCATTTTCAACAAATCCTGTTTTTCCGCCAGCGTGAGCTATAATCCATCTTGCACCGGTACTATCCGATGACAAAACACCTGGTTCTTCATTCGATTGCCAACATTTTTCGAGGTGATATGAGGCATGGATATATGTTTCGTCAAGGTAGATTACAGGGCGCTTATCTTCCCGGTTTTTACGCATCCTTAAAATAAATTTAGCTCTCCAAGCTACAATATCATAACGTTCCATTAATATTTTACGTTTGGACTGGCACTTTTTATATTTGTATCCCATGCTTCTCAAAATACGCCTTAAAGTTGTTTTGCTGTATTTGAATTCAATATCAAATTTCAATGCGAGCCAAAGCTTATGAATGGTCGGAATTTCTTTTTTGACAACATAAAATGAGTGTATCATATGCCTTATAGCACACTTATCAAAATTGTCTATTTCCAAAAAACTTTCTCGGTTTCTATTTTTTCCTGGTGTTACAATTTTTGAAGTCGAAGCTTCAGCTTTTTTTCCTTCTTGAGTTATTTGAGTGACAGTGCGTTCAGAAATACCTAAAACGAACATATGTATGAATATCCAACAATATACCAATAAAACAAAAATACCCCACACGAAGGCAAAATACCAAGCAATGGTCACCCCAAAAATTACCTGTCAAGAAAGCAACCCGAGCCCGTACTTTAGAAAATGGTACAATTGGACCCTTATTGTCTCGTTCTAATTCACAAGAACGTTTCACCTTCAGAACAATGTCTCTGGCAGCACTTTTAACGACTTTTGGCATGATGATTACGAAATTTAATCAATAAATATGAATAAATACACAAGAGATTCAATACGCACAGTTCACTTGTCATAAGTCAAAACAACAACATCATGGCGGCCTGGGATTAGTTCCAATTTTCGCCGCGCGCAGACTTATCTGGCGCGCACTTTATACAATAAGGTGTCTATACAAGACTGACATTTGTTAAATGTTGCCATTTGAAGTTTCGATTTACCCCGGGCTCAACTTTCATGTCCCAGAATCTGAATAAAATACGTAAGTTCATAAAATATTTACTGGCACAATATAATATTCTGCACAGGCGAGGTATTGCGACAATGGTCACATGACGACTAACTCGACACCATTGAGTACTTATTTACCCTTCAATCTAAGGATTTTCTTCACGTGTGGCAAAATTGAAAATGATTCGCTGTATTTTACATGATACACATCGGGGATTCCCCTTGCAATGTATCGTTGCTCCGGTCGTTCTGACTGAGAGCACGATGAATGTGTTCTATGAGTACGACAAACATGCCAGTTGAGCGCGAGTGATTATTTGAACGCATTCGAAATAAATGTAGAGCAAGTGTTGTTTGTTGTTCCTAGGATATAATTACCTCTTTTGTTTCGACGTGTTAATTGATAATCTAAATTAAACATTATAGATTACTATACTACTAGTTATACATTTACTAGTTTAAATAGTTTAACAAAAACAAGAATATATCTACGACCCGTGCGTCAATATCTAGGACAAAATCGATGGAAAAACAAAATGTACTATATTTTTTGCCAATAATTAATCCTTTTAATTTCCATCTGTGTTGCCAAATCCAAAAACTTGATAACGGTGTATTTTTTTCATAAAATAGACTAAGTTTGTTAGAATGATGTTGTTCCTAATGTAAAAATACGGTAAAAAATATTATTAAATATCAATTATTTATTAAAAATGATTTTTAATCTGTCAAACAAAGTAATTAATAACTTCTTTATAGATATATTTATTAATTTTTTCTCTGTTTTGTGCGAGTACAAAATCAACGCAATTTTCTCCATGCCTATGTATCTATCGCCTGTTGAGCTAAGATTGCCTTTTATAATTTTGGTATGAAGTTTATTTCTTTTCTTTGTTTTAATATCATTGACTACTAAATACTCGCTACCACCCTGCATTCGAATGCGGCAAAGTCAAAATCCCCAACATGAATTTTAGCACCTGCGTAAAGTGAATGTGCTCCTTTTGACCTTTATCGCCTAGTTGCGCCATCTGAAAAGTTTAGTTTAGGTTTAATAAGAAAACGTGTAGGGTTTGACATATAAATAACTTCGTCAAAGTAGGTACCTACCTGATGCCAAAATTTGTCGGGTGCTCGGTTGGTATCCAAATCTTTTAAATAAAGTGGTAACTTCCCCCATTCACCGTGCAGATAGTGTTGTTCTTTTATTGATTTTGGTGATATCGAGTTTTGATAAAGCATTCATTACTGCATCATTTATTGCATATCTTCGCCGTATTACCACGAAAGCTGTGACAATAAAATCCTTACATTTCTTTTTAAATATATCCTAGGACAATAAATGTCAAAAGCGTAATACAGCATTGGTTTACAACAAATGGCATTCTGTTCGAAGGCCATTGCACAAAGGCTGAATTGCTTTGTCTGGTAAATAGACACAAACCAGAACCACTTTATGAAACTGATGAGCTTCTCAAGCAGCATGGTCACGAGGTACTCAGATTGTCTACTTACCATTGCGACTTAAATGCAATAGAGCTCATTTGGAGTCTGGTAAAACGCAAAATTGCAAGTAAAAATGTCAATTTATCTTCAGTCGAAATGGAAAGAATTATAAAGGAATCCTTTGAAAGTGTAACTACAGTATTGGAAAAATTGAATGATCATGTTATCTACTTAGAAAATACATATAAAGAATGTTGTACTTCAACCCGATAATAAAGTTTTTGAAATATCTCAAATGGTTTGCATTTTATTTTGAAAAAAAGTTGTCAAGTCCTTATTGGAAAACCCTTTACATATAATAAAATTGTAACAGGCCGATGTCTGTACATTATAGATGTTGAAAAAAAAAACTAATATGGGGGGTCTTTATTAGAGCAACAGAAGCCAAACCAACAGTTTTTAGAAATTTTTTAGAATACAGACGTATGTTTGTACATGCATCACACAAAAACTACTGCATGGAATTGAATGCAGTTTTCACCGATGTATTGCTAGAAGTCTAACTTAAAATATAGGCTCCATTTTACCGCAGGAAAATATCTTATTCCGATTGTTTTAAATTTAATAAACCGAAGCGAAGTGAAGGCGGGTCGCTAGTTTATAATAAATTTACGTGAAAGTAGTGGCAGTGATACGGATGCCTCAACGGAAATATAATTTTTAGATTCGGATTTTGATTATGACACATTTTCTAATAAATTTCTTCAATTTTTTATTTCAATTTAAGTATCTTTCTATCACTATTTTTGTTTCCTACCTTTCTTTTACAAAATTTCGAATATTCTCAAGATTCCAGTTACTAAAATTAAGGCCATTCATATTTTTATCAGCAATCGTACATACTTAATTTATATTATTATTCTAGTATCAAAATTAGGCCGAATGCACTTTATAATCCACATCGTCAAACGAATGAACGTCAAAATCAACGAAAAGTGAACGCAATTTAACCTGTTTCATTGACATATGACAGTTGTTTTCATTCATAAATATTTCGTAATGGAATAAAATATTGTAGTTCTGTTAGTTTTAGTGTTAAAAATGGCAAAATATATTGCTCAAATAATAGTCTTGGGAGCACAGGTGGTCGGCAGAGCTTTCGCCAGAGCTTTGAAACAAGAAATAGCCGCATCGCAGCAGGCTGCGAACAGAGCAGGTGGTGGACGTGATGGTGCTAGAAGAGCAGCAGCAAATGCCTCTACAGGACTCACATTAGAAGAAGCAATGCAAATATTAAATCTAGATAAATTGGATCACCAGAAAGTCGAAAAAAACTATGAACATTTATTTAATATGAACGATAAAGCAAAAGGTGGTTCATTCTATTTACAATCTAAAATAGTGAGAGCCAAAGAGAGAATAGATGAGGAATTTAAACATAAACAACAGCAACCCGATCAAAGCAAGTCTAAGGATACATCATGAGATTCCATTTATTGTTCCTGTGATTAGATATCTTATAATTGTTGTACAACTTAATGAGTTGTTTTAGTGAAACAAATTTTATTTTGTAAAATATTATATTTTGTAGAAAATGGATACCACAATAGTGACTAGAATACATCAGTCTTCATAATATACATGTTGATTATGTTGTTACAAAGTTTTAAATAGTTTTGCATACATTAGGCATATTAGAATTACAGTGCAGAAGCATACATCATCAAAACTGATTAATAAATTTTGCTAAGCATTATATTAACTGTTTTTCTATGTCACACCTATGTATTTTATTTTAATAACTTATAGGACATGGAAAACATTGATTTGAAGATTACAATTCCTTAGTCTACACTTATAATGAAAGATTCTAATAATATAGCTACCCACATATACATAAAATGACTAGAATGTATTGAGCAAAGTAAAATTATTACTATTACATAATGACAATATAAAGTATAGAAATTCCTATAAAACTTATTACATAATGGAATCATAGTAGAATAAATATTTAAATCACTATCAAAATGAATTCATAATAACCCTTTTTTATTCTTTCATAATATATAGTTTAAAATCGTATATCAGTCTCCTTACACACTAACATTTCAGATATGGCAGTGAAAATATATGTCTCAATTAGCTATAGCCTAGTTGCCAGAAATGGCCTTAAAATGCATACATACACTTAAGATGGTTTTACATCCATTAGTACCACTACTTCGTAAGGGCTGCAATCAGACATACCTAAAGTATTACAAAGCCATCCATAAAAACCCTTTTCAAAATCGCATACATCCTTCCACCAGTTGGCACCGCTAAATGTAAGCTGAATTATCCCTGCATAAAGACCCAATCCAATAGTGAAAATCACTATTAAAAACGGATAGATCAATATCACTACTGGTGCCAACAGGACCTTCTTAATACAATTCAAATCTTCCGTTACATGAGAAAAAATATTGTACCAAGTCATAGTACCCATGTAGAAAGAGTACACTGCCGATATAACGGCAATAAATGGAGCACAGAGCAAGGTAAATAGGAATACATGTGGTCCATTGTACAATGAACACTTCGATATATCCATCTTATTATATTCCTCGGCAACTATTGCTGCTTCAATGATTTCTAACTCCTCTCTTGAGATGTTGAGTTTTACATTAACATTCTGACCTTTCTTTTTTCCTCTCTTAATTGTGCCAGTCATGGTCAGATAGCAATCCTTGGAGTTGTCAGTAAGAGAACATTCAGGAGAAATTGAGCCTTCAGATTCAACACGTAAGGCAGTGATTTCAGTCACAGAATTATCATTTTCAATTATTTCTGACACAATATTGACTCGCTTCTTTCTTTTGGCACTGTTCTTAAGACTGTCAGTCAGAAGACTCATTTCAAAACTGTTTTCAGACTGAGTTTGAGACAAACTGTTTGGAGTGGCGGAAGAGCTTTCATTGTGTTCATTTAGAATCTTGCAACTTTTATGAATATCACTTTCATTCACCTCCCTCAAGTCATCATGGCTGGAGCAAGCATCTGAAGAGTTTTCATAAATTGGAGACAAATCAATAATCTCACGGCTATTATTCATAGCCAAAACTTGGTACCCATTCTTCAGCACACTTTGAGGCCTCTGCTGTGAATCACTGTCGGCATTTATTTCGATTATCTCTTCATCATTCACATCATTGATAATTGGAAGATTGATTTTCATATTAGATTTGAGACCTTCCATAGTAGAATGAATGATACCATTAACAACATGTTCACTAACAGGTGACAATCCGGTTTTATATTTCGTAGATAGCTCGGTGTCTAGAGCTCCCTGTAAATAAGAGAAAATAAAGTTGAAAGATAAACAGAAAAATTGTAGTGAAGTTGTTACAACAGGCTATTTAAAGGTGTTATTAAAGATAAGTAATCTGCGATTATTGCCGTAAAGGTTCTACAGCGCAGGATACACGCAAGGAAAACATTTTTATGTTGTTGTATAACCGTAAAAAAGGCATAAAATACATACTTGCAAAGTAATTATGTGATCCACATGACTAGGTATAGGGGAATGCTTTTTTCCATTTCTTTTTTTAGGAAGTATGAATATTGGCTGCTCCACCTTAGCCATAATGATCTACAAATCACAGAAACACTTTATAAGGCTTTTAAATTCGTAAATTATACAAAATATGTAAAAATCACGATAAAACAAACAGAAAATAGAAAAATTGTTTGGTAAATTGTATTGACTACTAATCTACAATGTTTTATATTGGTCTATAATAAATACGCGATAGTAATAGTCATTATTATAAGTACGATAGAGATAGAAAATATACTTATGTAGTTGATGATACAATTGAATTTAGCCGGTTTATCCAACAACGTTTGGAAACATTGATTTGGAACAATACATATTGTACATAGAATTTAAATTACTATACAATATGTAATATAAATTATGCATTTGATGTAATGTATTTTTTTGCTATTTAGTTATTCACAGTAAAAAATACAAATGTATTTTTTGCTGTGAATAACTAACTAGATAGATGCCAAATGTATTCAATGAAAAAAAAATATACTGATTTCAATAAAATTGTTTGCATAATTGTAGATTTCTAAACGTCTCTTGGTGTTGCTATTAAATATTAAAGTATTCCCGAATCTAGACTAAGGGCTGAAATATAACATACTCGTACTGTATTTTCTTACTGTACTCTATTTATTTTCGACATTGGAACTTAATTTTTAGACTTTGAAACTGTCTGTTACTAAGAAAACTTGAGGCTGGTAGAATGTGCTAATTGTACCATTGCCGTATATGGAGAAAAAGTCAATCAAACCTAAGACTACTTTGATGAAAAAACTTTCTATAGCTACAATAGCTCACAATGACACGACTTACGAGTTCTAACATAATAATCAATCAATTGTAATTGAAAGTATTTAAGTAAATAACGAGGAAACCTTGTCAGCAAAGTAAAGTAATTTAAAAACAAAATTGTATTTCGAATACGATAATATCGACCCATATCCTATGGTCGTGTATCGATTCGAAACATCGATTTAATTAAATTACATTTCATAATAACGTACTCTTAATAGTTGATACTGTAAAGTGTAAGCTGTCCAATGATGTCAGACGTACCAACTTCTTGGTAAACATACTAGTTTTTAGTGTCACGTACCATGTACCAAGACTACTCGGTCCTTGTACACAAAAATACCAAGATTGGTCGTTGACTGACAAAAATACACTGACAACATAGAATAACCGACAAACAGAGATGCATAAAAAAAAAACATTCCAATCAGATTTCCCTAATGTTATAAAACTTCATTACAACAAGCAGTCTCGATGAGCAGTTACCATTTTCCACCGTCGTATTCTCAGGATGTTAGATTCTCAGGATTTGTTTACGTCGGAGTTATTTTCCATTGTTTGCTCAAGCGAACCGTCGTTTTCGATAAAAATCATCGTTATAAATCATTTATTTATTTTTTTCAATATATTTTACATATTATATCCGAAATGCAATATAATATCAAAAAGAAATGTTAAAAGTGATATTTCTTCCGTGTGTTCAATAATTACTGCCCTCTATTAACGGTATACGAAATTATAATATTTTTTTTTTTTACTGGGATGCGATTTCCGACACAGTTTGTCTCTCAGTATTGGCAGCGCTAGAGCGGAGCACAGGCGTACTAGTTTCCCGTCTCCCATACCAGCTTTCAGCCAGCTCGGTACAAGGATTTCTAAGTGGCCGTCTAACATCCCTGAAGCTGTCATCAATGTTTCGAGATATCGATTCATCTATTTAATTTTCGTTTGTATCTATATCAAAACTATCTGACTTTTGAAAAGGAAATAAAAACCTTGCTAGAATGTATAAAGTAAGCTTATTTAAAGACATACTAACAGGCTTTATCATAAAAAATTATACAAACATACCTAAACTAACCTCATAAATTTCAGGGTATGGTTAGTTTGGTGACTGGTGGTGCGTCAGGTCTTGGGAAGGCGACTGTAGAAAGGTTATCTAAAAACGGTGGGAAGGTTGTGATTCTTGATATACAACACACCAGAGCGCAGGAAGTCGCGAAAAGGATCGGCGATCATGTACTTGCATCGCCCGGTTGTGTAAGTTTTTTGCAATTATAATTTTATTTAACTGCAGTTACTTTGTTGTAACGGTTAACATGGTGTTTGTTAGGAGGGAACTATGGAATTATTATTATATAATAATAGGCAAGCAGCTGTTATCTGTTTATATCTGTTTTCATGCTCTTATTATATCTGTTTAGTCTATTCTTGAATTGATTAACGTTCTCCGATGATATGATTTCCTTAAGTGATCCGACATATCGCGGACGTAGTTGTTGTACATTAAATAGTTAATATATAGCATTAATAGCACTGCTCGTCATCATTCTGCGGTTCATCCGCACTTTCTTAAAGCAGAGTCATTGCGTACAGTGCGGTCAAAAAGACACTATACCGCCAACCCAAAGTTGTGGAATGAATTGCCAACTGAGGTTTTCCATTATGCTATGACATGGAGCTCTTCAAGAGAGCTGTGAACAGGATTCTGCAAGGTGGGCAGTGCACACGCAAACCCCTTGGTGTTACAGGTGTCCATGGCAGCAGTGACCACTTACCATCATGTGGCCCGTCTGCTCGTCAGCCATCTATTCTATAAAAAAAAGGTCTATCAATAACGCCTCTTTGTTCAATAATGTCCCATTTGGGTAATCAGGTATTAGAATAACTAAGACTCAAGGTTCTACTGTATTTTCATTTTGACTCTTATTTCTGACATATTTCAGATAACATCAGAATCAGATGTAAAAAAGGCTTTAAATCTGGTAAAAGAGAGGTTTGGTCAGCTGGACACACTTGTCAATTGTGCGGGTAATGCGCAGGCACATCAAATATACAACTTTAATACAGACAGAGTATGTGAGTTGGACAGTTTCATTGATTGTGTAAATGTAAGTAGTGTTGTGTGTAAATGTATTTGTGGTCATGTGCTCTCGGCCGTCTTTAGAAACATCTCCCCATTTTATTCCGTTAGTATTGTAAAAAGTGACTAAGCAAAGTCACTACCACAAACCCTGCGGTACTACAGCGCCTCTGAAAGAGTGGACTCGTGAACCCGCTTGACCAGTGTGGCGTTTGAACGTCATACTTCATGCACAAGACAATGTGCACGAGGAAGCCCATGTGCAGCAGTGGACAATAAAACAGTCACAGAACTAAAAGTTTGTAAAAGGATTTTTTTAATTGCTTGATTCCCCAAATTCAAGTTATTACATGCTAAAGTTTCTCATTCTGTAGTAATGTTGGCACTAGTGCCGTGTCGCCTTTAGATGCATGCATCTTAAATTGGAGGCACTACACAGCAGATGGGCGCAGACATAAGGAGTATAAAATTAATGTTTTCTAACAAAAATGTAATAAATAACTGCAAACTAACTTTAAAATTAATTGTGTTTACTTTTAGGTAAACATAATAGGCACATTCAACACAATTCGTCTCGCAGCAGGTCTCATAGGAAAGAACAAACCAAATGAAGATGGACAAAGAGGTGTGATAGTAAACACAGCAGCGACAATAGCATATGAAGGTGATATTGGTCAAGCTGCATATGCAGCATCAACAGCTGCTATTATTGGAATGACATTGCCCATTGCAAGGGATTTATCCTCGCAGGGGATTCGAGTTATGACTATTGCACCAGGTGAGGGATTTTAAAATTGTATAAAATTAGTTGCAACAAATATCAAGTTACTATTCGGTATATCAAGTTACTATTCGGTATTCCGCCCTTTTTCGATATTCGGCTGAATACTGAATATCTATAAGTTGTCTTGCAGGCAGGATATTTTATCATGAAAATAACTTTTTTATAATTTTAAGTGTTTATTTTTCTATTGGTAATACATATTGTTTGAAATTAGTAATCAAAATTTAAAAGCGGTAGATTGTGAAGCATGTTTCTCTTCTCTTCATATGAACTTTCTGCTTCTGAAAAAGGCTCTCCGAGTAAACACTGCTTCCAGGTGGGGACAAATACATTGGAAGCTTTACTAAGCCTTGAGAAAATGTTGCTTTATTTTCTCCCACCAAAAATGTTTTTTTATTCCTATGTAATTATTTTAGAGTAAGGTAAATATCTAGGTCTGTTACAATTTAGTTGTTTTTCGGCAATTATCTCTTCAAAACATTCCAAGAAGGATCCAAGGAGCTTTGACTAGGCTCATTATTGGTCCTTTTTCGTTTGGTATTAACAAGAGCTGGTACTTTCGTCGCTGCTTGATTCACGGAATAAACCCTCTAGTAAAAGATGCTATTGGACTTTTTCTCCCTGTGCACTTTGTCAGAAAAGAAATGCATTTTAAATCGAGGGTCTAATAGAGTCGCCAGCAAATATTTTGTATCCTCATCAAGTTTTGAAAAACGTTGCTTTAATCCTTGTTGCATATTCACTATCATAAGCTTTAACTTGGGGGTAAGATCTGATGCACTGACTTTGTCACAGTAACGCTTCAAAGTTACAACATGTTGAATAGCTTCAGATATGGGTACAAGAATATTCAGAACTAGTAATTTTTGTTACTTTTTCTAATGCTTTTAGTATTGTAGCTTAAGAAGGTTTTCTACAAACTCCCACTGAACAGCAGTCAGATTCGAAATATTTGATGAATCAGTAAGGGGTAAAGTGAAATGGCGCGTTTTTGTTCTAGAAGTCTGTCCAGCATATAGTACATAGAACTCAATCTAGTGCTGATGTCTTGGATAAGTTTGTGTTCAGGAAAACCCAATTCTTGCTGTATTTTTTTAAAGTTTAATTCAACGCGATTGCGGGGAATGAAGGGAGCGCGAACCTATTAAAGGACAGTGTGAGCTGTGCCTCTCTGCGCCTAGACAAATTGTCGCGAAATATGGCCGAATAGTTTGGCCGAAAATATTCGGTTATTCGGCAGAGGACCCCAACGAATATTCGGTATTCGGCGGAAAGCCGAATGTACCATTCGTCGCAACACTAATAAAAATGCCTCATGAACTTAAAGAGTAAATTATAACCTGATAGACTGAAAATCTTAAGACTACCTACATACAAGTCTCAATTGTGGAGACAGCATTGAGACAAAGTACTAGCAGAACACTGCAATGTACCACAATTAGGCTCAGATTCTTATAGAATGGTATAAATTAGTTTGGAACTTTATCTCTGTTAAATTCGTAGATGGGCCAAATTGGTTCGGTAAGTACAGGAACTTTTTAAAAAATAAAAAAAAGTATTTGAAGCCTACATATACAAACATTATATCGTTGGATAGCTCTCTATAATTATTATACATTCTGTCTAATATTTTTTTTTGTAAAACTGGAAAATAGTGAAATTTTCCTTTCTGACTGATGTATGATCTATGGGCGTTTTTTTTGTTTGAAAAAGGGACAGCACACCAAATAAAGAATAATGACCATATTCCATTCATGGTTGGTTGCACCTGACCACGAAGAGATGTAATCTTCAGATATCAAGTACCACAGATAGGTATACAATATGACAAAATTACATACTGAGTTTCAGTATATTTTACTATATTCTGGCAATGAAAACTGGAAAGACGCACCAAATTCAAATAAAATTTAATGGTTGACAAATTTAATAACTTGAATTCAATAATAAAATTAGTCTAGCAAGTGCTTCGCTTATTTTATTACTGAGTTAAAGAATCAAAATATTTTTAGGGTTTTTTTTAATATTTTTTTATTAGTTGTAACAGATTGTTCAACCTACATTTTTTCTCGTATTTTTTTCAGGTATATTTGAAACTCCACTAGTAAACTACCTTCCTGAAAAAATGATGGAATTTATAAAGCGAATGACGCCATTTCCCTCAAGATTGGGCAAACCCGAGGAATTTGCACAACTTGTCACAAGTATAGTGGAGAATCCCATGTTGAACGGTGAAGTTATCAGATTAGATGGTGCACAGAGATGGTTCCCGTTGTAAAGACAATATTTTGAAGACTGGTTTTAATAATTGTTTAATTAAGCAACTCTGCAATATTGGGCATGAATTATGAGTTCTGCCTTTTCAATCTTGAAGATCTTTCAATTCTAGATTGAAAACTTCTGATTAGGTCTTCGGAAAGTCGAATAAATAAATATTGATTAAAAAAAATTAATTCAACAGTAATGGCATCATCTAATGTAACTGCCACTGATAAATAAATATTATACAAAATAGCCTAAAGTTATCTGTTATCAACTCATATTTAAATTTTGAAACTGCAGACCTACAGACATGTCCGGATGCGGTTGCTATCGCACGACATAGCTGCCTATAAGGTACTCTTAGTGCGAGGTCCGGCTTTCCAGCTGCAATGTGGTTTGCTGTCTTTCAATCAAAAAATACTTTGTGTTCCACTCTAAGCTTTAAGTATGTTTTTTTTTATATACGAAGGCGGCAGACGAGCATACAGTCCACCTGATGGTAAGTGGATACTGTCGCCCATAGACATCCGCGATACATGCCAACATTAGTCCAAAATGACAAATGTTGGCACGCCCCCGGATGCGCTGCCTACCTTTGGAGATATAGGAATGGATTTGGAGAAAGGGTTGGGAAAATGGGCAGGGATAGGATGGGATGGCAATGGGCTCTGACACATCTCACTCACCAGCGAAACACGTACGTACATTGGGGAAATACGATAAAGTGGGAAATGCAGTACATTTCAAGTAAGTCTTCTGTGAGACTGTAGTTCTGTAGTTCAACGTGGCCAGTCGAGCGCGCCCAGCGGCTGTTGGATTGCGAACTCAAAAAAAGTTTGCAATTAGGTGATCAACATCTTGCAAACTTTTTTGTCTTTATGGCAATTTTCAGTCAAGGAGAGCTATTAAATATTTTTTTACGTTTATAATTCTTCACTAGATTTTAGTGTGTCCGACATCTCAGTCGCCCGTTTTGCTATGCTGTATATGTTAGTGTAGTTTATTTTTAAGAGACTGTTAATAAATTCATAGAACATTTTCCTTCGTTTTTTTTACGTGTGTAACAACTGTCCGCATTAGCGTAAGGCCAGAGTAGATAAAAAGTAGCCTATCGGCAGGGAGAGTTGAAGGAACACATTTCAACTTTAGAGATAACTTCGAACAAAAGAAGAATCGACGCTCCTTTAAAATACTTGTTTATAAATACATCTTCTCTTTCTCACCATCCATCAATATTTGTCATTTTTAGAAAAATAAGATATTGTAAATTTATTTGTGAATCAAAATGGATATCTTGGAAACAATATTGAAATAATATAAATCACGAGAAGGGTCGCAAGACTAATATAACCATGCATGAGTCACAGAGATAACGATAGCTTCTCACCAAATATTCTAATACGAGTAATTTATACTAACTAAACCAAAAGTTTGAACTTAACTTTGAGCTCACACTGGTTATTGGCTCTAGCTCCATAAAAGTTTTGTTTCATACTGGATTCTCTCTTGAAAATCGAAAATACGTAAATAAATAATAAAAGTGTCGTGTAGAATTTAATAAAGGTACAATTCCATTAACACTTCGTGTTTTAAAGGATTGGCCTCTCGTTCTAGAAATGATATCGTGTGAAGCCGGACCGCTTCGCTTGTCTAACTCAAACGAAATAAACAATATCCAACTCTTATTTAAATGTATTAATAAAATATCAACTTTATTGCGCTCGTATCAACATGTAAAACGCTAACATGTCGAATATGTAATTCAATTCAATCATCATTATTCAAGAGAATTAATGAAACCTCCAAGAGATATGTACAGGTACATAAAAATGTTACTTTTACACGCGATTTTAGCGAGACGGTATCTTACGGCTAATATACACGTGTACAATCACTCCAACAAGTTTCTGCCATCAACTTCAAGCTATTTCACACCTTATTGCCAGTTTATAAGGGCTTAATTGCCAGTCTTTTACAGTGCGCAATTTCATGGGTTTTTATACTCGGATTTATTTTCAACATAGCTATAATTTAGCGAAAGAACACCCAATTATCGCTACAATGTAGTGCTGTCTTAATTCGGGCAGTTCTCAATTCGACTTTGATCAGGTGTTGAAGACTGCAGGACGTGATATCGAAGGTGTTTTTAAGGCCGAATGAATGTACTTACCGTAACTGTGTCGGTTAAATTATCGAAATGATTTCGGCTAAATTAAGAAATGTTGTTTTGATTTCACTTATAAAACCGATAACCGGTCTGTTAACAATTAGTTCTCACCGTTCATTTACATTCTAAACAGTATTGTATCTAAACCGATGTAAGTATACCGACCCGGTTTAGAAATCAAGTCTGATTGTCCTACCTCGCTGGTTGGCACACCAAACGCACCCATGACGACGTAATCTGAAATGGTTTGTGAAACTTCTTCACGACGGTTTCGTTTCCAACATAATCTTTATTTCAGAGCTTGATTAAACCGTTATTGACATCGGTCTAAAGCATCGATTTTTAAACCGGTTTCTTAGCCTTGCGTGAAACGACCCGAGTGTGGTATAAATTTTATTGAGTTTCCATTACATAGCTCAGAGTAATATCAATGGTCATTAATTAATGATGTTCTATACCTACATAATCATAATTAATACATGAAATTACTGACATGAAATTACATGAAATCTATACATATAATAAAATTGTAACAGGCCGATGTCTGTACATTATAGTTATTGAAAAAAACTATGTCTGTATTATGTCTTTATTATGTCCGATGTCTTTATTAGAGACCAACAGAAGCCAAAACAACAGTTTTTAGAAATTTTGTCTGTATGTTTGTACACGCATCACGCAAAAACTACTACATGGAATTGAATGCAGTTTTCACCGATGTATTGCTAGAGGTCTAACTTAAAATATAGGCTCCATTTTACCGCAGGAAAATATCTTATTCCCATTGTTTTAAATTTAATAAACCGAAGGGAAGTGAGGGCGGGTCGCTAGTACATAATAATAATACGTGATCACTAATAATAATGAATGAAATACATGAAATATTTTTTTGAAAAACGTCATTTACTGTTAAATACGAGTGATACAGAGTCCAGAACAATATTTTTTAGAATTTTTGTCAGTCAGTCTGTTTGTCTGAACGTGCATCACGCAAAAACAAATGAACGGATTTCAATAAATTTTAGCACAATTATAGCTTATGTACCCGGGTTAATTTAGGGTACTTTTTATCCCAGTCCGTTACAGAGTTTCGATTCTCTCTAAAGTTCACGCGTACGAAGTCGTTGGTATTGTTAGTCCTTAATAAATAAGATTAGGGACGTTTCATACTGTCTTAATATTAGGTCCTTACCTATGAAATTGTCTTTTTATATTTATATGGCAATTACATAACTAAGGACCTAATAAATACGAAAGTTGATTTGTATGTTAGATAAAATTCTGCAATTTATAAACGAAATCACTACCAATTTTGCTACTAGGTTGCAGTTCGTGAAATGATTTTCAATCCTAATTCCATGTCAGCGAAGGAGCGGGCAGCAGTACCTACAGTTTTTAATTGTTATAAAAGTGCTATTTAAATTATTAGGCGAGTTAGGACATTTCTTTGTCCTCTGTGCCACTGACATTGTACTCTGTTCGTAGTATTCTCCATTTGTCGGCCGTAATTGTAATTTTGTGTACAATTTCTACTCTGACCTCTATATGTTCCTCTGCCCATATTCATTTGCCGTGCATTCATTTGTTTTGTGGGCTCATTTACTACACCGATAACATATCGGTATATTTGTATTAGAGGCAGACTTCCATACCCGACCTTCTTGTTGCATGTTTATCAATAACTTTTTGCTCTGCATTGATCAATCATGCTTTTACGAAATCAATTTTTAATTTATTGTCTTATTCCATAGTTCTGGTAGGGAGTTTAATAGATAATATACCCTGTCCTCTTCTGACACGTCCACTCCTATGCCTTGTATCTCATTTAAAATATTTCATTATAAATTGGGATCGAAAGAGCAAGACAAAGTGCAATTAATGCAAATTAATGTATACCAAAGTTGCTCAAATTAATAAATTAAGTTAAATTTTAAGGTTGATTAAGTGATCTCAAGTTCCTAATTAATACTAATAGAGATATAGTTATGAAAACTGGTTTATTTAAAAAAATATAAGAGTACTTTTGTGGTACTCCAGTACCTACCCCATGTACGCATTGCAGTGTAGGGTTTGATTGAACCCTAGAACCCTACGCTACCCACATAACCGCATCTTTTAGTGGATATTCGGGTTTTGAACGCATTTCGTGATTTTAGCTATTCATTTTACACATGGTAGGTATAATGGCTACCGGAGAACGTAAAATAAGTTTGTTGGTAGAAAAACGCGCCGCTTACTTCGGCCGCATACAAAGTAGGTATTTATTAGTTGTCTTTGTCGTTGGATGGTGAAATTTCTATTGAAACATTTTTGGCCATTATAAGAAATATTAGATTTAATTAGACAAAGTTACGAAGAGGTACTAGAAAAAATAAATTCAATTAAGTTAGATTTAAAATCGTGTACAGAATTCAACTTTCAGCCGTGGATAACGTTTGAAGATCTGTATTGTTATGTATTGCCGTGTTATATAACCTTAAGTTTTTATCATCTAATCTGCTTGTTAATAAAGCAATTTTTACGTCCTCACTCGTTAATTTTGTGACTTGCCGTCAGATATATTATAACTTTTTTCTTTAAAAATCTGTTCATCTATGCATCCTGGAACCCAGACACAGTTTCTCCGGCATACCTTCCATACTCTTTATTTACCGACTATCTTGCTCAAATTTTTTATCACTTTTACTTACTTTTATTAATAAACCTCTACTCAGCGCAATGTTTTAATTGTATTTTACTTAATTTTTAAATCCAACAAAGGTTTACGTAGCCATCTTAATTTTAGACATTGTCATTTTACCGTGATTTACTATTTTATTGAACAGCGTGTCTGTCACTGCAATCCATGTCAAATATATTACGTTTATTTATCTAAAATGCGTTTAGAATGCGTCTCATTAAAGTACACTTCGAGATCTTGTGTGAGATTATTATCTACTTTTGCTACTTTTGAATACCCTAAACGTTAAGAATCTATAAAATCTAATAATAATTCTGGTGGTATTGAAAAAAGGGATGACTTGAAAATTACAAAAAAATAGCAATTTGCATATTCTAAACTTGATTAGAAAACAATTCTCTATCATGGAATGAGTCTGAACTGTGTCTATATATGTTTATATAATAGAGGCAACCAAAGTGTTATTTTCCAATCATTTTCACTGTTTTAATTTAGATAAAAATAACTCATTTTATTAATTTTCATGTCTTATCCCGTTTTTCCATATTATAATAATAATTATTACGTCCGTCACGTAATCCAGAAGGCGGTAATCTTACAGACAAGGGCCATTGTTCGGCGACACCTCTCCATAGTTCGTGCGGTGTCTTGTACCTTGAGTGAGACCGAGACCGACACTTTATAGAGACCCAGTAAGGTGATGAAAATTATCAATAATTACACTTTCTTGTATAAAAATAAACAATGCATAATATATAGTACTATTTTTTTTTTATTTTTTTTTAATTTATTATATTTTATTTATATATATATAATACACAAGAATAATTTATTCAATTGGCGGCTTTATCGCTTAAGCGATCTCTTCCAGGCAACCACAGGATAAAGATAGTTACCACAGAATTAGAAAATAAAATTGAAATATGGCACATTAAAAAACAAAAAATAGTTTATATTTAGTCCTTCGAGCCGGATGTCTCGAATTAAATAGTACAAAAATTTAATCAGATATAAAATGTACCTAGACAACAATATGAAAGTAGACATTACAAAGTTGTCTGAATTAGAAGTTTTAATATTTCAGTATTATGAAGTTAGGTAATAATTTTACGCGTGGTCCTTCAAGCCGGATGCCATTTGTCAGTGGACTTACACAAAACAAGTTCCGTTCAAAACGATATCCTCGGACAATACCCGGCGGAGCAATAACATAATAAATGATTACATATTTATTTCAATCTCGAGGTTTGTTTTCTGGTTGTGGAGGGCAGTTTATCACTGTATTTATAGCTTTATTCGCTGTCAAAGTGACAGTTGGCGGCACACAACGCGCACGCGCTGCGGGGTGTCTCCTTACGACCAATACATGTATTGAGATATTCGGTTTGCGTGTCTTTCTCCGATGGATGTGGAAATACACTTTTCAAACCACCTCCGCGATTTAAAAGCAAAGGGTTCGTCGTTAATAGTTTTGCGTAAGGTTCAAATTTGCTTTGAATTTTCTTTATAATAAGCAAATTTAAATTAAGAGAAATGCGAGTGAAGTCTTAAGCATACCAGCGGGTATTGCCGATCAAGAAGTTTACTGTTCTCAGTATAATTATAGAATAACTTTTATAGGCGTTAGTTAACGAACTAGCCTAACAAAAAAATGCTCGCGAATGGCCGTACGTCCTTTGTGTCGAAGGAAAAAAAAAAGCTGAGCTATAAGCTTAGCGTTTGATATGACCATTTTAGTGGTGCCGATGGCTCGCTTGATGTATGAGTGAACGTTAGATTTGTAACTCAATACCGTGGGCGGAAGAATGTTATAATTGAGTGGTTACTGGCGCGACGGCAAAATGAATTTTAAGTGCCAATAAGAGGCGATTGCGCCGGTTTAATTATTGCCACGAAAGCTTCATCTTACGGCGTTAGCGGCTGTAATTCATTAAGTTTATTTAAGATTATTAGGAATATTCCATGACATACTTAACATGGCTTGGTGGGAATAAAGATTTATTTATTTAGTTAAGTATCAGAGGGCGTCTATTTGGGGAGGTAACGAGTTTTAATATCAACTTAAATTTTAACTTAAATATGAGTAAACATTTTATTCAATTATCACTTTTAAGTACTTATGGTTAAAGATCGAGTAGGCTTTTTTAAGTGTATTTATTTTGAACATTTTTACCATTTTGTTAGTTGATATTACGGGTTAGCGGTATTAAATTACAATTTATCTGGTATATATATATATACACATATATATGTATATATATAACGGTGTACAACCAGAGCATTCACTTTTAATAGAACCTCGAACGTTCACTAGTGTTTATCGAACTGTAACATCGAGCAAAGAACGGTCGAGATAAAATTATCAATCCGTGCATTTACGCGTAGTGTCATTCGCTGTGAGGCTCTATAGAAGTGCTCTGATGCTTACTCAATTCAGAATAATTTTACCTTTTCATTAATTTTGTACCAACATACAGGATTTATACCATTAAAGTATACTATAGAACGATACAGATAGATTTAGAAGTTATGTTTTATTCTTGCATACCGATATTGCAACCTTGTAAGAGAAATTTAAATAAAAATAAATAAAGATTTAACATATTTTACTTTAATTCTGGTCGCCGCCACTAAATTATTGAAGTGGTTTAGAATTAAGATCCCCAATTTAACTGAACATTCCTAAATATCACATTCACACTTAACATTAACATTCTTAATACGTCTAAACATAAGATTTTCCAGATTCTGTTTAAATGGAAACCTGCATAAACATTTGATTTTTAAGATGAATCAATGAAAATATTCTGTTATTTTTTTAAAGATCCCAAGTTTCAATATAGGAGACTGGAGTCGACAATAACGTTTATTTTCTCAGATCAAGTGATGTATTTTACATAAATTGCATAGAAATCGACAGATTTATTGAAAGTATCATTTCGATATAATAATGTGGTTCATTTTAAGTAATATTTCGATTTAACCAGTTACAGATTTCGTCACAGTAACACTCTTATTTATAAGTATAAAATAAAAAGTAGCGTGAAAATAGAGAAACCCAGAAATACAGAAATAAGTACGAGTACATACATATTATGTTTGTTTGTGTGTCTGTGTCTATAACCTCTGCAAATCATGAACGATATAAAGAACGAATTTGTTTTTCTGCTTAAACAGTAAACTACCCATTTTTTGCCGCTCTATTCACCACGTTTCATTTACCTGACTAATTCAGAATGTCCGACCGAAAGCGCCTATACTCGTATGATCGACATCCTTATTATGTATTCACAAGACACACGCGTTATCAATATCTGCGAAATCGAAGTTACAGTGAAAAAGTTATTTATTGGACGCTGTGAACGGTGCTTGTTTGTTTCTGAGTATGCATTCCTTGCAATGAATATAAGTGCTTATTGTATATACGAGTACATATTTAACCTTATAGTTAAAATACGCAGATTGTTTTTTAGCAATTTACAATACCTATACGAAATGTGTTGTGTAACGTTCTACCTTATTCATAAGCGCTGTTTATATTCTGAAGGAATGCACTCGTATTCCATATATATTTATCTTTATTAATTTATTCATGAACGGTGTTAAAATTCAACCATTGATTAAAATTCTTACAAACTTTCTACTCGTAGCTAGTTAAAAATTCTATTTTTCAGAAAAGGGCAAGAGATTTTAAGTAGCCGTTAAATTTAGATATAGAACATGACACGAGTAAGGCGGTTATTATAGTGTGTTAAAGATGATCGGCGCCTGACTAAATCTCATTGATAAAATCAGTCCATGTTAACTACATACGTTGCTATAGCGTGTTTATCAAAATATAGTAAAGCATTTTTCTCCACACAAACATAAATGTGAAAATGTTTTAAATATAAATTCGATGCGTGCCGTTTTGTGTCATTCCGTATGGCTACGTGCGACTGCTGCACAGATGTGAGGCAGAGTACTGTTGTACACACAATAAAAACAGTAGCGCAACTCAGCTTATTTTAATAAGGTTGATTAGCATGCGTTAGGAGTAGATTTCGACATGTTCCGTAAGTTTTAAGAATAAAATGTCTTAAAAAAAATTTCCAGCTTGTGTTCTAAGTTCTTTTTTTTTGGGGAGAGTGTACGCTGCTTTCCCACAGCCGCTGGGCGCTTTCGACTGGCCATGTTACCTCTCTGTCACAAAAGACTATCTTGAAATGTACTGCATTTCTTACCTTATCGTATTTCCCCAATGTACGTACGTGTTTCGGTAGTAAGTGAGGTATGCCAGAGCCTATTCCCACCCCATCCTATTCCTCCCTATTTTCCCAATCCGTTTCTTAATCTGCAAAGGTAGGTAGCGCATCCGGGGGCGTGCCAGCGTTTGTTATTCTGGACCGATGTTGGCATGTATGGCATGTATGTCTAGTATCCACTTACCATCAGGTGGATGGTATGCTTGTCTACCGCCTTTTTTCTATTAAAAAACAATCTAAATACTAATCTAAACTTAAAAAAAAACTATTAATTTTGGTGTACATGAAGCTCAATATTGCATGGCACGACAATGCTCAATTGAACATGGCAAATTTGATCCTTCTGGCAAGATACCTAGCATGCTGGCGACATTACCTCGCTGGATTTATACGTTAATGCGTTGTGCCAGGTAATGGAGAGCCCTAGGATCACCGGTGCTATTGACCAAGGTCTTCCGTTCGACTTCAATAAAATGGGTACGTTGACGGTAGCAAGAGAACGACGTAAGATGTAATTAATTGTGGCATCGCGTGAGAGATGCCCGCGGTGGAGAGGCAGGACAGGCCATGGTGTCCCAGTTGGTCGACATCCTTACCACAGGAACATCTGCGTTGGACACATACCTAGGCACTTAGACGGAGGCTAATCGACTGCATTTCCTACCTTATCGTATTTCCCCAATGTACGTACGTGTTTCGGTAGTAAGTGAGATATGCCAGAGCCCATTCCCATCCCATCCTATCTCTCCCCATTTTCCTAATCCATTCCTTAATCTGCAAAGGTAGGCAGCGCATCTGAGGGAGTGCCAAAGTTTGTCATTCTGGACTGATGGTGGCATGTATCACGGGTGTTTATGGACGATAGTATTCACTTACCATAAGGTCGACTATATGCTCGGCCGTCGCATTTTTTTTCTATATAAAGTAACAATATTTTTTTTAGAATTTGAAATAGTTACGCCGACGTCATTTTGAAATTATTCGATCGATTTGTGACATTTACGAACTGAGGATATAGATCCATATGTGTCTATAATATCAACATAGCCAATAATTTCCATGTATTTTTGATTTTAAGAAATCATTTTTTCATATTATATCAAATCAACGGTTATAACAACCCCTAGGGCTGTACTGACAGTTTTTTAAAAATATATATATATATATATTTTTATAGACCAGTGGGCGGACGAGCAAGCGGTCCCACGCGATGTTACCGCCGCTCATGGACACCTGCAACACCAGGGGGTATGCGGGCGCGCCGCTGACCTTGCAAGATTCTATTCACAGCTTTCTTGAAGAACCCCATATCGTAGCTTAATGGAAAGACCTCTTGAGGCAGTTCGTTCCATAGCCTACGGGTTCGCGGTATAAATCAATTTTTGGACCGATCAGTGCGCGACACCTCCGTATCGAGGAAATGCGGATGGACCGCACTTCTGTGACGGGAGGTGCGGTTGTAGAAACCCGAGGTGGGAATTAAATGGGAATTAATTAATTAATTAATGAAATTAATTATTGTGACGAAGCCGCATTTTGCTGACGTCTGTTAAATCCGCATAATTGTTGCTTATTGTGGTGAGCGTGTTTCATGACCTACTGTTTTCTCTATGTGCTCTACGGTCATTTGTCATATTTGCACCGCAGCGGCGACGAGGCGCATTAACATCGTTGCGACTTGCAGATTGAGGTCGCAGTGGTCGCTTGAAACCGCAGTGGTTCTGTAGAGAACTTCCTTGCTCGTCGACGATTACATATTTTTTATGTATTCATTGGTCTCCATTTTTTTCTGATATGGAATTCTCTGGTGCGGAATAGGTGGTAGTGAGACAGACGGTTGACCTGGAAATGGTTATCTAGTTATCTAGACTTTAATGAAATCACCAATTTTGGCACAACTGATTACTATTTTAAATTAGATTAAAGAAGACCCTATCCAAGACCCTGCTCGGACGCTTCCTGGACGCCGATCAACCTAGGACGAATCCGGGGAAAACGACGGATGGAAACCTTAGCCATTAAGATCTTAGAATTTCCAGCACCATCTAACGTTTGAAGCAGGATGTAAGACTTCTATTAAATAGTAGTCAATTACCTCCTTGGAACTGGTTTAATGTGTACCTACATAATATGTACTTAACAATAAAAGTGATATATCGTGTAGCCCGCCCAGCTGCTTTAAGGGCCACTTTTATCGTTTGTGCCTAGCTAATAACAATGACAGTTTATAGGCCACATTTCATAATTAAAACACAAGTAAACGTGTCAAAGTAGAACAATAATGTATAATGCGGTATTGACTTCGGTGCATCCAAAGACATTTTATCTCTAACATCAAGAAACAAATTGTAACCTTGAACGTAGAAGACATTCCCCAAGAACCCCATACTATGCTGCCAAATTAAAAATCAATTGGATAAACTGTAATGTTAAAGAAATAAGGCACATTTTTGATTAATCAGAAAGGGCATGTAAAGTTGTGACATCTTATGAGATACCATCAATCATGTGACCCAGGACTATTTGGAGTCCTTCAGTTTTGTAGTCGGTAGGTTGAAATGAGGTGGAAGGTGTACATTGCTACTTGTAAGTAGCAATGTACTCCTTATGCAACTTAGAAAAGATCGTCGCTATTGTATTATTGATGTCACTAACACAGTGGTGTCATTACAACCACGCATGATTGTCGGAGATAGTGACAGCTACTCTCAAATATTCTGAAGTGCAAATCCATCTAATGTTGTAATGAATTTGAAAAAATCTTTTTAATATTATATGATTTTATTTTCATGTCTAGTTATCAAATAAGTCATGAAACGCTTATTTCAAGCACAGTTAACGAGTGTTTTAAAAAAAGTTTCGTACTTTCTAAAATGTTGATTTAAAATAACGCCTAATTTTTTTTTATTAGATTTTGGCAAGTTGATTTTTTTAATAATATAGAAATTGTTATTCGAAAAATATGTATTATATTTTCATTTATCTTTAAAGATAAATAAAGGTTGACGTCACAATTGTATAATTGACTCTACTCGCGTTAAATTATTAATAACCACTTATTATTAATTGAACTGCCTGATTGTCAACTCGGGCATTAAAAATATTTACATTACAACGCAATAGTAAACGTGTTGTAAAAGCAGTTGCTTATCTGTCTTTTCATCATAATACAGCCGTGACGTCACGCCACACACGGCGACGTTTCGTTGGGGTTCATTTGTTCAATTTTAATAATTATCATAATTGTCATTATTATAATTAAAAACCTTTTAAACAGATACCTCCTTGTCCATGAGATATGAGTATATAATTAAGATTTTTTCCAAGAAAGTTTAAAAACATCAACATTCAACATTATTACATAATTGTGGGCTTCCCAGTAAAAAGGTCCCAGGTCCCTTAGTGGAGTACCGAGTTAACGGCAGATTATGAAACTAGAAGAGTTGCCTAAGCATATCAAATAAAAATAGGGTTAATCAATATGAATAAATGGTTTATTTGAGTTTTTGTTAAGTTAATAGTTCAAAAAAGAAAACGAGAAAATGGAATTTAAATGTGTCAGTTGAAAAGCGATTGTAATAAGTACAGGGAATTTCACTTTTAGCGTTAAGGCAATTTATAAGTATAATGCTGCTACTAAATAAAGAAAAATACAATTCCACGAATAAGTAGATAACACAACCATATAAAAATGATAGCCTGGGGGTTTCTATAACCGACTCATATTCTTCCATTCCAATCCTCGTCCCGGACCTGAGTGGGATGTTTAGAAATTATCACTTGGCTCGGCGGTGAGGGAAAACCTGCAACACCAGAAATTAAAAAAAAATCCTGAGTATGTGATCCACCAATCCGTACTGGGCTCGCGTGGTTGATTACGGCCTGCAACTAGGCTTGCCAACCGTCCCACGAGAGCCGGGAGGTCCCGTTTCTAGAGCCTTACAGGATGCGTCCCGCGAAAGATGCGTGCGGGAATTCAATTGTCCCGCTTTATGGTACGGCTAAATTTTCGGGCAGAATTTAATTTAATTTCAATTTATCGCAGTATTACTTTAATTATAAACAAATGTGATGGAAGGATTCCTTCCATCACATTTGTTTCTTATTTTTTTATCCTTCTTAATGATTCATAATTATTAGTATTATTTTTTTATTAATTTGCCTAGTTGTTTCAACTTTTATTAAGTATATGCCAAAGAAAAACATACTCAATGAAACTATTTAAAATGTGAAAGCCAAATCTGATTTCTAATTGTATTTCTCGCCTTCCTATACTTAGACAGCTGGGTCCCGCTTTTTTCAGCCACGTCCCGCATTTTGATTGTAAATTTCCCGGAAATCCGTTAACTAAGGTTGGCAACCCTACCTGCAACCCCCCAGTGATTTACTAGGGGAGGCTGCAGTGGGACGTTGCAAGCTGGTAGAAGATTCATAGTCTCGTTCCTGTCTCCTGTGTGTCTAGCCCAAACGGGCTGCGTTGTTTAGTAAAACAATGCTAGTTATTCATTGCGTGAGATATAAATAACAGAGCTTAGTAGGTCATTGTATGGCGCCCTCTGAAGTTAGATAGTTTTGTGTGAGACTTATGGTAAGGGTGGTCCTACAACAAACAAGGTTTAGCGAGCACAGAAGTTCAGGAACATTTCACCTCTTTAGGTCACATCTTTATGTCATAAAAGAAAACTACTGTCTAAATTAAACGTTTCTAGCTGCAGCGGTTCCGACTAGGCGTTCATGAGTCAGTCAGTCAGTCATGCATGATATTTCTTTCTACAAAATTTATACAGTACTAAAGAAGGGTAATTGTTATGTTGTTATAATATCAACTGAAATATTATGTTTTGCCTTAAGTTCACTATTATCATTAATTATATAATTTTCAGTATAATGTGTCACTGCAGAACAGAGGCTTCCCTTACGATCATGAGGGGGTACCGGGCCATAGTAGATCACATGGGCGCAATGCGGATTGGTGGCTGTAGAATTATTGAGCAACGATAACCGAACCCCTTGGCTTGTTAGGGCGGTTACCATAAGTTGTGGTGTGTAAATAATTCCAAAAGAATTCGCAATGATGCCCGCAACGTTTTATTTATTAGGTTTTACGAAATCTTGTTGCTAAAAGATTAATAAAAAACACAACATATTAAAATTCTTAAAGCTGAAATTACTTCACATATAATATATAACTAAGATTAGTAAGAACACTTCAGACATAACCTTGGTAGTGAGTATACTTAATAGAAAGAAGAAAAAAAAGTCAACATTAATCAAATTGAATTTAGAAATTTTGTCACGAACTTGTATATCTACAACTTGCGATTCAATTGGCGTAAAAGCCACTTTGGCGAAAATGAGTTTATTACGCTCGATCGATATGTATATTAATTAATGTCGATATTCGCAAAAATGACTTTTACTATTCACTATTTTGTGTGCCCTAGGCAAGATTTTCACAGAAGCGATTACGTAAAAGACAACATTTTATTTTTAAGTTCTTATGGTCGTAAACGCCAAATGGCTTTTACGACCATAAAATAATAGATGTTTTTTAAAAAAAAACTTTTATTTGTAAATTGCTGTTACATTCATCTTTTGTACTCGTATAAGGAAGTTTAGATAAAATTACATATGTAAATTCAGAAATAATAATCTATACACTAAGTAAGTTGCACCAAATAATAAGGCTGGAAACTTGGACAGCCATATTACTAATGATTTTTCTATAAATATAGTCATTTATTTCAATATTTCTTGTTGTAAAGCTTTTGATTTGTACATAAAGTATGGCTTTAACGTCAATAGCCTCAGTCAATTCAGAATGTTACTGATGTACCAAATAGTCTACCACAGATTTGTAAAGGATTCAAGAAATAAATTGACACACGTCAATCAATGCTTTCTTAAAAGCTATTTGGTGGGACTTAATTGCCAAAAATAACAATTTATTTATAATACTAATACATATTGGAATTATGTAGGTATTTAGATTGTTAAAGCTTACAGAAAGGCAAACGTTATTCATCTATACAATTTTTAATAGCTAAAGTTGAATATGTCTCTGGACCCACGACACAGGAAACCTAGTGTGGGCCCATTGAGTGTGACGTTATTATTATTATATTAAAAATAGTATTTTTTGTCTTTAGCTTCTCCTGAAAAGTATCCTTTTGGCTTTTACGCTAATTGAATCGCAGGGTGTAGGTATGATGCATGTTTATGTATAATGTAAGTGACTACAAGCGGGTGCTTGTACTCTGCAGGATTATAGGATTCGAGTGCTTGTCCATACGACTCTTATGTTCCATGAGGTGAGTATAAGCTTTCCAAATAATGCGTTTAAAAAATAAAAATAAAATTCGATTTTTACTAATCAATAAAACAAGGCATTATATTTATTTTTGGTTGGATTTTACAATTAAATATTATGACAAGACTCTCTGCACTTCACGACAGTGTGTATGCAGTAGAGTGCATTGTTGCAAACAAGCAGACCGGTCCAATGTTATGCAACCAGTCAATTGCATAAGACAAAAGCTCAGCGTCCATGCCTACGGTTTTAGGTTTTCAGTATCTTGCAGCCTCTATCTAGATGGCCTCTCTATCACGAAATCTTTATAGTTGCCGCATAATTGCAGTTTAGAAATCATATATGATAATTTCGGTTGATTTAGTTATTTTTATTCAAATAAAGGACAATTATTGTTTCTTGTGATTTGACGTTTTTCATACACGTTCATAAGGGCCTTCTTAACACTTATGTTTAACCTTTTTATTCATCAATCATGGTCAGAACCCGAGGTTGGTGTAACCCAGCCGAATCGTCGAGTACAATAAAAGAGGTAAAGAGATAATTAGTGCTACGGGTCGAGGATTTAAACTCACGATCACACGAATGTGAGTCGAGTATAGATGCACCTACGCTATCACCACTCTCGATGATGGAATCGCGGCCTGTGCATTGGTCGGTATTACCTACAGCTTATTTTACATACGTATTTTACTTCAGGGACCTCAAAAATTAGATCTATAGGTCGTAAATAAATTACAGTAAATAAAGTACCATAAGCTCTTTTTTCGTCTCCCCCTGGACGTAGGTCTCCTCATGCACTTTGTCTTGTGGCCAAGCGGCAACACTGGCCAAGCGGCCTCAGAACTTATGGTAGCGGCTTTGTTATCCCTTAGCCGCCATTTACGACACCCACAGAAAGAGTCCCCGCTGCCATCGTCGTCGTCCTCGGCGCGTCTTTGACGACCCCGACCACACAATTACTGCTGCTAATGCGGTTCTTACACTATACTCACATACTACACATATACACCGTCCCCGTGGGCGGTGACGAGGAGGTCACCCTCGCTATACCGTGAACACAGACCGGCCTTCAGCCAATATTTTTACCAGGTATCGATACGTGCCTGGGCGCTTCTGACTGACTCGCGATCCCGCGGTGCCCTCCCAAAAAGTTGTACAATACCCTGTGATGGTATTGTAAATGTCACCGACACCACACGCTCTAGATCATATGTTAATTCAGTGATATTGAATATTCTTAATTAAATGTTTTTTTTTGTAGTGAAGTAGGTGGGCGAGTAAGCGGTCCCGCGTGATGGTAAGTGTTACCTCCGCCCGTGGACACCTGCAACACCAGGGGGCGTGCGCGCGCGCCGAGCTTGCAAATTATTTTTTTATTTTATGTAATTTTATTTTAAGGCAATGCTGAATAAACATCGTCCTGCTAAGTAGACTGACGGATTTAGATAAATTTATTGGCAAAGTCTGCTTAAGAAAAGTAGAAGACTAAGTTTGGCAGGTTGACTGGCGCGGCGCGCAGTCAACCTGCCAAACTTAGTTTAGGGTGTGTAGAAATGCCTTATCTTATTATCTTCATGCCAAACCGTCCTTTTCTGATATTAATGAAAATCTAAATCTTTAAATCGATTCTTGGCCCAATAGCGTCACTAGTACAACAAAAGAAGGCAATTAAAGGTCAAGGGTCATATACAATGATATGGGAATAGACTAGATGACACATTATGATTTGTCATCTTGTGTCATTATGATGTGTCTTATCAAAGAATCCCGGTTGGCGTCTTTTAAGAGAGGGTGGGGTGGAGGGGGGGGGGGGGTTAATTAAGAGAGGTTAATTAAAAAGCCAAATTTGAAACATAAGTACTACGTAATAAGAATGTTCCATTTTCAAAACACAAATGAATTAAATAATTCGAGAGCTACTGAACACAGAACACTATTAGACCGTAACGTGCCTTCCCTAGAGTGCTTGTATAACATATCCAGTATGTATTCTCAAATCGACGGTCATATGGGTTGATAAGTGAATATTTAATACTTATTTACTTACTCCGCTCTGGCTCAACGATCCAAAGTGGATCTTGGCCTCCACGGGCAAATGGCGTAAATAAACAGAAACATTATTACAGAAAACCAGCCATTATTTCTTTATTTTACTTACCATTGTTTTGTATGGGAATCACAATTTGTCACGCTCTATATAAAAGACATAAACGCGCGTACGCACTTGACAACCATGCAATATAAATATGGAACATTATTGTGTTGTAATTCACTTTTTATTTTATTGTTACTGTGTTTAATATTTCATAACCGAACCAATAAGCAATAACCACAACGCCTAACATATTTTTTGTATAAAACCTAATTTGATTTTTTTTTTAAATTTATAAATGAAGAAGTTCAAAAGATTTAGGATTTTTGTAAAATCAAACATGATCAGAAAGCTCTTGTTTGCAGTAGCTTTATATTTGTGCGGAAATGAAAATGAAACAAAAAATATGGAAGTACGATTCATTTATTGCGTAATGAAAGATAAAACTTACAACATAATTAGAAGCGGTAATTTTGAGCGAATATCTCCGACGATCGATGTTTGTCGGACAGATAATCGATCTAGAGAATCGATCAGGGGAATGTTTTAATTGGGTTAATGATCGAATCCGGGATGCCGAGCGACTCGTGACGTCACGTCTGTGCGCTGTCACGGTGAAGAACATAAGGTAATATTTCTTTGATATGTATAAACGCACACTGTAAATGCAACATGACTATTTGTGTTCATATACATAGCTACTGCAAGACGCAAAATATTAAATTTGATATGACACAAAAACTGTGTATATATAATATGTCGGAGAGCTATTTAATAACAAAGATAACATAACATTTACAGATTCATAATATCTACTACAACGTGCTACAAGTGGAATTAAAAATTCACTAAATTCTATTTAATATATATATATATACTAAAACACTATAATAAATATCTTTGCATCTAAACTATTTTATGTAAAAATATGTAATAAAAACAATCACCTATTATGACGAAGCCGGAGTCGCACGACATACTTTTTGCATTCCAAAGATAAAGTAGCGCATCTGCCATCTCTTTCATAATCTATGGGAAAGTTATTCCTGGAATGAATGATAAGGGGTACTTCCTACGCTGATGTCGTCTCGCTTGCACATACGCTGCTTTCAAAGTTATAAAAGAGAGAGCCATAGGTAAAGGAATGTCCCATGCTATACCGTTTTATTATTATTCATCGAAAATTTTAACGAGAGCTTGTTCGAACGAGTTCTTTCAAACAATACTTGTTTTGAAAATGCAAGATGTTGAAAGTTAAAAATATATAGTATAGTATAGTTTATGATGTTACTGGCAGCAGACAAATGAGACAAATAAGTAGGGTTTATCAATACCGTTATTCAACTGTGAGGTATGGTTGCTTGATCGAATAGCATTATATGTCGAGTGAGAAAACATGCACTGTTTAACCTACTTTCAAAACAGGAGAATCCCCAGTTTGTAGATTGTATTTCAGAAAGATTGCTATGGAGTTTGTCATAGGTATTGCATATATTGTTGTATTAGCATATAACACTGCTCTGTCAATTCCAATTTCATATGATTCTGGTTTTAAACGTAATACATTTCTAAAGAAGTCAGTAGGGTCTTATTTTTATTTATTTATTTATATGCATTTTTGTTTTAACAAATATTGGACTTAATGCGATAAAACATACATGTATATATACACATACATATAGGTTTTATGTATAATGATAATATTTGTATATTTTTTTTTATTGTCAGATAAAAATTATGGCTGAAAAAATACAAATGTGTAGAAAGTTTTATAGATACTTCGTTTTATAGATAATATAGTATGTGACACTATCAAAAGGGACCTTATTATCCCAGTTTCCCAGATATTGGTACAATTGAAAAAATGTATATACTTTTTTGTTGCTCAATTTTAAAAGTCAAATGTTTCTGTTTAAACAGAATCTTGGCTATTTTGGAAAATCATATATCACATTTACGTTAATCGACACGTTTACGTTAGAGAATCATAACCAAAATCAATAAGTCCATAACGGTAACACCTCTTCGCCCAGATAGCGTTCAGCATATGATCAAATAAACATACATTTATACTGTTAAAGCATTTCAATAATAACTATCCACCGGTATGCGAAAGGAAATCACCATCGGAAATACTTATTAAAAGCACCTCTTAAACAGCTGTAAATGTATTAATTTACAGCATTTTAGGTATGTTTCTTTCATTAAGGAATGGATATAAACATATATTTGCACAGTAATAAATGTTGTAGATAAGTCTAGTCACAGAAATGCTCCTAATTAAAAAGGTTTATCAGATTTAAATCTCAAAAAGTCGTTAATTCTGTTAGTGTTTGGATTTATAGGACATTTATTAATATATTTATTTATATACAATATATATTTTATTGCATATACAAATAATTAATTATCGATACCTTAATTCGCAAACATGATTGATACTAGTTCGACTTTCATTTTTATGAACTTTTCAGTTTTCTATATAATTCTGCGATAAAAATGCTACACAAAAGTGAACACCGCAACAAAAAGAGAAAACAGCTCCAGGGGTTTCCGATATTAGCGCAAACAAACAAACAGAAATATATTTAGCTTTTATATAAAAATCATTTTATTGATTTTCAAAAGTATATAAGTTATACGAAGTATACAAGTTAAGTAACAGTTATACGAAGCAATTTGGAAGTAATACTAAAATGATTGGAGAACAAAAAATTGGTTAGTCGGACATCGTTACGCAAGTGTTTTTATTTAAATAATCAGTTTAACAAATTACACCTTTTCTGTGGGACCACCTCATATTGGTCTCATGTCTACTATTATATAACGATACTACTGCAAGAAGATCATTCCTGGTAGTTGTTTCGAGGCTGTAAATAGAATTGATGTGAATGCAAGGTCAGCAGCGCACCCGCATCCTCCGTGGTGTTGTATGTGTCCACGGGCAGCGGTGACCAATCTCGTGAGTCACCCGCCCGTCATCTACCTCTTCTATAGAAAAGAAGTCCGCATTGCAATGGTCTACATAAATCAAATGGAGAAAAGAAAAACATTGCAATAGTTTAAATTATTTCATTGTTTGTGTTCAAGTATGATAAATAACGCTTCAATGTACCCATGAAATCCTAGCCCTTATTGGGAGCACATTAAAATATAAGATCTACGGGACTCTACCTGTAGTCGATTTTGAACTTTAAGTATTAATAAAATAATTTAATTATAATAATATATAAAAACTGAATAATAAGGAAAGACAAAACAATCCCATTGGTCAAGATAAAAAACGTATTGTTTCTTTGATTGTTTACTACAGAAAGCTTTTACATTTGTATTGTAATATAATACAATAGCAGGTTACAAAAAATAATTAAAAAATTGAAAATGTAAAACTTACTTTTTAGTTTTTTTTTAGTAAATATTGCATAATAAAATTATGGTATTTATTATTATTATTCATTAGGAACAGAAATTAACCAGTCGCGCTATACCACAAGCAAACAGCCCACTATTCCTATAATAAACGATACGGTCACATCGCTAACGCGATTAAAAAAATATACACTTTTCTTCGTACAAGATATATGTTCGGAAAACCTTTTCCATTCAGTCGCTTTATACTTGTACGACCGTAATTCTGATTGTTAATAATTCCAGAGTAAAGCCACTTCAAGTTCTGCAAAATTATTGCGAAGTGAGAGGAAGGCATCTGTCTCTTTCGAATGTATGTTTAACTCGCGATTAGAGAAGGACAAATGAATGGAGCTTTGTGAGTCTATAGCGGGACATCGACCAGCAGCTTTCAGAAAAACTGGCCTGAGAGAAACAGAGTTGCAACTCGGAAATTACGAGAATTTGTTTGTAATTTTATTCAATTTATTACAGTATCCTTGTTAACAGTTAATAATTATTATTAACAGCAATAAGATACTTCTTTAAAAATAATTGTTGTTAATAAATAATTGAAAGACACTCGTAGTTCATACTTTATCATCATTTATCATTATCAGCTTTTTTCTTTAGCTCAGTGCAGGGTATAAGCCTTTTCTCCTCATGCCATTTGCCTCTGTCTTTTGCTAGTCACAAAAGACAAAAGGTCTTGTGGACTGTATTTGTTTGGCCTACACTTCTTTTTCCAGCTCTGGGTTGCTATTCAGTTAGGGTTTGTTTCATCTGCCATCTCCTCATCTGGTTATATGTTCAATGTAATGATGGCAGATGAAGTAGATCATAATGAAAGCTATTTAAAACACTGTGTTAAAATTTACATACTATAACGATTACAGTGCACTGTTAGAATCACAATCAAAAGCTAAGGCACGTTTGTAAAAACGAGTTGCAACCTTATAATACTAAGGTTACTTGCCCCGTGGACATCGACAAAAACCGTGCAGCCTGCTTGCACTGGTGTGGGTTCACGCTCGTGCGGACACTCACGCACACCCGCGCAAGCGCATACCGACCAGGCGCTTGCGCAGGAGAAACCGTGCGTTTTGCATCCACCACTCAGTTGTAAAGCAACTTTTAAGGTCATCAAACGCTTTATAGCGAGACTTTACGTGTTCACGTCAAAATATTTTGACATGTCTATTCAATGTAGTGATATTTGGGAATAGCAAAAAGTGTTGATATTACGTACGCTTTTCATCAAGCAGAATTCTACTCAAAAATTCGTTTTGTCGCGCAAGTTGTCACTATGCTCTCCAGTGTACATTGTCATACTTAAATTCCAACGTGTTAAAGTTCTTGTCGAGGTACAAAACTCGAGTTGGATTGAGTTTGTGTCAAAGTGAAACTATGTGTGGTTTATGTTGATGTTGTAACGTGTCCCGACCGGCTTTTACTAGTGCTGGCTATGGAAGGATTTCTCTTCAATTGAAAAATGTGGAAAAACATTTTCTACATTAAATCTGTCAGGAAAAAGGAGACCGGTTTATAGGTAAGGCTAGCTATAGTATCTGTGTAAATTTACTCGTATCTCAGTTTAGTCATTAATACTGTATCGAGAGAAAACCTAACAAGTACATAAAAGTGAAACGTTCTCTAGAACGTTTCTTACTCAATCGGGTTTAAAACGGAGTACGGATAAACTAGATAGAATCAGAGTAATAATCGTATTTACCTATATACTTATATGATTCATAAGATCATACTGGTTAAGTGGTTATGTAGACTGAGAAAAGGCTCACAGTTTCTTCATCCCAATATTGTCCTGTTTTAAACTCTATTATCAATTGATTCTTTTCTAAACTCAGAATCTAAATTCTAAATTCTAATTCAGAATCTAAATTTAGAAATTTTCTGAAATTAATTATTCCATACACCTTCATGCCAGTTGTATTTGTTTGGTGTAAAATCGATTCCAAATTTGTATCTGAATATTTTCTTTTCCAATACCTATGAGTACCGCAATGTTTTTATAAACATTGCGGTACTCACAGGTTACGATTACGATTATTACGATAAAAAATTACGATTTTTATTTGAATATGTCGATATTATTATCGACATATTCAAATAAAAATCGTAATTTCTTTCTTGGATATAAAGATGTGATTCTACAATGTTCTAATGATGTTGGTATCCATGGGTGGCATAATAAAAAATACCAAAGGGAAAAAAATAAATTAATTACTGAGATAATTAGAAAGCAATATTCTGCGTGTCAGTTTACACTGAGATTACAGTATTGCATAAGATTCTGTCAACCTTTTACGTAACATATCACAGATACAATAAACACAAAGTGTACCGACACAGATTATGATTTTATTCAAATTAATTTATTCTAGATTGTATTTGTATTCTTTGTATTTTGTACAGCTAAAGAATTTTAAAAAGCCCCACAATCTATTTTATTCGTAAACACTGTTAGTCAAAGTCATCATTTATATATTTGCTGTTAATTTTGGCACTAAATTAATAAGTGGTTCACTAAAGTGGGTGAATTTCAAAATCTTCTATACATACATATAATAAAATTGTAACAGGCCGATGTCTGTACATTATAGATATTGAAAAAAAAAAACTAATTAGAGCATAATTTATTAGAGCAACAGAAGCCAAAACAACAGTTTTTAGAAATTTTGTCTCTCTGTCTGTCTGTATGTTTATACACGCATCACGCAAAAACTACTGCATGGAATTGAATGCAGTTTTCATCGATGTATCGCTAGAGGTCTAACTTAATATATAGGCTCCATTTTACCGCAGGAAAATATCTTATTCCGATTGTTTTAAATTTAATAAACCGAAGCGAAGTGAAGACCAAGGGTCTAGATGACAAATAAGTGGGTGGCGGTGCCGGTAATCACGAGACTTTCAAATCTACAAGCGAGTCTACTATGACTACAACCGTTTAATATATGATGCACATTGCACAACCTCGTGTCCTGGCCAGAAAAAATATCTAATAAGCGAACAGTATCTAAGATAAATTTAAATGAAACCAGTATCAATAAAATGCTTAATTGACTCTATTTCCCAAATATATTTTGAGGGGGAGAGTGCACACTCCAATCCAACAACCGTTGGGTGCACTCGGCTGGCCACGTTATCCCTCTCTCACGGAAGGCTACCTTGAAATAGACTGCATATCTCACTTTATCTTATTTCCCTAATGTACGTACCCTAATGTACCCATCCATCTATCCCTTTCCATTTTCCCAACCCTTTCTCCAAATCCATTCCTATATCTCCAAAGGTAGGCGGCGCATACGGAGGCGTGCTAACGTTTGCCATTTTGGACTAATGTTGGCATGTATCGCGAATGTCTATGGGCGACAGTATCAACTTACCATCAGTTGGACTGTATGCTCGTCTGCCGCCTTCGTACATTAAAAAATATCAAAGACACAGAATTTGAAAAATTATCGTCAGTATTTTTGAAGCAGATAGCTGACATATATATAATATGTATGATTATTGAATCTTGTGACTACACACTTGTTTTCTAATTTGTTTTTAATTTTAAAAATACTTCATAATTTGGTTTCATAATTCAGTTGGTCTCTTTAGTTCCTATATTCAGTTTGTTTCAAAGCTAAAACTGTCCTCTTTGAGTGAAGTTGGTGACATATTGTTGAATGAGCATTTCGCAACTCTTTAATTAGAAAGTAGGTACTCGCCTGATGTCGACCAATTATATTCAATCTCCGTTATTTGACTTAAGGTAACAAGTATTTGTGGGCCTAAAATTATTTCCATATGAACGTCTTCTACAATACATATGGCTACAGACCAATATTATGGTATCGACTGATTTGGAAGAAATATATATACAACGGATATATAATGTGTATATATATGTAAATGATCATTCCGAATTCACTATGGTGGTGGCTATATGGAGTTTGTACCAGTCTGTGGTGACTCTGTGGTTGGGGCTATGGACGTTTGACAGTTGAATCTAGTGACGGAATACAAGAAAGGGATTTGGTTACTTGTGTCTCAATAATCTTCCTGGAGAGAATTAAATAGAAAATCAATAGCTCTAATGTTGTTTCTCTTTCCAGGTAAGATTTGTACACTTTTTAAATTGATGTCGAATGTAATAATTGTATCCACATTGGATTTAATTAAAATAACCTCTTTCCAGAGCACCGCAATTTGGTTTTGATTTCGTGATTTCTACACATTATCTCTGGTTTTTGTTAGAGAACATTATATATATATATATATAGACATCAGATATATATATATATATACACATGCCTTTAGCAATAGACGTTGTTGTTTTAGCAGTTGATATTGAATTTGAAATTACCTTCTGAAATTTAAATGGGTATTAAGAAATTCCAATAATTATTTAAAGAAAACGGTTATTTTCTTGTCAGAAAGAAAGTTATGTGAGATTCGATTGACCTCATTGAAAATATAGCATTTAGATATAATCCCAGAAAATGATTACTTTCTTAACCAGGTCACTATAAATCGCTATAAAGTCACTATAAACCATCCAGTTCACTGAGAAGCAATTAATAATATTATACTTGGTTATCTATACATACAATAAAATCGTAACATAGCTGTCTAAACATATACAAAGCCCAAAACAACCATTATTAGAATTTTTGTCGGTCTGTCTGAACTCGCATCACTCAAACACCGCTGGACGGATTTTAATGAAACTTCGTATAATTATAACATCTGTCAGGTTAACATTTAGGGTACTTCTTTTGCAGATTCATTATGAAGTTCCCACGGAAATTACAAGTTCGCGCGAACGAAGTCCTTGGCACCGCTAGTAATTATTATAAGTACCTTAACTGTTATTGTAATTGCAGGTTTCACTGATGTCTGTGATAAGTAAAAAAAATCTAATCAATGAGTTAATGAAGCCCATACTCGTATTCTCAACGAACATTACTAAAAAAAATGTTCGCGCATGAAGATATCGTAGACTCAAAGTAAGAACATTTTTTCCCTATTATTTTCTCTAAAAGTATAATTCCTTTATATATTAGGGGACGTCGTATTAAAAAAAATGTTTTCCAGTATACTGTTTGGTAACCATATCCCACGATATCGCTTAAGGCAAATTGCAATGAGATCTATTTGTACAAACAATTTTCCTGCTAACATCGGCATCTTTCTGTTTAATTACTCACTTAAGATGATCAGTGCTGCCTAGGTTTCCTCATACTCGCTCATTCAACTCTTCTTTAAAGGAGGGTTCTCTTACATAATTAGGCTTCCTAAGCTAAAATTCCTAAGAATTTTAGCAATCATTTTAGCAATTTAATCGTCTGTTACACTATTTGATTATTATTCTATCTTGCACATGGTATTTGACTTGTAGTGTACGAAAATAATCTATTGCGTAATATGTTTTATTAGACTATAAATGTTCAGATCTTCGTTATCCTTCAAATTCAGTTAGCGTGCCAATTCCTATCGTTTCCTCCGTATATTGTTTTGTAACTCACGCTATCGTCTTGATTTCGTGGGAACGGGGAAAGAATGGATCTTCGTATCGATTAGCTAACGTGATTTATATATAGTACTATTGGTTCCGATCAGATATGCTGATTCGAATTCGTCACGATTGTTAGTTTATTCGAATCGATGGACAAACAATCGATAGAGTTCGCTGATTTAGCAAATAAGAAAATCTTACTTCGTGACTTTCTGTTTTCTGATGTTTAAAAAAGTTGGTGAATTCAGTTTATAAAATTCTTCTATATTCGGAATATTAGATCATTTGTTAGATAAGATATTGGAAATAATAATTTATTCAAAAGTTAGATTTCCAATAACTGGATAACGGATTCACTAGGCGTGTCGTTAAGATCGAAATATATGTTTATATGGCTTATCTACATTTTAATCAGTTTGATAAACTCATCTACTATGACACGGATAGTCAAGTCTTCGCAGTTATCTAAAGATATTTCCACACATAACGGGTTTTGTTTATAGATAAGATTTACATCAGTACATCCATTTGAGGAAATACCAAATGGTGGAATACCTCTTTAGAATAATTGTAAAGAATTATAATGGTTAATACTAATAAGGCCACACTCAGTATAGGTAATTCAGTGTAGGTTACACTAGGATTTTCTGTGTCGTGGATCAAGAAACACATACTAAACCAACACAGCACCCAGACCCGAACAAAACATTTGTCTTTAAACACATTAATAGAGGACCTTTTACACAGCAACAAAGGGCATTACCAATTGTAACCTAAGGATGCATATGTGTGACAGACGTGCAGCCAGTCATATTGTTAGTAAGGGGATGTCATAAAACTATGTATTGTTATTATTGCAAATGGAGGGGAGAGTGCACGCTGCAATCCAACAGCCGCTGGGCGCACTCGACTGGCCACGTTACCCCTCTCTCACAGAATACTACCTTGAAATGTACTGCATTTCCCGCTTTATCATATTCCCCAATGTATGTACGTGTTTCGGTAGTGAGTGAGATATGCCAGAGCCCATTCCCATCCTATCCCTTCCCAGGTCTCCAACTCTTTCTCCAAATCCATTCTTTCATCAACAAAGGTAGGCAGCGCATCCGGGGGCGTGCCAAAGTTTCTCATTTTGGACTAATATTGGCATGTATAATATCACGGATGTCTATGGGCGACAGTATCCACTTACCATCAGGTGGACTGTATGCTCGTCTGCCGCCTTCGTCCATAAAAAAAAATGGAAATATTTACGATATATGTCTATTTTCCAAGTTCAGCCAAAAATGTAGAACATAAAGCATACGATATTGTGTGTATAACTATTTATTCGAATATTAATTATATAAATTCACAAATAATTATCTACCATAATTATGTAAACACGATGTGTGTATGGAGTTTAACTACCCACCTCTACATTACCCAATTAGCGCTATGAATGTTTCTTAACAAATCAAGATAGTTGGCAATGAGTCATATTGTTGGAACACCATCGCTGCCCACAGCACTACACAACAGTTCATATTATTTATGACTCGAATATTTCAAGATAATTTCCTAGACATATTGCATTGTTAATTTTAATGGGTAATTTAATAGTTAAAGTAACAGATCGCATCTTGCCTATAAATGAATATAGATTTATAGTTTAGATTTATATCATTATCGTAGAGTTCGGCAAATGAACGTTGAGACTGGAAAACGGAGGGAAGTAAAAAAATCACTAGCATTTGGGTTAGCCCATCAACAATTAGCCTGGCATTTGCTATGCCAATTTTATTGTTGAATTTCAAGTATTCAAAATTATATTTGTAACTATTTATAGGATAACCCATTTTTTTAAATTTCCAGATTATTAAAAAATTCTATGGCCTGCACCTGGAAAGGTAGACTCACTGTTTTCCGTAAGCTATAAAAAAATGCTTACAAAGAGCATTTAATAACAAAAATTTAAAACTATCGCCAGGAAATTTATAAGTATCTAAAACTTCATACCTACATTCTATCGATATTAGCCTGTAAATCACTAGTAATCACTAAGGGGTTCCGCACCGTAGCTAGTGTGGATTATTGGATACATACTCCAGATTTTTTTAATTCTTCTTTTTTTTGAGCATGTGACTTTCGTCACGATGTTTTCCTTCACTGCCGAGTAAGCTATAATTTTAAAAAGTTAAAGGTTAAGAGATGGAATAACACCAGATTAACTCAAACACTGCAACTGGTCTCAAATCAAAACGTGACTACAAAATGATGTCAACGCGCCAAGAATGCGAATTTACAATAAAAATGTTGTAAATCACTGGACGGACGCATAAAACTGTCCGGTTTGATACCTTACGGAACTAGAGATTAAAAAACTTATGCGGGTGATAAAATTATATGTATTTAACTAATAGTAAAGAAAACTAGTTGAAATGTACGACTGTATGCTCATCTGCCGCCTTTTTTCTATAAAAAAATAATGATTTTAGAAATCTTACTGGAAGGAGAGAGAAAAGGGGAGATGATTTTTATGCAATGTCTGTATCTAAAGAATTATTCAAGTTAGAGACATGAAATTTTGCATATATACTTCTCATTTAAAATAATTAAACACGTGTATCGGTGTCTTTTGGTATTTGACTTTACCTTTTCTAATTCAAATATCAATAGGCCAATATTTAAGAAAAAATATTTGTTATGATTTCGCGACTAAATTACTGAACCGATTTCAATGAAATTTTGGCAGAGAGGTAGCCTGAAATCACACTTTTTTTGGTATTTTTTTCCATTATTGATTTAAAAATAATGGACTCGCCATTATTTTTAAAACAAAATCCACGCGGGCCAAGTCGTGGCGAAAAAGCTAGTACCACTATATGGGAACAATAAGTCCCCTTTATGGACGATGTCATATACTGTCTCTGTTTACAACAAAGCGTAACTTTCTTCCGGGATCCATCGCTCATTGTCACCAGAGGTCACTACTATCGGTCCAGGTTAAATATGTAGGTGTGAGCGAGCAATGTCCGTCTGTCCGTAGGGCACTTTGTGAAGCATGACTTATAATAATACCGATTCAGTATAAGAAGAAAGTTTTGCTGTCCTTACAATAAAATGACATAGTAATAGATAAATATATTATACAGGGTTAAATGAAAATACTTGAACACCGAATTGTAATCATTGAAACTTATAATAACTTATAACTTTTGTTCTACGACTTTTTTCTAAACTTGAAAAGAAAAGTTATTTCTTAATTTTTTTTCGTGCGTCTTCTATTGTATCTTGTCTTTGTCTAAATACACCATCCGCCTGTAATTTATCTTTCTCAACAGTTTGACAACGTTGCGTATTTTTCTGCTTCACAGAGCAAATTAAATATATAATTATCATAAAATACCTTTATTTTCATGTATAACACTGACAAAGTATACGTTGACAAAGGTATGGTGGAAAAAATAATTTTAACTACAAGCATTTATAAGTAAAATAAATGCAGTCTGATTAAGCTATATCCATGCGAAGCCGGGACGTTTTGCGAGCATTAATTACCGACAGTAGGAACTAAAAGTTACAAGTAAAGTGTTTCAAAACTGTATTTGTATTGTATTACACCATGCAATGAAAAAAGCGGGATGCGACTCCGTACGAAGTCGGAACGAATCCGTAGTATTAATTACCAACATGGGAAACTACGCTCGGTAATATAAATTTTTATTACTTACCAAGTTTGCCGCCATATTTTGTGCTAAATGATTTAAACGTCATTTGCAATAAAAAATATAGTTTCTCGCTATAAAAGTTAATTCAAATCGTTTGTGCTCATTAATTATAATAACTATACATATACCTCAAATAGCATTATTCTATACCAGTTTCCAACAACTTTTACCCACAGGGAGAGTCATATTGCGAGGGAGTAGCATATCGGGTCTGGAAATTTCAATTGCCTTATGGAATGACGCCCGTTTGCTGTCAGCCGGCCTTAGAATACCATCACTCTCATCTCTTTCGGTGGGTGCCGTAAATTGCGACTAAAGGGTAACAAAGCCGCTAACACAACCCCTGAGGAACACTACTTCCAAAAAGTGATCTCGCCAGCCCCCTTAGCCTAGTTCTGAGGTCATACATCCTTCATGCACGAGCACTTATCATGTACTCGTACATGAGGCGTTTAACAATCTCGTATAACAACTGGAAAATAACTTTTAAGCTTCAATTTGTTCTCATTTCCATTAGTGGCCCTATTCGGCCAATTATCTGTTTATTTATTTATTCAGAAATAAAACAGTCATTTATCAACAATGTAACAATCAGATACACAGAAAGGCTTTGAGATTCCATTAAATTTCCAAAAAAAAAACAATAGATTAGTGCGCTTACAATGAGTAAACTACAGAATTTTACATAATAATGTAATTCAGTGTTTCCCAACCTTTTTTTAACAGTAATGAACTTTTTTATGTTGATAAATCCAGCAAGTAGTTGGATTTTATCGACCTATCAGAAATTATAGACCAAAAGTTACAAATAGTTTTTTTTTAAAGAAAAAGGCGGCAGACAGCATATAGTCCACCTGATGGTAAGTGGATACTGTCGCCCATAGATAGACCTCCGCGATACATGCCAACATCAATCCAGAATGACAAACGTCGCCATGCCTCCGGATTTCAGATTAAGAAATGGATTGGGAAAATGGGGAGGGAGAGGATGAGATGGGAATGGGCTTTAGCATATCTCACTCACTACCGAAACACGTACGTATATTGTGGAAATACGATAAAGTACATAAAGTATAGGAAATACAGTACATTTCAAGGTAGTCTTCTGTGGGAGAGGGGTAACATGGCCAGTCGAGTACGCCCAGCGGCTGTGGGAATGCAGCATGCACTCTCCTCCTACATATTTTATATAATAGAATATATATTTATTGACTATGTAGTGCATAGTCGCGCTATAAACAAAAGATGAAGCAAAAACAATACCAGACCACTTGGATAACCTCTAACCTCTAACTAAATAAATAACGCACCAAAATTGCCTGTCCATTTTCTAAGTGAAACCAGCGAAATTGCTCCATCGGGGAACCGATCGCGCAATAAATCAGAAACACCTCGTTAACATAAGATTTTCAGCCATGTTGATGCATTGTCTTCAGACGGGTATTAGTTACAGCGCCATTTTCTGAGGTATGCGACCTACAGGTCATTTAGTTAATTTAGTGCCAGTTTACGTTGGCCAAAGATCTTTGCTGGTCTGAAGTTAGTTGCATGACACATTGCAGTCGCATGTTAAAATTGCCAACATTTAAAAACAGAAAAGATGATATTAAGAATGTCAGTAAACTCACCCAATGATTTGGCTTGCTCCGTGATATAAATTGCAAAGGCACGACGTTTATATAGACACAGTTTGACTTTCCGAGGATATTTGTTATTTTATGATCCATGATTTAAGTTAGCACGGGGCATGGCTCCTTCAAAATTTGGTTGCTTAAGTCATATTCGCCATATTGGACGCTTGATATTATCACTTGATATTTTATACTCGCGCGCAGATTTGAATGTTTGGTTCACAGTAGCTCTAATAGACGGCACGAGATATGTCAGCTGAGTAAGTCGGTCGTGGCAAGTCTATTTAGAATTAAGGGTGAGGAAATATTAAGGCAGTACTAGCAGAGATAAGTTTGAGGGCATACCCTTAAAACGTCACGCTGGCAAAGCGGGTTGGCGAGTCCCCCCCACCTTTAGAGGTGGCCTATAAGCCTATAACGCCCCTTTGCAATTTTGAGGAGATTTGGTGTTATAATTCATAAATGACACTCGCATTTATTAAATATGCTCCAATTTTATTTTCTGGTCAACTTGGGTTTCTCTTGATGTTGTCCGTCAGCTTCGAGCATTTAATAATTGAGAAATTAATACTTCCACAGAAAATATGTCGCACGAACCGGTGCGGTATTATAATTTATGATCTTTCGAATGTGAGCCGACAGTAGATGTCCCCAGGCTGTCATCGCTTTTAAGTGAAGTAGGTATGCCAAGGTCATTGGCCCTTTCAGAATCCACTGCAGGACATGGGCCTCCACATGCACATTGTCTTGTGCATAACGGATAATATGTGGCCTTGAAATACCACGCTGGCTAACCCAGTTGGGGAGTTCACTCTTTCAGAGGTAGTGTAGTTCCTCAGCGCTTGTGGTAGCAGCTTTGTTATCCCTTAGGCGCCTCTTACGATACCAGCGGAAAGAGATTGGGTAGTGCTATTGTATAAGGTAAAAAGACCAAAAAGATATCCAGCAAGGTCTGCTTAATATCATTGGATAACCCTTTATTAGACGAGGGCGCGCTGCGCGCTCCTGGCCGAGATAAAACCCATTCTGATATTAAAAATAAAATTATTTCTTTTCATTTTGCTCCAGTTTCGCCGCGGGAAAATCATGGTGCAAGGCTGGGCCTCTAAAATGTTGCTAATTTTACGAAATTACCTAGTCCTTAAAATAATAAATTAGTTGCAAGCGCACCTTAAGTCATATCATGTTTTATGATACCATTAGCCTATGTTTCTCTACTGCTAGATGACCTTAAACACCTGACTTAAACAAAGACGAAACGTATAGGTCTAAAGACCTTGCCTGAAGGCGTCCTGTATACAATGGTTAGAGGCACTTTCCACGTATCGTCGTGGGGCATGATCGTTTCTTCCCAGTCAGGGCACACTGGGTAGTTCAATCTCCCAGCTTCACAGTTCCTAGGTCCTTTGATAAAAATAGTATAAGATCGCAGGCAGTTTTTACAATCATGCGGACTGTTATTTTTTTTATTCATTTACAAAGTTTACGCCTACAATTTATGGAGAGAATAGTTTAAAAATGTTACTAAGTTCTAGGTCAATTACGAACTAATAAATACAATAAAGGAAAATAAATACAGATTAACTATGACTTCGCGTACCAGAACGAAATTAGCAGCGAAGAGGTACATGCATAGAATATCGGCAGTGAACTAACAAAAAAACAAGTGAAAATAGTGAGAATATAATTTAAATAAGTAGACCCCCGTGTCTCCAGGAATAAAAAAAATATGATTTTTATTACGATAAAATTTTGAGAGGAAATATTTGGTCGATGGTATTTATATATTGCCTAATTGTAAATTTTCACTTCATGTTGTGCGAATATAATAGCGAGCCAAAATTAGTCCCATACTCTTAAATTTTTAGCGTTCTCTACCGGCCAAATGTATGTTGAACAGAGGGGCACTTATTATTATATAATACCATTTGTAAATGAAACTTTGTCAATTAAAGGAAAATGTTATTGTTGCTGTAGCGCCATTTTAACGGCCATGTATAAGATGTAGATGCATCGGCCGACCGATTAAGGACGTTCACGATTTTTCCTTTTTTGCGTACGATGCGATATACTCTGTTTTTATTATGGACTTGGCCGTTCATATTATAGTTATTACTATGTACTACATGAATGTAAGTACATATAAGTACATCAAATGATCACGTGTACGGTATTATTTTGATATAATTCTGAAAGTTCGAAGCCTGTTTTTATCTTTTTTTGATATTTTTATTTATTTTTATCACTGTGGTGGCCTAAGGCTTCTTTTGACCACACGCGAAGTTTGCAGATAAAACATAGTCATTGTGTATAGTTAAGACTGGATAACACGAATTTTGAAATGTCAAGTCTTGCAGATTTTATTTCGACTTATTTTATGAAAAAAATATAATTTATTGAACAAGGAATTTAAACTATTGGGCCTCGTCCTATCTATACATATAAAAATAGATGTCCCGATTGACTGACTGACTGACTGACTGATTCATTATTGCCGAGCCTAAACCGCTGAAGCTAGAAATATGAAATTTGCGCAGTAGATAGTTTTTATGACATTCATATCTAGTAAGGAAGGATTTTTAGGAATTTAGGAAGAGGGAGGAAAAAAGGGTAGAAGATTTTTTATGCAATGCCTGTAACTCAAGAACTATTTAAGTTAGACACTTGAAATTTAGTATACACACTTCTTATTTAAAATAAATAAACACGTGTATCGGCGTTTTTTGATATTTGACTTAGAAGGGGGCATAAAAATGAAGGGCGGATTTCGGCGCAAAATCTATATCTCAAAAACTTTCTGAGTTGGTGACATTCGGTATATAGAGTTTATAATAATTGAACACGCGTTTTTCATATTTGACTTAGAAAGGGGGAATAAAGGAAGGGGGAGAATCACATGTATACTTTTTATCCGGTTTTTCTCAAGGGGTAATCCATTATTTTTCACTAAAGTCCACCCGGGCAAAGCCGTAAGCAAAAAGCTAGTCTCCTATAAAGATAAGCAGCAACCGTAGTTAACCTCAGATCTGCCACGATCCTGGTAATAGAGAGAGAGGTTTTGATTCAACAATCTCGTTGAGGTTCCCGTGTTAACGTAGGTATTCTCGTGTTCAATGGTTATGACCTTACGAGGTGTAATTGCAGACACATGAAACATTTTACATGTTAATTTTTTCCCACGAGAATATTTTTAACACAACATTGTACGTGTAACGTGTTCTAACGCGTAGAAAGCTTAAATAAAAATACAAAAAAATACGAATACAGCAAACTTTCTTCCACACTATTTCAACTAACACATTGTTATTCTGTCCGTATATCGCTCAACTCTTTTCACCGAGATAGCCTTCTGGGGGGAGGAACAACTTTTCTTTATAAGGACTTCATATGAACTATAAATTGGATATATTTCATGCAATAACAAAGTGGCCGCTAGCTAAGTTGGGAGTGTTTACAGTAAACTTTGTTACCTCGTTTTGTGCTGTTGAAGTGAAAAAACTCTATCCCGATTTCGTTTTTGTGTTGTAAAAGGTACGACTCAGCTCGATAAAGTCGCTTTTGATAAACTCTTGTAAAACAAGAGTTCGTCAAAGGCAACTTTTATTTTTTCAACAAAAAGGGTATTATAAGTATACTAGGAGTGTCCGCGACTTTGTTCGCGTGGACTTTAGACACCCACCGGAAGAAATGGGCTGATACTACTCCAAAGCCGGCCCCACACGGCCTAATATACTAAGTAAAAAACTGTCTGTTAATTCAATTTTAATACCCAAGGACGCTCAAATAACTATCTCACATAACATTTAACACATTATATTTATATAATGCCCGTTTCGAAATTTGTTGGATAGATATTTTCCTTTTAAATTGATTATATGTAGATAGTTTTATTAATAATGAATTCACATAACCTAAAGTTATGTGAATTTACTAACGCATAAATGTTTTATAAAATGTATCTGTAACTAGATAAGATATTTACATATTTTCTATACGGTAATTGTCACTTATAATATACACTTCCTGGCAGAAAGTAATAAACATCGGCCTTTAGAAAGAGACTATATTTTGTAAACCGAAGCTAGCCGATCATAGTCGGTGTGTATTACTTTCGGCCGGGATGTGTAGTTTACAAAACATCAAATTTATAAGTAGGTATTCATAAGGACAATGTGCGCTGACATCTGTACTAGAATAACTAGAATAATTACAGCCGTCAGTGCCTTCCCTTAGATCTATTCGTAGTACTAAATTACAGTTATTTAAGAAAACAGATTAATTAGGTGGTAATTATTGTGTATAATATTTACGTTGTGTGTGTTTTACGTAAGTAATTAAGTATGGCTGTGTGTGAATGTGTGGAAGTGTGGTTTTAGATATTTGATTTTAGACAATTTAGCACAGAGTCAATAATGTTTGTAATTGAGTGTGAGTTGTTGTATGGATGTGTGTGTGAATAAGAGTTTCATATGCTAAGAATGTTAAGTGCAGGTTGTTAAAAATAATTTAGCGCATTGGTATCAGTAAGGATTCGGTGTCATTATAATCATGGTTTAATAGCCAGTTCTTGATTTTGTTTTTAATTTGATGTCTAATTAGATGACATAATTAGTTACATATCTAGCTAAGTAACTATGTAACTAACCATGTAACTAACTATGTAACTAACTATGTGACTAACTATGTAACGAACTATGTAACTAACAATGTAACTAACTATGTAACTAACTATATAACTAACTATGTAACTAACTATGTAACTAAATAACTATGTACTTAGATAGCTATGTAACTTATCTGGATAAGTTTATAAATTTGTTGTTGTACCTAATAAATAAAATATACACGCACTTGTCTATACTAATATAATAAAGAGGTAAAATTGTGTGTTTGTATGTTGGGGGTAATCTGTGGAACTACTAAACCGATTTCAAAAATTATTTCACAAATAGGAAGCTACATTATCCGTGTCTAATATAGGCTAAATTTTATTTTGAAATTTTGAAAAAAAAATCATGCACCGATGCGAAGCGAGGGTGGGTCGCTAGTCCTAAATATTGAAAAATCAATTGTCTTCTTAGCAATTAGTTGGAGATTGTGGAACTGCGGGTGCTAGCACTATTTGCTGACTTTTGTACTCGTAGTGAGGGTGGCGGAAGAGGTTAGCAGATGAAATCCAACAGAATACATTCTGTAAAAGACCTTGCAATGAGTCTTGGAGAATGAGCGTGAGGCGTCGAGAGTGGCAACCAAATTCCAAAAGGATAACGTGAACTAATATAGGTACATAGGTGCATTTAAATAGTCCTTTGCATTATTATATCTAACGTTGTCTGTGTATTAGGGATGTACCGAATAGCAAAAAATCACTATTCACGAATACAAATACGAATAATTTGCCTCACCACTCGCGAAAACGAATACCATTACAAATAGTATCCAACCAACTACGCACTCGCAAAGATTAGGTAATTTTTAGGCCAATTTAAAGTTTGTTTTGCATTTGATCAATGAATTTGGTTTAACTTAAAGACCTACACCTAACATTGAACTAAACTAACAAATCACTTACTAATGAAACTAATAAAAAACAGCTACTTAACTGATTTTCAACTAAACGTTCAATTTTATAAGCATTTCTTTTTGTAGGAAACTTCTTTCACATACTATTCACATTACGCTTTTACTATTAAAGTAGTATTTGTTTAGAAAATCGCGAGTGCGAATACGAATACTTCTAGTATTCGTATTCGCACTCGCGAAATTATAATTAGATAGTAGATAGCGATTAGCGAAACTAGATAATTGGTGAATATTCGCCAAATATTCGGAACATCCATACTGTGTATACAAAGTGTGACTGAAATAACGCAAACATTAAAAATAGCTTGTTCGGTATTTAGATTAGAATTGATTCTACCACTTTATTAAATATGTTTTTTAATAAATTATTGTTCAAATTTAGTATATCTGTTATTCTACGCGCAGTTACGCAAAGTACATTTATTTTAACTACCGGATATGAGTAATGAGCGCTACAAACGTTCAAACAGGACAACAATAATTTACATGTTTGTAAGTTTTGATTTATTCCCTAAAAGAGTTCTATTTTTCGCTAGAACGATTTTATAGAGAAAGAAAGAAAGAAACACGCTGTGACTTTCCACTGTTGTTCACAGTATGTTTATAATTCTTACAAGTCTAATATCTAACTAATTATATTTGTTTACTTTAGTCAACTTTTATCCCGATTGAGCGTATTAGTCTTTTTATGTAATAAAATTATTGTATGTAAGTACCCATACAAATGCGAAAGTATCCAAACAAATGAATACCTTTTATCTCTTGTTGTTACTTGAAATTCGATAGCTTTATTCGTAACGGTCTAACCGCGTAGTTTCCATGCATTTTTACCACTTAGATATAAATTCAATTAAGTACATTATCATAGATATATGCACGAAGAAGTAGATACTCGTATGAAATTAATGGACGACCCATGAAGTTTAAGTGTAAAGGTCATTTTCACACTTTTATTTTCAATGGCACGTAGACAATGGCATTGTTTTATTTTTGAAATACACATTGCCCGTCACTCTGTTGTTCGAATCTTGGCAGTTATCGAAATCGTACTAGTAACGGATAGTTATTTTTTCCATAACTAACTAGTTTCTTTAATAGGTTATATTGTCCCACTATATTGTTGGGCAAAGGCCTTATCCATTCTCTTCCAAGCCCTTTGGTCTGCAGATTTTATAGGAGAAGGTGTTTAAACATCACAAGATAGCAACTGTCAGCTAAACTTCATAACCTATACACCGGTGAACACAAAATAAAAAAAAATCATGGTAGGGTTAAATTTTATTTAATTAACCTAAGTAACAAGAACTATATGCCACCTACATATAAACATGGAGGATTTCTGTACCTACTGTTTATGGCCATAGAAATAAAAGAAAAAAATTACTTGAATTATATTTGGTTCCCAGCGATCGAAACTACGGCCGAAAATTAATGTTATTATTAGGAAAATGCAGTTTGTATAATGAAACTGTCTATTAATTTTTACTTATATATCTGTGGAAGCTAAGATATGCAAAAGCATTTAGCCAGCTGAGTTGTTCCTCCTAGCCAATATATTTGCATAGGAATCGATTGAAATTGCATGGATATCGGGTTATTTAATAAAAACGCCCCGGATGACACCTGAGTATATTTTACGGTGTTCAATTGACATTTTACGTTGGTGTTGTAATGCTGCTTATAAGATATTGTATCGTTAAGGTTTATTTATGTAGTGGTATTCATATTCGTAGCTAGAGATATCAGTGTTGTAGCTAGAGATATTACTAAGTTCTATAGTTCGGCCGCAAGAAATAGTTGTTGAGTCCATTATCCTTTATTCTTGATTTGGCCGTGTTATAATACTGTCATGTTTGATACGTACGATTGTGATGTAATATAATTGAATTATTGTATATATTTTGTTGTCGATATTTGTTTAATACTGTCAAATCATAATGAAAATTAAAACTGAATCCGTATCTAAATTAAGACATACCTATCCTATGAATATTGTATTAAGATACCTATATAAATAGAAACGAGTTTTAAAAGAAGTAAAGAGATTAATCTCGGGATTTACTGATCCAATTGCAGTGGTTCCCAAACTGTTTCGGCGCTCGATTTTGCGACTTCCTCACAGGGGCGCCGCGAAATATACAATTTCAATTCAAACCGCTTAGTTATTCGTTATGTTTTATTTATTTTTGCCTAACTCTTGGAAAAAATATAGACTATTTCGCAACGTATACTTTGGTAGAATCTAAATTTATCAGCATATAACAGCCTTTCAGTCACGGGTGGGTTTCGGACCATAATTCGTTACACGTGCCATTACACATACAACAGAATCTTTTACATTCTCTGGTACGAGAGTTTCTTTCTGTTTTCCTTCACCGCCAAATCAATTGAAAGAATTGGAAATTGCCAATTGAGCAATATTGATAATTGAAAAAATATATACAGCGCATATACAAAGTCATATACCTACAGCCTACAGCGTAACAAAAGTTATGCTGAATAATTACTTTGGCAGTCCTTTGTTATTCTAAAATGAACGACCGCATGGCATTTGGGGCAAGAGCGTCACGTATCGACAAAGTTCCACACAGCTTAGTTCAAATTACATAGAAATTAGATACTACGATATTGGAATCGGTTTTATTGCAATCGCAATACAAGGGCATAGAGTGGTCCGCCCTCGAGATTGGGGCCATAAAAACGGCGTTGTAAACCAATCGCGGAAATTGAACGGGTTCTCTCTTATTGGCCCGTCCTGTCTTGATAGGGATCAGAAACACTTAAATAGTAAGAAAATTGACGTGACTGTGGTGTCGTATGCGGTTTAAGAATTGACTTTTAAAAGCTGGGAATACAATGTCGGGACTACCATTTAATAACCATTTTATTTTCAAGACAATCACACGATCAAAATTTAGGTGCAAAAAAAACAAGTGAAATACTGATTTTGAAATAAGAACATCGTAGGTATGAGATGCATTTTGTTTTATTTTGAAATTCTGATTAGAACAGAAAATATCGAAACTCAAATCGGTCATGCCATAGGTAAGCACCCAATACAAGGTTGAATCTCTAGAAATCCCATCTTTGTAAGTCTTTACGTCATAAAAGGATAACATGAAACTACTCAAGTTTCATGCTCCTAGCTACAGCAGTTTCGGTTCGGCGCTGATAAGTCAGTCAGGACATTTATTCTATTCATATAGTAGAGGTAATTGGTTTTTTTCTTTCTTTTTTTTTCTTATTTTTAAGGAACTTTTATGCCTTGTCACATGTCAGTTCCATCGTATCGTAAACATACATTCTACAACATTAATGTAGGTAGGTAATTGTTGTATATTATTATGTTGGAGTAATATCAGAAGGATGATTGATTAAACTGCAAATGTCATATTGATTAAACACGTAAAAATACATTAAACGGAACTACTTGGTTGGGTGCGTGGGAGAAGACCGAAGGCCTCCGAGCACAGCACACAGGACCCATAAAACATCTATATTGAAACTATAATGAAAAAATAACATAATTAAGAAAACATGTCGTCGTGTGTCGAACACTGTGTCGCTATAATATGTATCGGAAACATCAATTGATATTTTAATTAATTCAGATTTTTCATTTACTTTAGATTATACTAATTAATATTTCACTTGATACGTGCACAGTGGACTCTCAGCTTTAGACCTAACTATTAAATTAACGATAAAGCTGAACATTGTCCTATCTCGACGTCACTATTATTTTATCCAACGACTCCTTGCGGATGTAATTGCAACAACATTGTAAGAATTTTGTGCTCGTATGTGAACACTTAATTTTTTATAAGTCATGGATAGGAAATTTACTTTATTTCACAATTTTCTTAACGACCGGTGTAAGCTAGGAGTTGGTGAATAGTTTATATAAGAAATGTTATTGAATTTGATCTTAATTTTGATGTTAATTTGAATGACAACCGTTATATAAGGTCTAACGCGGACAACAGACTTTTGTAGGTGCTAAATCGGATGCCGATAACTGCCGACTTTTGTCAGCTACTCAATCCACTCATCTAAGGTCCATCGCACACGTCCGACAATAAACGTTCTGATAAAAATAGAAAAAACATATAATATAACACTTTAACGCAATTTACAGTTTCAATGAAAACATTCTTCAACAAATCGGTTCTACAAAAAATCGAAGTAAGACTGGCCCACTTTTCCAGATATTATTTGACAATTTTCTGTGCTAGTCGAAGAAAAGGATAGATAGTCGATTAGTCTAATTAGACATTTAGTCGGCGCAAATAGTGTCGATAGATTGTAGACAGTTGTAGGGCGTGCAAATAGAGCGGTGGAAAATCGGCACATCATTTCCCGTGAGTATCATAAAAGACGAGTAACGGTAATAAAGCCGCTACCACATGCCCTGAGGAATTACACCGCCCTTACAAGTAGTATGACGTTTTAGGTCATACATCCCAAACCCATACCCATGTCCAGCAATGGACAATACAAAGGCTGGTTGCAGTATGTCTTACTGATTTTTATCTGTATGAGATTTACCTTCATCACACTGAAGTACGTTTGCCTGTCAGCGGTTTAGGCATTTGAATGCTATCTCTGAGATGGGAATTTTCTTTTTCATACTGATAGCAATCTGACACTAGACCGAGCCTTATTTTGTCAAGAAGTATTGTTGAAAGTTTAATCGAGAAGACGGTTACAAATTATTCTAACATGGAATCTGGTGATTAAAAAAATCACTTGCGGTAAAACACCGTAAGGAAAATACGACTCAGAAATAAAAAAGTATGTGATCCGTCAAACCGCACTGGGCCCACGTGATGGATTATGTCCCGAAACCCACCAGTTATTTACTAGGGGAGGCCTGTGATTTATAGTAGAACTATATTTATAGCTGATAAAATGACGTTAAACTTCGCCATTTCTCGTCTCACACTACGTTTTTAAGTAAGTGCTGTGTGTTGCAACTTTCTGGATTATGAAACTAAATGCGGGTAGTTGAAAAAACTTCTAGCAATTTTACGTGGATTACCCGCCTCTTGAGTCACCTAGTGACCACGGGTGGTGTAACCCAGAATCGTCGAGTAAAATAAAAAACCTGAACCTACGTGTATAAGACCCGATTAATACATGTATATATGAGTAAAACGCGAAAGAAAAGAAGTTACATTGTGTCTGTACATAGTTAATTTGTCACAGTCGGTGACACGACACATCTTGTAAATTCGCCAGTTTAATGGCCCATAATCGCAATGCATTAGCCACGTTAAATGAAACGAGGCGCCGAGGTGTCGTGTACCGGCACTTAACAATAGATCTTTCCAATACAACGCATAAATATCCGAAGGTAACATTACACTGAGAATACGTCTAAAATGTATTAGCATATTTATTTCCAGAAAAAAGACTTCAAGTATATATTTATAAAAATGAATTACAATCATCCGTATATACGAGTATGTTATTGTGAAAGAGTAATCATTTCTGAAATTGTCTGTACGGAATAGGTAATCTCTCTTCATCTTACTCCAGTTTGCATCCAATTTACCCTTTAATGTATGGGGAATGTAATGAGATGAGAAATTTTTTCATCGACGTATTTAAGCATACTAAGTGTCAGTAAATCTGCTGCAGTAAATGATTGATATGCATGATTGAAGAGATATTTTTAAAGAAAGATATCAAAATTCATCTTTGCTGGAAATTTATAAGTCTCCATTCACATAGTTTGAACAGTTGCGTAAATTTGCTCGTGGCTGTTATTCCGCTTTCGGTACTACATATGTGTGTGACAAAATATTTTCAAAAATGAAATACACAAAAAAATGAATTCAAGGGAACTGATGACCCTCTTATGTCGCCATTTACACAGTTACACATTTATACATTCGTGTGATCGTGAGTTCAAATCCTCGGCCCATACCACTGAGTTTCTGCTTAGGTACAGATTTTTAATAATTGTCTCTAGCTCTGCGGCGAGGGTAAGCATCCTGAAGAAACCCGCAAATACGAGAAATAAAAATAACCTGAAGTATGTGATCGTCCAATCCGCAGCGGGCTCGCGTGGTGGATTGGGCGTTAAAGGCTGATGCAAGTACAAGTTATAGTCAAAGTTTTTAACATTTAACCGCGTTAAATTAGGCGTTTGGCGTTGGTTAAAGTTCTTAAAGTTCATTAACGCTGACTTATCGCTTTAGCGCTTAGCGCTCAATTTTTATCACACTAGTTTGTGTGCGTGGACGTTGGAGTGTTAGCTTGATTCCCGCGTTGGAACTTTATAATTGATCTGGATAAAAATTACGCTAAATGTAAACCAGGCACATCAGTTATAACTATTCCAAGTTTCAATAAAATCTGTTCAGTTATTTTTGCGTGATGCGCGTTCAGAAAGACAGACAAAAATTCCATAAATTGTATCACTCGTGCCTTACACTGCAGTTTTTTTATATTTTACAGATAAAAGGCGGCAGACGAGCATACAGTCCATTTGATGGTAAGTGGATATTGTCGTTCATAGACATCCGCGATACATGCCAACATCAGTCCAGAATGACAAACGTCCGGATGCGCTGCCTACCTTTGCAGATTAAGGAATGGATGGGTAGAAAGAGTTGGAAATGGAGAGGAATGGGCTCTGGCATATCTCACTCACTATTGGAACATACGATTGGGGAAATACGATAAAGTAGGAAATGCATTCAGTCTTTCAAGGTCAGGTTTCAAGGTCATTTAAGTTTTCTGAGTACGCCCAGCGGTCGTGTGAATACAGCGTGCACTCTCCTCATAAATAAATACATACATAAATATTTCATGTACAGACACGGCTGTATTATGTATTTTATTATGTGTATAGATTTTATACTTCGTACACTATCCTTCCCCGGGGAGTGTATCAACTTCTGTCATTTTTGACTGATGTTGACATGTATCGCGGATGTCGCAAGACAACAATATCCACTTATCATCAGTTCTACTGTCTGTTTGGTTTCCAACTTCTTTCCGAGATTAATTTCTAAATGTACAGCTCCAGATAAGTTGTGTGTTTCACCATTGAAACAGTTTTTAAGTCGATTTTCAGGGTGAATCCAAATCCAGCCTAATTTAATTGGTCAAAGCCCAAGGTCTGTCCAGTTTTCTATTATCTCTTTCCGTTTAATCGTAGTAGCCTTTGCCAACGGTTTCTCCCGCCGATAAGCAAAATTCTCCAAGGGAATCTTAATAGGAATACGAAATTTGTAATACGAAATACCAGTATTGTGTAATATATCGAATACAATACTGAAAAATAAAAATAAAATACGAAAAAAATAAATAGACACGCTGCAGTTGTATGTATGATATACAGGTATATTGTTTGCCAATCAGCTTTGAGCCTAATTAAAAATAATATGTTTTAATCGTGACAAAAAATCAACGAGCAATAAACCAAAAAATTACTTATAATCGCTATTAACCTTTAGTGGATTCGCGGCATTAACCGTTGTTTACGCGAATGTAAAAAGATAGGTGCTAAATGTAATGGGCTCCCCAACCACTATCGTATAGTCCGGCTATTTGCAATGGATCCATTTGAATGCTAAAACGTGTAACTTGTTTTAAGTAATTATTTGTCGCTTGTTGGACGTTGGAGAGCGGTAACCAGATATTATAATTATAATAACAGTAACTTAATAGTCATTACTATTAAGTTCAAGGAGTCACGGATTTTTTTATCAGTTAGGATACGGATAAAAAAATATTGTTTAAAATGGCTTTCGTGTTTTCATAATGGAATAAGAATTGTCGAGATGATGTTAAGAAGCCGCTGATCGATTGGACACGGTACCCCTCTGTCAGAAGACTACCTTGAAATATACTGCATTCCCCACTTTATCGTATTTCGTGGTATCGTGAGACCATGTACCGGGAAACGTAGCGTGGGGCGATGTGAAGAAAGTCGCTGATAGTGGATGAGAGGGGCAGGAGACCGTGTGTGGTGGCCGTCCGTGGGAGAAGCCTATATCCAGCAGAGGAGAGACACAGGTTGATGGTATAGTATTGATGGTTGAAAGTTAACAGTATAACTGAACATTACGGCATTGGATTGAATGCATCGCATGCATTTTTTCTCCTGTCTCCCTTTTCTAGTAGCATACAGTGATACCAGCATACGTGGGTCGGGGGACCGGACAACATGAGATTGCATCCCACACCAATTATCATAATCGTTGTAAAGAGTCTTTACCTCACATTTTTGAGGTAAATTAGTGAATTAATTACTTAAGGTAAGTTTGCTGTAGCTATATGAGAAGAGCCGATGATCGTGTGTGCTGGTATCCTTAGGAGAGGAATATATCCATTTAATTTGATTGTTTGGTAGTAATGTGACCCTCTTAGCTGGCTTCCTAGCTAACCATGCTGGTGAACAGCAATGCCTTTTAATGGGTAAGAATAATCAAGAAATCGGAAGATAGGTTCTGATTTGATAAAGGCTATATTTGGTAGTGCTTGCAACTCTCTGGAGTTTCGTTGCATAGGATAATTGCAACACATAGGTATTGATAGCTTTGCCCGCGACTTCTGGATCGGATATAATCTGGATTACAGTCTACCCATATGCCACGTTTCGACGTGATTGAGTAACAAACATTCAAATTTCCATATTTATAACATTAGTGAATTTTTTTACGGCTACAAAGGCGCACGGTTACAATATTTTATTGACAATTGAATAATTCGTGAGTTTTTTCTTTTTCGTTCGTTGTTTCTTTACTATATCGTATGTAATGGTAATACACTGTGTCTCTCCGTGTCAAGTACTGTGTTCCTGTGTATTCGTTGTAAATCTGGCTATCATTCCATCTCATAATGGCAAAGGCATGTCAGGGGTGTCAAAAGATATGCATTAATATCGTGGGAGTCTAATTTATTGTTCTGTTGTCTAAGTGGCGGCTAGATTATGAATAACGTGTTTTGAATGAATTATACCATTATTAAAGCAATTACGATTGTTTCTATATTTGGTATTAGGCTAGGATAATAATACGTTAATATACTTAGATAGATAAATTCTTTATTGTATTGTACATCAAATACAAGTTGTAAGAAGATAATAATGAAGTAATACGAAAAGTACAAGAGGAGACTTTATCGCCAAAGTTATCTCTTCCAGGCAACCTTTGGGTAATTATTTACCTATTTTATTGTTATATCTGTCAGATATGCTTGTTTCAAGCAAAATATATTGATATCCTATTCTAAACAAAAATATAAAATATGGCCAAGTTCCTTTGTACTATGTATGTCAATATATGAAACATGTGGCCCACGAAAAGAGAGTGTAACAAGTGTGCCAAAATTACTGGATTGATGTTGAAAATGGTTTCTTCTCACGCACAAGTCAATCTGCACAGTATATATATATATATATATATATACATATATATATATATATAAAAATATATATAAATATACATATACACTAAAGCGAAACAGCGGCTTTGTTATCCCTTAGTCGCCTTTTACGACACCCGCGGAAGGAGATGAGGTGGTCAGGTGGCCAACCCAACCGGCCCAAATAGCCGGCCAACATCACACAGCATAACTAAGGCGACTAAGGGATAACAAAGCCGCTATCACAGGCGCTGAGTACCTCTAATAACTACAATATCTCAAAAAGAGTGAACTCGCCACCCGCTTGGCCAGCGTGACGTTTTAAGGGCATTCATCCCTCATGCACATTGTATCGAGAGTGGCCCATGTACAGAGCGGATACTGAATGGGCTGGTTGCATAGAACGAAGCCGCGGACAACAGTTAGTAATTGTGTAATATTAATATATATTATAATGGGGTGTAACAGGATGCAACATAAAAGATATGTTTTATTTAACGCCCCCGTCTGCCCATTTAAAATTACACAATGAATAAATATATATATATATATATATATATATATATGTGTGTATATATATACTGACTGAGTTATGAATGCCGAATCGAAACAGATGAAGGTAGGAAAATGAAAGATAACTTCCTTTTATGACACAAAGAACGGATTTATCGAAATTCAACCCGGAAAAGTATGAAAAGGCATGGCGTGTCAAAGTTGGTATAGAAAAAAATATTTGATTAAACATGTGTTTTACCGTTACCCAAAACTCTGTCAGGGGGATAAAATATCGGGTTTCATAATCTTGTATGAAATCGCTTAAATATTCTCAGGGAACGCGATATGTTTTTTTGATTTAAATTCAGTAAATATGCTGTGTACTACATGAGTAAATAAACAACATTTTACCGTTTTTTAAATTGTGTATGGACAATTCAATCCACGCTATCGAAGTAGTATTGAAACTAGCATTCGAATCGAACCAAGCTTTTGAACGTTAATCGTTTTAGATCGGAATTTTAACTACAAGGGTTGAGGAATATCAAATATTAAAAAAATATAACTTCACTCACTACCCCTTAACGTCGGAGTCTTAAAGTTTCATTAGCGCTCACTCAGCGCTCGAGCGTCTAGCGCCTAACGCTAGTTTTTACAACACTAAAGCGAAACAGCGGCTTTGTTATCCCTTAGTCGCCTTTTACGACACCCGCGGAAGGAGATGAGGTGGTCAGGTGGCCAACCCAACCGGCCCAAATAGCCGGCCAACATCACACAGCATAACTAAGGCGACTAAGGGATAACAAAGCCGCTATCACAGGCGCTGAGTACCTCTAATAACTACAATATCTCAAAAAGAGTGAACTCGCCACCCGCTTGGCCAGCGTGACGTTTTAAGGGCATTCATCCCTCATGCACATTGTATCGAGAGTGGCCCATGTACAGAGCGGATACTGAATGGGCTGGTTGCATAGAACGAAGCCGCGGACAACAGTTAGTAATTGTGTAATATTAATATATATTATAATGGGGTGTAACAGGATGCAACATAAAAGATATGTTTTATTTAACGCCCCCGTCTGCCCATTTAAAATTACACAATGAATAAATTTTGCAAATTTCTCGCTCGTAAAAATGGCTATAATAAGTAAGAGCTTTAGTTGAACAATAATGAAATTGTTAGCTATTACGTTTTATTACCTCATTATGTGAGTTTATTTCAGGATGGGGTATAAAAATGGGTGGTTTACGTAAGTAGTAATTGTCTCACACGCTCCTGCACCTAATTGCATCGCATTACTACGGAACATTCTTAATAGACCATACACGACAATACTCGCAAAGTTGACTTTACGAATTTTTACGAAACCCTATCTTCGTCCATTGCTGTACACGGGCCTACTTAAGTACATTGTTTTGTATATGAGGGATATATGGGCTTAAAAGAGCACGCTGGTTGGCGGTTCCACTCTTTTAGAGGTGGTGTAGTTGCTCTGGGCTTGTGGTAGTGGCGTTAGTATTCCTTAGTCGCCTTTTACGACACCTACGGGCAGATAAGGGGTGGTTCTATTGTATAACCCGCTGACATCACACGAAATAAAGATACCTTATAGTCGGTATGAACTTTTGGTTAAGGATTTTCAAAAAATCTAATTTTTAAATTAAATATCTGGGAAACTAGAAACGACAATATGATCCCTTTTATAAAAAAAATGACACGATTAATATTAACAAGTTTCAACTAATTTATTAAGAGTATAAATATCACTGTCATTATATTTGTTTGTTACCTAAAAGGGGCGACACAGTCCAAATAAGTTTGGGTACCTCTGTCTCCAATACTGAAGTTAAACAACTTATATGACTGTATCTTAGCATAATGCCTCTTTAAAGACATAAAGGCGAAACGTATTCGAAACGTCTTCATACATCAGTAACAATATCCGATTAGCATATTGAGATAGGAAACCCGAATGCACATCGGCTAGGATCGTGAATTCGTGATAGTTGGGCAGGCAAGGGCACGCGTGGGCTGGTGAATGTTGGCGCCACTGTAGCGCACATACGAGTAGATTAAGCTGTATTCATACAGCCTATATGATAGAATGAACAATATATTGTTCATAGACAATAGACAAGACTGCCAAATTTCTTGATATGGCACAAAAATCTATATTTACTCGACACTATTTTCATTCCAATTCTGGCTGTGAAATCTCCAAAAAAAAAACGCTCATTCAAACCCATGTATAGTGATTTTTATTGTGTAGCAGATATTTTGCATCCCATAATATCGTTTCAGCTTGGTAATCTATACTAATATAATAAAGAGGTAAAATTGTGTGTTTGTAGGTATGTTGGGTGTAGGGGTAATCTCTGGAACGACTGAAGCGATTTCAAAAAATCTTTCACAAATAGGAAGCTACATTACATTATTCGTGTCTAATATATGCATATTTTATTTTGAAAAAAAAAAATTGAAATAAAATAAAACTTATAAACCGAAGAGAAGCGAGGGCGGGTCGCTAGTATTTCATAAACTTTAATTTTAACTTACTATTGTAACTGTTACACATTTTGAAAAAATAAAACATACCAAAGATGCAGTACATCCGCTCGCAGCTGCTTCTCGTGCCGTATAGAGGATGACGCGTGAATGTGAAGAGCCTCCGCGGTTACCTCCCGCGAACCCTTCGTCATACATAGCTCACCGACTCCGACCGGGAAACACGTCGTGAGCGCGCGAGAAGTCTTTAAAACCATCAACACTCGCGTTTAACGGCTGTTAGCAGGGCTTCACGGCGTGAGTCTAGAGCCGGCTATACATATTCAGATTAGAGTTAGAAAATAATAATAGGAAGCGATATATTAAATTCTCAAATGTGTACTCTGTTTAACCTAGCTGCCATATAGCCATAGCGTAGGCGGGCGCGGAATGCTGGTAGCGACTTTGGGCGTTTTTTCATTCACTATCACGTATCCACACGCAACTAGCTGTGCTAACTTTAGCTACTGATTTAAAAGATTTACCAATAAAATACCTAAATAAATACCTCTGAAATAGTGCTGTGCAAGATATTAATTGCATTTATATAGATAATTATTTTCCTTTACATAATCTAATGAGATTTGGTTCTGTTGGTACCTACCATATCTATCAGTCTAGGGTAACTGCTCCGTATATGCACATTATTTATTTGTGCTAAAATGTATATTGTTTTAAGAAAATGCTTAAATTGTATATAATCTGTATACGGTAGTCGACAGTATATACATTTCACAAATATCAAGTGTATCAATTTGACCAAGAATATATAATAGTAACCCAGAATATGGAATTTTCCTTTCATTATCACTTTTACAGATTTAAAGCTCTTACAGCCATCGAACCTTTTACAGAAATAGGTCTCGAATCTGTTTATGGTAATAAAGTGCAGTAATGATTGCTCAAGTTACGACCGCTCCGATTTCGTTACATAAATTCGAATTAACCGTGACAATATTGACCGAAGTAGATTTATGTTATTTTCAACCATAAATAAATCATTGATGTATTGGTTTAGGGAGTATTTAATCATAGTATTATATTAATCTGAATGTCTATATATTACACGATGTTGTCAAAATTGGTTTCGGTTTGTAAACAACGTATTTGTTTGTTAGTTCAACTAACGAAGATGTTACTTACAATTTTAACTCATACGAGTAACATACATTTTTAATTCCTACGAGTATAATACAAACTTTATAATGCATCCCTCTTGATTTTCCGTTTGCTCAAGGGTTGACTGGTAGAGGATGTCATAAGGCATTAAGTCCGCTTTTTGTACACAGTGTCCGCGCAATAGTTTAAATCGATAAATAACCGCAACATTTAGATTGTAAAGGATTTGTGAGCTCTCACTAGGGCTGAAATTTTTATATTTTATTGTTGACATAAATATCTTAACATTCGTAATAATTTGTTTTTAACTAGTATTTATAACAGTTTATAACAGCTAAAAGTATCAGACTCGAAGAACTGCTTATTTATGACCCGTTTCTACTGAAATGTACACCGAAACCCGAAGGGTCATAAATTGAAAGTTTTAAGTTCGAAATTATTAGTTAAAATATTTTATATTTTTCCCTCTATCACAATTATCTAATTACACTGTTTTGAAGAACAAATAAATTTAGTAAGGACCTACTATTGGCCAGTATATTAATTATTATTATAGTGTGAAATATTAAAAATTATTATGATGACTAGTTAAAGCTAGTCCAGCCAAGTGAGCTCACGATTTGAAGAAGCTAAATGAGGGCATGCTTTGGAAGAGGCGAATAATAATCAGCAGGGATACATACATTGGTGACGCACTATGCCATAGTATTTTGAGCTAAATATTACATAATTTACCACCAATTACCACTATATCCAGCAGTGGGGAGACATAGGCTGATGGTATGGTATTACTTAATACCAGTTTACTTCACATTATTGGATCTCTGGGATGAAATATGACTCAACTTCCCCTGTAATAACAAGGGAGTCCTGCGCCCGGCAGCGGGAGGTTATCGGCTGATATCGAACTGTTTACTACAGCTATAGGCCGCTTACTACTCGTAATTGCACAAATTACTACGACCCCCGCAAAGCCAATAACCGCAGATCTAGTTCTAGTTCCCCTAAATACATCTCTTGCTTCTATTCGATTCTATTTTACTTCGTGTCAATACCGAATATAAAATAGGCTGCGCCCGGGGCATTACAAGACATATTATTATAATACAAAACATTAGGTACTAGTTAGAAGTACTTTTGGTGTCCCCTGGTGACAAGCCAGTGAAGGTCACCATCTTCATAAATTAAGCTACAAAAATAATTCTATCACCCTAGAGATACGGTAAAGTTATATATCTACTCGACACTCCTTCGATTGTCCATTATTATAACTGATGGGCGTTTCAAATTACTCGGCGTAGCTGTGACATTCGGCTTGATTTATATATCCATTGTGGGACGTGAGCATTTAATTATGAAACTAGCTTGTCTTCGTTAGATACAATCCGTAATTGTCGATGGAGTTGTACGACCGCGGAATGTCTTTTTTAGCAAATTTAGGAACTGGATTTCTTATTGAAAAGAATGCGGCACACGAGCATACTTGTGCTAACTGGGTTCTATCACCCACGGAGAGAACAGATTTAGGAGTGGATTAGTGAATAGGGGTAATAACGGGGACGAGGAATTTCTCGCGTCCCATTATACACCTGTGTAATGATTGGTTTTGGGACGGGATTGGTTGAGGAGCGACCGTAAACGTAACCAACAGTTTCATTGTCCACTGCTGGAGATGGACCTTCTCATGTACAGTTTTTATATATGAGCGATGTATGTGTTTATCTCAGGCTTTAAAACGGCACGCTAGTCGAGCAGGTTGGAATGTCCACTCTTTTAGAGGTGGCATAGTTCGCCCTGGCTTGTGGTAATTTTGTTAGTGATTTTGTCTGAATTTGTGATTCTCTATGCGTTCTATTATTTTTTTGTATCCTAATCAGTCTGTTAACCAAATTGACATTTTTAATCAAATAATCAAACTTTTGTTTAAATATCACAAGGATATTACCGGATTCCTTCCTTCTGTATTAAAAACGCTTAACGAGAAGTACTTGAAATGAGAAATACTCCTTTAAACCACTTCTGGTTCAATCAAATCGACTCTTCAGTAGACCTTTGATCTCCACTTTTCTTGATGGATGCGTTTACTCGATACGCCATAAAGGTTGTAACATTACGCCACTAATCACGTGTATCGATACTATGGGATGAAACTAATCGATGTGTCGAATAATCGACATATCTAATTGCTTAAAGCTACGGGAATACATCTTCAGTTTTAGCGCAATATAAAAGAAGAATAGTGCAGTATATATTATTGCAGTTTATATAAACGTCCAAATTACACGATATTAATTACGCACTATATATGTATAGATGCACTATTGCACGTATCACAGGGAGATACAGTTTATTTGTATGCTTTAAGTTTGCTATTTACCTATTAAATTGCAAATGTTATTACCGCAATTACGTTCACAGTCTAGGTGAAGGGCGCATTTTTAAAAGAAATTTGTCCTAAAAATTCTTATGTTTATATTAGGTCCTCACCTATGAAATTTTCGTTTGTTCATAGTGGCCATTTTTAACTTAATTATCTTGCCTTTGTCTTGTAATTCCAAATTCAAATTAATTTCAATTTAAAGCTATGGCATCCCATGTTTTTTTCAAAATCAGTTATTCATTTGTTTTTCCGTCAAACGACATTTACCTTAGACATCGTTGTGATTGAGATCGTTGTGCCAGAGCCCATTCCCATCCCATCCTATCCCTCCCCATTTTCCCAATCCATTCCTTAATATGCAAAGGTGGGCAGCGCATCCGAGGGCTTGCCAACGTTTGTCATTCTGGACTGATGTTGGCATGTACCGCGGATGTCTATGGACGACAGTATCCACTTACCATCGGGTGGACTGTATGCTCGCCAGCCTACTTTTTTCTATAAAATATAAATAAAAAAAAATAAAATGAAACGTCGAGTAAAATAAATAAGGTGGGTATGTTTCGTTAAGTCCTGTTCAATACATAAATATGTGCGAAAAACGCAAAAATCTCGAAAAGTTATAAGGCTTCTTAAGTTATAAGTCCGCCAGACGAGCATACAACCCACCTGGTTCTATACCATACCATCGGCCTATGTCTCTCCCTCCACTTTGTGCTCAAGCATAAATGATTTTTCACAGCGATCGAGTTTCACTTCTGATCTTTGTACTTACTATGCCATGAGCATCAGTTGACACACTTGTTTGATTTATAATACCATTGTGAGGACGTGAAGGCTTAATTGCGAAACACGGCTAACGGGTCGAATACCTATAAATAATTATAATTATAGGTATCCATAAATATTGTTCGTTCCATATTGAATTTAATGGTACATTAATTATGAAAGAGCTTCTTTTGTGTCCTTGTATATATTTATTTTTAAATAAAAGCTATGAGGAATAATATGGCACTTAATGCCTATTCTTTTTCATTAGGTTTATATTTTAAAATACAATCTAAATTGTTGTTGTGACTAAAGGCTCCTTCAGGTGCTGTAAATTTAATTAGAGATATTTTTCCCGTATACACAGACAAACAGTTTTATTATTACAGAAGACTATTGTAAACTGCATTTTCACCCGTATTCCTATTCCCCCAATCTACGTATGTTTCGGTAGTGAGTGAGATACGTTAGAGCCCATTTTCATCACATTCTATCCTATCCCATTTTCTAATTCCGTCTCCAAATCCATTACTAACTCTTCATAGGCAGTAGCGCATCCGGAGGCGTGCCAATGTTTCCTTTCTTGGACTGATGTGGACATGTATCGTAGACGTACTCGTACATGGACGACAGTATCGATTTACTGCCATGTGAATTTTCTTTCTTTCTATAAAAAATGTCCATAACTGTTAATAAAGGAGTCTCTAATATACCAATACGTAAAAGAATAACTTAGTCTGAATCCGAGTTATCAAAATAACTCAGACCGAGGTCGCAGTAATGTCTGACAGTCTATTAAATACCGTGTATTTCTAAAATTGTATCCGTTGACAGAAAATTTACCTTCTAATAAAATAACCTAAAAGGTTTTCATAACTTTGTTACAATTTAAATAAATTTCGTGACCTATAAACGTGTTCAAATTTAATTACTTATTGTTTATAATCACTTGACCTTTTCTACTAATTATAGATTCGAATTGGGTATAAATTGACTATAAATTTTATGCAATGATTAATAAAATATCACTATTAAACCACAAAATCCATAAAACATAATTTTTAAAATTTTTAATCCAACGAAAACCCAACCATCACTTTTAGAGTTCCCGTCAAAAATTTCCACTACAAAATATTTTGTATTGCGCCTCAGTTTTAATTGAGTGATTTGATTTATTTTTCTTAGCCTATCAATATCTAAGATCTTTGACCTGGTATCATTATGTCAGGACAATCTTTACTGGTTAAATTTAAGTAAAATTTTATTACCTACCATGTAATGTGTAATTGGCCTCTTCCGAAAATTATGCTAAAGTTGCTTTTCAATTTGTATATATGAATATTAATATTTTACGGATTATTAATTACCAAATTAAACCGTAATATTTTGTTTTTTATTTATTAATATTTGTGTTAACATAATTTGTTCTAACAACAAACTATGCCTTCCATAAATAAATAAAAGTTTATTTAAGATTTTTACTAATATTTAACTTTTCTTCTCAGGGTCTCTCCATCATGTCAACTGGTAGCTGCTCCGCGCTCGGGGTGTGTGGAGGGGCGCGGAGGAGGCCGCCACCACCGCCCGAGCCCGCGCTATCATTAGCTGCAGATCTCAGCGAGCTCAGCCTAGACCAGGGATACCATACCCTGGCCGATTGCGGACCACCCAGAAGAAGACGGGATAATACTCTCAATGACGCAATCTGGTTAAAGATCCTATCATATCTTGAGGTGAGTTCCTGCGAAGTAAATATAGATAAAAAAAATAAAGGTTGATGGTGTAATTTTTACATAATGTCAATATATAACTGAAATAAATTGTTTCATACATATACACTTACTTGAGATGCACACAATACATAAAATTATACATACATATATATTTAATATTAGAAGAAAAAGAATTTTAACAAACAATTATTTATGTATTGGTGCATTCATTTCTTAACCACTTTTCTCTGTTCAGTAGCCATCTATTCCATTGTTGGTTAAAAAAATCGTCTCTGATTTCTTTCTTGTTTCTTTAAGATTTATCAACTTTTTCTAGGTGTCCGACCTGTGCAGAATGTCGCGAGTGTGCCGACGTTGGGCCCGTCTCATATCTAGATTGACCGCGAAGCCTGAGATCTGGAAGCGGGTGCGTGCTGCCGGACCTCTTGAGATAGCAGCCAGGTGTGCTGGAGCGAGGGCAGGGCCGTGTGTAAATGCTGTGAAGGAATGGAGGTCGAAGAACTGTGCGGTAAGAATCATTTGCCAACTAAAGATAAAAGAATATAGGGCATATCTTTTGAACCGTTTTTATCTAAATGTCAGTGCTCTGAATGGGATATCTTAAATATTTTTTGTACGTTTCTAGGTGACTGTGGCCAGCGCTCAACTCTTGGCGGCAACGTTTCGTAACCTGACGCATTTGGCAGTGACGGCTTCCAGCAGCATGGACGCGCGAGCTCTGGCGCCACTCGTCACCGATCTGCCGGATTTAAGGCATATCGACCTTACTGGTAAATAGTACTAATCTGACACAATTACCAATAGTTTGTGCTTAATTCTTAACGCTCACGTTCCGCAAAATGGTACTGTCTGACCTCAGCCGAAAGAATGAGTGTCCTTGAAGGAAGGAATGGCCGTTGGTGTCACAGATCTGCTTCGCATAAGTAATAAACTCTTTTAGAATAATTGTAATTCGACTTTCCCTTCGAATTTCCCTGACAGTGGGTACAGGTTTTCTAGATGATGATTTTATGTATTTTGTACAGATGATATTTCAATCCAGTTATACATACCGTGGTAACGACGAGATTGTGGTGAAGATTGTTGTTGTTGCTATTGACAGACGAATCTGTCTAATCGTAACCAGACCACTGCTGACCATTGGGCATCCTGATGTACATTGCCTTGTGCACGAGAGATGTATGGCCTTAAAAAGCCACGCCGGTTAAGCCGGTTGCCGGGTTGTGGTAGCGGCTTTGATAGGCCCTAGTCTCCCTTTACGACTCCCACGGGACGAGATGGGGTGTTTTGTGTCTGTACACTAACTATACTAACAATCACTAACAACTATACTAACAATAACTAACAACTATACTAACAATAACTAACAACTATACTAACAATAACTAACAACTATACTAACAATAACTAACAACTATACTAACAATGACTAACAACTATACTAACAATGACTAACAACTATACTAACAATAACTAACAACTATACTAACAATAACTAACAACTATACTAACAATAACTAACAACTATACTAACAATAACTAACAACTATACTAACAATAACTAACAACTATACTAACAATAACTAACAACTATACTATCCATAACTAACAACTATACTAACGCCCGTGAATTTAAAAACGCGCTTGTTTTTGTTTACAAATATTTGGCTTAAAATTATGCTCAACCACGATATCAAAATACATAACAATTTACCACCATATTCCGATCATAGTCGATGTGTACTACTTTCGGACGGGATTTGTATATATAAGAATATATAGATCATCAACAATTAGCATTTTTTTCTTCACAAAATATATCTTACAAGACTTCATAGTTCTCGTTCTTATATTCTTTTATTGGCACATCTTGTAAAGAAGCTGTAGTAAATACTCTGAAAGGCGACTATTAATACAATTTTATCATCAACGGTGCCCATAATCATATCTCGTAAATTACAAGTGGCACAGTCTCCATTTGTAATCACCAGTGTAAGGAGCCAACTACACGTGCAATTCTTTCGCGGATATCGCTGTGTGTAGACTAGCTGGGCGATAGCCATATAGTTACTATTGAAATTAGTGGCACGGCGAGATTATAGCCGCGAGAGACTTGTTGGTGTCTTATGATCCTACATATAAAGTTACTGAGTTAATGATGATGAAGTTTTAACCGCTTTTCAATACTTCACTGGTGAATCATTGAGAAAATCGTTAACAGTTGACCGCATTTGCTTATCTGTGTGTCAGACTGGTTTTAACTAGTTTGTGATTTATAGACTGTAATTACCTGTGAGGTTAGATTAGTTTCATAGATCCTGTCTATTAGGAAGAGTGGTCAAAGTGGCATCGCCCTAAAAGCAATAAATAGTTGTTAACATATATTTGCGTTTGATCCGGTTATAATGATAGAAGCTTAGTATCGAAAATAAATAATTATAATTATTTCTTTAGTAAAATTAATGCTACAGAAATAAAAAAAAAATCTGGAGTATGTGATCCACCAATCCACCACCGGGATTGAAGCACGAAACCCAAATGTCAATTTAGTAATTCGCGCAAGTTTTGTCCACATTTTATTATGTAAATCGAGACTGAGCGCGTAAAATTAAAGGTTTTTGTTCACCTTTTATTTCTACTCGACGTTTCTGCGCAGGCGACACCAGCCGTTGAGTGGAAAGAAAAGGTAAACAAAAACCTTTAATTTTACGTATTCGGGAAAGTTATCGGAGATGTTTGAAACGTAGTAGTGTAATTAATTATCTACGTGAATTTAGAAACAATACCATACCATCAATCTATGTCTCTCCACTGCTGGATATAGGCCTCTCCCAGTAGTTACCACCACACACGATTCTCGGCTCGTCTAACCACCTCGTGTCCAATCGGCCATGTTTGATTACATAAAAATAAATAATAAACTTGATGGTATGTGAATACTGTCACTATCGATACATGTCAATATCAGTCCAGGATGACAAAAGTGGGCACGATTCCGAATGCGCTGCCTATATTCCTTTGGAGATTTAGGAGTGGATTTGGGAAAACGTTTGGGAAAATTGGGAATAGGATACTTCCCTCCTTGAGGGGATGTGGAGTCAAGAGTATAATGGAATAAGACATTTCTTTTATTCCGTTATATACCTACTCTCCTTCCGATGGATACGATGGAAATTAGAAATTAATTAGGCTCTCACTCACAACCGAAGCGCTGACATACATATATTGTTCCCAACAGGAAAGAGATGGGAAATATAGACTATTTAACGGTAGTCTTGTATTTAAAAAGTTGTTAGGCTATTATTATAGGTTTCTACCTATATCAACTTTTCTTCATCTTAGATACCAGTTGGATACCATTCTGCATAGCTGATCCAAGCGACAAAAATGAAATTTTACAGGAAGGAAGATTTTGTAGTTATGATTGTACTAGATTATAAGGCGTACAAGGCGTACAAGGCCATGTACAAGGCGTCTGCATAAGGCATTTGTACTATTAATATGGTGTCAGATATAAGTCAAAATTTGAATATTTTTTTAAGGCTTGTAGATTGCGCTAAACTGATAATAACTCAAAAAACAAAAATATCAAATTTGACACTTGGGACTAGTTACTTATAATATGTATATCATAATTGTATCGAGTTATATTTGAGAGTACTTATACAGATTCACAATAAACAAGAGACCATCTGAAATTTGTAGCAGTGTAGAATTTGTCAACTTGTTAAGCCCTGGTAACTTCAAAGTAAAATAACATTGACAAACTTGTAGTCACCAAAGTTCAAAATCAAAGGGTATTTCTTAGAAACTTTGCTTAGAAACACTACGTTATATAACTTTACGGGCCAAATAATTTGCGACTTTATGACTATTGACGATAAAAGTTTAGCCGTTTACCTTCGTACGAGGAATGTGTTAGTTTGAAGGAATAATGTAGGTGTTGAGTTTTTTTTTATACCAGCCTACAACGTTCAACTGCAGGCCATAGGTCTTCCCTTGTAAATAACTACGGCTTCGGACCACAATCCACCACGCAGGTCCATGTGGATACGCAAGTTCTAGATTTTTTTTTAATTTTTTTAGTCTGTGGATTTCCTGTTTTCCTTCAACCCGAGCTGGTGATAATTTTAAAAATGTGTACCTACTTAAGTAGAAACTCAGTGATACGGACCAAGGATTTGAACTCACCGTTTCATTATTTAATTGGGAATCGAAAATAAATTCCCCAAGGCTATTAAGTAGATGACAGCAGTAAATAATAAAATCGCTATCAAACTTTTATTTTGTTATGAGACAAGCTCAACACAACATTCTTATTTCCCAGGGTGTCCAAACGTGGACTGGCCGGAGTGGGCGTGGTTGGAAAGCCGCCTGGCCACCCGCAGGCCTCCTGTCGAGTACATAGACCTCACCGACTGTGGCTCAGTCACCGATGCTGGTCTCTGTGCCTTACTCCATACGTGTCCGTCGCTGCAGTACCTCTACTTGCGACGGTGTACTCTAGTCACAGGTCGGTATATTTGGTGTTTCAATTTTTCGAATTTGTTTCGATCTGATTGACAATGATTGCAAAGTCATTAGACCATTAGGAAGTCTGCTGTTGTGTGTATAGATCAGATCGACCGTAGTTCTGTCACCATTCTGGTCTCTGTGTGTAACTCCATTTCCCCCCCATTATTAGTGAATTACTTTCAGTGGATAATATTAATCTAAGCTGTTCGTAAATTGTCTGTCATTTTAATTGGAATGTAAAGTTTTGTCATTATGGTGTCGTACGGTACAGCGGTAGGTAATTGAAGCGTTCAGAAGCCAGTAAGTAACGTGCCAACAGAACGCATCAACGTGGCTTATGTGTTGTGTTATAGAAGCATACGTGGCTCGTATATACAATTTGTCTGTCCAAATGTTTGTTTAGCACACATACAAGTGCTGACATGAAGAAGTATTTGAGAACACGCCACCATCTCATCTCTTCCCGTGGGTGTCGTAAAAGGCCGGTGATGATGAAAGGTTTAGAACACCTTATCACTTATATACTCAGCAGTGAACTTAATTAATTGCTACCAGTTAAATTATTATTTGACATCGTCTTAGTCCACGAGAAATTGTTTTTCTGTTCGATTCCAAGTATCTAAGATAAACTATAGAAGTATCCACAGTATCTATAGAAATAATTTCATTCGACTCGTAATTACGGCTACAATCGCAATTTGTATTTCCCTGAATTTCATTGTGGATCTACAAATAAACATAACCTGTGTTTATCTTATCCTTTTCAACGTACCGCTCCAGCGTTTCCAGCGTTGTTTTATCCTGTAAAGATAATAGTCCTTTGTTGGGTAGGTCGAATAAAAGAAATGCGCCTTCATTCTGATTCGGCTTGTTTCTCGCAATAAATCAACGTTTTAGAAAAGTCGACGTGGACATAAATCAAGGTTATTATATTTGCATCATGTCCACGACCGCACCATGTAATTTCACCATTAAATATCAATATAATCCCAACATTAAATTACGCGGCGGTCATTTCCCATGATCGTGGGGGCGTAATGTTAGAACGACTTTATTAGATTTAAGAGGCTTCTGATGTTGCTATAATAAAATACCCGTTTTTTTTTTGCTAACGAATTTACGCACAACTTTCTTGTTACAAAGATTTCTTTGAAATTAGTCATTTTTCTGAGAACTTGTCAAATTTACTTGGTATTTTGAATGCATTTGATGAGAGCAACGAAAGGAAAAATACGAGTATCTTTCTTATTGATGTTTTAGTGTTTATATAAAGTAACATTATTAATATTCATTTAATTACATTAGAATTACATTTTTATTACATATTAAATTTATTACATAGATCTATACTTATATTACATATTTTGATAGGGGGAGAGTGCATGCATTCCCACAGCCGCTGGGCGCACTCGACTGGCCACGTTACCCCTCTCTCACAGAAGACTACCTTGAAATGTACTGCGTTTCCTACTTTATCGTATTTCCTCAATCTACGTACGTGCTTTGATAGTGAGTGAGATATGCTAGAGCCCATTCCTATCCCATCCTATACTTTCACATTTTGCAAATCTATTCTTTAATCTGTAAAGGTAAGCTGTAAGCTGTAAAGGTGTAAAGGTATACATACGCGTCCGGGGGCGTGCCAACGTTTGTCATTCTACACTGATGTTGGCATGTATCGCGGATGTCCATGGACGACAGTATCCATTTACCATCAAGTGGTCTGTATGCTCGTCTGCCGCCGTATTCTATAAAAAAAAGATTTTCATTATATTTACAATTCTTATAAATAATGTTAACAACATTATTAACCTACGCTAAAACTAATTAAAGCGGCCTACGTCAATAATACTTATTATTTATACACTTGTACCTATGAAGTGTGTTCCGTGCGCGCGCGTGTGTGTTGTGTTCGTGTGCGAGGGTGTGTGAGTGTGTGTAAACAAACAGTAAATAAACAAATAGTACTTTTTAAGTACAATATTTATTTTATAAATGTGTATTTAACCAAATATCAGCTGGGAATTTTTTACACTGCATTGAAGGGCCACTTGCCGATTGACAGATCTTTGACGATTCACCAATCGTTATATCTAAGCTGAGTCATGGGAGTAAGTTAATATCAATATACATACGTATTAATTGTTTATGTGGTATGCAAACAAATCTAGTTATGTATTAAGAATAAAAATAGACTACCAAATATGAGTAAAGTTTTGTGAAAGCTGGCTGTTACTGTAACCAGATTTCAGCACAATGAAAATTTCAATATCCCGCAAGGAAATGCACGTTGTCACATGTGTACTTGGTGGCAAATTTTTATAATAAAACTGAATGTTTGGCGTGAAGGCCCATTTTCTCACACAAGGAGAGTTTCTCGAACGGTTCTGATGAGAACATTGTGTACAATTCTCGTATGCTAACAAACTGCATAAATTTCTTGGCTGCAACTGTTTACAGGATGATAAAAGTCGTTGACAAAAGTATTATTTTGACCGATTTTCTCTCCTGCACGCGCTCGTGACTTTTCTTATGTAAATGAGTTTCAAGGGAGAAACATTTTACAAATGTAATAAAATTGTCTTCAATGAAAATTAAAATATTTTAAAAGGGCTTCTTTCCAGATGCGGGTGTCAGATGGATCCCCTCGTACTGCGCGCTGAAAGAACTCAGCGTGTCCGACTGTACAGGTGTCACTGATTTCGGACTGTACGAGCTAGCCAAGTTGGGACCTGCGTTGCGGTATCTTTCTGTTGCCAAGTGTACTCAGGTAAGAAGATACGAAGCACATAAGAGTATTCTAGATTTTCCATTGAATCCCATACTTTCAGATGACTACCGTAACATGTAGTGAATTACCTACTTTATCATATTTCTCCTATGTACGAGTAAGTACGTGTAACGTGATGTCGTTGATGGTCACGGCACCAGTTACTCTGGGTCGGAAATTCCGCCGATAAAAAAATAAACCTTAAATATAAGACCAAATGCTCAACACAGAGATAATATATGCACAATATACCTGCGACTGATGGCACTGTTGCTTGTCGAGTTCTCGCTCCAGGGCTCCCGTCCACGCCGGCCGGCACAAAAGATCACAATCACTTATGGTAACAATTCATATACTGTGAAATGTTAATCTTGTTGAATTTGGTAAAGTTACAAAGAATCTTGGACTATTAGCGTTTATCTCAGATCATGAAGTAATTGATATTGTTCGCGCGCTCACACCAAAAAAACCTGATCCGGACTTGTTCTTTTGTTCATTCCGCACTGCACCAAATCACTAATTTAGTTTATTTAGATTGCAGATTATATGAATGAACGAAGGAAACTTTATTTATTGCTACAACAAACATAATACATATAACACATTAACAATAGCAATAATTTACAATAACAATAACAAGCAATAATTTCTTAAACTTAACCTAAACCAAAACTTATAAATATTCAGATTGTTCGCTGGGGGCGTCCGTGACGTACAAACATAGGCTCTGGCTGAAAATGTGGTGTGCTTTATGCGGCCACAGCCTTATGCTGAGTCAGGGACCTTTTCCGTTTCCACTGCACTATACCTATTTAGTTGTAGATTATGTTAACAATTATAAGCTATACTCATTGTGCCATGTATTATGTTTTGGAAACGAAATAAACTATATTCTATTCTAAAAAAAAAACTATAATGTACCAACAAAATTATAAGTTTAAATCTAATCAGATTAGATCAGAATTAGATCTGAAAACTTTATCACACGGATGAAAATTTCTAGGTGTCAGATTCTGGGATCCGTACCCTTGCTAGGCGATGCTACAAACTGCGCTACCTCAACGCGCGAGGATGTGGAGCCCTTGGAGACGATGGCGTAGAAGCCATCGCGAGAGGCTGTTCCAGACTTCGAGCGCTGGACCTGGGTGCTACTGATGTATCCGAAGCTGGTTTACAGGTTTGTGTTGCTTATGTTATAACTATTTAGAGTAAAGTTTCAATTGTTAAACATCTCAATAGTTAAGAAATGAGTACGTAATTGAACTCTGACATACGGATAAACGGATGGATATGACAAAGTTATAAACGTTTCTAAGTGGATAGGGACTAGGTATATTGAAAGGTACGGTATTACATTTTAAGGGACTATATTCAAGAATGTTTATATTTTTAATAAATATACCATACCTGTCAGCCTGTCAGTAAGACCATCAGCCTGTCTTCCACTGCTGGATATAGGCCTTTCCTAAGGACACCCACCACACACGGCCTTCTGTTCTTCACATCCAGCCTCTACTGGCAACTTTTTTCAAGTAGTTAGTCCACCAAACCGAAGGGCGTCCATAGTAGCTAAGTAGGTTAGGTAACTATCTCAATGTCTTTTGACGTGAAGGCCTTCTTTAAACCCGAGAAAATATAAATGTTTTTGAAGTCGGTAATAATAATAAAGCAGAGAATTTGCAAGGGAAAAATGTGAATACAGTTGGGTATCAGATCGGAATAAATGTCGTGAAAGCAAATTTTATTTCCACAAATTTCAAGTTGGAATGTAGATTTTAAAGGAATTCCTCCGGCGAATTTCGTAAATCTTGCTTGAATTTTGTTAAAATTTTAGTAAGAGACGAGGCCGTTAAACTATCCCGCATTTGGAATACAAAATAGAGTTTCTTAATAGGTATTTACAAGTTTAATTCCGCTAATTTAATCGCGGAAAAAAGAATGGAATTTAAGGAATGTTAAAACGGTAGGTATTGTGTCATTATCCCATTGTTTCCTACTACACAGCACGTTTCTTATAGAATGAAGTCGGCACTTGGTGGTAAGTGGATTCTGTCGCCCTGCGAGATCCGGTCCAAACACCAGTCCAAAATGAAAAAAAGTTGACACGCTCCCGGATACAAAATACCAGATACAAAATACGCACCGCCCTACGAGATTTAAGAATGAATTTGGAGAAAGGCTTGGAAAAATAGGGAATAAGAATTATCTTTACTACAAATACAACATCCTTTATTACAACTTACTTTAATTTTAATTTAACTTTACTTCAACTTTACTACAACGAAACGAGGGATTTTCTTCATCCCATTACGACTTCTAATCCTCGTTTAGGAGGCGATGGGATAGGATGAGGAGTCAAGAGTATAATGTAATAAGAAGTTACTTTTATTTCATTATACTTTTTCTTCGATGGGTTAGGAATGATTATATTGATTTTTCATTGTTATTTAATTTTTTCGTGAAAAAATATCTTTTCTTTAAACCAAACGTATACAAGAAATATGCCTTTGAATTTGCAAGTAATACAGTTTAAATGAGCCTTTAGACTTTCTCCTTTTTTCTTTATAATTAAGCGGTTTAAGTAACAAAATATCTAGAGACGTCATCCTTCGTCCTGACCTTAATCTTTAGACCGGGTTGTTACGTTGTTTTTTTGCTTTTTCTCTCCCTTCACTGTTCTTAATTACGCGGTTTTCTTCTAATGTAACATTATCGTTTCGTTTAAAGGTTTGTGTCTTTGTCTAAAGATATGCTTTTGTAATATATCTCTTTTTTAATATCTTTATAAACATGTTCATCATTCATTAAAAAAATTAATAACCTTTTCATTACGTTACTGTATTCTTACTATTAGTATGTATTTTATCGCTGGATATAGGTTTCTCTCAAGACTCGATACCACGCTTAAAACTCTATTCTTTTTCCAGTAAATGTATATCCTCAGTAGTGAAAATTTTCTTGTCCGTAAATAAGATTTGTCTCTGAGTTCCTTTTACGTACCGCCGAAGAAGTTGTTTCGATTTGTCAACCCTGTTTTTCTTTAAATTATCAAATAAGAAATGATCAGTACGTATTTTGAAGCAGCAAGTCTTAGTCATCTTTTAAAACACGTGACATGGTTCTGGGCTATATTCATCTCTCTGGATAAAATCTTTTGCATCTGGACGGAATTTCTTCGGATTCTCTCCTTCACAACTTTAATCGGCTGTATAGTACTAATAGTGCGTGGACGGAAAGACCTTTTTCTGTCACAAACAGAGGACGTTTCAATGTACCCAATAATAGCCCGGTACTCAAACATTCAGCTAATCCCAAGCGGATGGAGAGTTACATTTGGCTCCATGCCTACTTTGTATAATGCAATTACAGCAATACGGTTTTCGTTATCACTCCACTCCATTTTAATATTGTACAACGTTTAATAATGATTGACGCTAAAATGAGAAATAAAAACATTATTTTTCACTTGAGATTGACAGATTCCAAATTTAAATGTAATTTATTTATTTTTCTTTATTATAACAGACTAACCAGACTAATTATATTGACATCATTATTTGTAATTGTTCGTTAGTTACTTTGTCAAACGACACTAATAGGCCAAGGTGATGGGGAATTAAATTACCTCCATACATAAATGTTAATACTGATTTTACGTTCCAACTTCTTCTTTACAGATCCTCGCCCGCTGCTGTCCAAACCTCAAGAAACTGGCGTTAAGGGGTTGCGAATTAATAGGAGACGATGGTTTAGAAGCAGTGGCATATTACTGCCGAGGACTTACGCAGCTCAACATTCAGGACACACCAGTCACGCTGCGTGGTTACAGGGCCGTTAAGAAGTACTGCAAGAGATGTGTCATAGAACACACAAACCCTGGATTTTGTTGATGAAATGTTCTTACTGATTGTAGGTAAAAGCGTAGGTATTTTTAAAGTTTTACCTAGACGAATATTCAAGACACATTCAGTCATGCTGTAAAAAGCCACAAAGCTCCAATAAAACCATAGCTTTAGGACAGTCAAGAATTACCGCAAGAGATGTGTCATACTACATAGTAATCCTCGATTTCGTCGAAGAAATTTCCTTACTGATTGTAAATAAGAGGGTATTACTCTTGAGGTTTTACACAGAGGAATATTCAAGACATTCCGTCATAAGGTGTGGTTACAGGGCGGCCAAGAAGTAAAAGAGATGTATCATACATTAATCCTGGATTTGTTCACCATCAAGGCAAAGCATGAGAATGTATGCAGAAACATATATGGCTTTGTTTTCTATTCTACTGGCACATCAAACAAAAAAATTATCTTGTTCCATAGACATAAAGGGGAAAAAGGAACAGAATAATATCTTGTGTACGTGGCGATACAGTACACATGTTACTCATATGTATAATACATTACCCAATATACGGATGTAAATATACGGAATATAAAAGTGACGTAATGTTTCCTTACTTTTGGGTTATAAATCTGTGTGACGTTTGAGAAAATTACACTTGTCGTGTGCCAACAAACCTTACGTTTTTATACAAGAGTATAAATTTCATATTTAAGAAAATGAAAGGTACAGCGGGGGAACACGCGTCAAGTATAAGTAATTTGATTTTTTTCATATCGATAATGATTAATGACACATAAATGACCAGGTATGTGAATAGCACCACCCCAACTCGTCCCGTGAATCTCGTAAAAGCGACTAAGGAATAAAAAAGCGCCCACCACAAGCCCAGATGTACTACACCACCCCTAAAAAGCGGAGTTGCCAACCCGCTTGCCCACGCTGGGTTTTTGAGGTATTGCGTTTTCAGGCCATACATCCCTCATGCACAAGAAATTGTACACGAGGAGGCCCAACTCCTACAGTGGATACAAAAAGGGATGATTTGGATGCCCAGATATAGTCCCATATTCCATATATATGTAGAACTATAAAATTGTTCTCTAAAACAATATAGACCGTACGAAAATTTGACGTGAGATTAATCAATTTGATTAACTAATAGACAGACGTTGTTCACAAGAAGTTTCAGTTTGAGAATTATTGGTTTAAGTGCAAATAAAGATAGTTTCACATAACAGATTACAGGCTGAATTTCAATTTACATGTCAAGACTATTTAGATGAAATTTAAATTGATTAATTTATTTTAGATGTGTTGTTAATTTTGGTAAAACAAAGATGTGAATTGTATAATTAATTATGGATTATGCTTAATGAAAATTACATTCGATTCTAATCTAAAATTCTAAAAATAAATATAAAATCTACATTTACAGTGTTCCCACGTTTCAGTCGACACTCCACTGACAATATTGGCATTATACTTATTCTATTTTATAGATGAGATGATAATCACAACAATCCCATATCGGGTGTTCAATTCCTGAAATCAGAGGATTGAATATTTACAAATCCTCACCACAAACGTGCTTGAAGGGATCGAAACTAAATTCACTTAAGGGATACGTAACCGGTATAAATCTTGCCTTTTGTTTTTGTGACCCCTGGTGAATGGGAAGGGTGTGGACGGTTTACTGTTTATTGTGTGAACGGTAAACAAGGAATAATAATAAATAAACGAATAAAAAGAATATTAGCAATTAATTACAAAAAAAATCCTAATTACTGACTAATTACAGTTTACATTAGAGTTTTAAAAAAGAGAAAAAATTATTATAATAAAATTTTCAATCAATATCAACTTTGTACTTGTCTAGTTTAGAGACTATCGGCACAGGTTACCTAACAGTTAGTACACTCCATACAAATGGACCGATTGTAACGCACACACGCGCGTCTGTGTACGCAAAATGTATACGTACACATTGCAAAAAGCGAAACAATAGCAATCCTCTAGTATGGGCTTGCGCTTTATCGTCGCCGCACTTGACGGAGTGAACCAGCTGTTAGATACATAAGCTGTGACTGAATGCTGATACTTACTAACTTTTAAAACATTTCGGTGTTAAACTTCTTTTATCTCACGAAGGCGGGTTACACTTAGTAGTGTTTGTGCTCGTACTATATTGTTTTAGTGTGCGCCGCGACGCCGGCAACCCAACTAAACGTTCTCAAGTTTACTCACACTAAAACAATGTACATGTATTATACTTTCTCACTGCTAAGCGTAAACCGCCTTCGTGAGATGAAAGAACTATAGGCGATTGATTACATGACTCCAAATGATTATCAAATAAATTAGTTCCTACGTTCGTGGATCAACAACATAAAAAATATTAAAAAATTAGTACCAATCTATTTTCTAAATAAAAAACAATTGTTGTATTACAACCGTCCTAAAGGATCTTGCCTGTTAAATTCATATTTGTACAGTGATCTACAAATGAATTACATTTACAATTGTTTGTATAATTGTAAAAGTGTATGTGTAGTATGTTATATTATTATGTAAATGTGTTATATTTATATGCGACGCCAAATGTTGCTGTCAAATTAAACCTTTAAATTAGTTTATTTGTAGTTAATAAATAGCTTTATGTATGAGTGTAAATATAGGCTAAAATAATAGTATAAATATAAATGAATTGTACATAACTTTTCATTACCGACTTATAAATATTACTAAATTAAAATAACATTTTTATTTTATATATTCTAAATAATTTTTGATGACAATTTTCTTAATGAGAAGACGGGTTGGACAGATTAACCTGATTATCTGATCGATGTTGTCGTCTTATGAACCATTCTTTTATTACATTACATTACATTATTACATTACAAAGCTTTATACAAGATATTTGTAAAAATTCTGAAGACACTCTTTGGTAACTCATCACATGTATTCTACGTAAAAAACATGTTGAGGAACGTTAACCCTCTTCTCTCCATAAAAGCGCATTTACACAAGTAGAGTATCTCGAACGGTTCGGGAAAGTTGTGTGAGAATACCGTAAGCAACAAAACTTCATACGAATCTAGACTGTAACTGTTCATAATCGGAGCAGTGTGTTGAAGGAGAGAATCATCTGATAATTTGTTTACCCGTTAGATTTAGAGGCGACAATTGGCTGTAGCTTGTATTTGAACGAGCAACAAAAAAATACTGAACGGGCAGCAAATTATGGTCAGCAAAACAAACTATTTCCGAATAATTAAAATAAACAATTTTTCATTTCTAAAAATGTGAACACAAAGCCGACGGAGCCCCACTCCGCGGGACTCCTATATCTTTGTTGTTGCCAGAGAACCTAAACCTAACCTACCTTTAAATTTGCTTCTATCGATTTGATGCCACTTTCAGCTGCTTATTTAATTATTTCCCATTTCCTTCCTAGAGGCAAAATTCGTAACAAAAAGAAATTCGTAGGCAAGCATTATTGATCAGATTTTCTCTCCTGTAGGCGTTTGAATAACGTTCCTTATGCAAATGAGCCTTAATTCGTAACAAAGATGTCGACGCTTGGCGACTGAAACGTGAGTTCTGTACATATATGTAATTTGTATATTCTATATTGTATTATATCCCGGCACTGTGTGTTTCGTCCGTCCCGGGGCGTCACGGGATTATAAACGTGGCATCTGTCCCGAGGATTGGGGTCCGAATTTGTTTTTAATGTCTGTAAATGCCGTCGGAGGACATCGCTCAGGGACAACATTTATGTTGTTATGGCTAAATAATTACGGCTTGTATTTAAGCGAGTAGCAAAATCAATACTGAATAAGCAACGAATCATTATGAAACAATGGCCCATTTTTGAATAAATGATCTAAATGATTTTTAATTACTAAGAATGTCATCACCAAGTTGACGTGGGGCTCTCAACCCCGAGAGAACTTCTCTCGTTCTTTGTCAGAGAGCCTATGCTACTCTCGGATTGCAGTTCATTCAGTATTTTCTGTTTCTCATTCCAATTATTTCTTAATAATTATTTTATACTTATTCTGTTCCAAATTGTCTATATTTTCATACAAATTCCTATTTCAAATATTCGATTTTAATTGATTCACATTGGTATAAGTAACACGGAAAAATGGTTTAAAATGAACCAATAGTGCCATAATTTAGGAAAATCACAGACTAATTAAAAGCTTGTTTTTAATTAATTAATATTAAAATCATCTGTATCACTAAGAACATGCAAGATTAATGTATACTATATAAGATTATGTATACAGTATGAAGAACAAATGTTTAATAACAAAAAAAAATACGATGATGTAAATCAGAAATTATATTTTCTTTATATCCTTGATTCAAATGCATTGATAAAATATACGATACTCATAGCTCCCAATAAAAGTGTTACCGTTTCATTTGTTTCTTTAGCGGTGAGTGCACGCTGCATTCCCACAGCCGCTGGGCGCACTCGAATGGCCACGTTACCCCTCTCTCACAGAAGACTACCTTGAAATGTACTGTATTTCCTACTTTATGTATAGTATTTCCCCCAATGTACGTACGTGTTTCGGTAGTGAGTGAAATATGCCAGAGCCCATTCCCATCCCATCCCATCCCTCCCCATTTTCCCAATGCATTCCTTAATCAGCAAAGGTAGGCGATGCCGGGGGCGTGCCAACGTTTGTCATTCTGGACTGATGTTGACATGTATCGCGAATGTCTATTGACGACAGTATCCACTTACCATCAGGTGGACTGTGTGTTCGTCTGCCGCCTTTTTCTATAAAAAAATAATAATTGTATAACACATACAGTATACTAAATACATTCAACTTTCGACCGAAACACCAATTTACAGAATTATATGTAGGTACTTGAGACATATTTATACGGCGCACTTTCTGCTTCTCACTGTAGTATCTCGTGTTCTTTTATCAATGCCAAAATTGAATATACGGATAGAAAATACCGAATTAAAAAAATATTATTTTAAATGATTTTTTTTATTGATTGAAAAATGAATCTTTTTTATACATGATATATGTATGTAATTTTTAGTGAAATATCTTTGAAAGATATTTCCTTTGTATAGTGAGTTTTCTATAAATTTAAATAACTCTACTGCCATTGTTGTTTTAGTTTTTAGATGTACATATATTATATTAAATTATAATTTCATTTCTACAATGCATGTGTTTTTATTTCTACAAAAAAAATCCTAGGGGGCTTCAAAACCAGATAAATAATTACCATAACTTTCATTCGACTTCATAAATTCTTCTATAGACCTTTTCTTCTATTAAAATTAAATAAATAATAAATCAAATAATAATAATAAGCGTTTTTTTAAATGTTTTTTGCACTTTTGTGTTCTACAAGTCAAAATACGTCACCTTATTTTTTTAAGCTTCATGTCTGCATTATAAGAAAACTAAAAAACATCAGTTTTATTCGTTTGAAAAATGTGTGCTCTACTTTGCTTAGTGATGTGCGAGCAAATAAATGGTTTATCTATTTAATATGCTAGCACTTTGGTCTAAATTATTTATTAAATCAATCGATATATGTTTTACATTTAACCGCTATTAAATGCTTTGTTTTAATATAGTTCAGTTTGCAAACCATAGATTTTTTTTAATTTTAAAATGGCGTCTTTTCAACAATACCTATGATATATTTCAGATAAGTAAGCCACATGGCAAGATTTCTTACGAGCAGAACACGGATTAAGCACAAAATATAAAATTTGCCACAAAGTTTTGAAGTGCGTCAGCGGTTATTTATCGGGCCTGTCACATCTGACATTATATAGGAGACAAGAAAGGTAATCAACAGCCTGCTAGGTTTTCCATCATCACCACCATCATCTACAGCTTTTTTCCACCCTCTGTTGAGTCCCTCCGAAAGGAGATGCTTTTCCTTTCGTTTATGCCACCCTCCCCGGTCCTGTGCTGTTCTCAGTTTAGTTCCTCCGCCAATTCTAATTCAACAAAGTGCAGCCTTCCGGAACCACTTGTTAAGATTTGAGGACTATTTCTCTCTAAAAATAAACCTGAGATGATCATCGTTATTCCCGAGTGACTGATGTGGATGGTTTACCGTTTCTCACAACATCTACTTACTTAATGCAGCTAACATTTTTTCAACTTAGATCTCTCATTTGCCAAAGTGCCTACCTACATAAATAAAAATGATTCTATTTTCATTCAACTATTATTCACTAGTACCTTCAGCGCATGTGGTAAGCTATTGTACATTATTTCTCTTTTCAATACACCTCACTTAAGATTTTGACAATTTCCGGAAATTTCGCGGTTTACCGGTATTTTTTCCATTTAACCATTTTAATTACCGGTAATGAGAAAATGGCGGTAATGCATGCCCTAATTGTTTTCCTTACAAAACACACATTCTGTCCCAGGGATTTTCTCTACTTTATGGTTATTTGAAACAAAGTCTAGAAGCAAATGTATTTATTAATAATGCTAGTGCATTATGTCGTATATACTGTACAGATAGACTATATATGAGATAAAATAATAAAATGACTGAAAAGACCTAGAAAATTCTATTATACCTAATTAGAAAGCTGAACTAACATAAATGGAAATAGGCTATGTTAGTTGCCACCTGAGCGAACCTAGGGTAGCGATACGCGGTTGCGAATGAATAATAATCGAATAATCGATTATTAACGTTATTCGTATGCATAAAACGGGTCGATTAATTGTTGTATGATTAACTTTATGATGAAGGGTCTTATATACGTTAATCAATTAAATAATTAATTTATAATTAATTAATTATAATAAATATTAATATATTAATCAATATATTAGTATTTATTATAAAATATTTATGTAAGTAGGCACGGCACTATACAGTCCTGCAAAAATAGTGTAAATAGTTTAATATATCAATCAATACACTAAACTGTGATATCTAATTTAAAATTAACATGTATTTGATGACTTTTGATTACATTAAAAATAAATAATGGGTAATTAACAAAAAGAAAAAAAATCTCTGTAACAAGTATACAATAAAAAAAGAAATTACACGAATCGAGAGTTGAGCGGTATTTGATGACCCATATACTCAAGTATGTCGCCCCAGTCCGAAGTCAATTCCCGACATATGGATCCTTTGCCTGGACACTGCCACATACATATATCTAAGTGCAAGCTGTTACAAATATAATTGACAACCGACAGCTCTAGCTTCTAACTTAGTTCAACCACTCAGTGTCTATAGTCTGGTTGAATATATTTTTTCTTTCATACGATCTTCTACTCCTGCCATAGAGATAGATACATAAAGGCTGTTCGTGAAATTTTATGGAAACCAAGCGTATCACTGTAGTGATGGAAAACCGCTCACCGATGAAACGACACATCTCCACCCTTCGCCACATTTGACGAATTTTTACAATTGATTATAGCGTAATTAGGCTTTTTTTAACAACGACTTGCTAGTGACGTGGGTCGGAACAGACTGCACGAGCGGCGCGAGAAGTAGGTGCACCACTCGGGCATGCAGCGTCGGACAGCTTGCGTTATTCTATATCTGTGCCTCGTACCATCCGATCACTACCGGCGACTTTCTTCAAGTCGTAAGTCCACTTGGCCAGAGATTCTCCCACCGTCATCTCCTAAAACAACACATAATATCATTCCCCCTCATTCATTCTATTGGATGACATGACGAATGTTGACATTTCATTTATTTTATCAAGAATTATCTCTATCGATGTTGTGGCCAATAAAAAGTATTATTATCGCCAAAAATCACTACCTATATTCCAGCAATTCCAAATTTCGTATCTAACACTCGACTAGCGATAAAAGGGTTTATATTAAACTCTGTTATCGCAATATATCTTATTAATTTAATATATTAATTGAGTGACGGCTATATCTTATCACGTCAACGTATCTATTGCGAGTCTCTTACTGTTTCGACTGTTTACTTTGCAAAAAATAATTTACTTGTATTTGGAGTGGACGACTAACATTTATATAGCTTTTCATTTTAGCAGGTTTTATGGAAAATGTTTTTTTCAGCAGATAAATTGTTGCGAAAAGGATTTTCTCAGTACGTATCGTTCAGTCGCGGGGAGCGGTCGCATATCCCTTGCGTCGAAAATATCCCGGTTTCTCGTCGTCACAGTGAAGTGAAAACTTTTGGGTGAAAATTTTCTGCACTTTAGTGGTATAATTGTGTTAGAATGATGTTGTGATTTTGGTTCTTGTGCTTTCAATGGATTTTTGTAACGGTAAGTTTGTTGTAAATTATGTTTTCGCAATTTTTTCCAAAATATATATGATGTTATCTCAGCAATGGATTTTATTGTGGGCATGTCGGTATACTTTGGTTAAAATTTTAATTTCGTTGTTTGAAAATTTTGTTTCAATAGAAACATTATCTAACATCAGACTTTTACTATAAATCTTATAGAAAATATATTGTTGTTTTTTTAAGTTTTCACTGAAGTCTTATATTTGGGAAACTGGAACCAACAATAACGTTTCTTTTTATCACATAATGTCAAATTTCGTTTAACTAAAACATTCACATATTTGTATTTGTATTTTATTTAGGAAACAAACGTATAAGTACCTATATTAAATGCGAACTTTAACATAAGAAAATACAAAAATTTATATGTAGTTTTCACAAATTATTAGTCTACTTAAAATGCACTTGAGTGTGTGTATACACACAATACACACACTTAAATTACTATAACGATATAAAAAAAATATTCGACTACTCACTGCGTAACTTAGTTAAGGATTAAGAATTAAAATTAAGATTCACTTCGATAATGAGCAGGATCAATATCGCTTTTTGGTTTGATGAATTTTTTTGGTTGCTCAAGAATTGTCCAAGGTGCAATCCAACAGCCGCTGGGCGCACTCAACTGGCCTCGTTATCCTTCTCTTACAGAAGACTATCTTGAAATGTACTGCATTTCCCGGTTTATCATACATTATAAACCATTATTCATACATTATCTATGAATTCATATATACTGATTCGTGAGGTCGTGAGTTCAAATCCTTGGCCCGTAGCACTGAGTTTCTAGTTAAGTAACGTATTTTAAGTAACGTGTTAAGTACATATTTTTTAAATTATCATCGCCTTTTTTAAATCTGCTTTCTCAAGAATAAACAAAAATTATAGCCCGTAAATCCACCGATCCACACTGGATCCCCGAAGCGGGTTATGGTCTGAAAAATCCCAGTGATTTATTAGCCCTGAGTGGGGCGTTATATGTTGAAATCTATCTAACTGACATATTAATTCATTTGAAGTGACTCTAATCGTGATGTAGAAGACTACGTTCAAATTTACTTCAAACGAAAAATTTTTTTTGCACACGACAAAGCTCTGACATACTTGAGTACATTTATAGACGCTGCCTTAGGCCTTTTCACAACTAGCTCGTTGCTTGTCAAAAGAACAAGGCGTTCAATGACAAGTACTTCGCCCACTAGGCATGTAAATTTTGAAGTATGACTACATTTCATTTCTATGTGTCCAAAGGTAGGCGCGCATCCGGGGGCGTGCCAACGTTTGTCATTTTGGACTAATGTTGGCATGTATCACGGATGTCTATGGGCTACAGTATCCACTTACCATCAGGTGGACTGTATGCTCGTCTGCCGCCTTCGTAGATAAAAAAAAAACATTTTATGTACATGAGTCGTATACAGCGTTCACTAAAGAACCCAAACCTAACCTAATTTAAATTTGCTACCATCGATTTGCTGCCCATTTAGAGTTTTCTGCTGATCATTTCTTTCTCCTTTTATAATAATAAATTTCAATCGAAATTGCTCGTTTAAATTGCTCGTTTAAAATTGCTGATATTATTTACAATATTTTATGAAGAATTTATAAATAAGATAACTAATTATACAAATCTAGATTAATGACGAACGCATCAAGTTGAAATCGGTTCCCTTACCTGGAAACTCATTACTTCCACCAAGTTTCAAAACTTCAGTCATTATGTACACACGGCAACAGTTACCGTTGAACCACCAAAGAACGATAAGCAAACTTTGAACTAATTAGCATAATTAGTTCAAAGGTCACTCACGCAGATGCAGTTTTTTTTCCTTTTCATATATGGTAATGGTGCAATTACTACATTCTGCCAGTGTAAATTTTTTTGCGTAATTAACAATTTGAGAGTCTAAACAGATTTAAATAAAAGGTTTTAATTGTGCAATTAGCACATTCTGCCAGTGTCAAGAATTCTTCGCAGTAAATAATTTCAAAGTCTAAAACTAATTATGTGAATGTCCAGTCCCGTCGAAGTAAGTCAGTAGTCGCTCTGTAAAGCGATAATAAGTTTATTGAGGACAGAAGACAACTCCTTGGACGCTCTCGAAAAACGCAGTCCCGTGCGTTTATTTGAGTATCACAAACACTATGCACAATAAAAGACTTTGAAGATTAATAAACCATCACTATTAAATCACAGAATGTGCAATACACAATTCTTAACAAAAATAAATTCGTAAACTTCACTTCTCGAGTTCCCGATGAAGTCCTTGATGATAGTTACCGAAAGGAACGAAGTGAAAGTATAAAATTTTAGAATGAAAGGAAAAACAGTTAACAGAACTAAGGAGTCTTACCACTTGTTGTGTTACACATTACTACAAACAGGTCGTATGATGTTAGACGGCTTTAGAATAGCATCACCCAGTGGATTCCAGTGGAGTGGTCCATCTTCCAGGGGATGTCGTAAAAGGCATAACAAAGTGGCTACCGAGAGCTTTGAGGCACTTCATGACTTCTAAAAAGGTGTCCGGGTCAGCTTTTTGGCCAGCGTGGTCTTTTAAGGTCATACATCCCTCATTCACAAGACAATGTGCTTGAGGAGGTCCATCTCCAGGCAGTGGACGGTAAAAAGGGTTGGTTACGGAACGGTTACTATTTTTTGTGTTACAAACAAGATTTGTTTAAAAAAATCGGTATACTTAAGCTCCATCAAGAAGCAATGCGACCAAATAACACAAACAACCTCTTCATAAAGAAACGAATTTGTCATAAACTTCCATCAATTTTTCATATTTTTGTGGCAATTTGTGCAAGTTATCTTTGAGATCCGGACCATAGGTTTTTAGGAGGAAGATTATTTGATTTATATTTGACTCGTATTATCAGTTGAGAATTACATTAAATTGATTTATTGTATTTATAATTTTTTTTTCTATATGGAAAAAAGGTGGTAGACGAGCATACAGACGAGCTTACCCCTGACGGTAAGTGGATACGGTCGCCAATAAACATTGGAATACATGCCAACATCAGTACAGAATGAAAAATGTTGACAAGCCCCCGTATTCGCTGCCTATGTTTGGAAATACAGGAATGGATTTGGAGAATGGCTGGAGAAATTGGGAGGGATAGGATAGGATGGGAATAGGCTCTAGCATACCGAACTACCTCATTCACCACCGAAAAACGTACGTACATTGGGAAAATAGGTTGAAGTGAGAAATGCAGTATTTCAAGGTAGTCTTCTGCGAGAGGGGGTAACCTGGCCAGTCGAGTGCGCCCAGCGGCCGTGGGAATATAACGTGCATTATCCCTCTCCAAAATTGGCTTTTATTTGAATAAATAACAAAAACATATTTTTATTCGTATGGCGTAGCATCGTAGCATACGAAACGCAACATTAATTAGACTCGTAGCTCGTAGCAAGGTTTTGCTACGAGTCGTAGCGATAATAACGTTATTTTGCACGACCACTGATTGATTCTGTCGTAGTTGGTAAATGCGCTCTTATGGATTAACAATTAAGCATAAAGAAAATAAATAAATCGTAATTGTTGCTCTTCAGAAACAAAGCACAATTATGGCGTAGTCTTGCTGTAGAATTTTTTATGTATAATTCGTCTAAAAATTGACCCTTTCCTGAAACAGTTGGTGAAATTATATAGTTTGATCCCAGCCAATGGTTCACGTCTAAAACGAAAATAATGAATACAATTATTTGCAGGTAGAAATGTAAGTTCAATAACGTTATGTGTTATTCCTTATTAGTTTATGGAAAATATTGTCTGAAATAAAAAATAAAAGTACCGATTTATACACTCACAGACATAATTTAATGCTTGCAAACAGTTTTAATGAATAAGAATTTTCTTAACTTTCCTGTAAATATAATATATTATATTAAAAATTGTTTCACACTTGGCGGTGAGAAGAAAACATGTATTCTCCAGAAATAAAATTAAAAAAATTCGCACTGGGTCCGCGTGGGCACGTAGCCCGATAGCTCCTTGTGATTTACTAGGGGAGGCCCGTGCCTGATACAACTACAAGTACAAATAAATTATTATGCCGGATAGATACTAAAAGCTTCAGAGTGCTTAAAAGCTTAATCTTGTGTTCATTACTACATAGCTTTTAGTTACTAATTTGAGTTAACTAACCTATAGTCATGTTGTAAGACAGATGAAAGCTTTCGAAGTAAATCTCCGGACAGTATTTCGACGCAGAAAATCGATATCTTGTCGTATATGGGTTACATAGTATGGGAATTGATTTTCTTTCATTGATATATCTGAAAGCACTTTCTATTGAGTATCCCTTTACGAAATGCGTACAAAAGGCGCCACATCAAGTGTAATAGTCAACATAAAGGCGGGAATGGAACAGAAGTGATTCTTTGACGTGGTGTCTTATGTGCAACATGTAATGGTACTTTGCTATATGTATACTATATTCTTCTTCATCTGTATGTTTTGTTAGCCTTTGTTCAACGTCTAGTTTAGCCTAGTAAATCATTCCATTCCACATGGTTTCCCAATGTTTCACTTCAATCAGCTGAAGTTAATAATACATTTAATACGACTCATTCAGCCCTGTCCGAACCTGTTTCGTGGGCAAAGGGTCTGTGGCGCGATTCCTGGTTTGGATTTAAAGGCAAGTGTTTCTTAGGACTTTTGGCTAGAACTCGAGAATTGAAGATGAATATTTGTTTGATTATTACAAAACATATATTGTTTTCGTACTAATTTCTTATTGTAAGTTATTTATTGTTGTTTCGTACATATATTGTTATCGTAAGTTTCTTATTGTTTTCGTACTTGTGCAAAGAGGTTTATCATAGCAAACTACACTTTCAATCTCTATCTCTTCACTACTGGATATAAGCCTCTCCCAAGGTTGCTACCACACGCCGCTTTTAGCAGCTTTTAGCAATGCAGTAAATAAAAATAAATAACTTTAGATTATTCTTATGCTAGAAGTAACGTCTAAAAAGTGTCCCAAAATATTACGATCACATTTGCCTAACCAAGGAAGATGTCATACTTTTACCTTCGCGCCGCGTCGTTTCGTACATTTTCATACAGAAATGTTTACCTTGGGACTGTATGTTACCAATGGGTACTGTTTGCTCATCACACAGAAAAATATTTTCGTAAAATTAACTGTTCAACTTTATGATTTTGCACTGTTGCTCTTTCTATGACGAGCAAAGGTTATCTTTTAAGAAGAAACTAAAATACATAATGATCAGGAATTAAAAAGTTTGTTAATGATGCGAAGTTAGTGTTGTTAAAACGAGCGCTGAACGTTTCGGTGATCGAGCACTATCGCGTATGTTAGTGCTATGGAATAGAACCTTGACCGTTTTAGACTCGAGCTTTTAAGTATAATACAAGAGTTTAAGATCATCATACATTTAAAAAATAGCATTAAAGGCTCACTAGCATTTAACGCTAGAGTCAGCGCTCAAAAGTTCATTAGCGCCCACTTAGCATATTGAGCGTCGAGCGTTCAACGCTCTATTTTACAACACTATGCGAAGTTATTGAAAAATATTGATATATGTCATAGTTAATCCTATTAAACATTATAATTGTATAACTAACGATATTTTTAATATTTATTTTTATTTTACCAAAAAGGATAATTTAATGATTGCAGGTTACGATATTGTTTTTTATTGCGATATTGATGGATGTTCATAGTAATTTGCTATGTAAAAGTCGGGCAAACTCATGACATGTAGAAATATATATATGTCGGCACTGGCAGAACATAGAGGTAACATTCGAAGAGTATTTTAACATTCTCATGTCTACCACTTATGTTTACAAATATCGATCAACCAAAATACATATAAGGATAATTCCTTCTTATGAAACTGTGTTAATAAGTGATACCAGTGGTATAAATAAAATGTTACTATGACGATAAAAAAGGAATAATAATTACGTTCTTAAGAGACTTTGCTTTAATTTATTGACTGAAAATCAATAATGTAAACACATATGTCCCGAAATATTTCATCTTTGCTTTACATAAAGAGCTTTGTTACCAATTATTTTATAAATTTCCTATATTTTTTTACATTGACAATACCTTTACGTCAAAAATATTGCAGTTATTTAAAAAAAAAAGGTAAGCTATCAATAATACGTTCTTGGTAGTTTTTTGGCGCCAAATGATGCCACCGTTTTAGGGCCGTAATGCAACATCTCTGTATTTTGGTTGATCAATGTTTCAAATCAATATTTTTATTTCATTTCATTTCGTATTAGAATAAGTAATATTAATATTAAAGAATAATATTAAATAATAATATAATATGCAATAGAATAAGTATTAAAGTACGATCTGTAATAGAATATTTGAAGATCAATTGGAAAACTAATTAATTAAGGTAATCCAATACTCGAAGCGTGGAAAATGTCTTCAAGGCATTTCTCAAGCCAGTCCACTTAATTAGATAAGTTAGAACGGTTTCAAACTTTCTGCTCCAATGGTTTCTCCAATCACCTGTGCATTGGATTAGCTTTTCTATTGCATTTCTCGTTCTAGTCATTGGGACGACTAATTAAATGTAAAAAGTTAATTCTGTAATGTCGATAATCTTCGCCAGGTCGAAAAGGAACAATTGAATGTCAAAAGTCATACAGAGCGATTGGATAAGCAACTGAATCGAAAAGTTGTATTTTATTGTTCTCTATACTGTTTTGCACATTGCACTGTAACGTCCGCCATTTCCCATTTTATCCTACTCCCCCAATGTGTTTCGGTAGTAATGAGATTGGCCAGAGCCCGTTCCCATCCTTTCCTATTTCTGCCAATTTTCTGAAACCTTTTCTCCAAATCAATTCTTAAGTCTCCAAAGGTAGGCTGCGCATGCGGGGGCGTGACAACTTTTGTCATTCTGGACTGATGTTGGTATGTATCGTGAATGTCGACAGTATTCATTTACCACCAGGTGAATTATATGCTCCTCTGCTGTCTTCTTTCTATAAAAAAACAATCCTCTTAAACAGAAAACCCTCATGTTTCGTATAATATTTTAATACATATTTACAGACTGTATCTACAGAGGTATTTACTCGTATGAACTAGGGATGCCACAATCCGATACAATACTTTCTAGTATCGATGAAAATAAATCCATCACAGGTTTGGATCGATACAAATTTACTGGTATCGGATCGAATTTTTTTGGTATAGACTGCGAGAACGGGTGCGATCTGCTTCTTTTTTTTTTATAGAAAATGATCTATGGTTTCACTAAAAAATCAAAAGAATGGTCCACTTTTCTATTATTATAGAATAGATAACAGACGCGAGTTCGGGCCACATGATGGTAAGTGGTCACCGCCGCCCATGGACACCTGCAACACCAGAGGGGCTTGCGCTTGCAACTTCGGCTGACAGTTCATTCCACGACTGTCGTGTTCGCGGCATAAAGTGTCTTTTTGATCGCACTGTACACAGGCGGCTCTATGTCAAGGAAGTGTGGATGAACAGCATGACGATGATCAGCAGTGCGATGGTAAAAACATTCCCCATTACCCACTTACGACAGTATCCACTTACCATCAGGTGGACTATGCTCGTCTGCCGCCTTCGTCCATAAAAAATATATATATATGGGCTGTAGAAAACGCAGTGAGACGCAACATCTACCTGCAACATGCAAAATCTGCAACATAGACTATCTGTGAGAGAGGGATCGTCGACAATTCGGACAGCATGTCGTTGAACGGAGTCAATAGGATCCAGCTGCTTACTAAATAACTAAATAATACTACTTTAACTGAATAATAAATAAACTGTTGCATAAATTAAAAGGTATTTGATGTTTGGAGGATCGAATGGCAACTATTCGATACGATTGTAGTAAGATATCATATAGTTACGATCCAGATCGATCCAAGATATCGATACAAACAAAAATATCCTGCATCCCTAGTATGAACGCTTAAGTTACGTGCTCGCGTGCGAAACCTGAACCACTGAGCCGTTAAAATAATGATTTTACAGCGATGCTGCCTCGTTTAACAGTAACTAAGAGTAAAAATGGAATATCTTTAACAATATATTATGTATATTATTTTTTTAAAAGGCGGCAGAGGCGCGGAACTTACGCAACATATGCCAATATTAGTATATTTTAATCCAGTATCTTAAATGCATCTTCCAGCATTACGTTAGTCAATATTGCATGAAAACGAAATTCTTCCATCATTGCGTCTTGCTAGTTATGAAGTACGGTGCTAGAACGTAGGCTTTGACGGTAGGTCTATAAGGTCTATATAAGTTTCAATACCCGCAGCGAGTATTGTGCGGAATAAGATCAGAAACGAAGAGATTCGCCAAAAAACTAAAATCACCAACATAGTTCATAGAATCATTATGCTGAAGTGGCAATGAGCAGGCAAAAAATCTACAGAACTACCAATCATAGGCAGCTCCATGGTTTTCGGTACTAGCACAAACAAACATGATGGACACAACGAAACACGACGTACAGTCGGCCAATGTTAGTGTTGAGCACTGTAAAGTTCTAATTTGACATTTCTAATTTTCCCTTGCAAATCTATTTAGCTATCTAAAACGTCCATTCAGTTCATATAGGGTATTGGGTGCGGGGTAGGCGACACGCGTAGAACGCAACTACGCGTAGATTAAAAGATATACAATTAACAATAAGTTATAAAAAAAACCTATCGTAAAAACTTATTTTCATGTTTTGCGTTATTTCAATGACACATTGCACTTATATATACACACTCGTGCATAAAACGTTGTTTGTTCTCATTGTCGGCCTTTCACAACACAATACGAGTAAGTTCATACATTGAGTGTACGTTATAATTAAAACCCTGTTATTGTTAGGTTTACTAATTGTATGTAGCAGAGAATATACTCCGTAATTATTAATTTTCTAACGTAATTGTCTATTATATTGAAGTAGATTGTCTTAAAACAAATTGTGTAATTATGTTTGAAGAGCAAAGCTCAAACACTAAGTTTTATATATAATAGTAATACAACTGCGATTAATAAGTTAGTTATAAGTTCATCTTCAGCTGTTTTGAAATCACTTCACATCAAATTTCAAAGTTAACGCAAATATTTAGTAAACTCGAAATTAGGTTAATTCTCAAGGATAATTCTAATTCTCACATGGAAGTCTGAAATATGTTTTAAATAAAGAAAGGGCTGTTAAACTGAAAATATATATTGAAGTTTTTAATATTTAAATAATAATAAATTGTAATATCTATAGTTTTTAAAGGCTTTTTTAAGATTCGAGCATTGTACATATAAGACAGCGACCTTTTTCTTCTTCTGGAGGACTGAAGAGGAGTTCAGATTTATCGATATTTATGCGTCCTTGAAAAATCGCCTTAAGCATGTTTCTGTATATTTCAAATCTAAAGTACACTATAAGTACATATTCAATATATATTTCTATATAAATTTATGTAAAGCAACGAGGAATAGAAAACTGAGAGTCCATAACGCGATTGGAAATAATGACGATCATTTTCGATGATGACATTTCCCTTCGTTATTTGTTCGAAATTATGAAATCTATGTTTTGATAATTTTGTTTGGTTAAGGCATTTCGTCTTTCCACCGTTGATATATAGATTTTTTTTTTTTAATCACAAGTGAGCGGACGAGCAAGCGGTCCCACGTGATGGTAAGTGTTACCGCCGCCCATGGACACCTGCAACACCAGGGGGTATGCGGGCGCGCCGTCGACCTTGCAAAAACAAAGATATACAAAGTATTAATAGAACGTGGATATTAGATCTAGTTCTCTAGTTTCTAAAACTCATTTGATGTTTTTACGACAGCTTGTTTTTTATTGGGTTATTTTCATTTTTATTATTTTATTTTCTTCCATATTATTTTCATATTATTCCATATTATTTTATTTTATTTTATTTTTCATTTATTTAGTCAGACCACCCACGACGATCTCCTTTTTTTGTTGTCTCAATACTTTGCAGATTTATATTTGCATTAAAAATAGCATCTAATTTGAACTGCCATTGACATCTTCTAGAACTTTGTTCAGCCGTGGGACATGACTCGTTTATCTGCAGATTTCGAAAATAGCGCGACTTTTTTTAAATTACCGAGGCGGGTTTTTTTTTTTTAATTTCTCCATGTTATTTTACCAAGGAAGGTTACTATCTATCATGGAAGAATCTAAGGTTTTTTCTAGTACATTAGTTACGAAACTTTGCAGGGTTTGTAAGGCAAGATTTGGTTTGTTTGAAGACAAGTAATTGGGTTTCAAGTACGAGAAACTGCACAATTTCCAAAACTATCACTAGTGAATCACTAGGTGGTACTGAGACATGATCTACCACATGTACCCAGATTAATGGACATTTTACTCGTTTATTACTAATTCAATAAGTTACACATTGATATAGGTGTGTCTGTTGCCAATCCCACAAAGAGATAAAATTATATTTACAAGTTACAATATATCAAACGCTACTCTATTAATGGCCTACGATAGGTTTTCCTATCATTTTGTCTTTTTAAACACTTATCTTTAAACAAATAAGTTGTCGACTGGCAATAGAAGTTGGAATTTTTTGTACAACAAGCAGGGAGGGGCATAACAATTCAGTTAGTTGGTTGGCATAAATATGTAAAATAGAGCAAGTAATATAGAGTGAAGTAGGCAAAGGAAGGAGCACTTTACGAAATTAGATTTGAAAATGATCATGCGCAATTTTGTACAAATTTAGTACTTGTACAAGCTAGAACTTAATAATAAATTCACTTTATTATTAAAATATCTTATTATTTTATACTATGCATCTTCGCTGCTGAAGTATTAATTACATGTCATTTGCATCACTAAGCCGTTATTTATGTATTTATATCTATGAGAATCTTTTGTTAGGTGGAGAGAAATGCTGCATGCTACAGCCAACGGATGCGCGAGACTTTGCCATCGTTCTCGCACAGAAAACTATCGTGGAGTGTATTAACCTGTTACGGGAGTGAGTGAGATTTCTCAAAGATTATTTCACATCCCGTCCAATTGTTGTTGATACACTTTCGTGAATTGCAAGAACTATCACATCCATCAATACACATTGAACCATTATAATAGCTTGAAGCCTCTCACGATAACAAGAGGAGGCTTTATAATGAAACGTTATTGAAGCTGATATTGAATGACGTCACATGATTCAACATTTGCGGTATTCAGTGTTTAAAGAACAGAAATATTTATTGCTTTTAAATCTCCGATATGGGAAAAAATGTCTCTTATATCCACTGTAGTAGCGATAAATGCAATAATGCATTTTAAAGAAATATTCATGTTATACCATCTCTTTCCGTGGGTATCATAAAAGGCGACTAAGGGAAAACAAAGCCGCAATCACAGGTCCTAAGGGACTATATCGCCTCTAAGGAGTGCATTCGACAAGCAGCGTGTCGGTTTCAGGCAATACATCCCTCATGCAGGAGACCCACGCCCAGCAGTGAACGTTGAAAGTCACCAACATAAATTCCGCACTGGGCCCTGCAGTGGGAGTTTATATAGTAGGCTGAAATCTATCCCTATATACAAAATAGCCCGAGTAACTTGGAATATACTTAAAGAACAAGAAAATACTTAAAGTTATAATTAGTTTTCCTGATAGCATTATCAGCTTGCATAAACAGATATGCATGTGTATTATGTACATATTATTTACCAGTACAAATGATACTAATAACTAGAGAATTGTTTATTTGTTATCGACGGGGCAGCAGACGACCACTTGAGATTGTGATAGCATTAAAAATAGCCTTATCTGGACATAGCTGTTACGAAAACGTTGAAAACTAACAGTGACTCAATGCAAATATACTTAAAATATATCAGTTGTCGGTTCTAATTAATATTATAAATGAAAAATTGGATTGGTAAATAGATTAGATTTACAGAAACATAGATCAATGAAACTATTGCATACTAGTCGTGTGTATTCACGACTCCTCGGAGTGTTTCGGCTCACTTAATCCGGCTCCGCTAGCGGATCCGACTCCTCTTAACGATTCCTTCACTCCTTTGATTCACCTACTTATATATTATAAGAGCTTGAGAGCGACTCATTCGCTTTGCATCATGTTTGTTCATGTAATTCTCAGCAATTTTTTTTTATTTTGTTTTATGTACGAAGGCGGCAGATGAGCATACAGTCTACCTGATGGTAAGTGGATACAGTCGCCCATAGACATGGCCCGATACATGGCAACATTAGTCCAAAATGACAAATGTTGGGACGCCCCCGGATTCGCTGCCTACCTTTGGAGATATAGGAATGGATTTGGAGAAAGGGTTAGGAAAATGGGGAGGGATAGGATGGGATGGGAATGGGCTCTGGCACATCTCACTCCCTACCGAAACACGTACGTACATTGGGGAAATACGATAAAGTGGGAAATGCAGTACATTTCAAGGTAGTCTTCTCAGCAATCCAAAAATGAAAGGAATAAATAACTAGATAACAGTTAGCCGGAATCATTAAGAGTTTCGGCTCCGCTCGCGGTTTCGGATCTTTTGATTCATTGAATCCGGAGTTACCCATCGCTATTGCACACCAAAACAAAAATATGACAATGACAGACATAAAAACACAAAAATGCACAAAAGGCGGCCATCGCTAAAAACACAAAAATGCACAAAAGGCGGCCTTATCGCTAAAAGCGATTTCTTATTTTGTTTGTTGTATAATAACTTTGTAACCAATCTCTACCAAATTTTGTACAGATGTAGAGGTATAATTTTTAATTCTAATTTCACACAGACGACGCAACGGGCAACAGATAGTTTTACAATATTTGCGAAATAATTTCAGATTGTATTTACATACGAGATTTAGTCCAAATTTTTTACAGGTTAATCGCAATGTCGGTCGCCCTCCGGCCAGGTGGACTGATGACTTAAAGAAATTCACCGATGGTGGCTGATTGAGAAGAGCCGAGGATCGTGTGTGGTGGCGAGCGATGGGAGAGGTCCACCCAACGGTGGAGAGACATAGGCTGATAGTATGGTAATCAAGTAATAAACATACATAGCCTGCTAAATACATAACTCTTCCTTTATGGCTTCACAGTAGTCAGATAAAAAGAAATTAATAAAAAGAATTAGATGAAAACAACCGTTTGTTTTTCAAGGTCTCGCAAACTAGGAACAAAGTATTATTTGATAAAATTTCATTAAGGGAGAACTTTTTCATACTTTTCATGTGTGCTATCTCTCAGCTATCTTCTCTAATATCTACAATAGAGCCATCGCTACTTACATTTACATTAAATAGTTAAGGAAAGCACTTGAAATGTGAAAGGAACAGAGGTTAACATTTCATCACCGATAACGTTTAAAGGTAGGTACAGTTGTTAACAAAAGCATATAAAAGGAATGTTTTTTTTTAACAAAAATGACATTGCAATAAAAAATTTGTAATTACTCTGTCCTGAGCTTTTTTGCCAGTTCATCCGTTCAGAATTATTACCCAATTTGCAACATGCCTCAGTATTTTGCTAACATACTGAAAATTAGTTAAATTAGTGAAAGCCAGTTCCGTCGGCAGTTTAGCGTCGGAGCTCGCTTTCAGTATTATGAAAACATGCACTGTTTTCATAAGGCAAATGAGTTATATTGTACTTATGTTTATAGCTACTATTTTATGTAGAGACTGCGAATGCACACGAACCCTCTGTGACTGTAGTAGAAGGAATGGAGGTTTTTACATGTCCCTCCATTCAAGTAGATATCAGAGACTTACTTCCTTATGGGTAGGTCTATGTAGTTAAATGTCCAATAAATCAAAATGTCTAAAATGTAAAAAGTTTATATCGCAACTAGCCAGAACCGCACACTATCCAGATAGCAAGATGTACAAAAAGTTAAACATCCAATGAGCAAAATGTCCATTTTTTTCCTTTATTAGGCGCTTTTTAATTACGATTCATGTCAGCCTCATGATATCAAACCTTACATCTACTTAATTTTAGATGTAAGGATGAAACTACACTACACTAAATTACACTATATTATTGTTACACTGTTATTAACTAATGAAACTAATTGAACTGTGAGCATATGTACACGCTTGTGCACAGATACCCACAATCCAACACAAATTTGAAACAACACATTCAACATACTAATTAACACTGTGTCCAAATTTTATAATGATGATGATAAAAACTCCCTTGCAATACAATTTCTGTTTGACCACTATGAACTTGATTTGATTTTAGAACGGTTTATTGTCATGGATTGATTAATCGTTTGAGTGTGACACATGTATAATTTTTCACATTGGATAACATTCATGATCTATCCACGCAGTCGGAAATGATTTTCATAGAAAGAAAAACTATCCAAACGTTAATATAATTTACTGTATAATTGTTTTTATATAATCGATAAATTTTGTAATTAGTCCTGAAGAAGTTTATATAATCTCACTATTTATACTTTTGTTACTAACTGTACCAGCCACCACAAAAGGGTTCGTTAAAGGTGGTCCACTAAAGCATTTCCGTAAGTCGCCTAGGAAGCGGTAGGAAAAGGTAATTGAATGTAGGAGACGGTAAAGGTAAATTGATTAGGTATTATCGATGACTAATAAATAAATAATTTTATCCACTTTACCCATACCATGTGTGCTGGTGGAGTTGGCAATTTATGATTTAAAGATCTTGTGCTATTGTCATTCAAGAAACGCTCTATACTACAATTCTTAATATAATCCTCCTTTTTCATCCTTCTTAATCTTTATACTAAATTCAGACTTCTAAATTCTCAAAATTACTTGAGTAGATTTGCTATCAATTTACTTGACAGCATACTTTGAGTGATCAGTATTCATCACTTTTTTAGAAATCCATGAGCGACAGTAATTGGCCTTGTGGTGTCGGTCGGCTTTAGTCCTATCCCATTTCCTTCCATAAGCGTCGTTTTAACGGCTAAGGGATAACAAAGCTGCTATCACAAGTCCTAACGAACTACACCACATTTGAAAGAGTGGACTAGCCAACCCACTTGGCTGTCTTGGCGTTTGGCGTACATTCCTCCTAAACAAGACGATGTGCATAGGGAGATCCATTTCTAACAGTGAACGATGAATGGGCTGGATACGGAAGTACATTGAAAATATCACAGGGTAATATTAATTCCATTAAGCGGCATGACGTTTGACTTTTAATTGTTCTCTACAGTATTAATATCCACGGGTGGACCAACCGTGTTTGACTGATAGGACCACAACAGCCGTTGTTTATCGCTACGACGACGTACTAATTAACGAATATAATAATGACCAATTATTTACAATTGTCGAGCCCTACGTAAATAATGCCTGCGAAGCCGATCACGTATGGAACTCCCTGTAATCATTCCTACCTTGTAATTACCTCACGTTCTGTATCAATTAGAACAGCTAACAAATGACAATAATTAAAATAAACGACATACTGTGTTTAGATACGACTTTGTATTAGAGAAGGTATGTTCCCACTATGTCGGACCGATACGTTATTGGAACGATAGAAGTGTCGGAGGCCTCATCGGCTTAACTATTTAAATAGTAGTGTTCAGATATAGTGGGGTCCTATAAATCTATTGTCAATGCCACTTTTATAGGACGTTTAGTCTCGATTAAACGGCCAATTGCATGCAGTTTAGCATTGCACTTTTCGCCCGCTACTCACTCGCCACCCGCTATCCATTTCTAGTAGAAAGACACGTGCGCAGAGAGGACTAATTTTGTGTTTATCATGGAAGTCGAAATACTATAGATCCGAACTTTTAATTCCACTCAAGGAAGAAAGAAGCGTTCTTTTGGGGCAAAATATTTTTCTTATTTCACTTGTTTCTGCCTTTTAAAAAAATGTGTTACTTGTGTTTTTATGTTACTCTGTCAAATAAGTTTCGGGACTGTTTGACCCTCCGGAAGGAATTATGAGTGGACAACACCATGATAATTAAAGAAAACAATCAACATGACTTTCTGAGTGGTTTTGACGTGGGTTTCGGTTTCGGTTCGCTATCGAAGCGCCATTCCGAAGCTTGTTGGTTGGTTTGCATGTCAAACTCATAAACCCACGTTTCATCACCCGTTTTGATGCGTTTCATGAATGTGAGATCTGCATTGGTTAGTTCAAGCATGTCTGTAGCAATCTGTAGGCGGGTATCTTTTTGAAGAAAATTTAATTCCTTCGGAACAAGCCGTGCCGCGACGCGTTTCATACTCAAAACATCAACCAAAATGATGCGAACGGATTCGTGACTCGTGTCAACTTCCTGAGCTGTTTCTCTTAAGCTAGCGCGACGATATGCCATCATCATGTCCTTCACCTTGTTGATATTTTTTTCAGTCGAAGATGTTGCAGGTAGACCAGAACGAGGCAAGTCTTCAATCACTTCTCGGCCTTCTTTGAATGCTTTGTACTACTCATATGCTGTATTTTTATCGACTCACCGTAGGCCTTAAATATATTCAATGATTTCGTACAAGAAATGTGGGCAACACAAAATTTGAGGTAAATTTTTTTTTCGGTATTTTTATCCACTGTAAAATTCGCAAAGCACACTCAACGTCGTCTAGCAAATACGAAAATTTTCAAACAACTATTTGACAGATCGCGCCGAAAATTTACATGAAATTTAGTTACAATAGTGCCAATTTAACAACAATATATTTTTACACAGGCATTTTACGCAGGCATTCTTTTTTTTAAATTCCCGATACTTATTTGTCATCGTCCACTGGCCATCAGAGCGAACTCTCGAATTAATAAGGATTGAGTTTTATCGTACAGCGTGCTGGCTCGAATGGGACTGTCCGACAGCCCGATAACGATAAATGTATCGGTCCGACAGAGTGAGAACCCGCTCTGAGTAAAAGGTCGATCGCATTTATCGATGTAACGGTGAAGTTAGCCAACGGACCGATAACAAGACCGCCGTATAAAGGATGATTCACGTTACACCATGCCGGGGCCGGGCCGTGTCACGGACGGGGCACGGTCAAAGATCTATAGTATACTTTTGTATGAACCATGCCATGCTAGACCGGGCCGGGCCCGTGCCCCGCCCGTGCCCCGGCCGGGGCCCGGCCGGGGTACGGCGTCAAAATGTCGGTGGGTATTCTTTTCCCTGTCCCGCCCCGGCCCGGTTTATATATAGTGTCACTATAGCCGCACGAAAAATGTGACTAATAGTGGCATATCATACCATCAGTAAGTAGAATTTTATAGAATTTTCACGCAAGGTGGTAACGTCACGGCACGGCTACGGCCCGGCCCCGGCACGGTGTAACGTGAATCACCCTTGAAAATCTTTGACCGTGCCCCGTCCGTGCCCCGTCCGTGACACGGCCCGGCCCCGGCATGGTGTAACGTGAATCACCCTTGAAAATCTTTGACCGTGCCCCGTCCGTGCCCCGTCCGTGACACGGCCCGGCCCCGGCACGGTGTAACGTGAATCATCCTTAAAGCTAATGCTCATCAATTTCGTTTGGAATTTCAATGAGCTTTATTATTATTATAATAATAATTAATAGTTTGAAGAATTTTAAACTTCTCAAAAGTGTAGTCATTGTAATAACAAGAAATCAGGTATTTGGATAGAGAATACACAAAAACTTCAAGAAATATGTAGATATAATTCCCGTCTGCGCTTATTAAAAACAAAGTAATTAAAAAAAAAACAGGTAAGCTATAATTAAAAAAAAAACAATTTCCGAACAATGACATTCATTATTAAGTGAGACCGTTGCAACCTTTAATCAGACGGTAGAGCGATTCTTACGATATATTGAGCAATTTGCTATATTTAGCAAAATAAAATTTCATAATCAATGTTGATTGAAAGGTTGATAATGTTGGCATTATCAACAGAAAGATGATAATGCTACTCGTATTAAAAGGTACGTCATAAGACAATTGATCAAAAATCAGTGATGAATTTGAACAAAAATCAATTTCTATGTCCCATATCAAAAGCTAGTAATTATTTATTAACAAATTTTACAGGAGAGTCTAATAACATTCAATTAGCCAAGTTAAAACATAAGAAGTAAACATAAAAAAATAATCGTTATTACATACAATACAAAATATTAGATATATAATGCCTATACTATTATAGTTATCTCATATATTACATGTTTTATAGATTTGTTAGTGAATTATGAACATCACGTGATACACTTATTAGTTTTCGTGATTTTGTAAATCAAATCAAATTTGTTTGCAAATCAATTATGTCAAAAAACATTTTTTTAAATTGTTTCTTACGGGGTTTTTATATGAGGCAGACGTCTTCTAGGTGCCATCTTCATCGAAGGTTGGTGTATATCAATTTGAACCTCGGATGCAGAAGCTCGAAATAATGAACGGGTGCTTTTGTAAAACATTTCCGAAGGATTTTGAGCCAAGATGTTCTACTTCTCCCCGGTTTTCTGTTACTTTGGATTTTCCTATGGATGATTGACTGTAACGTTCTGAACTTTCACTTGAACTTAATCTTTATTATAAACTGTTATTATGTTGAATTTTTCTTTGTTTTGTTTCAACGTTGTAAGTCTCTTTAGTGCTACATTTCTCTGCAAGTGATTTAAGAAATAAATATAGAGATGTTTTTGAGAAATAACCATTTTTAAACCATGTAATTTCATTAACCGCTATTTATAGAGCGGTAATAACCTATCGGTATGTACTCTCGACTCGCATTCGTGTAGTACTGAGTTCAAATCCTGCGCCTGTATCACTGAGTTTCTCCTTAAGTATGGATTAAAAAAAAAATCAATAATTCTGTGGTGAAATTTCTTTCATCGTGTGGAAACCGAGAATACTCGAAATACTCGAGAATTAAAACAGATCTGGAGCATGTGTATAGGTACTCTGATATCGAACCGGTGTTTATAAACCAGTTTCGAGTATTGCGTACCACACACCATCTCCACCGGAGTTGCTTTTCATTCGCCAATATTCTTTGAAGCATAAATTCTTTGAAGTATAAAATATTCCTTCATATTTTCTAACGTTTTCCGCTTCCTAAACGGGAACCTGTCAAATTTTTCATTTTAAATTATGTCAACACCGATTCTGCTGTGTTTATTTTGTCTGTGTTAAAATCGACCGTCAAGGACAACACCGTCTAATCAATCAACACAGAGTATTTTTCTACATGTGTGATAAATGTAGCAATCTATACATATAATAAAATTGTAACAGGCCGATGTCTGTACATTATAGATATTGAAAAACACTAATATGGGGGGGGGGGGGTCTTTATTAGACCAACAGAAGCCAATATAACAGTTTTTAGAAATTTTGTCTGTCTGTCTGTCTGTATGTTTGTACACGCATCACGCAAAAACTACTAAACGGAATTGAATGCAGTTTTCACGGATGTAGTGCTAGAGGTCTAACTTAAAATATAGGCTCCATTTTACTGCAGGAAAATATCTTATTCCGATTGTTTTAAATTTAATAAACCGAAGCGAAGTGAGGGCGGGTCGCTAGTTAATAATAAATACATAGATTGTGTGTGTGGCGTTTGATATTATGTAATAAAATTAAACAGCTTGTACGTTTTTAGTGCGTTTTTAAATACGAAATACACTTTGACGAATCATTATTTTCTGTTATCAAGTTCTTCTCTTTAGAACTTATTTACACAATTTAGTTTCTGTTTTCCTTTGTTATATAAAAAAATATATTATTTGACTCCTTACACTAATTCAGGATACTAAGTTAAAAATATTATTTATTAGGACCTTAAACAATTTTATTTACAGTGGATACGTCATGTGAATTTACTAAGTAAGTAAAAGGAAAGTAGCGCCGGACAACCGTGCCACATAAAACCCTTAGATAAATAGCATCGCGTCTACTTCATTATACTTTTTTATACATTGTCATACTTATTTATATTTAGATCATTTATCAATACGGATGTAGGGACTCAGTGTTGACACAGTGCACGCAAAACGCGCACAGTGTTTTATGTTATCAGCAATGTACTCGCTGCACTCAACGATTTTAGTTTATTTTACACAATTTTCTGATACACCTTTAATCTAAAACTCAATACCTCCACATGCTTCGACTCAACTGTGACAATATGATATCGGGCTTATATTTTTTTGTGAATTCACGGATATCACACTGGACTTGTGGTATCATTTTAGAGTAGCACCACCATATTTGTTCTCGTGGGAGTCGTGAAAGGAGACTAAGAGATAACAAAGCTGCTACTACAAGTCCTTGCGGAACTACATCATCTCTAAAAGAGTGGACCAGCCAACCAGCTTGGCGAGCGTAGTATATTTTGTTTAACCATATAAACCACGACAAATTTTGTTGGAAAGTCTCATTATACTTTCTGCTTCCTACTCAGAGTAGTATGGGATAGCAACGGATGAGATACAGATCTCATTCCATTTTCCGCAAGAAAGTGTTTATTACCATGAGGAAAACTTCCCATCGCATACTATTTATTCCCCATCGCTCCTAATTTTCAAAATCACTCCTAAATCATCAAATGTAGCCGGCGCATCGGAAGGTGTATCAAAGAGTGTCACTTTTGACTGATGTTGATGCGTTGTAAATTTGCGTCAGTATCCACTTACCGTCAGGCGGAATGTTTCCTAGTTTGACACCTTCAATGTTTCAATAAAAAAATGTGTAAAGAATGTTTCACAATTATTCTGCCATAATCAATTTGCGAATTGGCGGGTGACATCTGGTTCTGATCGAGCGAACCCATGTAGGAATATTAGTTTCATGAAAGCTAGCAAAGGAATGTTGAAACATGCGAAGGGTTCTAAAATTAACACAATACCTATCGTATATTCAGTCCTTCGTGGTTGATTAGGGTAAATCCTGAATAATGTTGGGCCTAAAATTCGGAAGAGAAACCACGCCAATATTTCGTTGGACTAAAAATGTATCGAGGAAATTAAGAAAATAAATTAAGTTTATGTGAAAATATTTGAAAATCCCTTTGGGTTCTTAGATCTTGTTAGCTATTATTAAGCGGCTTCATAAAGGTCGTCCCTACATTGGTCTGCACCAGGAATCATTATTTTAGTGTCGTCGTCGGTAGATGTAAAAGTACTCCATTGAAGTAGTATTTGAATGAAGTTTTGCATCTATAGGTGATACAGTTAGTACCAGGATCACTAAGTCAGTATGTTTCTGTATACAATAATCTAGCATATACTCCCATTTATGGCATGTCATAACTGACGCAGAGATAATTGAGATAATTAAAATTCCCGACATTATGTCTATTATTGCTGGTGTCCAGCAAGAGTTTGTGCTTTCTCCTGCACCATTTCTTCTGCATATCAACGACCTATTACAAGTTGCTAACATGCGTTGTTATGCAGACGACAGTGCAGGGGAAGCTTTGTGTAAGGGCCGTGCGAATATCCCTCGGGTCGAGGTGGAAGAGAGTCGCGAAAAGGTTGTATCCGAAATCGAGAACACCTTCGACCAAGTTTCGACTTGGGGTAAACTTAGTTTGGCCCAATTTAACCCCAGTAAGACACAACTCGGTGCATTCACCGCTAAGAAAGCTCTATTTGTCGTGACAGCTCGTGTTTAGAATGTTCCTCACAAGATCTCTGAGAATTTTGGGATCCTCGGCGTCGATATTTCGAACAGTCGAGTTTTGGAGTCATCTGGAGAGCAAGACAAAAGCTCTCCAATTTGTCTTGCCCCGAAAGCTCCAAAAGCTTTTACTAGCTTTTGGCTAGTAAAAAGCTCGGTGTACTGAATAGAGCGAAGGAGTACTTCTCTCCGTTCGTAATCGTTACTCTCAATTTCGTATCGTATCAATATCGTATCGGTAATATAGGAAAGGATTAAGGCTATCCAGAGTCCATCTCTCATCCATCCGTTTTCCTCCTCTCCCACCATTAATCGCTTCTATTCGTCATTCTTCCCAATTTTCCAATTCTAGACTTCCTAATCCTCAAAGGCTTCACGAGGACTGTCTGCGCGTAAGACATATTTCCATAAAAATATTAGTATTGAGAAATTATGAAAAATGATACATTCATTTATTTGACGACCGATAGGCGCAGTTGGTAGTGACCCTACCTGCTGTGCAAAAGGTTCCGGGTTCGATTTCCGGTTGGACATTCATTTGTTTAAAGACAAATGTTATTTTGGGTCTGGGTGTGTATTTGATTTTGTGACTCTGGATCCACGACACAGGGAATCATAGTGGGAATTATTGAGTGTGTCATTATTTATTTATTCATATTCACCTATTATTTTTTTTTGACATGGTAAATATCTACAAAAAAAAAAACATTTATACTTCAAATTTATACTATTCGCTCAAAGTACAAGTAATTCGTGTTACGGTAGCGAGTGAGATGTATTAGAGCCCTTTTCTATCCTATTCTATCCCTCCCTATTTTCCCAACCCGCTCTGCAAATTTATTTCTAAATCTCCAACGGTAGGTAGCGCATCAATGTTTGTCGTTCTGAACTGATGTTGGCATGTACCGCGGGCGACAGTATCCGCTTACCATCAGGTGGACTGTATGCTCGTCTGGTGCCTTCTTTCTATATAAAAAAGGTCAAGTGACCTTTTGAAGTCAGACATTCGTTTGCTTCACAGCTCAATGTATGCTGTACACATACAAGGGGAGATGGAAAATCTCTAGGATTTTCTCTTCATCCAAAATTCATTGCGTTTCTCTCGGAAGTCTCGGAATGCAATCTCGGACGCAGATTGTTTGTCTGCATGCGAGGTAGAACGTGCATTTAATGTATAACTATGTATAAAAGTGTATTTAGTGGCTGGCTACATAAAGGTTGTTCACGAAATGATAGCTTCCGGGATCCAATGGAATCATCATTTAGTTATTGATAGCGATTTATTATAATGCACTGGTCTTGTTGGAGAAATGTGCTGAACATGTGTGGGCTCCATCCGATCAGCACTGTCTTGCGACTCTACAAATTCTGTACCTGTCTCATGTGTTTCAATTTTCTATTTCTGGGGCTCGAATCAAATGGAAACCACACAGCGGCGCGATGATACGAAACCTCTCCCCTGACTCGGTTCACCACTTTTGACGAATTTTACATTTTACATTAGGCCTTTTGTGTCTTTTGTAACAGCGTATTGCTAATGACATGTGTCGGAACAGATTGACCGCACAGAACGAGAAGTAGGAGCTTAACTTCGGGCACGCAGCGAAGCGACTGATAGCTTACGTTATCTGTACCTCTTATTTCTCTGGTTGGTAATGTTGAAACTGGCCACATCCAACAGTCGCATATGACAATCTTTATATCGTACAAAGACAATAAAATACCCCTATCACTCTGCAGGTGCTTTGTGATTCACGGTATAATAAATTAAACACTTGACGAGATAGTGGGTAATTGTCCTTTATCGGTACTTATATGTGGAATTAATTAATTCTTATCCATATTTTTAATTAAGCATATTATTTTTATGTAGCCATGAACCGTGTCTCTCATTGATGTAGAAAGTCTTTTCCTTCACTATCGGAAGTACTCTACTTTGGATTACAAAGGGATGTAACTGTAGCCAGCCTTTTTAGCGCAAGGGGTAAGCACTTTTTTAGAGGCAGTTTTTAGAGGCCCCAGGGCTTGTGGTAGCGGCATTTTTATCCTTTTCGCTTTTTACGAGACCCACGGGAGGAGATGGAGTAGTGCTATTCTATAGATTGCTGACACCACAAGTATAAGTACACACATCAGACCCATAAGCATAAATAGGAGTTATAATAACAGTTATTCTTCAAAAAAATCTTGGAGTGATATTTTGGACAACCAAAGGGTATTTTTTTAGAAATTCCAAGAGTAGTACAAAGGTTCTTTAATCTTAAATGTAGAATTCATTCTTTTGCTTTTAAACTCACTTACTCTCAACTATTCTCTAAATTAGCGAAAAGTATTCAATTCCATTTCCTTAACTATGGACCATTGCGTTAATTAGAATTTTCTTAAGTGAGTAATTGCACCCGTGAACATTACTTTGAAACAGCTTTTATTTAAACGAGCAGCAAAAAGATTTGAATGAGCAGCAAATGGAGATCAAATTAAATCGCTTTGAGATGAAATCAATCAATTTGAGATGAATTTAAACTAAACGCTTGTTAAATAACAAATAAGATAACACTGGGTGTGTATAGATATGGTGTATAGATATTGTTTGTATAGAGACCTTATGCTCCCGTGAAACGTTTAGCTGTCACTTTAAGTTGTCTTACCATGTTGCTTTATTACCCATGACTGTGCCCGCGTAAGATCTATTAAATGTTAATTCCAATTATTTTCCCATTTTATTACAATACATTTGATACGAATAAATTATATGGACCGATATATTAAATAGGTCATTAAATTATGTTTAAACGTTTGGTATTTATCCCAACGATTCTGCTTAAATGCAACCGGCGGCGCACGCCTCTGTATGAAAGTATCGTAAAATTGGGCTTTTCGGCAGGAACTCGAAAAGTGACGTTACATTTTTGTTTGATAATCGTAAAATTTTGTATTAGGCGTTTTGTGGTTTAATAGTGATAGTTGTTAAACTTCAATGTGTTTTTGTGCGTAAAGTTTGTGATAATCAAACAAAATCGTAGGACTGCGTCCTCTACTGTCCTCAGTTAACCAATTATCACTTTACTGAGCGTGAGCGACTCCTGATTTCGACGGAACTGGACTGACTGGACATTGGCATGATGCGCTTTAGACTTTGAAATTGTTTATTACAGAGAGCAACAAAGAAAAAGTATAGTAAATTTTAGTGGCGCTTGCTTCGACCGACGCACACGACATGCGTGGGCCGCTGCACGGTGGGCTGAAAATTTAATTTCTGGAATTAGCGATTAAACAAATTAACCAAAATTTCGTCTATTTTATTTTGAAAAAAGAAACAACATAGATACTTAGAACAATCATTTTATGTCATATATAATTATTTCGTCAGTTCTTTTTTTTTAAAGTTATGAGACATTAATGATTTTTTTGTATAGAGCAAAATAAATAAAGTCGCATCAATCACAATTATCAAATTTTCTCAAAAAACAGTTTATGGATTCATTATATAGACAAAATTCCTTATACACGTTCCCAATTTGGTGCCTCGGAAACCCACGGAATAGCGCCAATTTGGACTTTGATCGTTTAATCAATAAATTAAATTTTATTTGCTTATAAGGGTTAAGAATTATGGTGTATCTAATATTCTAAGTCAATATTTCTGTGAAGTGACATGCACAAACAAAACAAAACATGTACAAAACAAGTGACGTCATCCTATTTGAGAGCGATTGCACCAATAGATAACGTCACTTTGCGAGTTGCGTGTTAAGTAACTTCACATACTATTATTGTATTTTCTGACATTCCTTTTTTATTTTATTTTCATTATTGATTTTCGAAATTGAAACAATTATTGAAACAAAAATAAGGCAGGAGGGTCGGCGACAATGTTTGTTGGATAGAAACGTATGGGAAAAATATTGTGCATATCAGTAGCAAATGACTTATCCAGTAGTATAATGTTATCGGTCTATGGAATGATGTAGGTGGCATGTGATTACGATCTTAAAACTAAAGTTGAACTAAAACAATTCGAACATAAACGAAAAAACATATTATTTTCAATGCCAACTGTAAATATTTACCTTAATCCGTACGTTTGTTATGTTTGACGGTTAGTTTCTTTTTTCCTAATGGATTTCGTTATGGGAGTTTACATCCCGTGGACTTTGATGATTATTGCTCAAGGTCTTTATTACTAATACCACAGTATTGTTAATACGAAGTAACATATCGTCGTATGGAAGTGGATAACTACGCACAAGATGTCGGCCAAAAGTATTGAAGTGCTGTGCATAATACCCTGTTTGGTACTGTAGATTTTATGTAAGCATATTTTATGTAGGCATATTTGCTTACAGGAATACTGCTTATATCCAGTATTTACAATTCTATTCATATTTATTTATGCTAAACATACACCAACTTGCTAGTCATAAAAATGAAATAGTAATTTTGTATGCATACACTTCAACTTCAAGAAAAAATTCAAGGGGAGAGTGCACGCTGCAATCCAACAGCCTCTGGGCGAGCTTTACGGGACACGTTACCCACAGAAGACTACCTTGAAATATACTGTATTTCCGAGTTTTATCTTATTTCCCTAATGTACGTACGTGTTTCGGTAGTGAGTGAGATGTGCCAGAGCCCATTCCTATCCAATCCTTCCCCATTTTCCCAACCCTTTCTCCAAGTCTATTCCTATATCTCCAACAGCCGCCTTCGTACATTAAAAAAAATTCCATTTGAAATGAAAAAGTATAAATATACTCTTACCACACTATACGACTTATACATGTAAAGTATGAGAAGATCAGCCATTCTGCCTATATTAATCTGCGCTTCTTACAAACAGCCCACAAATAAGACGCCCTTTGAACAGAACGAGTTTGTTGAAACATCACTTTCTGTTGATTACATATACTGTATCATTACGTCGATATTGTTTATTAGTGGTTTATGTGATGGTAAGTCGTAATAATAATTGGCAGATAATACTCGCTGAAATATTAGTTTTGGAAATGTTCTAAAGTATTTATGTAAACGGTTTACTGTTGAAAATTAATTCAAAAATTCAGTTTTTCAAATAATAAATAAAAAAAAATTAAACCGAGTTTTTTTTTCAATTTCCGAACTAGGTTCTACTGGTCACCATTAGTCGACGTGTACTGTCATATTTCCGAATTTCAAAAAATAATGATTTCTGGCTAGTTAGTTTTCTAAAACTATGCTCATCATTGTCTTAATATAACCCGAGATTCACAATACGCTGTTCAAAAACATTATAAAAATTAGTGTGAAATGTATTTAAGAGTCTTGACGACACTTGAGTCTAACCCTAATAAGATCAGTAGGTAATGTAAGAAAGAGTTATTTTTAAAATCGATCATAATAACGCACTTGTAATGTGAGTGATTAACGACAGCTATACCTGGCGAAGGTTAACTGTGCCTATTTTTAAATGTACGCATAAACAATTTCATATGCCAGTTTAATTGCGTTCGTTTGTGAAACTGTTGTATTTTTTGATTCCGGATTTTTGAGACTAAATAATTTCATTGTAATTTTAATCTAGTTGAGTATCGATTATCCGAGCTAGCTGCTAAACAGTGGTGTGCATGTCACACAGGGCCACGTTACACCTCTCTCATAGAATACTAACGAAAAATGTATTGCATTTCCCATTTTATCATATTCCCTAAATATACGTAGATACTGGTTTAGGTAGTGAGAGATATGCCAGAGCCCATTGTCATGCTATTCATTCCATTTCTTCCCCATTTTCCCAACCGGTTCTCCAAATCCATTACTAAATATGCAAAGATCGGCAGCGCATCCTGAGGTGCGAATATGGTAAGTCTTCCAGTATTCAGAACCCCGATACTTCTGAGGCTTTCGAGTGTTGTGCCAAGAAATAATTACTTTAAATTGTTCGACTACTCAGGCATTGCGATCTGCGTTAATGTGTGTTTCTACCGTCACCTCGTCTTGCACCGAGGCTTATAAGGGTGGTGTTGTTTCTTTTTTCTTAATTTAATTCTAGAAATGTTACAAGCAAGTGTTACAAAGTGATTGATAGCTGTTGATAGCTTGAAAGCTCGTGTTGGATTTATAAAAACATAATTTAAAGGAAGGAAGTAGACGAGCACACGGTCCATTTAGTTGTAAATTAATAATGTCTTCTGTGGACATCCGCAATTTATGCCAACATCAGTTAAGAATGACAAACTTTGGCACGTTCCCGAATGCGCCGCTTACCTTTGGAGATTTGGAGTGAAATTGGATTTTTTTTAAATTGGTAAACATTGGGGTTCAATAAATTGTGTTGTAACATTTTGTTTAAAATCTTACTATTTTTTGACATTTGTGATATACACGGCAAAATAGATAAGTTTTCAGGCACCTGTTCAGTATATGCAATAACAAATGCACACATAGATAGATAGACACGATGTTAATTAATTCACTGTACGTGTAACAAAATTTTATTGACGGCTCTCATAGCGTCCGTAGCTCAGTTGGTTGAGTGTCTAGTCTATCGACAAACTCAAACTTACATGCATGCAAACTTACCTATTTTGCCGTTTGTACATATTACATTATTCTCAGGATACATATATACCTGCCAATATAAAGAACAATGTCAACATGTCGTTCCTTCTGTAGAAAAGTACGGAAAAACAAGTATATTTGCTCCTACCAATTTTAGGATCCACTGAACTGATTATTTCATGGTTTTCACCGTATTGATCCTGGTGTTATTTATTTACCCCAATTTTGTTGACAACGGCCTAGTGGTTTCTTTTTTACAGAGAGAAGAGCAGATAGTGCTGATAATTAAATACTGTCGCCAGGAAGTGTAAAATATAGGGTTATGGAAATGAATGGGCTTAGAACGCCACGCTGCGCGCTGGTCAAGCGGTTTAACGAGTACACTTTTTTGGAGCTGATTTAGGGTTTGTATTATTCTTAGGACTTGTGGCAGCGGCTTTGTTATCTATTAGTCGCCTTTTACAACACCCACAGGAAAAGATGGTGTGGTGCTATTCTAAAACCGGTTATGCAGCCACGGGGTTCACAAGATGGTACATGGTTACCACTACCGATGGACATAACTATATATGAGTACATACACACGCACAAATGCAAAAATACATTTAGATATACCACATAAATATTTTTAAAAGAAATCCACGAGAATCCACGATACTCAAGCGGGACGCTTGATTATCGAACCTTAATGTTGTGTTTACTCATCGTTTTGACAACGGATAGAAAGGCCATTAATAGCTGTCTTTCAAGTCTTACAAATGTCGGAAATTCCATCGTCTTTTAACACAGTTTCTTAAATAAAAAGCCTTACTGAAGTGATATTTCGACATTTTAATCCTATAGGGTTTAGTAGCCTAGCGTTTTAATTCTTGCAAATTCTTTGGCCCTTCCATTCTCATTAATTTTGAGCGAGAAAATATTTAGTCGTTAAACTAATAAATTGGTATCTAAAACTTGTTTATTTTAATGAACGGAACGTTATTTCGCTCTATCCTCCGCTAAGCGGGCTTATGCTTATTAAACTTCATTAATAAGATAATTGATTATTATGTTCACAAATAAAAATATTTAATCCAGACGATGGTTCATAAAATTGTTATTAGTAAATATAAAACATAAAATTATGTTAATGACTGTTCACGCCAAGACGTGTCATGCTATTTTATTTTATTATTTCTACCGCTCATTGCGCACATCACTTTATCATACTTTTACCCCCAAATTAAAACCGCTAGTCTATGACTCTGCCTCGTCGCAGCTGATTCTGTGCCGGTGGAAACCGAAATGGTTGTGAGCCCTGTCCACAAATGTAATTCCGCATATTCAAGTGTATGACCCGCCCTCCTTCCAGCTGGGTTCTGTGCCGGTTCGAGAGGAAACCGCGTATCGTGGGCCTTGTCCACGGCTGTAATTCCGCTGTTTGGTATCTTTGGCTCAACCTCGTCGCCGCTGGTTGTGTACCGGTTCGCTAGGAAACCGCGTGGAGGCAGAGTCTGTAACTGTAATAATGCTTAGTGACATCTGTGACCTTGATGCCACTGGATGTGTGCTGGTGCGGAAGGGGAACCCGAGAGATCGTAGGCCTTGTTTGCGACCTGAATTACAATTATTGAAGGACTGCAAGAAGTTGTGAGATCGAAGCTTGTGCCTGTCTGCCCAATGTACCCTGGCCGAGAAGAGGAGAGCTACCAGGCCCCACAACAACCGTGGACGGTGCTTCAAGTCGGTGCATGCCGTAGGCGTATAGGTGAGGTCATTTGATTTGGCTCGGTCTCACACTTTGTTTCCCGTTCTTAATCCTATGGAGATACTAATAACCTAAAATCGTGGCATCCTTTGGATGTCATGGCCATCCGCACATTAACAATAATTAATTGATGTGCAGTCGAATCAACCGCCGCAGTATTAGGCATTCAATTTGGCAAGCTATAAAGCGTTGGATGCCATTGGCGCTATCATGGACACGGCTTAAGATTGAAACTGTTCTCTTCATTAGAAGCCATCAATGTGAGCATCTGCAAACATGCTCGATGCACTGCAGCGCCTCGGCAGCCGCAACAGTATCACGTGTTATTTATTATATTACATGTGAAGCCGTTGATTGTTTTCTACATAGAGTTAGTCGACTCATAGACTGCGCGTATAGAAGGACTGACAGAAAGATTTAAAAATCAAAACCTTTAATTCTGTAGTGCAACGTGCAAACCTGCGAGTCAGCATATTGCTTCTAACAGCCACCGCCCTACGCTACCTCTCAATATCCGCTTACCACCAGGTAGATTGCTCATCTGCCGCTTTCGTTCTATATACAAACTTTAGTCCTTCCCGCATGATGTTAGTACATTCCGAAAATGATTATTTTTATATTATCTATGTTACCTATTAAATAACAATGGAGAAGGAGACGATGCCGCAGTAGACATCACCACAGATATACGTAATATGTTTTTTAAGCATCAGCTGATAATGTTGACACCCCAAATCCAGTGCGGCGGACTGATAATGCATTTATCTACCATCTATCGATACCAGAGAGCAATGTGATACAGTGAGATAGCGAGTTTATTTCTGGCTCTGATTTGAGATAAAGACGGAAAATATAGCTAGCGAGCTATCGGCGTTCCAAACTACGTGTTTGATAATGTGATATCGACGTTGAGAATATTTCAAGTGCGCCCTCATTCGTGTCACTGAAATAACGCAAAAACTGTACATGGGTTGTTAAATATCGATTTTTTTGAGTTAGTACGGTAGTCAGAAACAGTCTAAAAATTAAATCGTCGAATATATACCAAATTATAGGAATTTACGAGTACAACGATGTCTAGTAACTTTTCATACGTGCTTTTAAAAATAATTTTAGGTAAAATATCTTATCATTAGAATTCCTAATACCAAGATAAGTATATGATAGGATCTACGCGTTATGGGTTTTCCGTAGGTTATCTTCGAGTACGTTTCTCGTAACTAAAAGAAATAAACACTTCAACGTTTAATTTTATCGTAAGTGGATATTATATTCAATACTACTATCTTATTACATATGTTATCTTTTGTGCTACTTGTTCCTTTGATGCGAATTCTATTTCTATGTTTTTGATCTGTATGCGTTTTTAATTATAGTACCTTATTTCAGTATTTATTTATTTATATTTTGGAAACTATCACGGAACATATGAAAAGCAAATCAGTCCTTTGGTTGATTACCTACTCGTAAAGATACTGTAAAACTATTGATACTTTTTGGTATCGAGTACTATTTTGTTCGATACCGATATGAAGAAGCTAATGAAAAACCTAAATTCAAATTCACTTCAAACTGTTTGACTCGATTGCTTTTTGATTTATTCTGCTGTCAAATTTTCGATCTGTAAAGCCTGGATAAAGCATTCTGTGTCTGTATGGTTGTGAATATCTCGTAAAACGCTTGTGCATGTTACTGAAATTCTGCTGTGTAACAGCATATTTGTTAAAAAAACATCTTATTAGGTGTTTTTTTTATTACCTACTTTAATACTTTTTCTGATTAGAGTGAAGACTTGGTGTCATTTACTTCCTAAGAACACCTCTACCGTCTGAGTAAACGTCGCAATAATAATGTGAGTACCATAGAAATCTAAATAATAAGAGAATAGAAGTCGTTCACTCGGGTGAGCTTGTCACCACACTGATGACGCGTAGACCACCAGTACGCGTGTTGTGATTCAGTTGTTCTTGAAACGTACAGCAGTAATCATTATGTGTTGCAACATTTCTAATCCCAGAAACTTTTCCACAACTTGTAATTATACCAATAAAGGGACAACATTTAATCGGTAACTATTTTCTTTTAGTAACAGTACTATTTTTTTTCATAAAATACACAGATACAATAAAACCATACTTGTATATCAAGATTATCATAATTCATCATTTTGTTTTCACATTTACACTACATTGCCTCTTATGTTCGTTAATATTTGGAGTATAACGAATCCCGAAAAGCAATGTAATACGCAGTTAAGGTCATCGTCGTGCGTGTGAAATCCTAGTAGTATGGCCTCAGGAGTCGGTTGCGAGTTAGTGATGAGTTGATGACATGCCCAAGTGTGAGTAAGCGAGCCAATGGTACGTATTTGCAACGTCAACGTGCAATAGTTAGGGTTTAATTTGGCTTACACAGCATACTAGGAATGTATTAAAGTTTATTGTCTGTGTATTTAGTAGTAGCAGCGACAGGGCGACATTTGCTCCCGGTAATATTAGGTAGTCGGATAAGTTCACGGCCTTTTTATAGTGAAAGTAATAGACTATATTTGTATTACATACATATTTATTGAACGGAATATTGTCCATTTAATTCGACTATCTTTCGCCATTTTTCTGGCAGAGCCCATAGCCCATTTATATTCCAACGCCATAAAAAATTTGGGGTTTCTAAGCGAAAAACTGATTTAAATGGTTTATACAGGCTTCTCTTGAATGTAATTTTACTTCGATTAGAGATTTTTGTAAAGAGCGGAATAAATGACAATCCGAAAGTGCTATTTGTATGGAGGATGCATTAAAACTTCTCAGCCAAGGTCCATAAATTTTTGTTTAATCATTAAAGATATATGCGGTCGAGCATTGTCGTGATGGAAAACTTTTCTATTCATTAAATATGGGCGTTTTTCTTAAAGTTCTTATTTCAATTTTACTAATTGCTGACAGTAAAGATTAGAATTGATCGCTAGTCCATGTGGCAAAAGCTCGTAATACACAATGCCTTTCCAGTCCCACCATACACATAACACGACTATGTTCTGTGTGAGGGCTGGCTTTGGGACTATTTGTGATAACTCACCTCGCTTAGACCAAGATTGTTGTGAACATTGTTATCGTAGGTGATCCACTTCTCATCGCCTGTTACCAATCTCTTCAGAAATTGATCCATTTTATCTTGTTTTAGCATCATCTTGCATATGGAAATTTTATGCACCGTGTTACTGTCATTTAAATCATGTGGCACCCAAACATCTAGATTTTTTTTACAAAATTCAGTTTATGTAGGTGATCCATTCAGTGGTGAATGCTAAGTTCTTACGCAATGTGATGATTGCTTATTTGTCGATTTGCTGCCGACAAAAATTGTAAAACTTATCAAATTTTCTCCTTATTAACTTCCATTTAAAAATTCTTAAAAAATATGAATAGATAAAGCTTTTAACTTGTAATTTCAAAAAAGTCAGCTGTCAAACGATGTTTCACTATCCCGTTAGTAATCAGTGTTACCAGTGTGTATAATGAATTGTACAGAGTAATAAAGTCAGTGACTTCCATTAAAACATATAAGAGTTTTAATGATAGAAATTCAATGTTAAAATGGTGCAGATATTTTTTTATTTAATCCTGTACAAGAAAAACACAGCACACATCATTCAATATCAATTATTGAAGGTAGGTGCGCTCTTCAGCTATGCGATACTCTCCAAAGAGCAATAACAGATTCTAACAAGGTTATACGACGTGTAAAAATAACGGGATTGTTTTCTGGTGCCTACACTTCCCGTGGGATTACAGCCGTGAGCAGAGACAAAAATACAGACGTGTAAATAAGAGTTATGTCATAATCATGTTGGTCTAACAGAGTATGCCGATGGGACTGGGGAAGTTTATTTTTTTGGGGTAAATTGAATTGAATGTTTTATTAGCTAATGCTGCAGTTTCCTCTATCAGAATTTACTTTATCTCTTTTCCTGATAAGAATTCCTGATAGAAGTCTCCATGTCTTGTGCATAAGGAGACTTAATTGTCTTCAAACGCCAGCTGGTCAAGCGGGTTGGCGATTCCACTCGTTTAGTAGTTCCCCAGTGCTCGTGGCCTTTTACGGCACCCACGGGAAGAGATGTGGTGATGATATTCTAAAGACACCACACGGCCGATTTATGTATTTTCCTTTAATCTTTATTTCAAGCAACTAAGACGTGTTAATGAACGTGTTATTATAAAATGTTTTTTAATTTCTTGTAGAATAAAATGAAAATTGTACACTTTGGTTAACCGTTTATTTAGACTGTTGGAAGTAATTTGTTTAGCGGTCAGGGCGACCTCGGCTCTAACCGCGTAATGTGAACTAGCTGTCAGATGCTTATATATAAATCAGTGCGAGTGTATATACACATTGGGAGTAAGTAAGTGGTTTGTATGAAATAAAACTTACTGAATTTTAAAAGGTTTCTGAACACATTTTTTTTCCTGGCAAAGGCAATGGTGTAATTAGCACATTCTGCCAGTATCAAGTTTTTCTTCGTATTAAACAATTTATACAGTCTAAAACGTCAATGTCCAGTCCCATTGAGGTAAGTCAGAAGTCGCTGAATAGTAGGTTTACTGAGCACAGAAGAGGACTAATTGGAAGCACACAAAAATGCAATGCCATGCTTTCATTTGATTTTCACAATACGCACAAAAACATTTCGAAGTTTAATAAACTATCTATATTAAGTCACAAAACGCACAATACACAATTTTTATAATATAATAAATGAAAAAAAAAAAAACAATATCAATTCTCGTGTTCCCGCCAAAAAGTCTTGAAAAATATTTGGTAGTTTTCGCGAAAGAAATTCAATGTTAAGAGGGTGTTGATATTTTTTATTTAACCCTGTGCTCTATATACCTACTTATGGAGCATATTCCATACTTATGTTTTATTTGTCATATTAGACTGGATCTGAATTCATATACCAACAATATATTGAATTTAAATTGTTAAATAAAATCATTAGTTTTATACTTAACGTGGTACTAGGCGGTAGTCCTGATTCAGAAGTCAAAAGTCGCTCAGTGAGCGATGAATAGACCAATGTTCATAGTCTGTTTGTTGGGCAAAATCCAAAACGAAGAAATGCTGCGAAGAACTAAAGTTACGATATAAATAAAATAAGCAGAAAGCTGAAGTGTCAATGGGCAGGCCATGTCTGTTGCAGAACTTACTATCGAATAGAGATTACTTACCGGGAACCGTAGCGTGAGGTGCCCTCCGGACAGGTGCACTGCGACTTGAAGAAAGTCACCGATAGTGGCTGAATGTGAAGAGCGGAAGACCGCGTGTGGTGGTGGTTTTTGGGACGGGTCTGTATCCAGCAGTGGAGAGACACAGGTTGATGGTATGGTATTTCTAAATAACGCAAATGATTTCGCGTGTCTGCTTATTGTTATTGATAATCCTAATAAGTAGGTAATTATTTAAATATCTATTCCGGTTGGCAACTTCTGGAAATGACAAATGAATGTTTTTGACTAATAGGTATTTAATGTCACTTGACAAGTGCCGTTTTGACAAACAGCTAGGTGTCGTTTTATAAATACGTGTCAGAGATTGTGAAGCATTCGAAATATGTCAGCCTTTGTGAATAATATTATTGTTGTTTGCAATTGTTTCGAAGAAAATTATGAGCAATTAAGCGAAGAACCACCTCACTTAATTGGATCGATGATTTACTGGATGTTATATATGTACTGTTTGCAGTTTTAATTAAACTATTACGTCCCACTGTAGGGCGCATACGGCTCCCCTAATAAATCACTGGGGGCTTACAGGCCGTAATCCACCACACCAGCCCAGTGCGGATTGATGGATTCACATTGTCCATTTTTTTATTCCATACTTTTTAAAAATCCATACTTAAGTAGAAATTCAGTGGTACAGGCCGGGGATTTGAACTCACGATCAAACTAATGTGAAATGAGTATCGATACCAATAGGCTATCACTAATCTATGTGTATTATTTATATATTTTTTATATGGAAAATTATATTACTTTAATCGGTATAGTAATTAGTTATAAAATTATAGAGGGTTTTATAAATGCAGGTGTTTAGGGCTATGGAGACACGCGAGTCGAACCTAATCTTAAAAGGTTAGAAGCATTAAACAGTTTTTCCTACAGTATCATGTATTTATACGTATTATAAAGAAGAAAAATTCGGGGTTGACCAAATGAGCGAAACGGAATGTCAATGTTTGTATGGAAAAAAATATTTAACGGTCCTATTAACTTGAAACTTGGTAGAAATATTCTACAATACAAATAATTAAATATGTAAATTACTGTTTTTTTAATTGTGGCAGGAGATTAAAATACAGAATGTTTAATTTTGTATGGAATCACAATCAAACCCATTAGAGCGAATCCGCGGGCAACAGCTAGTGACTAATAATAAGTTATGAACTGGTTCTTTTCTTTCTTTACAGATATCTGGAAATATGTGAAAAATGTACCCGAAGTGCTTCCTCCGTTATCGGGTTAAATAGTGACGCGACCCGCTCGATGGAAAGTTGTCGATAAAATGTGGCGGTGTATCGTGCTAGTGTTGTGCGTGAATATTGTGAGCTGTCAGAATTGTCGTGGCGAGGAGCCGAGGGTGAGGGAGTGCGAGAAGATCTGTGACTACAACGGGAATTGCACTATAAGGGCGGCACTGTTGTTTCCAAGAAACACAACGTATGATGTTTCTCTGCAAGCCGTAAGTACATTGTATGTATTTTATTGTTATTTTCTGCACTGGGCCAACGTGTTGCAAGGGGAGGTCTATGCGTTGCAGTGGAAGGTTACGTAAGATTAATATTTCTCCATTGCTGTGGATGGTTTTTCTTTGGTAATTAATAAATTTAAAGTTGACAGATAAAGTGAAGGCATACCTCTCATGGTGCTCCATTATGACTCACTTTAACTCACTTTAAAGTTGCTCAACGAACTATAGAGAACTCACCTATGCTTCTTGGAATTATTTTGTGGGATAAGATTCGAAAAGAAGAGATTCAGCAAAAAACTGAAGTAATCGGCAAAGTTCACAAATTTAGTAAGCTGAAGTTGCAATTAGCAGCTAATAACCAATGAGTCCTTTAACGGAGACCACCAACTGGAAAGTATGCTGGATAGTGGAAAGTACGCTAAAGCGTGAGACGCCCCCCGTCCAGATGTGTTGCAAACCTTGGGAGAGTCTAGCCTATAAAAATGTGTTTTTAATATATGTGGAGATTGAACGAAATAAAACGGGAATGTTCAACACCTTACTACTTTATATTCTTCTCTTCTAACACCTTACTTTGCACGTTACGTCTTAAAACAATACCTTTTCTCCACGACATCCGGATCAAAAGAGAGCATTTAATGCGAAGTGCATTCGACATTTTAGCATTTCATTCGACTCCTTCGCTCAGTCACTTACAAACGATCTTCACAAAGGTCATCTTCAAACCAACATATAGCATAAATTTAAAACAGAGCATAGATCAGTGTGGAAATCGTAGCTCATTTGGGAAATCATTCAAAATTCTGGGCACCAGGTATTTTCTTGTTCGTTTCCCAAAGTAATTGCTAGATTTTTGACCAGGGCTGTAAGGGAGTTAAATTAAAAATAAATAAATATGTTAATACATTTAAATTATAGAATTATATTCGTAAGTATTTCCATACTATCATTAGAGACATAAGAATCCGTCTGTGTCACTCTACCGCTACAAGATCACGTTTCTGGAAATGTATCGTGAGATAACTTATAGGGTACAGTTTGACTGATGGTCTTAGAGTAAATATATAGCTTGCTTATGTATACTCTAAGCTGATGACTTAAAGAAAGTAGCTGGCGTAGTGACTCGATCGGTACAGACGAAGATCGAGGGCGGAATCAGAATCGGAACCTTCGTGAATCAGAAATTGATACTTACCTAGGAAGCATAGGGTTTACAAATTGGTACACAAATTTCACAATAACATGTGTGAAGGTGAGTCTACAAAATATATAATTGACAAGTAGCAGTGCCCGCCACTTCTTGCGCGTAAATGTATGGCTCTATTCCCGTGTAAACTATAATGGATATGGATAAACAGTACCCAGGTACATAAACTATAACTATGCCAAGGTTCATTAAAATCCGTGCAGTAGCTTTTGCATTATGCGCGTTCAGACAGACAAAGAGCAAAAAGTTGACAAAAATGTTATTTTGGCTTCTATTATTTATGGTGGTGTACACTGCACTGATTATTTTAAAAAAATATTTAATAAAAAGACGGCTCTGTTAAGAATTTTATTATTGTTATTATTAACTATTTCTAATGACCTGCCTTGGTTCATCAGGTGGAACCAGTGCTGGAATTAGCGGTACAGCATCCTGACGTCAAGGCAGTGTTCCCTTCGTGGGTGAATTTCGAATGGATGACGTATGACGTCACCGACTGCGATGCCGCATACGCCATCATTTCCTCTATAGACGCGTACAATGACTGCGCGCATGTGTTCTTTGGACCGCCCTGCGATTATGCTCTTGGTGAGTCTAATTTTTTTTTTATAAAAATAGGCGGCAGACGGGCTTACAGTCCATCTGATGGTAAGAGAATAATATCGTTCATAGACATCCGCGGTACATGCCAACATCAGTCCAGAATGACAAACTTCGGCGTGCCCCCGGATGCCTTTGCAGATTAAGGCATTATTACGATAAATGTGCAGATTAAGATTAAGGAGTTTCAATTTAGTGTTACAATTAGAAGGAAAAGAAAATAATTTATTTACCACTAGGTAACTAATAATAACGACACCAAATTGATCCCAATATTATTGTGTTTTTTTTTTTATTTCATTAATATTTTTATTTACATGAGTTTAATTTTAATTTGTCCTATCAGCAAGACTCAGCACCGGGTCATAAGGCTCGCTCAACACAGGCGTGGCTAGAAAGCAATATTTCCGACTTCATTAGAGCTGAAGACTGGCCGTCATCTAGTCCCGATCTTAATTCGCTCGATAAAGATTTTTGGTCTGTTTTAGAGCATGGCATCATGCTCTAAATGCTAAGATAATATTGAATCCCTAAAACATTCCATAAGGGTGGCAGTTGCCAAATTTCCCATGAAAAGGGTGCGTGTTTCAATCGAAAACCAGCCACAAAGTTTGATAGATTGTATAAAAGCAAATGGTGATTGTTTCCAATAAACGTTATATTTTTAAAATGCCCAACCATTAATTTCTAAAATAACACTATTTCTAAAAATTCTTCTAATGAAATATGATAATTTAAAAATAAAAATATCAATGTTTTCATTGAAGCAATATTTATGGCTAGCCTAAGTATCGGAATAAAATGGTAATTTTTAGTATCGGTATCGGCAATTTTTAGTATCTAAGTATCGGAATAAAATGGTGTTAGAAATAAAATGGTAATTTTTAGTATCGGTATCGGCAATTTTTAGTATCTAAGTATCGGAATAAAATGGTGTTAGGAAAAAAATGGTAATTTTTAGTATCGGTATCGGCAATTTTTAGTATCTAAGTATCGGAGTAAAATGGTGTTAGGAATAAAATGGTAATTTTTAGTGTGAAGAGAATGTTGTATTAGAAATATCAACGTCGACGGAGTCCTCGCTTCGTGGGACCCCTGTTTCGGATACCTGGATACCTTAGTGAGCGCTTCGCATTTAAACAGTTCGTCGGATGTGTACCCCGCACGTACTATAATAAAATTTTAACTACCCCCGTGTGTCGCACGAATTATTATGCCCATTCGTTTAACTGTGCAGCAACACAACTCTGGAATAGCTTACCGGTTGGGATTAGGGAGGCTCCGTCAATTGATGTTTTCAAATCGCGTGTATTTGAACACTTTTTACTCAAACAGTGTGAATGACTGCAATGTTTATTATTATTTTATTTCTATTTTTATGTATGTATGTATATATGCATGTATGTGTGTGTAAATTTATATTTATGTACTAGTGTAATAGTATCAAAACGCGATTATATTTAGCGGCACTACCCTTAGCCTGCAACCACCAAAGGTTAGCTGGAAGAAAACGCTATATAGCATTAAGTTCGCCTTTGTACACACACTTTGGTGCAATAAAGAATTTATCTATTCTTCTATCTATCTATTTATCTGTTTCGTTATCGTCACTAGAAAATCTAAACCTAACTCACTTTTTAAGAATGATACGTCAATTCGGCCGCTATTACTACCAAATAAACGCTTTTAAGATAAGCTTTAATTTTTATCATAGCAACAAGGCCCTAAAGTACCGGCGAAATGACACATATCTGCCTTACAAGGATCTCAAAAATGTATAAGGGAGAGATGATATATACCTAACTACTGCAACTGGCGGAAGCGCAGTCGGCCGAGGTACAGGGCTCTAGGCCGAAACTTTGGGTGGTGCATCCTGTGAAGCATACATGGTTGTGCGGACTTTTCTATCCAGGGCGTCTAATTTGGTCTGAGACTATCTGAGCACGCCAAAGGTGTACATGAGAACGGGCACGACCCAGCCGTTATAGGGTCGAATCTTATTAGGGCCCGATTTTTAGTATTGAGTTTTTTATTAAGCAAACACAATTTTTTAAAGATACTCCATTAATCCGGGAAACAAAATATTTATTTATGGTAATAGGTAATTGTAGGTAATTGTAATGCAGGTCAATAGTATTGCTGATCGTGACAAGTTTCATAAAATAGTGCTCAACATTCTTTGCTGCCATCGAATTGCTGTGACTTTCAGTAATTTTTTTAAAATTTCATTAACAATGATCAGATTTTTAGAAAATTATTTTTATTATTTAATATATGTATATAGGTAGATACTACAAAAACCTCCAGGGTTTAAACATTGTACCGGACTCATTAATTATTTAATTATTCTGCTGGTCATTTAATTATTTCCCATAAATAAATGTAATTGCCTATAATTTCCACTCATGTGATACGGTATTTAAATCCTAGATATTTTTGACGATGATTAGTCGACGAATTTCACATATTTTACCGAAAACTCGAAGATTTTCACAACAACGCGTGAGTCTCATAAAGAAATCACACCTCTAACAGCAAGTTGGACGTTGTCCTACTTAACTTATTAGATCCCGACGGATTCCCACGAGTGAGTACTAAGTTCACGAACTAACTTTATTCCGTAGACGCTGCCTGTGATTCTTCACACACTACCCGAATCAACACAACTTGTCGGCCCACAGAAATTGAATTAACATAGTGGAGAAGGTACGTGTCGTGGATCTTGAGGGATGTATGGAATTTGACATCATTTGTCATCTATTGAGGATAGAGTTCCATAATGAATTCAGGGGTGCTGCGTATATGGGACTGATAGAGAGGAATAACTAAAATTATACTACCTATACTAATATAATAAAGAGAGAATGCGAATTTTGTGTTTGTGTGTATGCGGAGGGCAACCTCCGGAACCACTGCACCGATTTGAAAAATTCTTTTACCATTTGAAAGGTACATCATTCCAGATGGACATAGGCTATATAAATATTATGTGCAAAAAAATTGCCGGCCGGGCACAGCTAGTCTACTATAAATGACGTTCACATTTAGCAGTAATTGTCTTACTTGTAAAAATAACCACGTTCATACATGATTAGCAAAACGTAGTAAAATTGGTCCTATTAAAATAATTATATAAATGTAAAATTAATTAATTTCCGGACGATAATTATTTTTGGTAAAATTATTTTTTGCACTCCTGTCAAAGGCACATGGCGGGATACACCTATATTTGTACAGAAACACTATTTTTTGTAATCTGTGGACCTGCAAAATAAATGAATATTTGCCAATATTTTAGAAATGAGATAAAATGAAGCGCAATGGAATGGAATAATGAATTCATTTTTACTAATTTATTTCAATTACAACTTACAATTTGTGAGTGAATTTGAATGTAGACTAGGATATTTGTAAGCTTATATTTGGATTGTATTTATACTTGGATTTGTATATACTATATTTATTTTATAAATAGTTTACAATTAAAATCCAAGCAAACGTCAATAGACATTGGAGCATGTGAATAAATGTAACAAATAAATTTTAATGTAACATTTCACAATGTTCAAGTTACTTACCTACTACACAGAGATTATACAATTTTTTATTTTTTTTTATGGTCGAAGGCGGCAGACGAGCATACAGTTTACCTGATGGTAAGTGGATACTGTAGCCCATAGACATCCGTGATACATGTCAACATTAGTCCAAAATGACAAACGTTGGCACGCCCCCGGATGCGCTGCCTGCCTACCTTTGGGATTGGATTTGGAGAAAGTGTTGGGAAAATGGGGAGGGATAGGATGGGAATGGGCTAGTCACTCACTAGTCACTACCGAAACACGTACGCACTTTAAGGAAATAAGATAAAGTGGGAAATGCAGTACATTTCAAGGTAGTATTCTACCTTGGTAACATGGTAACATGGTCAGTCGAGTGCGCCCAGCGGCTGTTGGATTGCAGCGTGCACTCTCCCCCTATTAAAGGCTATCACTATTTTTGATTTCTGAAACAGGCTTCTAGTGCTTTATTACATGCTATAATAACTAAAATATTTCCATATCGCGCAATTTATAATACGTCATGGTAATAAAGATAAAATACGCAATAAAACCTCACGATATTCCAAACCATCCCGCAACTAATGGAACGTGCAGGATCATAAGAGCGTAAGCCGTTTTCTACAACCTATTACCACAGTGTTGATAATGAACGGCGTGGAGTCTGCATATGAAAAGAGTATTAAACAAAAATTAAATGAATATCATATGAATAAACCAGTAGGAAATGATTAAAAAATGTAAAATAAGTTATTTTTTTATTATATGTATTATATTATTGTTATTATCTTGGTATTTTCTATTATAATATATAATATGTACATAATTACAATTATAACACAATGTTTATATTTACTTATATCTACATAAAATTTAAATTACATATTCATAAATACAACAAACAAATATATAAATATTACAGGAATTTCCATAGAATAATAAAATTAATACATACGATATGTATTAATAAATAGCAATTATGATGTAACGCTGGAGCAGCCTGCATCGACGACCGTGACGAATCAGCAAATGTACTATAGTCATATTTTAGTAATTCAGTTTATACACGAATGTGCAGTGCCTGCACAAACCTTCTAGGTATACAGGCACAAAGTAGGCAATCTAAATGTATTTATTCTTTGATATATTTAAATAAATAAAAAAGCATAGGTATATCTGTCTTAACAAACATTTACAAAAAAAAATTCTAAACATTTATCTTTCTGTTTAACGCAAAGGTTAGCTTGGAGATATTGCCTTAATATTAATTAAGCTCGCCTATGTGTTTGTAACTTTGCTAAGTTGCCTACATCGACTTAGCAGTCACAAACACATCCACGGTAGTAACAGCTTATTATTTTATTCCATTTAAACACGCATTTAAAACTCGTTTAGAAAATACTCAAATATTATTACAAAGATGAATACAAGCACAAGCAAAGATCTATGTGTAAAGAATGTTTGTCTGACCTCCTCATGCATCAGACAATGTATGACCTTTAAAACGTCACGCTGACTAAATGGGTTGGCGAGTCCACTCTTAGAGAGGTGGAATATTAGAGCTTGTGGTAGAGGTTTTGTTGTCTCTTAGTCGCCTTTTCCGTCACCCACGGGAAGAAATGTGGTGATTCTATTTTAAAACTGGCTGATAGCACACGGCTTTTCCTTTTGTTTATTATTAATTGCATTTTATAAATGAAGCACTAAAAAACGAGAGAATGAAATGTCGAGAACAGTTTTTTATCTTCTGTGTCTTATCTTTATTGTGCCATTACGATATTAGCGGAACAAAGATATTTCCTTCCCGCGATTTACAACATACCAATAATGGGTATTGCGTACCAATAATGGTAATTTATTTACGGATATGAAAACAAAAAGAAAGGACCATGAGTGTGGTTTATCCTGTATTAAGGGTAATTTTTAGAGAAAATCGCCAATGCCGATACGAGTTCATGTCACATTATAAAAATGGTGATGTAATATAATATCTTATTGTAACAATTTATCATAAGTACAATAAAGAGTAACAACAACAATAAATAAAAAAATATAAACATATATTATATTTGCAAAGAAGTGCCATTTCATACATCTTATTTAACCGGTCCTGAAACACCCATGTCTGTTTCTCAGGGGTGAACCGCGTCACGCCAAGTGGGATATATTTCTCGATTTTCTTGTCAGAAGAAGTTCGTTTATTTTTCCTTTGCCTTTTATTTTTCCGGTAAAACAATTGCGTGTATTTGCAGACGTTCGGGTAGAAATTGATTGGTTGTTTCGACGAATGGTCGAGTTACAGCGTCATTAACGAGGATAGCTAGGTCATGTAGTACGATACTGTACAAGCAAAATTTCCGTACGAAAAAGGTATGTATTATAAGTTTGGTAACTGTCGTATGATTTAACGTCCCAATGAAAGGCCTGTGCCTTCCCTAGTAAATCACTTGGTGTTTCGGGCCGCAATCCACCGCGCTGGCCTAGTGCGGATTAGTGGATACACATGCTCCAGATTTTGATTGAATTGAAACTCCAGATTGAAACTTAGTAGTATGGGCCGAGGATTTGAACTCACAATCTCACGAATGAGAAGTGGAATTTGCTGTGACACTCCTATTGTTGTATGCTATAGCAAACATACAATTTTTGACAGTATGTTACTAAAATTAACTGGCATTTGCTTTATCATAATACTAGCGACTGGTTTTGCTCGGGTGCAATAAAGGTTTAATATTGACCCAAATATAGGCCATGTCTATCTTCCTTAGTTTAGCTTCATAAAGGTGAAAGACTTTTCAAAATCGGTCAAGTAGTTTTGAGTTTAAACGTAAAAACGAACAATAAATAAACCAACACTCCATATTATAGATATAAAATTGTTTCTCGGCCGTGTTTAATTATCAGTATAGCTGCTTTCAAGATCAAGACTCCTAAACTTGATGAGGAATCCCAATTCCGAAAGAGTTTTGTCTAAGCCAAATGGGCGCACATAAAAACGTGGATGCCACCAATACAAGGTCAAATTCAAAATCAAAGTCATATTCTGATATTTTCTTTCCTTATATGCCAATAGCGCAGTTAGCACATTGTGCAAGTGTTGACATTTATTCTTAACTAGCGACCCGCCCTCGCTTCGCTTCGGTTTATAAGTTTTTTTTTTTTACAATTTTTTTTTCAAAATTTCATAAGCATTTCTACCATACATTATATTCGTGTAACTCTTACGGTTTTTGCAGCTCACGCCAAAATAGCTCGCAGATGGCAGAGTTTTTTCCGACTTACTTGACACTTATCGTTATATTTTGACCAATTTACACAATATCTTTATAAATTATAGCCTATGTGTTATTCTGATGTATGAGCTATATTATTGTAAAGTTTCATTAAAATCCATTGAGTAGTTTTTGCGTGAAAGAGTAACAATCATCCATACATCCATCCTCACAAACTTTCGCGTTTATAATATTAATAGGATTAACAATTTTAAAGTCAAAGCAATTCAAAACGTATCTCGTCAATATCCAGTCCAATGGACGTACGTTAGGAGTTGGTCAGTAAAGTGATAGTAGGTTTACCGAGGACAGTAGAATTGGATTCTTTGGAAACACACAAAAAAAATCTCATGCTTTTACCTGAATATCACTAACATTACGCACATAAAACACTTTGAAGTTTAATAAGCTATCACAAGTGACACAAGAGCCAAATTTTATATCAAACAAAAACTCTACTTCAATTCTCGAGTTTTTTCTTTTATGGCAATATATGGCAAATATATGGCAATGGTGCAATTAGCAAATTCTACTAGTGTCAAATATTCTTCGTAATTATTAATTTCAATCTAAAACGTATCCTGGCAATGTCCATTACCGTCGAAGTGAGTCAGGAGTCGTTCAGTAAAGCGATAGAAGGTTTACTGAGAACAGAAGAGGACTCTTTGGAAGCATGCGAAAAACGCAGTCCTATGTTTTCATTTGATTATTACCACAAAAATTACGCACAAAAAGCATTTTAATAAACTATAATTATTAAACCACAGGACCAACACACAATTTTTATAATAAAATCAAACAAAAACTCGAATACACTTCTCGAGTTCCCGGCAAAAAGTCAAATTTTCTTATTAAAAGAAGAGTGGGAAGACAAGTCATTAATGGATGACAGAATTCCATTGCTTCGCCAAATTTCCGTCACTTGTGTGTGACGAATAGGTTTCCTTTGATTACCGACGGGACAATTTTGGAAGCAATTTCTTTTGATCTTGTTGCTGGGAGGCAATTCGTTATTCGGCATTTAGTGTTAGTTTCTTTTTATCTCCCTTTATTAACCTTTACAAACATTCTTTTATTAGGTGCAGGGCCTTGGTTGAAAATTTACTGCGCGGCGGACCTTTTGAATGCGGCGAAGTAAGTATCTTAGCTATAAGCTGAGAGTAACAAAAACGCAGAAGTCAAGTTTATACCATACCAACCTAGGTCTCCCTGCGCGAAATAGGTCTCTCCCAATGTTCTTGCGTCTCTTTTCATCCTGTTGACCATCTGTAAACTATTTCTAGCCGTTCGGTCTGACTGGAGGGCGTCTCGCAATGCGCTTGCCGGTACCTGGTCGCCATTCTGGTATTCGTCTACCCTTTTGGCTAATGCGTCTACTGCAAATATGGCTTGGCCATTACCACTTAGCATAGAGTAAAGGAGCCTAATATGAGACCCATTTTGAAAAAACATTATAAAAACGTGAAAAATAGAATAAAAATAAAAACGGTATGGCTGATGTACGTGTTATTCATTTATTTAAGATTACCTTTCTAAATAATACAAATGTTTAAGTAATATTTTGTGTTATAAAAAAAAAAAAATTCCCAATAGATTATTATTAATTTTTAGAAGGTTGCCTAATATGAGACCCATAAAAAAAAAATATTTTCAGCGCTTTTTGCACGATGGACAGGTAAAATGCGCGTCATCTGCTCCGCAATCTTCATGAGCCCAGCGATAACATTTTATGCACTGGATCCATTGTTCGCCATGCTTGTCTGTTGAATAATTGCACCCACAAAAGAGACATTCAGCATCAATATCACTGTCGTCATCGACGCTGTCATCCAAGAATTCTATTACTTCATCAGAAGCTTCGGAAGAAGATGATGTGTGAGCTTTAGGAGTATTTTTGCGATAAGCAGTGGTCTTTCGTTTTATTGTTTTCTTTTTTTCTAGAGATCTTAACACAGATTTTTTTTTAGTTTCGTTAATTTTTGAGAGGCTTGCTTCTAAATTGGCTTTATAAGGTGACGATGTGATAATATTTGCGGTACCTGGTTTTCGACCCCTGTTTCCTGTCTTGTTTTTCGTTGTATTTGGCAGTGGACTTATATCAACTGGTGAAACTAACTGTCTAGATGGCCCAGCTACATCATGTTCAAACAGTCTAGATGACCTTGCTGCATCATGTACGGAAGCATCTTTTTGTGGATCTGAGATCAGTGCATTATCCGACACAGAAGGTTCTTCGCTTTCTGGCAACACAACGTCTTCTTCTGATGTATGTGTGTTGTGTATGGCGAAATCATAGTCTCTGAAAATATTTTTATTACAAGGACATAACCCTGTTTTTCGAAAAGAATTAACTGACGCTTCCATTGTAGCAGCTCTATTATATGCACTACAAAAAAGACTTGCAATGTTAAGAGACGTAACAGATCGATTGGGATGGTTTCGTAGCCAATTTTCAATCTCTTGTGCATAAATCCTTGTCCCATAAATCCTACATCTAAAGGCTGCATCTTGTGAGTCGAATGTGGTGGCAAACACACAATTATAATGTTGCTATCTCGAGCCTTGTTTATAACTTCTAAATTTCGCGTATGACTATAGTGGCCATCTAAAACCAATAGTACAGGATCATCACTTGTAGGTTTGGTGTATGCGATAAAATGGTCAAACCACTTGGTAAAAATGTCTGTTTGCACCCATCCAGAAGTATGACATGCGTAGATTGAACCTGACGGGGCACCATCCATTAATTCTTGCTTCATGTTTTTACGGGGCCAAATAATCAGAGGTGGTACATAGTTACCAGCAGCATTCATACAAGTTATTACAGTAATTAAAGCACCCCTTTCTGCTGATTGTATTGCTGCCACTTGTTTTTTACCTTTAGAAGAGATTACCTTACTATGTTTATGTTGAACAATGGTTAAGCCGGTTTCATCTACATTATATAATCGATGTGGACGTCGTTGAATTCTATCAAAACTTGGTTCATACAATTCAAAAAATTTAGTTACATTTTCTGGATTAAACCCTTTAACTCTGGCAGATGATACGCCCTGTGGAGTTCGTATTGATAAATTTGGATGCCTTCGTAAGAACCCACGCAGCCATTTCTTTCCTGCGATACCTTTGTCTAACGCAAAGTTGCCACATCTACCATTCCGTATGGCTAATTAGAAGGCCATTCGTCGAATATCGCCTCTCCTTAATCCATAATATCTTTGTTCCATGTCGATGGAGTAGGAAACCAATTGGTTTTCTAGCTCTTCACCAAGCACGGGTTTACGTCCAAGACTAACAGATACGAGTTCTTCAACAGATTGAGTCGCATTCTTTACGTAACGTTCTAAAGTACCCTTCGGAACATTAAACAATTTTGCTGCACGTTTATACCCCATTTCTTTGTTTCTGACAGCCTTTACTGCTAACACCATGGCATTTTTATCCCATTTTTTTCGTTTTGTTGAAGGTGTCATCTGAAAAAAATGACAAAAATAAAGTTGAAAGGTGTTCAAAGGATGTGCCTTTGAGTACCGTAATATGAGACCCTATCTCATATTAGGCACTCGAAGGGTCTCATATTAAGGCCTTTCTAAAATTTTATGAATTTATTTAAATTAGGGTGTCAACAAATAATTACAAACATAAACGCCTTAAAATATTAAAATTAGTAATATTATAATACTTTAAAATATCAATTACTACAATTTACAATAAAGCTTACCTTCTCGCGTAATATTCCAATCAACACACTTAGGTTAAAAGTTTCAAGGTCGAACAAACATAAAAACACGTGTAAGACAATTAGACGCTGAGCGACAACTGTCGAATCAGTTGTCCATTGTTTTTAATATGGCTGCTCTACATTCCGATCCATGCTTTTACAATATCGTTCGTAGTTTGTCTATATTACGAGGGTCTCATATTAGGGTAGGGTCTCATATTAGGCTCCTTTACTCTACTGATTCTATGTGCTATGTCGCTCTTTAGTTCTTTAGCGAATCCTTTTGTTTCGGATCTTATCCTGTAAAAAAACTTCAAACTTCAAACTCTATACACAGCTCGCTGAGGAGTATCAGCTTTAACCACAGTTAACCACCGGTCTTCCAAAGTTTTATTTATCAGTCTGTGTTAAGTTGAAAGCATGTGTAACTTCACATTTGGCTCTGACTCCTTCTTGTTGACATGCTGTAGTTGAAAAAATAGCAAATTTTAGATCTGTAGCTTTACCACTGCTTGATGAGTGCTTGCGATACTTGCAATTTTGATGAAATCCGACTTGAAACATACACATTTTCTTCACCATTGTGGTCCTGATAGTAGTATAGTATACGAACATATTGTATGTATTATATACTTATATAGCATATATACTCAATTCCTTAAGTAAATTCCAATTAAAATAGCTTGCGTTATAATTCGTACAACTTGTTTTGTTATATTCGATAATACAGGCCTGGAAGGCGTTGTCGTCCTAAAGGTAATCGGTGATCTTAAGAGTAATGCTTATACTTACACATTACTTGATTAAACTGCTTGTTATGCATGGAAGGAATCAGAGCGCCCCCGCGGAGCCACTCCACCGATCCAAATGGAAGTTTTATGCGGATTTGTTTAATATCATTTCTTGGGTTTCGCCCTGAAATTGGAAACGAAATGTTGCGGGAAGAAGTAACATACTTATCCGTTGGTTATATCGTAAGGCTATCCATAAGTTATTAAATAATAATAATACAAGTATAATTATATATTATTATATTATAATTTATAAATGCAGAAATGTATGTTATCTTGAAAGTATGTATGGTTGTATTGAATACACTTATATCTGTTATTTGTCATTATGGCGATATTATATTGAATCTAAGATAATAATTTAATAATAGTTACTTAAGAAGGTTGATAACCCGCTCATGGTTTTTGGTACAATATTGAAAACAGTAACAAAAACAAAAGTAAGTAAGCATTACAGTCCCACTAATAAACAAGAGGTAAGTAGTAAGTAATAGGTAAGTAATAATCAAGAAGTGAACATTAGGGTATCGGAAAATTATATTTTGATTATGAAAAAAGTTTTTGTGTGAAATGGATTTTATAAAAAGAAGAGAGTGACATATAGGTATTCTTTAAAATAATTATGAATGTAGACACAGTAATAACGTAAAATGAGATATCTTCATAGAAATGCACCCGGTATGAGTTTACTTAAGTGCATACCGTTCATATAGTATAGACGTTATTATAGTATAGACGGTGCACAGATACTTGTAGTATAATAACCTTTATCAGTATCCTTACTTTATGATGATTACATAGTGTGAATTAAAAGTAATTATCGTATCCCTTTTAACGACCTCTTATATCAACAACTACTCCACTTGACCTACATATAGAAATGTGCAGCTATTATACATTCTTAATATTATGTATTTCTGAAGATCAGAAGTTTATTATGTTAAGTGCAAGAGCGTATAAGTTAGTCATATAAGTTAGTAACTGTGAAGTATGTCGGTAGATTGATAAATAAATATAATCCGTCTCTTGCACATGTGGGTGTATCCATAGAAATCTAAATAATAAGATAATATTTTAATTTTTATAGGGTGTAGAGTGTATATTATTTCGCTGGTGTAGTGGTGTAGAGTAATATCAGACGTCAAGCGTCATTATCGTCAGAGCCGCCGACAAGTGCGGATAGTATTTTTTTCGAAATGTAATATACCAATAAAACGTATACCTCAAACTGAAATCCGAACAATCTGAAAACACAGATGTGTTGTCAGAATGTTCGCCTTTCATATATCTCAAATATTGATTGAGTTGAGATATCTCATGATATCTCAACTTAACACCCATTGAGATAGATATATCAATAGGTGTTAAGTTATACTCGTATAAACATGTAGGTACGTACGTATCAAATCTGTCAAAATCACAAATTTCCTAGAGGGATAACTGCCAAATCATGTCGTTTTTCTCAAAGCAAGCACGCTGATGTGTGGGAGCTTACATTGGCAAAAAACGATTTGCGTATTTTTTGTTGTGGACTCAGAACTCAGCCATATAACATTGTTTGGATAATATATTTGGACACGCATAAAATTTTTGACAGGCTTTGTTGCAAGGAAACAGAAATGAAACAATTTTGTTAGTTAAACAATGGTGTTTGCGCCGGTTTTTATTTCGGAGTGGGTAATCGAAGAATATGGCGTACAATATTAAATAAACAGATGTCGATGAAATACATTTTGTTTTGGTATGTTGAATCTAGTGCTCTCTCAAATATGTCTGTATTTTCACGTTTTTCACACACATTTATATGTAGGTACTTATTTGACAAGGTCGGCTGCTAGATTAAGGCCGCCTTTTGTACGATTATGTGCTGTAAAGATTTTTTAATAAATAATTAAATAAATTTATCTATAAAACCGGGCCTTAAACGGGTATATCCACCATTTTTAAGTTATGTGATACCAACCAGAGTCATGGTCAGCTCGTGACCATGGTAACCTACCTAGTCGAGTAGAATAAAAAGGTCTAAGACGTCTAAGACTCATTAGAATATATTCAAAAGTCTGTCGATTTGACGGTCACACGGCCGTCAAATCGGGCGGATTTAGAATAGTGCCATCCCATCTCTTCCCGCGTGTGTCGTAAAATGCAACTAAGGCGTAAAGTGAATACGACGTAACTTTTAAACTTATTTATTATTTCAATCCATATTATACCGGTAAGTTATTAATTCTATTAACAAACTTCACTTTAATTCCCTTTACTTTTGGAACTCGCCTGTTCAACTGCTTCAAATGAACTGGCTGCTTCGCACAGTTTTTCCACTTATATTGGTCCCACTTTTAAATATTTCAAGGAGCGGGAAAGATTCCGATTGGTCACTGGAAATCATGTCCGTGATTGGCTGTTAGCTTGATCAGAAATATCAGTGTTGTCAATTTATTTATTGTTAAAAAATATAAATATTGTGTTACTATCAATTAAATGAATATAAAACTACAACCATTTAAGAAAATCAAGCAATTTTTGTTTAAAATGTTAATTGAAGTTTTAGCAATCAATAAAAATCACGACAGGGATAACAAAACCGTTACAACAAGCCCTGAGAAGCTACACCACCCCTAAAAGAGTGGATTCGCCAACCAGCATGCACATTGTCTTATACCTGAGGACGGTTTTATCGTTTACTACTGAACGAAAAAGAAGAAAAAAGCGGTTCATCATTAAATTCGCCGATGGTGGCTGGATAAGAAGAGCCAAACATCGTGTGTAGTGACGAACTTTGGGAGAAGCCTATATCCAACAGTAAGAAACGGCAAATGACAATATATTCACAGGAATCTAGAGGAATAGGTACGATTTTATTACGCATTGTGATAAATGATAATGGTCGCCTTTTGCTAAGAGGAATAGAGGGTACACGATTAATGTGTCAATTTGTCTGAGTGCAACAATAGAAGGAAACAAATGGTCCCATCAAAGTGACAACTAATAAATAAAGGATTATAGGAAAATTCCGGCAACTTTTGGATACTGAATTATTGATGTTAATAAGTTAATTTCAAAAATTCCCTATTTCATACCTATGTATCCACTGCTGGATATAGGCGTCCGGCAAGGTTAGCGATCACACAAATTATAAAGTTGATTCAGATTCAAAGTCAAAATTTATTACCATCTATACCATCAGCCTATGTCTCTCTACACACAATATTCGGCTCTTCTCATACAGCCACCAACGGTGAACTTCTTAAGTCGCCGATCCACCTGGCCAGACGGCGTCCCACACTGCGCTTGCCGTATGTGACCTCCATAGACTTGTCGGGGCCCATCGGTTATCAGCCCTGACGCAAACATGCTCTATCATCTGATTTTAAATATAAAACATAAGAAGTAAATGTTATTTTTTTAAGATTTCACAAAAATCTCAATGTCTAAGAAACTAGAGCCGATAATAAGGCCCCTTTTCTCATGTAGTGTCTCTTAAAATGAAATTATAAAGTAATTTTTGAAATTTTCGTTGCCAGTGAGAGTGATCCCTAATTTCCTGAACATCGTGACGATGTGTGAAATTAAACACAAACTGAGAAACCACTAAGTGTAATTACATACACAATGTAGGAAAATTAATTTTAGCACGTAAACACTCGAGCACTTGTTTGGTATTTATTAATTAAGTTTAGTAATATTCCGATATTGGTATCGTAATATCATAACGGTTTATATTTAATATAAAGAGATTAATTTTAATAAAGTTATTAACTTCATGGTATGATTTTACAAACAATTTATTGTTTACAAGCCGATCCACTCCGGCTTCGTTCTTGTGGCATAACGATTTTCTAGGGAGCCCAAACATTCATAGCTTATGTCTATTTACAGTAGTTTATCTTCCTAAAAGTGAAAGAATTATCAAAATAGATATATTGGTTACACAAAGATAATATTTATAATAAAGGTAATGTTTCGCTATAATTCTAGACCGTGACTTTATATTAATGGATTTCGTAATGAATCCCGCGGAAACATTGTAACGGATCTGGATGAAATGCATATTACATTTTATACAGAACATAAACTAAAAACTATGCTGTTTTATTAACATCCGTTATTTTTTTTGTGATGTGTGCACAGACAGACAAAAATTCCAAAAAGATTGTTCAACTCATGTCATTCATAATATTTTTAGGCTCGAGAATGACTTGTTAGGGCATTTTCTACGAATCAACTATGCACACTTTTTTTTATAGACGAAGGTGGCAGAGGAGCATACAGTCCATCTGATGGTTAGTGGATACTGTCGCCCATAGACATCCGCGATACGTGGCAACATTCGTCCAAAATGACAAACGTTGGCACGGCAACGGATGCGCCAATACCTTTGGAGGAATGGATTTGTAGAAAGGGTTGGGAGAATGGGGAGGGATAGGATGGGAATGGGCTCTGGCACATCTCACTCACTACCGAAACACGTACATACATTAGGGAAATAAGATAAAAGTGGGAAATGCAGTACATTTCAAGGTAGTCTTCTGTGTGAGAGGGGTGACGTGGCCAGTCGAGCGCGCCCAGCGGCTGTTGGATTGCAGCGTGCACTCTCCCTCCCAAATATAAATATACTTAATAATATACGAATATAAATATAATAATATATAATATAATAATTGAACAGAAACATAGTAAGCAGAGGAAAAGTGTACAAAACAAACTTTCATATTTGAAATCGTGAGCGCACTATCAGTGCGAACATTTGGATGTGAATGCGAGTGACTGCATTCACATCCAACAAGACTATTCGAAGACAAATATGGCGGAAATAATAAAAATTGCAATATCTACCGACATCTAAATCACATCCTGAGCAAATACGAATAAACTCATTTTATGAGGTAAAAGGTACCCGGTAGTTTAATAATGTCGTTTCCTTGCGTCCATAACATCGCCAACATAAAAATTCCTCATATTGACATAAAATATAGGAGACTAGGCGAACAATATTGCGCATTACATAGATTATACTTACAGATACATATGTAAATACTTACTTATACTTATACATTTATATAAGCATACTATAGTTAACATTATAAGTTAAATATTGTTCATCAAAAAGCAACTGTACCTTATTTCTTTTTTTCTACAATTGAAATTGCGCATCATTAACAGCAATGTATTATAATTGGACCGTTCTAATAGGTCGGATTTGACATATGACGATCCATACAATCCACCGAAGTGAAATATTAATTGTCATAGACGCAACGCTTCCAAGAAAACGACGCTTAAAATTGGTCGAGTTATTGGTATAACTCAATCAATCAACAATTAATATTTCACATCGGTGGATTTTATGGTTCGTTATATGTTAAAACCGACCAATTAGAACGGCCCAATTATAGGGACAATTGTTAAAGGCTTACTCTGTGTATGTAATGTAATACCAATCCTGTTTGCTTACTAAATAATATAAAACTAAACAGCTTTGTAAAATATTGACTAACTGTTTGTTTATTAAAGAAAATGCGAAGCTGCCGGGATGTCATATTTTTATAATAAGTTTATTCTGAGGTCTTAAGACTTCTAACTTTTAAGAAAGCAAAGTTAAAATGACATTCGCCGTTCCTGGAGAATATTGAATTTTTTAAACGTAATTAGACGTCGGCTTGACAGAAACCCGTATCGTAATAGCTATAGAGGTCTAAATTACATTACACGAATGCCAGCGCTCCTTAAATTGAATCACTAGATATACATCTTAATAGGACATATATAAAGAACAACGTCTGTTTATCTGTTTGTTCTTTTTTACAGCAAGAAGGCAGCAGACGAGCGGACATTTGAGATACACGGCATGCCCATCAGTCCAGAATGACAAACGACGCCTCGGGAAACGCTGACTACATTCGGATATTTAGGAATGGATTTGGGGAAAGTGTTGGGAAATCGGGAATAGGATAGGATGGATGTATGTCTTAGAATAGCATGTTCACCTCAATTTCGGAAATTATTGATACGATTCTGTTAACGGGATGACGTAATCTTGTGTCGGCAGGTTATAATTTTTTAAAGGGTAGAAACATTATTTTATCATGTACTTATTTCATAACATGAATGTGAAATTTCAGTCAGTCTATCAGTAGTATATTGTAGTAAATGAATAAGAAAAATAGTAATTGATCACTTCTTTCAAAATTACATGCAAATTTTTAATACATACTGCTGTAAGAGCGTTGAGCGCTCGACGCTAGCGCCAAGTCGGCACCAATGAACCATCAATACTTGTTAAACGATCTCGAAAGTTGTAATCCAAATTTTTAACACTTCCACCATTGGTCGTTTGAGTGTAAAACGCTGTCAACCTTTTTTCGCTAAGTCGTGAAGTTTATTAGGGCTCGAATGTCGAGCGCTCACCGTTAATTTTTCCAAGACTACATACATACAGTATACATACTACATACCTACAGTTCGCGTACCTTCTTCCGGTTTTTGCATTTTATATGTTACAATGACAGACTGTCTTGTTTTGCTTTGGTGTACAATAAAGAGTTTTATCTATCTTCTCTAGGCTAAACATTTAATTACTATAATGAACACTCGTATTAGGACACATCCGATGGTTTTCACTAAATGCATTTAATAAAGACGGCGTTGTGTCGTATCAGCGAGATGCAACGCCTTAGTGATTTAACACTTTATTTTTTACCAAGATTGAGCAAACCGGGAAGAACGGCTAGTATAAACCAAATTAAAATTGTCGAAAAAGGTCGCCGGACGGAGTTTTTTAATCTGTCATGTAACAAAAGTTGGTGGCATTTTACCATCAAGAGTTGGACGCGAACTTGGAAGGAGGGTAGGACCTCATTTTATTTCATTATGTTGGATAGTAAAACTCATCGAATAAATAATTTTAAATAGGTTATTGGAATTATTGCATTGATAGAATGATCGGTTAGGCTTATTTTAGTCACATTAGATCATGTTTGAATAGGTATGAATAATTTAAGTGTCTATTTACGAGTACGTATGAAAAATTTGCTAAAAAGCAAATCTCTATTAACTTTTTAAAAAAGTTCAAATAAATATATATATTTTTAAGTAACAATATCGGTATGTCAGTTGATTTATTTATTTATTCAGAAATCATGCAGTAACTTATCAACTATATTTTTCCAAAAACAAGAGCTTAAGATCCAACTTATCACAATAGTCTTCAACTTTAATCAGATTAAAAATCATCTTTTTTTAAACGGTTTTATTTAGCTCGACCCGTACGGAATTTATTTGTTTATTTATTTGGGTCAAAATTAGAAATTGAAATTTAAGCACCTTCCCGTTGTCAGATTGATCTGAAATTTGGTACACACATTTAATTTAGATGACAATACAATATAATAAAATCAATAACATTATAAATCTAAGATGGCCGCCGATACAAAATGGCGGATTACATATTTTTCCTTAACCCCCTCAATATGGGTATCAAATGAAAGGGCTACACGTAGTTTTCAGTGCACATAAAATATAAAACCGTTTAACTTAAAAGTTTTTTAAGATTGTTATTTAAATTATTCGTTAACACCAATTTTTTTTGTTAAATTTGTTACATGAGCAAAATCCATGGTTTTAGACTACGGTTACACCCAGTATATAGTTAAATTTGATTTAAAACATTTCCCCGCATCTGTGGCCGTTCCTAAATACAATGTTGTAGTATTTTCAAGCGGTTAATTACCAAAATGTGTTCTTCAATGCCGAAACAATAACGGTAAAGCTTCGTTATTTATTGTTTCATAGATTTGGCGGGCGCGGCCGTTTTGTTGTTTCGGCGATAAAATTGGATATAAATTGAATGATAACGTTGTTTATTTTAATAATTATTACTCGAGCGTTCACTGACTTACGTCTTTGATGTTGTAATGAATAATTAACCTTAACGATTTTAGAGAGAGTTTAAGGTTAACAGTAATATTGCTGACGGTTATTATTATTAAGTATAGAGTTACGGTTATTTTGTTAACGGAAAGGATTAACAAACTGTGTCGGTGAAAATTTAAATCACTGCCATTGATGAAATAACACAAGATACCTGTTCATTGAAGTGTTGAAATGAAAAGTGTGCCATATAAGGTCAATGGATGGACATTTTTATACGTTACACAGTTAGAGTTGTGATTTACGTGGTCGTAAATAGATACTTATCATTCATATTGACATTAAAGAATGTTTTTTTTTATAGAATTTGTAACAGATCAGAGACCCGGTCACATGATGGTAAGTCATCGCCGCCCATGGACACTTGAAACACCGGGGTTGGTGCACGTGCGCTGCCGACCTTGCATAATCCTGTTCACAGCTTTCTTGAACAATTCCATGTCGTAGCATAACGGAAAATTCTACAACTTTCGTGTTCGCGGTATAAAGTATCTTTTTGACCGCAATATACGCAGCGACTCTTTGTCAAGGAAGTGCTGATGATCCGTACGACGTTGTCGGGCGGTGCGGTGGTAAAAACCCGAAGTTGGCATCATATTGACCCGATGTGAAGAATATTCCCCATTATATAGGAGATAGAAAACGCAGTGAGACGCACAACAATTGTACGGATGCTGAGCGACTGTAAACCGCCTGTGAGAGTGGAATCATCGAGAATTCAGATAGTGTGTCAGCGGCGCTCAGTAGTAGAGTACAATCTTATGTTTAATGTATACTTCTTAGTATTTTATTGCAATTTAGCACTTTATTGGAATCTAGATACTTTATGAGTAATGCTAAGAATTAACTACTACACCAAATGTCTAAAATTTTTGGTCTCTTCACGAATCGTTCATACTGTAACGCCGGATAATTACACATCAATTAGAAAAACAATAAGACTTACAAATATTGATGAATTTTTGGAATCATAGAAACATTATAAAAATCGTATTTGGTCCAGACATTCGGAAACTTTGAGGGTAAATTAGATGAATATTTCGCCCACTCTGGAATTTTCTTAATTAAAAAAAATTTTTTTTTTAATTACCTTAAGTCTTAAATTACCTTAGTACATTAGTACGTAATATTTCCTTCATTTCGCCACTATATTTTCGCCACTCTAAATAACTATTGTGTGTATGTTGAAACTGAATGTTTGATCTCACAATCGCACAATTGTTAAGTTTATAACAGCTATTCGTCAGCAGTTTTCACTGCTCTTTTTAATTTAAACTTTAGTCTAGCAGCTAGATAGTTAGCTAGTTGTATAGCTAGACTCTAGCTATATATACAGATCATCTGTTACACGACAGATGTGTATGAAACGAATTGTTTGCCTTACATAATACAATAATAATTTATTTACTTGAAAACAAAGTGGATTAGGTTCCGAGAGAGGCACAGTAGAGTCTATTGCTCGTAGAAGAAAAGTAGAGAATCTTAGCGCTATTTTTAAAATAATAACTGTAATTAGTATGCATGCACTTAATCAGATTGATGTTTTGCCCGCGACTTCATCTAAGTCCTTTTCTTGGACCCCTAGGTGGTCCATGCAAAGTTATATTTCGATTCGTCCACCCATCGATATAGGATTAGCTCGATCCATTCATTTGTTATAGGATTTATTTAAACTTTATTGTACAGGTATTTGATATGTACACAAAAGGCGGACTTAATGCCTACGGAGCTCCTTCTTCAATCACTAATGGTTTCATTCGGACTATTATCGACAGGCGGTAACATCAATATAGATTTGGATATTATGTACACATGTTCTCGATTTTATAAAATTTTTGGACACCAGTAGGTATATGAACACGTATTACCTACCGCAGAGCGGTGATAGTACAGAAGTCAATTCAAATCCCATTGATTTTCTACTTAAGAACGAAGTTTTAAATTGATAAAGATACTCGATGATAAAGAAAAATATCAGAAAATCCACATCATCAAGAATTAAAAAAAAAGATCTTAAGGTGTGTATAGCCGCCAATCAGCAGTATGGTAAATAGATTATGATTCTATGAAGGCCCATGTAAAAATAAGCCTCGAGCGCTCGAGCGTAAGATGTTGACCACCTTACACTCGATATTTTAACCTTTAGCGCTTGAGAACATCAAACATTAAAAATTCGAACACGAGTATATGGTCACGAGCGTTTACCGCTCGAGTTAAGTTCATTAGCGCTTATTCAGCGCTGGATACTCGATACGAGGCCTGTGCCATGAATTGGACGTTATAAACTGATTTAATGTTATTTTATATAATGAAGATATTATGTAATATGTATACTGTTTGTTATTTGTTATGTGATGACAGTCTATTAGTCTATGTTGCTCGCTATGAGGCGTTACAATCGTAAACACTTACCGAAGTTGTAAATAGTAACCGAATCCATTGTTTGTTTAGGGCTGTTGACTTTTCGACCGTGTTCGGTAATTCCCAATGGAATTGCGAATAAATTTGTTGCGAGGTCGCCTTTAACGCGTTACTTGATAATAATAATAATGGCAAATAATAATAATGGAAGAGTGTTGTTAAAAAGAGCTCAACGTTCTTTAAGAGAATGAATGAGAATGAGAATGATGTGAGCATTGAACACTTGTGCAAGAAGTTTGATGGTTTTAAATCCATGTAGTTAAAGCTGTATTCCAAATGGTTGAAATTCTTAAGGCTCATTAGGGTTGACAAAGCGGTCGAGGGTTAGAGCTCATTTTTACATGACAATAATGGATATTTCCATGCTCACAGCTTTCGGCAGGTGTACCAAAATACCAGCTGGAACCATTTGACTCCGTCCGACGTCGGTTTAGAATTACTTAGCATCTGAAGAAATGTTGCATCTCTCTGCGTGTTCTACTCGGCCTGTAATAATGTATTACTACATCCACGGGAGGAGATGGGGTGTGCTAGTCTAAAGCCGGCTGGGCTGACATCACACGGCAGCTCCAATTAATGTCCAATTATGTATCCAAGATTTATTTATATGTTACAATTAATGTACTTTCAATAGTCATGTACTTACAGAGTATTTCTACTAAAATAAACAACACAATCGTATTATATATTCTGTGGTGTCGCCATAATGTTTAACTGTGGCTAAATGTGGTGCTCAGATCGTGCGAAGTTTGTATCGAGAGACCTATTAAGTACAGACAGTTGAGCTATTGTGAAACAGCGACTCTAGTAAATTTAGTGTAATTTTCATGAGACGGAATTATATTAAACTAGCTGTGCCCAGCATGCGTTGCACGCCCGGCAATTTTTTTACACATAATATATAGCCTATGTCCATCTGGAATAATGTGCCTTTCAAATGGTGAAAGAATTTTTCAAATAGGTACAGTGGTTCTGAAGATTACCCTCCACATACACACAAACTCACAAAATTCGCACTCTATCTTTATTATATTAGTATACATAGATTCTATATATTAATGTTTATTGTGGTTAACTACAAAGGCCAAAGACCTTGTTCTTATTATCATGCATCAAGTACGTTAGCACGTAGCTTTTGTGGCAAATTTTAGACACTCGTGGCGTTCTTATCTGAACGTTACGTAACGTGCTTGCTACCATATAAAATGCACTGAGGAGTATTTTATATGAACGCTTAGTGTTGGAAACAAATCATGCACTGAAATATATATCCGTTACCGTAATCGTAACCTCTTTCGTCTACAACTGCTGGACATGGGCCTTCTCGTGCACGTTGTCTTGTGCATGAAGGATGTATGGCATTAGAACGACACGCTGACCAAGCGGGGCGGCGAATGCACTGTTTTAGAGCTGGTGTAGTTTCTTAAGGCTTATGTTTGTTATCCCTTAGTCGCCAACGACACCCGCGGGAAGAGGTGGGTTAGTGCTATTTTAAAGTTGGTGGACACCACACGGCCCACGATAAAATGAATAGACCTTAATTGTTAAAAAATACTTGTACCCTTAGTATGTGGGTATCGTTTCCAAATGTTATTGCAGAATTTGCGTCTACTGTTTTTTCTGTATGAAGGTTTTAAGTTTCCCAATACCGACCGTTAGGGGCGCTGTTTATTTTTTTTATATTATTAAAGAAATATATAAACTTATATAGATATATATAAAGCACTTATTGAAAAAATACGTTCTGGTGGCGCAATGCCTATTTCACACAAGGAAGTCGACTTCGAAAACACGGAAACGGAAGTTTTGACCGATATTTCGATGAATTCCTACCACGAAAACCTTCATTACGATATATCAGCCCGAACAAAGAAATATTATAGATTTTGACAAGAGATACAAACGTCAAATTTCACGATAACAATATCTCATATTTTAAATAATCGGAGATACTCGATATGTAGAGCTCCCAAAGAAGTCAGGAGTAGGATATAGCACTTCAATCGTTCGAAATTTGGTCAGGCCAGTAACTTCAGAAGCGTAAAATCAGTGTAGACCCACTGTATACAAGTCGTGATGCATGTCACGATACTTGCATACGGTACGGGTATATGTATTGCAACATTAATTCAGCAAACAAACATAGATACCTAAACATAAATCAACACGATTGATACTATGCTTGATAACAATCAACAGCCTTTATAGACCTTATTTAGAATCGTTATTTTAGGGGGAGAGTATATGCTGCATTCCCACAGCCGCTGAGCGCACTCGACTGGCCACGTTACTTCTCTCTCACAGAAGACTACCTTGAAATGTACTGCATCGTATTTCCCCATATGTTTCGTTAGTGAGTGAGATATGCCAGAGCCCATTTCCATCCCATCCTATCCCTCCTCATTTTCCCAATCCATTCCTTAATCTGCAAAGATAGGCAGCGTATCCGGGGGCGTGCCAACGTTTGTCATTACCATCAACCACTTACCATCAACTGGACTGTATGCTCGTCTGCCGCCTCTTTTTTTCTATAAAAAAACTATTTTACAAATAAACAATGCTCTATTAATTATTGTTATAGTAATTTCTATTTTTTTAACTATTCATTGTTACCTGGTACAAAATTCTGCGCAAAAAATGATTACCTACGTAAAATTATTCTCGTTATAGATATTTTCAATTACGGAAATTCTACCTGGCGAAAAAGTCGTAATTTTGTTATTACCAATCACGAGGTAATTCCATTTTATTACCTTTTTGGAAGTAGTAACCATTTATTGATTGATTTAGTAATCACCAAATTAATGTAATACAATCATTGGGAAAGTTGAATATGTTTAGATTTTTTTTATATTAAAAAAAAAACTGTTACGGCATGGGATGGGGTATCATGGGTATAACTGAATAATGTATCCACTAATGCTCCTTTATTCCATTATGCTCTCTATAAGATGGAACAGGAGAAGATAGGGTAGGATGGTTATGAGGTGCGATGGATGGAAAATGGCCACTAGCAATCTCACTCACTACTGAAACATTTGCGTACATTCGTAGAAATAAGAATAGGAAATGAGGAAATAATAGGAATAGGAATTAGGGATAGGAAATAGAGAACATTGCGCAGTAGATGAGACAGGAGAAACTTGGCGACTGTGGGATTGCAGCGTGCTTTCTCCCACTCCCATGTAATGCTACTTAAGCAATATATGAGTACGAGTGTGGCTAGTAGTAATTTACATGAATACGGTCGATTAATAAAACTACTGTAATAGAATACTGTATTATATATGTATGTATATTATATAAGTATCTATATATTTCATTAATTTTTCTATCTTTTCATTAATTAATATTTTTTTAATATTACTCCCAATATTGTATTCAATTTATTGTTATTTTTATTATCATTTCTTGATTCTCCTTCTTTATTGCATCCTTCTCTTCTCCTTCTCTTTTTTCTCCTTGCTTGATTGCATCTTTCCTCTCCTGAAGGTTGGCTGGAAGACAATGAAATGCAGCATTAAGTTCGCCCATTATACTTTGTACAATAAAGTGTTAAATATGTAAATACTGCTTTAATATGAGAGAAGAGAATGCTCTAATATGAGAGAAGAGAATGCTCTAATATGAGAGAAGAGAATGCTCTAATATGAGAGAAGAGAATGCTCTAATATGAGAGAAGAAAATGCACTAATATGATAGCGCTTACATCGTGATAAGCTACTGTACGCTCAATCGGCTTTCATATATAGTACAAACTTCAAAGTAAATTCCGCGGTACGTAATATAATCCTCTTACCGGATGCAATATGTTATCTTTATAGATATCGACATTTTACTTTACCGCTTTTAAAGTCGAAGGGCGTTCTTGTACTAGTCGAAAGTTTTATGCAAAGTTTTAGTATTAAGATCCTCCATATGATTTATTAATAAACCAGATTTTTTCTATCATAGTTCAGTTTTTATTTTCACACCTAAAACGAAACATAAATTAATGTAACAAGAGATACATAACCAGAGTATCAGTAGCAAAACAGTTCGCGTGTACATAATAAATCGGTTCACGCAATTTATTTGCAATTTACAGTAAATTATCGGACTGATTTATTGAAAGTTTTGATACTGTTAAATATTGATAAATTGATGGAATGGGGAGAAAATGGGCTCTGGAAACTCTTACTCATTTCTGAAACACGTGGGCACGTCACCCGGCAATCTAGTTTAAGAGTAGGCATAAGAAAATACGAATATTTTGTATTATCATATAGATTAAAAAAATATATTTTAAATTAATATTAAAATGTGACATTATTATTTAAAAAAAGGAAAAATATTTATTGATTCATTATTCCACCTAGGTGCACAAGGTGGGTTATTCCACCTTGTGCACCTGGGTGTATAAAGTCTAATCGATTTTATTTACTTTTTATGTATATTTTACTCACCTACAAATTCAACACCAAACAATGAAGAACTGCTGCCAAATAAATAGTAAATTATTGTATAGATGGTTTAACACTGATTATATACAGTGAACAATTCAGTAATCTATTCAATTCAAGGAGTCGCTCAATAAGTAATAGTAGGTTTACTGAGGACAGACAAGGACTCCTGCATAAGGACTCCTTGGAAGCACAGGACAAACGCAGTTCCATGCTTTTATTTGATAGTTCGATAGTTCGTTATCACAACTAGGCATTGCATTTGCTAGGCTAATTTTATTATTGCATTCAAGTATTAAAATTATTTTTTCAAATATTTTTAGTGATGTTATTTATTTTTAATTTTCCCGTATTTTTCAGTCTCAACTTTCATTTTCCAGGCTATAGTTGTGAGTATGAAAATGACAAGTCAAAAAGCAGTTTTGTGATTCTGAAGATTGACTCTTTGTTTTTTTGTACTATGAATGAACTATTCCTTGTTGATCAGACAACAATACATCAAAGTTGTTTATATTTATCGAAAAAAATATAAGTATAATAAGTCTCTCGCGATGTAAACAACTTCATCTATCGAGGAAAATGTAAAGTTTATTTATTCGTAAAAATATTTCGGGGTACAAACAAGAGATTTAAAAACCTGTCTAAATAAAAGGCTTTGGGTTTGAAACGTTTTCAATAGCAGTCTCTTTTCAAGTTTAGTGGGATTGAAAAGGAATCCACAATATAACTTCATTTATAGGAAAACCACGGGTTTAAAGAAGGTTAAATAAAAGATACCTGCACCCTCTTAACATTGAATTTGCATCGTCAAAACTAAATATTTTTATTTATATTTTTTATTTTACACCCAAATGATAAAAATAGTTACAAAAGAAAATGCATACAAGAGGCGTGCTTATCCTCGTAGATGATTATTTAAAATATAGCAGAGATAATGTGTGCTCATAATGTATTAATACAAGTGTCGTAAAGGCAACTAAGGGTAAAAATCGAATATATCTAATACTATTAAGGTTTTAATGCAGACAAACCCATGCGCTTATCTAGTATTCAGCAAGAAAGGGTTGTTTAATGTAAAAGTTCTCGAACAACTTTCTTTTGATGTTCTCCTAACAGTTTTCATAAGGTTTTAGTAAAGTACGTGAAGCATTCTTTCGCTGTACAAGCTTTCATCTGAAAATGAGTTAACAATTAGTTTTATGTGTTCTTTCTAGTTTCTTTATAAAAGGGGAAAGGATAAATTGGGAAATGAAGCTCTTTATTGACTGTTAACATGCAATACAGTGATGTGGATTGCTTTGTTCTGTTTGCTGCAGACAATGTTTGTCTTTATGCGCTCTGTTTGCTTGAGCTTCCGGTACGGTTTTGTCAGAGCAAAAAATACATCGATATAAAAATATCATTAAAAAAAATTAATTTGAATCTAAGTACTACGTAATAAGTATGTTCCATTTTCAAAAAAACATATAAATTAAATAATTCGAGAGCTACTGAACATTGAAGAGCATTATTAGACTGTAACGTGCCTTCTCTAGAGTACTTGTATAACATATGTAGTATGTATTTTCAAATCGAAGTAAAAATACAAATTTGAATTTGAAAAATCATTAATAATAAATCTATATCTTTATCTATTTTTATTAAATTACAAGTTCATGCAGTAAATACATACGGTAATGCAAATTACAATTTGTCAGCTTTAATTAATGATTTAGTTCGACCTCTGATTCTCAAATTAAGTACCTACTATAAACCTGTATCATGACTGTCTGTGTTCTCCTTGGTTATGTTATACGATTTGAAATTGTGTACCAATGGAATCACTTTATTTATTTTGATTTTTATAATTTGTTATTGTACTTATACATATTTTATATTTTAAATTAGTCTTATTGGAGATTCTAAAAATGTATTTTTAATATTACCTCTTGCGTCACATTCCTTCAAAAGACTCTCTTTTTTATTTCGGTGGTCGTTTGAATTGAATTTGGTAAAATTTACGAAAATAGCCCAAGGGTTCCTCCAACAAAAATATTTGTTTTTAAAAAAGTTTGAGGCTCGCTAATTAACTTTATGTCAAGAACATCTATAACTTTAATTTTTTTTATAAAGAGTAATTTTTAAGTCCATAAATTTTAATCGAACTTAGGAATCAATCGAACCGAAAACATTTTAAGCGGCCCCTGGACCTATAATAGAATTGTAAATACAATAATGTCATGCAACAATATTTTTGAAACGTTGTATTGTGTGTATACGTTCAAAAACATTGAGGAAACCGTAAAATTGTGCAATATAATTGATCGTCTAGGGGGTCTCTTAGGAATCGAATCGGAAATATTTTATACAGCGGACAGTAGACTATCGACAGGATTAATATTAAGACTATTCCAGCAGTACTTGTATCTTAGACAAATCTGTATGGTTTATTAGATACAATTATGTTAGCTATATACTTATTCTTTGTAAATTTGTTAATAAAAAAAATAGCGACCATCTAGATGATTCTTGATTTATAAGTAAAAATGTTTTTTTACAAGTATTATGTGTATAATTTTGACTAGTCGAGCGCGGTTTGGCCCTACAGGGCTACAAATACAGAACGGAACAATTGAAGATCAAAGGTTCCTATGGCTTGATAATAATTGATAATAACTATTTTTTTTAAGCTAGGATGTTTTACACATTACCGCAATTATTTAAAACTGGCGAGGTCAAGGGCTGATGTTAATATTGTTCCGTTAACCTTTTCAAACCACTTCACCACCGACACACGCCATTCACCAATATAATCAGATGGTTATCCATCCGCTCAACATATAATACACTAAACTGGAAAGAAAATACACGAGGTCGTGGGTCGCGGCAGCCCGCAGTCATTGTTCATAATTAGACATAGAGATAACTTTGTTTCTACACCACAATACACAATAAAAGGTAAGAAACAAATAAATTACACATATCAAGAAAAAAGAAATCGTCGGACATGGATGGACTTAACAGGATATGACTTAAGAATAACACCCACCCCATTTTTTCCTGTGGGTGTCGTACAAGACGACTAATGAAAAATAAAAATGCTACCTCTAAAGGAATGGACTCGTCACATGCACAAGACAATGTGCATCGGGGCCTATGTGCAGCTTCTTCTTCTTGTGATGCCCCCCCAACTAGTGGAGGTTGGCAATCAGCTCCGAATATTTTGGCGTGTCTCTCGCAAGGCGAAACAGTTCGGCGGCACTCGCTATGTCGGTCCACTTCCATATATTACGCAGCCATGATTTTATCCTGCGACCAATACGACTATTTCCGGCAATCTTGTCCATCACAATTAGTTGCAAAATGTTTCATGTCCTAGCACGTGACTCAGATACGCAACTTTTCTGCACTTAATGGTCTGCAAGAGTTCGCGTTTCCGATCTATTCATTGCAGGACTTCCTAGTTGGTGTCCTTCTGCGTCCAACTTAGCGTCAGCATACTTCTGTACGCCCACATTTCGAACTCTTCTATACGTTTACTAAGCTCCACGTTCATTGTCCAGAACTCTCATCCATATAAAAGAATGGGTCAGAACACTGGAGGAGACGGATGCGTAAGGAGGTCTGAAGCATGTGCAGTAGTGGACGACAAAAGGGATGATTACTTTATGCTTATTGGCGAGAAACGCGTGTCGCGTTTCACTGCGTTCCGGGATTCCGTGTGTTTTTCGTCTAATATTTTCGGGATGGCATGATTTATAACTTACATGGGCACGTTAATATATATATATAGTGCGTACATTTATGTTTTGGAATGATTTATTCAAGGTTTATTTTAGTATGATCGATTGCCGAATAAAAGTAAGTATACTCGTATTTCTTCAATGCATATTTTTCAGATCGTGGTTGAGGTATCTCAAAGTATTATACGGGGAGGTATGCCTATATTTATTTTGTGCACGCTAATCTCTTACCAATATCTCGATAAACGTATACTCCCCAAAAAAGTCAGTTTTGTACTGGGTGTTAATACAATCGAAACACTACCGTGTAGCAGCGGTTGAGGCTGATGGCCTTATATTGAACAAAATGTTCAAGAAGGAAAGAGCTGCTTTAATGTCTATTTCATAGCTCTATAAAACAGCCTCTGGAGAGAGGCTGCCTGACGTGTCACACACACCCACTCCATGCTCACATTGTGCTAAACTTTTTACCACACTACCGGTATACCATCAGCCTTTATTTCTTCTTTTCATAGACCTATGTAGATATATCCTCGACATAGTCTTCTCAAAGGAAGCTTATAAATATCTTAGGGTATTAGTAATTAGATCTCAAGTACTAGAGATCTACTAGAATTCATCGTTATCTTTGCAGGTGACTACAGTCAATCATGAGATGGTGATAGGGCCCCATATACCCCTGTTTTTATAGATACCTTCTGTTTTTGCTCATCGTAACTAGCCCTTTTATAGTCCATTGCAGAACATGGACTTCCTCGTGCACACTGTCTTGTGAATGAAGGATTAATATGAATAGCCTCAAAACGCCGCGCTGCCCAAGCGCGTTGTCGAGTCCAATCTTTTAGACGTGGTGTAATTCCTCAAGACTTGTAGTAGCGTCTTTGTTATTCCTTAGTCGCCTTTTATTACATCCACGGGAAGAAATGGGTGGTTCTATTCTGAAGCCGGCCAACACCACACGGCCATAGCATCTGTTCTTTCATATCAGGTGGTTATTACTGTTACCTACTAAAAAAGACAAAATTAAAATTTTTGATAAAACCCATGACGTTTAAAAATGCTTATAAATTACCCTTGAAAAGGTTAAAATAAAAATATAGTCAGCAATATTATTGGCAAGCATTTCATCTTTTGACTTGGTTCAGCAGCGCCCCCTGGTGAGTTACTACCACAACATCCAAGGTTGTTGGATGTTGTGAACACGCTCCAAGGTACAGTTAAAAGTTTACAAAAAATTGTTCAAAATCGGCACAGCCGTTTCGGAGAACAGTGGTAACAAAGGGGTAAATAAACATACATGCTCTTACCCCAAAAGAATATACTATCTCCGTTCCGCCGTGGGTAAAGAGGGTTACTATAAAAACACTTACTTTGCACATTCACAAATTTAATGTTTGCATCGTGTTCTTAAGCCGGCTCTAGACTCAAACAGTGAAGCCCCGCAAATAACCGCGAACGCGAGTGTGGATCGTGAATTCTTACCGCAACATCACGGCGTGAGTTTAGAGCCGGCTTTACATTTTGAAAGTTACATTTCCGCGTAGTAAGTACAGCTAAGTAAAGTGTAAATTTCGGTAAAGTATATAAAGGGCTCTCTTAAATTGTATTTGCTAATGGTAGGGTGAGAGTTACATTACACTTACTATACACCGGTTTACAACTGTGGTAAAAAGGAATTCCAATCTCAGTACAATCAGAAATACGATGTATCCAAAATCATTTGATTCTCGTTCTTATAAGTAGGGTATTTATTGTGATTTGCAGGGAATTTATTAAGCCAATTGTAGATAACATTTTGGTATAGGTACCGTTTTATTTGTATTTATTTCTAGTACTGGGGAAGGCTGCATTGGAACGTTAAAAATCTGAAACAAATGTTAATTATGAGTTTCTAAAATTTTGAAGTGGTCCCGTGTTTGCAAGAATGTTTAATTTTTACATAGATGTTCGAAACTTAGGGTTAACATGTCCTTTTAGGTTGTCGTGAAGACGGGAGAATGATTATATGTATGGTTGTATGTATGTTTGTTTTCCATATGTCCATTACTGAATGAACGGATAGCAAAAGAAAATTTTGCTAATAAGGTTTCTGTTTTGATGGTTGAAGAAAATATAAATACAAATACTCCTAAATACATGTCTTGGGGAATGTCAATTAAAATATCACAAAAGATTCAAGAAATACCCAACATTTCATTTGTAATGTAACTCGGTTTAATAAAATATGTTTCAATATGTTTCTGAAAATATTTTTGTAAGAATTTCATGTACCTATCAAAGATTGTTATCTAAGGTCACACGGAGTATTTATTATCTTTCTACAGGTTTTAAATGATATAGTGCTGCAAAAATGAGCGCTTAGTTCTCGAAAGCTGGGTGAACGTTAATGAATCTTAACGCTCGACCGTGAGCGTTAAGGGCCGTGTTTTTAACATAAGATGATCTTAAACCCTTAAGGTTAAAATATCGAGACTAAAACAATTAAAGTTAATGCCCTTAAAGCTAATTAATTAATAAATAATTTAAATCTTTATTTTGGTTACAATATCTAGATATCTGACTCTCAACCTAGCTATAAACCTGTATCTCGAGGTCAGGCCTTTAAGGTCATTACTGCAACACTACAATTTTCTACAGTGTATAATGGGATAAGGGTTTCTTTTATCCTTCCTTATCCCCAATTCCTACTCAATGGAATGGATAGTGGTGGAAAGTATTATAGGAAATATAACAATACTAGATTTAGCCCGCGACATCACCTGCGTGCTATTTATCACACAGGAACCTTACTTTCTTGTTTATGTCCTTTTCGTTGTTCCCAAGAAGGTTCATGTAAAATTTCAGCGCAATTCGTCTTTGATTCATGCTGACCACATATTTTCGAGTGTATTTACTCTTTGGAATCTTCATTCCTATGTTTTGAACCCCTCCTATGTAATAATGTAGAGGAATTAATAAATAATCGTGTCGGGAAAAAATAAGACAAAAAGATTTCCCTTGTGAAATGTTTAACGCACTCGAAGGTCAGAGGGTTTACTCCTGCGGGTCGAGCAAATTCGTAAAACAGTTCATGACTATGTAGGGCTAACAAGCCGTCCTAAAGGGCTATAAATTAGTTCCCGGGTTATTTGCCAAGTATGTAAAAAGGTGCCCGAGAACATATTACTATACTTTAATAGACGTTCTATCTTGTTTGCATATATATTCGTACACTTTTGTTTCGTGTGCTGTCAGTATAGTGGGACTAGTTGACACTTACCCTATTCTATCCCATCCCACGCAATCCCATCGTTTCAAATTCCAAGTAATACCATTCAATACTATACCACAATTCCATATCATCGTATCAAATAGTGTGTATAATGGGACGAGAGGATGGGGTGAGATGGGATGAGAGATTCATAATAAATTTCCCATTTACATCAAATCATAGGCGTTAGCGAATTAAGAATTTAGTGATTTTCTAAGGAATAAACCGCGATAATGAATAAATAATACAATGAAGTAAACAAGTTCTAAGATTTCTGTTCAGGTATTATACATCAGATGAAAATACATTTATTTACCGAGGAGAGACCGATGTCAGAGCCTGTGAAATGCCTGAATTTATTTCGTTTTGAGACTTAAATAATGAGAAATTAATCAGCCTATAACATCCCACTGTAGGGCACAAGCGTCTACTGTAATCTAGTAGATTACAGGGGGTTGTGGGCGCTGCGATTAATTATTAAGAATTTTAAGATCTAGTGTATTGCTACCAATACACTAGATTTTAAAATTTAAATGTAAGGGCGTAGAATGACTTACAAAGATCGTTTGCGATATTTCGACTTGCGCCCTAATATATTGGAAACCTGAAGCTGAATGGCATACCTCTGCACGACCAAAGCCGATATTTAAACTAATGTCTTTACGAGCGAGGCTCAAGCCTGGGATGTTTCACACAGCAAGCAGAGGGAATAAATACGTCATCTGTTTGTTGTATTCATGACTAACGGAGCTCCAATCTATCAGTATCAACGCCATTATTGAATGAATAAATGGACCATATATTTATTACCTTACAAATATAACAAGCAGTTGCTACTATGTCAAACGGCCCTAACTCTGCATATACTACCCACATACTGCATTTTGGAAACATTGTGATAATAAGACAGGGCATGATGAAATTCAGCGCTGTGTAGGCGAGTACTCACAGCATATGCTGAACTTGCGACCTCTTGCGCACTAAGCTATTTAAATTTCATTCCCATTGAATATATGCGTTATTTGTATAATATCAGTGCGGCAAATAAAAATAAAAATTATTTATATCCCATCTACAACAAAAGTTGTAACGCTGTTTTACAGTCGAGACCGCATCGATGACTCACGAGCAGACCGCGCAGGGCCGCAGCATGTCCCATGTATTGGACTAACTAATGAAGAACTCTCATGACTCCTACAATATTCCTGACATAATTGGGGGATTAGATGGGAGTTGATTTATCACTTTCTGAACGAGCCTCCAGGGACGAGCAATACGGATCAGTCTTGTTCTTAATAGATCGAAAGCACTAGTATATAATTACCTTTGAAATATTGATTTGAATAATATTCGCCTTCTGACCTTTGAGATTAGGGAACGTGAAGGCGGGTGGTAAGCCGCTTACGTTTAGGTGAATTGTTAGTCGGAAGGACTTATTATAAGCGTTTATTGCTAGTCAATAGTCTTCTTTGCAATGATCAATTTAATTTCATTAAGTTTAATAAATTTTTATTCCAAAAATAAATCATTTGCAATATGTTGTTTGGTATTCAACGCTTTCATCACTTTTTCAAGTACTGGAATGTGTCATACTCTAGTGAGCCATTTTATTTATTGTTACTTTACACAATGAAAATACTGCAGCAACCTTTATTTGTACTAGAAATATTAGAATGCATACATATCCTAAAATTCAATTGCCAGCATAAACAACGGTCAATTGATTTGTAAAAATTAATTACTTTTTTACATTATATTAATTTAAACTCAAATATTTTACAGACTTACTTACATATTTTACTTATACAAACATTATAATACATTTCAAACAAAGCTGTCAAAGCTCGTGTCTTTTCATATCTCAAAACACCGCACAGATAAAAAAAAAGAACAAATAATTAAGTAACTTTTAAAAGATTAAAGTAAAAGACTCAAAATATTTTTTTTTTGAAATACCCACGGCGGTTATAAACCGTTAATTAAAAATACCTTAAAAAGGGTAAAATAAATTCGTAAACCAGTATTGTTGACAAACCTGCAATATTCTTGTGGTCGTGCGTAATGAATGTTCATTCTTTTTTTTTAGATACTAGCTGTGCCCGGCATGCGTTGCATGCCCGGCAATTTTTTTGCACATAATATATATACATAATATATAGCCTATGTCCATCTGGAATAATGTACCTTTCAAATGGTGAAAGAATTTTTCAAATATAATAGGTGCAGTGGTTCCGGATATTACCTTCCATATACACACAAACTCATAAAATTCGCACTCTCTCTTTATTATATTAGTATAGATATTTATGTGAATTTAATGTGATTAAAACAATGATAGGTAAGTGATTAAATAAAAAAAAACATTTAAAAAATTCTAAACGAATGTAATGAAGGCTATTATACCATAGTGTATGTAAAAAGTACTGTTATTGTTTCGGGTATTATTATTTCGGTGACACCTGTATCTCTACTACTAAGCAGTAAGCACCCTTATGTCGATGACTTGTTGTCTTTGGCGAATCTATTCGTTTTCGATCTTATCCTGCAAGGAAACTCTGAGTAAAACTCTCATCATAGATCACTGCGTTATATCATAACAGGCAGGAAGCACTGATTGAAGACTTGCGTCTTTAAGTATTGTGATATAGGCGACGAACTCTGAACAGCAAATAAAATACTCATACCCCGGTCTCAGACATGTGTACAGATATGTACAAACTTCTACAAAGACGCACTTTTCAAATTTTTGTACAAATTTTTCGTACATCAAAGGGCATAAACCGACACATTTGCAATGAGTACAAATATTTCCGAAAAATATTTGTACGTATACACGTGTCTGGGACCGGATTTACAACAAATAAATGCATGAAAACCAGACCATCATCTTATATGTATGTTCTTGATACATATAAGATATGTTTATCCCACGAAAATATCGACAAAAAGTTAAACGAGGACCACATTGTTCCTTATTGATCCTTGTACGTGACCAGATTATAAGAACGTTGTTGTCTCTGGTATATTCAAACATTTATGTGATAGAATTCTGCAAAGTCGATAGCGCTGCGCGTCCCTCCTGATATTAGGTGGATAACCGTTTACCCCCTTTTTATATGAGTAAATAACGTCGATGGTACACGAAATTCCGTAAGGTGAACTTTCTGTTTTCTGTATGTTTTAGAAAAAAAATGTTTACATTAAAGTGGTAAAATTTGAGAAACCCTACCCAATAACATAAAATTTGTATATATTAAGTTATTTTTTTGGGATTTTCTGTAAGTTTGTGACCGTGTGAACATTTTAAAAGAAATCCCAAACACATTTTAAAAGTCAATATATATATATATATATTACAAACGATTAAATATACAGCTTGTGTTCGGTCCGGGTCCTGAGTTCATTGATATAATAAACTATATAATATTTTTCTAAAAATAATTGTTTTTTGGGCCCTATATGAAGTCCCCGAAATGAAGGTAGATATGAAGGTACGAAACCTCTATATGAAGGTATGAAAAACCTGCGTATAAAATTAAAAAAACAAAATTTTTTTTGTAAAAAGAAGATTTAGAAAATGTTCACGCCAACGAACATTTTGTCATGAATTATGAAAGACGAAAAGATCACGAATTATGAAATGTTTCAGGCTTTGGGAATATTCCTCACACAGCCTGTATACGTCTTGTAAAGCGCTACAACTATTGTGTAAATCATTTTTTGAAACACTGAAAACAGCGATATCTCCCTATTGATTGACGCCTGCCATCAGTGTTTTTTCAATTACCCTCATCTGATCTTTATATGTAATTCGGAAAGTTGGCATGGCTGGCATGGCAGTCTTCGATGGCACACATCGAAGAAAAACAAGTTAAAGAAAATAGGTAAACGGAGTATAAGTTACTAAATTATATAAATAAGTATTCTAATCGCAGAGGACCATGAAATCGCAGAATAAAATATCGTTGAATAATAACTTCCTGAAGTTTAAACATTTAATCATAAATTCCTAGCAATCACTCATTACTTGGACAGTTGCCTAACGACTTTGGCAAGTACTACCTGTACCTGAAACTGACAATATTGCTACCCAACTTTGATCTTTATGTGTATGGTCAGAAATTCTAATTTTATATTTGTAAGGATTTACTGAGTAACAAAATTATAAACCAGAATTAATTGTCGTACATCATTAAAGAAATCCATTAATTTTAGCTGTATTAAAATGAAAGTATACAGCGTAATAACTTTTTGTATTATTGAATATATTACTCGCACTCCCATTCCCACCCATCATATCCCTCCTATTTTCCCAACCCTTTCTCTAAATCCATTCCTATATCTGCGAAGATAGGCAGCGCATCCGAGGGCGTGTTAACGCTTGACATTCTGATGTTGATACATATAGCGTTTGTCCATGGCCGACAGTATCCACTTACCACCAATTGGACTATGTGGTCGTCTGCCGCCTTCTTCAAATAGAAAAATATTATATAAATGGAGATTGTGAATTCGTTTTGTTAGATTATAAGTAAGAATCGATTTAGAAATATTTTTCACTTTTAGGAATCTAAACTAATATACAAGGCCATAAAGCATTGGTCGACCGAATTCAAACTTTTTTTGCATTATTAACGAGTTATTCCGATGATTTAAATTTCATTTTCATTGCATACTAAATAAATATATAGGTTTGTTCTGCAATGCAATCGGTAGGGTAAACGAGTCCTTCAGTGGAAGTCAGGTACCACGAAGCGCACTCTGCGGCGCCCTCCGGCCAGTTGAACCGTCGACTCGAGGAGGTTAGCCGGTCGTGGTTGGATGAGAAGTGCCGAGGATCGTGTGTGGTGGTAAGCTTTGTGAGAGGCCTATATCCAGCAGTGGAGAGACATAGGCTGATGGTATGGTATGGTTCTACAACGTAATATAATCTAGTTGAAAATGAGCTGCAAAGGGATTTGTATTTGTGCGGACACCCGATTGATTGGTCGATATTTTATGCTGTTTACGTTCTCTTGTAAATCGTTATGCAATCTGAGTGAAGCTAGATCTGGTCACCATCAAATTTTTTCTTTGTTTAAAATATTTTTGATTTTGAATTAATTAGACAGTTAATTGGAGAATCATAAGGTCCTACAAAAATAGTGCAAAATATTTTATTACGGCAATAAGTATACTAGAACTGTTATACTTAACTAAAATAAATGTATTTTGTTACAATAAAAATAAATAATTGGTGATGAATATGTGCACAACACGTTATATACATAGTTCATACCTACTTACGCGTACTTACTAAGAGAAGCCGACGAGTTCAAAGGTGAAAGTTTAAAGGTGCGCGAGCGAATGTGGATAGTGTGATACAATTATTTATTTATTTTTTAATAAAAAAAAAATGAAATACTTGTTATTTTTTGTTAGTTAGATATAATAAATAGTTCTAGTGTATAACTAATTGACATATTAAAATATTTTACAGTATTTTTGTAGGACCTTATATAAATAAGATTTTTCTATCTATATATGTATGATGGACGGCGAATCACAGGATCTATTCGAGCCAATTAGTACTGTAAAATGTTAACAGATGGCGCTGAGCTGGTTTACTTCATGGTTTAATTAGCAAGCTTACTTTTTACTTATTAAATTTTTTTGATGCAGTAGAGTGTATTTTTCATTCCGTTCATTTTCTAAACCCCGATCATTCACTTCGCGAAATTCGCGATCGGCATCCGATGCCACTTGTTGTCGAGTGGCATCGACAACGAGTCGTGGCAGCCGACTCTCTTTGTCGCACAAATAAGCTCTTCAATTCTCACGTGTTAGCAATATTTACTGATAAGGTAATGATGCCTGATGTTGACAGTTAATTAAACATGCGTTACTTCGTAAATTAAATGTAAATCTCAGGCGTGAAAGTTAAGGCCTAAAACACACTGCAAGAACGGGAGTGGAAGCGGGCGCGGGCATCGGGTTATGAAGGCCGCTAAATAGACGTTATGGTTTATTAGATACACTTATGATAATTATATGCTTTTTTTGTAAATATACCAGTGAGGTCCAAAAGTTTGTGGCTTGACATATTTCTACATGTCTAAAAAAAAGCATTATTCGTCATTGTAATTGTCATTTGTCCCGCTAATTCGTGTATAATTTTTAGAGTTCAACCCTCGTTCGTTTTGATTCCTCGACTCTTAGAACTTAGAACAACAGAATGTCGCAAAATCTTTAAAAATTTTAAACTGGAATATAGTTCCGTGATTAAATTCCTTACAAAGGAAGGTGTTAGCCAGACCGATATTAAAGAAAGGTTGAATAATGTGAACAGGGATTCTTCTCCGTCATTTTATTCAGTTTGCATAAAAAATCATTTCTAACTGCCAGATTTAAATACAGGATATAGAGGTAGAAAAGTATATTTTTTATGGAAAGAAGGCGGCAGATTACTGGAGAGTCTATCTGGTGGTAATTGAACACTTTCGCCTATGGGCATCAGCGATACATGCTAACATCAATCCATAATTAGGTATAAACGTTGACACTTTCTCATATGATTTAGAAAAAGGGTTAAAAGAAATGGGGAATGGGAAATACAATGGGATGATAATTTTTTCTCATCTCGTTACACTTCCTATACCTCCTTAAGGAGGATGGAGCATATTATCTCGTTCATAGTAAAGATGCCGTCCGCGCCGCGCCCGTGGCTGCTCCCGCTTCCGCGTGGCATGTGTTTGGGGCCTAATAGCATACTGTCAGATAATGAGCTTTTCACCCCAATCTTGTATGTTTACATGACACGCCTCTTAGAACTACAGTATATTATTAAGTTACGTATACATATTGGTAAACACTGGCTTAGAAATACAACAATTAGAAACTTTGGAAATAGCTACTTGATTATAATCGACGTATTTTCTTTTTATATCGGTTTCGATTAAAAAATAATGTTGTGTGTAAGGTTTTTTAGAAAATCCTTAATCTGATTAATCTGATTACCTTAATCGTGGCTTATTTGTTTTGTTATTTAATAACTCTGAAAAAAATGAATGAATCGTTACCAAAGGCTTAAGAGTTGGTGGGATGGATTGAATTATGTTTGTCCCGGACAAGTCGAAGTCAGGGGCGATAACTAGTGGTTCATATTTTTAGTATTTCCAGTAATAGTCACGTGGTTTCCGATATATTTCGATTTTAAGCCCATATCAGGCCATATTTCGCTATTACACCTCTCTTGAGGTGCGTCACCACACACTGACTTCCGATTTTCTCTATCCGCCGTTCTAGCAAACTTCTTCAGCTCATCGCTCTATATGGCCAGAGGGCGTCCCACATTTTAAGACTGATCTACCCTATCGATTGTTGGTCCTGCGGCAGATATGGCCTACTCATTTCAATTTCAGCTTAATAATTCTGTGAGAAATGTTGTTGAGTTACGTTCTTTAGTCAATCTCATTATTTTGTCTTATCCCGCAAAGAAATTTGAACATAGCTCTCTTCATATTGAGCAGTAAGCGACTTTAAACTTAGATCAAGCTAATCGCAAGACGCCACGTTTCGGCACTGTACGTAATAACCGGCAGGATGCACTAATTGAAAACTTTCGATTTCAAGCGTCTTGGATTGAATAATGAGAAGAGCTGACGGTTTTTTCCAAATGCTATCCACCCGAATTGGATGTGTTTGTCGGCCTCCTTGCTGAAGTTTGATTTGCCTACTCATACTCATTTATTGCATAATAAAAATAATAAGCTGGTATAATTAAATATTGAATTATACCTTTTTTTTAAATATTGAAAGTAAAATTAAATTGATACACAGAAATATCAAATTTAAGTTGAAGTTCATGTCATTTGCTCAAATTAATAGATTCATCGACGCTATAGAAGGCGTGCTCGACAAGCCATCGCTTCAAAATTAGCACTGACAGGCTAGACGGTGGTTGTACGACTGTATTGTTGCACCAACCTGAATCAAGCTGTTCGATTTAATTAGAGAACGCTTAACGGTCGACATACTTGTTTCCTTCAAACAAAACCGAAATAATACGGACCGCTATAAAGAAAATATTAATTTTAACCCGGTTCAAGTCCGGTCTACAGTATAAAAGACCTAGGTACTGCCTTCCAGAAAGTTTTCCAGGATAATTGACGGTTACTTAGTGAACATTTTAACTGTGTCACTGTGTTACGTTGTCCAGTGCTGGAGTAAACGTATTCGACAGCTGTGAGTTTCCTTCACCCCTAAATATTCCAAATATTCTAATACGCCTTATCGAATGCTTATGACAGCGTCTGCGGTAGATGTATGTATTTTACCCTTGATACCTTGACCTCGAATGAGTTTCGTAAACTGCTTAGGACAATGTAGTAGGAACATAGTGATGCTTCCTTATGATAAGAATACGGAGATCCATTGCGTAGGTACAGTAAACAGGTACAGGTAGTTACTCAAATAGTCTTATGTTGTTAATCCTAATTAACAATATAAGATCAACCCTTAGGTCAGTAAAAAAATGAACCCGAATTCTATGATTTTTAAAATCTATTAGCTTCTCTAATTCAGTTTGAAAGTTTTTTTTTTCTATATCTGTTCATTTACATCAGTGCGGTGTCTGCCGGATATAGAATGGCACTACCAGTCCACCACATCTCCCGTGGGTGTCGCAAATGGCGACTAAACACTAGTCTAAACGGCTACCACTAGTCTTGAGAAACTACAACACCTCTAAGTGGACTCTTGAGTAGACTCGCCAACGTGGTGTTTTAAAGTCATACATTCCTCATGCACATGAGGTTTGATACCATATTAGTAAAAAAAAATATATCAATCAATCAATCCACCTAATAATATAAAAACGATTTTTCTTCAACACTTAATAGTGTTTAAATGAATTAGGTCTCAGTATTTTGTTGTTTTTCGTGTAAAATTATGAGATTTGTATATACAGTTTTATTCTTAGGAAAGAAGAATATAATATGTGGTCATGAATAACTGATTCATACAATCTTTAAAATGATTTGATACATAATAATAACATACAATTTCTTACAGTGAAAAGTTTCTTAACAATATTGGAAGAATATGAGTTACACGTTGGGAAAAGTTGGAAAAATATAAAGACGTTGTTACTCATCTCGAGTGGGACATGCCCTTCGCCAGGAGTATACTTGTTCTGTGGACATGTCTCGCGAATCACATAACAAACTTTCCGGTCGCACATGTTAGGATTCCTTCGGTTTTTTTTCAGTTCTATACTTTGTGTGCATTTTCACGAAAAGAACTCTTTAACTAGAAGGTGATTACGTGTAAGTATAATAAGTATAGTTCTTCTGGGGATAGTGTTGCTAAAACGAGCACTGAAAAATTGAGCGCTGGTACCCCAAATTAGTGCTATTGATCCTTCCTTAACTTTAACTGTTTTAGACTCGAGGTTTTAACTACAAGTGTTTAAGACCATCAAACATTGAAGATTTGGACAATAACTCTCACAAGTCTGTAACGTTGGAGTCTCAAAGGTTCATTAGTGTTCACTCGATACTTACACTGACATCACTAGATCACTAACTTGGGAGGTTTGTAAGAATTAAAGTTACCGCGATTTATGCCAACATCAGTTCAGAATGAGAAACTTTGATTTAGAGAAAGGGTTGAGAAAATAAAGAATAGGAAGTAATTTAGGAAATGATAGAGTAGAATACAATATTTAGAATTTTTATATGTTCTAAGTACTAAGTTCTAAGCGGTATACAAATTTACAATTTACCAAAATTATTATTATTATTTACAAATTACAAAAATAATTAAAATTATCAATCATTATTATTTTTCACAGATTACAAAATTTAAAGTTTTTAAAATTACAAACTATTTAAAAATTAACACATTATGATATTTTAATATGGTACAAACAATACAAGCATACTATTATACTCGTAAATGTCAGATTTATTTATTTGATCTACATAAACTTATTTGTGAATCATGAATTCATTTGTAGAGTAATGGCAAAGGTCAAGCAGAAATTCATGTAATTTTGTTTCATAATAGGTATAGCAATAAGAAGTTCCATTGTACTCTCTATTGACCACCGATTAGCTCAGTTGAAAGTAACCCTACTTGCTGTGCAAAAGGTCACGGGTTCGATTCCCGGTCTCTTTGTATGTGTCTCTGGAGCCACGCCACAGGGAATCCTGGTGTTCCATTGAGTGTAGCGTTATATATTAGCGTTATTTTACTAACTTTTTGCCCTCGGCTTCGCCCACGTGGAACTAAGTACAACTTAAACTTTAAAACTTTTTGTTTTAAAAGTAATGGGTTCCCCCTGGAAAAAAAATACGATTTGAGTTTAATTATAATGTTCAAAAACGTAAGGTTTACATAGTAAATTTCACGTCTATAACTTGAATAATTTTTGAGACACAGGCATTGTATATAAAATAGTCTAGTCTCTAGTATAGTCTATACTAGAGTATAGTCTCTCCCTCTTTTCTTCCCATAATTTTCTAAAAATCCTTTTTAAGTGGTAATACATACGTCATAATACCTATCATCGAAATAGCTTCAGCGGCTTCGGCTCGACGATGATGAATCAGTCAGTCAGTCAGGACATTTCTTTTTATATGCATAGATTAATATTTATTAGATGGGATAGGAGGGGATAGGATGGAATGGAGTGAGATAAAAAATAAAAAATATTCTAAAAATATTCAGTGTCTCCTACGTATAATAATATCGTTTGATTAAATCAATCCCCCGAAGACCATTATCTCTCTAAAGCTGCTGCCTGGGCTTAAAAGTTTTAAGAACTGACTCGTTCTTAATCGACGTAGTTATAAATATATCGACGCTTTTAACGGAACGAGAACTTGACAAGCAAATGGACCATCAAATGAAAAATTACTGATCGACACCTGGTCTTCTTGAAATGATAAAACAAAAATAAGCAAGTCGAGACAACTTACAGTTATCTTTAGACAGCGTAACTTCACTGTTTCATTACTTTACATTACCAATTTCATACAAGGTGTCACCCACCGAAATAATGACAACTTGAAACACTTCAACCAATTTAAAATTAATAAAACCCTTCTAGGGAATATCACATTTCGACTATTGTTCGACTATATGGTCACCCATCGATAGATTAGAAACGGTGCAAAGAAAATGTGTCCGTAACTTTTGTTTAAAATTTGCCAATAATCAAACACGAAAATGTTATGATGGTAGTTTAAAATTTTTGTACCTCAAAAGCTTAGAAGTGAGGCGTAAAATCAATTTATTAAGTTTACGGGAATCTCTTGCGGCATCTCAATCTAAAGGCACATACTCTCCCTGTACGCACTCAACTATTTGACATACCACGGCATGTATCTTACAATAATCCATTCTATAGAATATGTCGATATTATAACGATCTGGATGACGAGTTTGACATATTCTATCTAAATAACGCCCGTTTCAAAATTCTGTTGGATAGACATTTTCCTTCCACATATATTGTACGTTGATAGTTTTATTATACCTATTTTACATAATTATAGATAAGTTGTGTAAATTCACTTCAGTTATTTAGCTGAATTTACAAACATATACATATAAACGTTTATAAAATGTGTCTGTAACTAGATAAGTTTGTAAATTTGTTATTGTACTCGTACCCAATAAAAAAATATAGTTACAAATATGTAAGATTGTGACGTCCTGTCTAAAATGTTCTTAGCGCTCATTACTCAGATCGGGCGGTTAAGCGTTGCGCGCGCGACGCAGCTCAGGCGACGCGCATAGAATGAATAATATAGGTACCAGAATTGTACTACTAATTAAGGAAAAAGAAACATACCTATTTGTTAAAACTGTTAGAATCGACTCTACTCACGATATTGAACAATCTAATTTCAGCTTTCGCGTGATTTCAGTAACATATTGTATATTTAAAGTTGTATTTTAGTTCATGGGTTTTTATCAATTTTTTATCAAAAAGGACTCCTGCTGTCGTCACCGCTAGATTATTAAAAATATGTAATTAAAGATTTTTCTTGCTTTTCATTTTAATTTACCTTTTGTTATGCTATAACAAAAGTTGTGTTATATTTTAGTGTTTGAAATACTCTTATAGAACCAAGAAAATGATAATAACGCCACACTCAATGACCCACACTAGGATTCCCTGTAACGTAGCTCCAGAGACACACAAACACAAAGGCACTCGCAGATCCGAACAAACATTTGCCCTTGAACAAAAAAATGTCGGACCACGAATCGATCCTGGGACCTATTGCGTAGCAGGCAGGGTCACTACCAACTGCGTCAATCGGTCGTCAAATGAACATCTCATTTTTTTTGTTGCAGCATCGGTCGCTCGTATAGCAAAGTTCCTCGGCAGCACCGGTACTCCTATGCTCACCACCGGTGGCTTCACCTACGACTTCGTGGAGATCAAACAAAGCTGTCATGACGAGTTCTACATGCTGACACGAGCTGGACCACTGGGTTTCCAGGACGTCGCGTACTTCATCATAGACCTTATGCGACAGTGAGTATCATTGTGTCATATAAGTTACTATCCAGCGCCGGCTCTAGCTCATGTAGCGCCCGGGTGCAGGGCGCCCTCTAGGAGGCGTTTTGAACTCTTTGGAGGTGTCGCGAGCGGCGCTCGGCGCCCCCTAAGACCCTGCGCCCGTGTGCACCGCACCCCCTGCACCATAGGTAAAGCCGGCACTGAATTCAGCGCTCGACAGGCGCCCCCGGGCGCGGGGCGCCCGGGGTGCACCGCACCCCTTGCACCCCCTGGTAAAGACGGCCCTGTTACTATCCATAGTCTTTTTCTGTTTCTTTTGCACCTGAACTGGGGAACTGGGCTTCCAGGTCGTCGCGAACTTCATCATTGACAACGAGACACTGAAATAATGTAAAATCATATAACTAGTTTTATAGTTTTTTTTAAATAACTTATTGTTCATGTCTAGTATATCTTTTACTCTATGCGTTGTGACTCAAACTACTACGGGTTATTACCCTGTACCAAGTAATGAGCTCTACAAATGTTTTAGATAGAAAAACAAAACTTTATTTGCATATTTGTAACTTATGATTTATTCTTTAAAATAATGTAATTATGGCTAGAACTTACATTATTTCACATTAATTGATTTGTTTAGATTTTGCGTCATTTCAGCGACAAGTTGATTAAGAGAGTGAGTATAATTTTCTCATATAAAATGGTCTGTGTTTGCTTTTTATTTTGAACTAAATGAAGCTGTTATGTCCTTCGAGAACATCGTGTACTCCATCATTGACAATTAGCAACAGTGAGTATCATTATTTATACATAAATTCTCTTTTGTAACTAAACAGCTGTTATGACGAATTTTATGTGCCAACTTGAAATGAACTGCTGGTAATTTAGAATATCATTGTTTTTTTTTTAATTTGTCTTTTAATATTCAGCTAAATGTCAAAAGGATACCTCATATTTAAAAAATGCTAGTCAGAAGACGTAGGTGAATTGTTACGGGTCACGTGACCATTTGCTTGCTTTCAAGAGTGCGTTCATAATGAGAAATTGCAAGGCAGTTCATTTCACGGCGTAAAGTGACCGGAAATAAGAGCTCATAATAGGCTCCCCGGTTCCTGTGTGAGTGAGAAGCAGAATCACTTCGAAAAATCGCTTGGCGTAACGTTAAGTTTTATGACGAGTAACTTTTGTTAATACACACTTACACAAGCACGATTGAATAACACTGAACATATTTTAGGTGTTTTCTAAACGGGCGATTAACATATATGTTAATCGCCCGTTTAGAAAACAGATAAAAATACGACAATGAAATTTCCTATTATTTATTCAACCCTCTTTCCTCTTCTTTTTATTTATTGCTCTGTATTCTATTTTCTCTTTTATATAGAGCCAGTTACAACAATGAATATTAATAATGAATCCAAATAAAACTACGATAGTCAAATGAACTAATTACACTTCCTCTTTCTCATATTTAAATAGCTTATAACGATTGAATTAACAACCAGAAGCCTAATTCAAGATAGGTATTTATAAAATGTTCCCGCCACGCATCTGACCTGTCTCTTGATAGTAGCGTCATCTGCCTTTGAGCTTTTGAATGTTGAAATCCGATTTAACAATATATTTTAATCTTGGCTTCCTGTAGCAAAAGGACCTACAAAAGCAAGCTCAGAAACTGACGCTAAATTACATAGGATATTTTTGACTTAAGACGTAACAATTTGACCTCAACTAAAATTATGTATGAAGCTTCGCCATTGTTCTTTAATTAATTTACCTGTGACGTTGTCTGAGCAGACAAACTTTAAATAAATCATAAAAGTTATCTATAGGTGGAGTATTTATGTCCTTAAGAACATTTCAAAAGAGAAAGTTAAAATGATTATCTTACACAGCATATCATATTTTAATGTAGTACTTACTAGATTATGCAGACGTAACACCATCGAGTATTGTGGCCCTAGAAGTGAGGCATTTGCACCGCGGTCGAATTTACATCCTGTCAATTCAAGCTGTCATTTAGCGGCAAAATATTACTAAGAACGTATTTTTGATACATTTACGAAAACTTCAATATTAACGGTGTTGCGAATATTAAAAAAATGTTAGAAAGATAGAAAATTATATTAATGTTGTAATGTCTTGCGCAATTGATTTTAATAAATAAATAAATGAAGCAAATGTTTTAAAAAATGTAATTATTACTTCTCGTTTATCATAACTGTATCACTATATACCACTGGCATTACTCATGTATTATACAGTTTTGCAACTACAAATTATCTATCTAAGTATTTCACTTGATCTCATACATGGTAACACATATTCTTTCTGAGGATACATAAAATTAAGTTAATGTGGCAGATAAACAAATTGGAAAACATTGCTTGCGTCAGATTATAACTCCTTGCATCAATTTACGTCTCTCATACTCGTAAATATCTGCGTCAGATGTGACATGAAAATATTTTATATGGATCGACTTTCAAGGTTAAGTAGTTACCGATTTTCGGAGACCGCTGATAGGATCGTTATGACATATAGTTTTAATACTAAATGTGATAGTTTTACTGTCAGCATGTGTCTCCACAGTTGGATACAGGCCTTCAAAAATCCAGGAATCCAGGTGGATCGATGACTTACAGAAATTCGCCGGTGCTAGATGGATTAGAAAAGCCGAAGACTGAGTGTGGTGGCGAACCTTGGGAGAGGCCTATATCCAGCAGTGGAGAGACCATATCATGGTATGATATCGTATTCAAACTATATGTCATTGGAAAGGGCTCGTAGGTAAAACTCTAAAACTTTTATCTAAACGACTAATAGGGAAAATACCGTCTTTTGTGCATGTTATATGTTACAATGTCTGTTGCTGTCTTGTTTTGTTTTGGTGTGCAATAAAGAGTTTTATTTATATATCTATCTTAACAAATTTTGTTAGTCTAGACTGGTGCAGCCGTCGCCCTTTACTGTACATTTGTTGTTGTTGTTGTTGCTCTTTATTGTACTTGTAATGGATTGTTACAATAAGACACTATAATATACCATAAATACAATGTCGGATTTAGTCTACTATATCTGGGACTTATTCTTAGAAGGTATCTCTCCAGTAAAACTTAGAATAACCGAGAGGAGTTATATCAATATATGTCTTTAATTTATTTGATAAAATTATATATTTAATCTATTATCATTTCTTTGTTGTGATAATCTAATGTATTTACTTACAATGTCTATTGTACGCAAAGCCCATTGAATTGAAAGTCTTACTCTAAGACTTCCAATTCGCACTTCTACTCAATTTAGTTTAAAAGTTGCAATAAGAAAATAAATTCAGTGGTTTCAGGTTTAAGGTTCATTTTAGGTTGATCCCTTTGTTAATATTTTAGCAAGAGAAGGTCGCGGCTTTTGGGTGAATCGTAAAATTTGTAATTTAATATACCCTAAGATTTGACCCAAACATAAAATCGGATGCGAAGTCGCCAATGTGAAATGAATGGACGGACTTAATATGACACTAATGATGTGCCATAAAGGAAATTGTGTCTTTCATAAGATTGTGGCAATATTTTTATATTTTTACACCTATAGGTCTTTTCTAAAGATCCCACTACAGATATATTCGTAGAAACAACATAGAGAAGCTTTTTCAGTTCTATCATTCAAATCGTTCATTCATTCAGTTTATTCATTCACTGCCAAAACAGGGAAAAAACCACACCCGTTAAGTAGTTCACTTTTAAATTACACCCTTTTTATAAAGAGCCCTTTCAACTTTCCTTGCAGGACATAGGCCTCCACCCTCAGGTGTAACTAGTTACTGAGGGTTTGTACCAGCGGCTTTATTATACCTGAGTCGCCTTTTACGTCACCTATGGAAAGAGATGAGGTGAAGCTATTCTAAAGATGGCCGGCATCACACGGCCATATCCTAATAACATATAAAATTGCATGTCTATTAATTTATATGGTTCGAAGATTTTAGGCAAATGTTAGCGCAAATGTAAATTTACACTTAGCCCAGACCGTAGTCCATTTAATTGAAAATAGTGGCTGAGAGGTTCACGCAATTTCAGTAATGAGCTTTAAGAATTATCAAGTTGTAATTGAAAATTAAATGACATTAAACTTATCTACTGCGCTCTGTGGTGTGGATATATACTGGAAGACAGATTTGCGGAAAAAATACACGTGAAAATTTACGTTGTGCTACTTAGGTCCGGATTAATACACCATTCTCGAGATTATGTAGTATTAGTGACTAGATTCCAACCACTCTACTCGTAAGTCTAGGTAACTTTTATTTATTTGGCCCCTGGGCCCTTATATATATATATATATATATATATATATATATATATATATATACATCATATTATACCTTTTTTATTATATGTTTTTTTGATGTAACCTATGTGATTATTTAATTTAAATAATTATGAGTTGAAAATTATACAAGCTGGAATAAAAAATATCTCTACCCTCTTAACATTAAAATCAACTACAACTCTTGCTAAACTTCACATCTTCTCAATTTTTTTTAAATACAATCTCTACCTAACATTTTAGGACCAAATATCACATGACATTTATTCTTTGTCTATGCGTAAAATAATATAAAATAAATAATGTTTATGAGGATCGATATAAATTTGATTGATCTATACTAATATATTAAAGAGGTAAAATTGTATGTTTGCATGTTGGGGGTACTACTGAAACTACTGAACTACTGAACTACTGAACTACTGAACTACTGAACTACTGAACTACTGAACTACTGAACTACTGGAACTACTGAACCGATTTCAAAAATTCTTTCACAAATAGGAAGCTACATTATCTGTGTATAATATAGGTTATATTTTATTTCGAAATTATGAAAAAAAAATCGATAAAAAAAAAACTTAAACCGAAGCGAAGCGAGGGCGGGTCGCTAGTAGATAATATAAAGAATTGGAATTAAAATTAAATTAAAGAATTGAATGGTTTATTTTGACATTGAAATATATTCAGAACACATATTTCCTAACAAATGTTTGCTCACTACTTACCAATTTAAATTCCTGTAATAATAATAACTTTATTTTTCAAACGCAAGAGATCCATTAAATGTTAATACTTACTTTATATTTAAATAAAAGTAACTCTACAACTGCAACTATTAATAAGAAATAATTTGCTTAAGTACTTCATTTTAAATTTGTTCCTACTAACTACATGGCTGTTGTCGGTTCAAAGTACATATTACTGTTATCAAAATTTCTATAAAAAATCCATTGCCACAATTTTGACATTGTTGACATTTCTTTTTCGCCTCTTGCATATTTATAAAGTAAATTTTACAGTGTCATATTTTGCCGTTCGACTGGGTAGCACGGCAAAAATCAAACGTAATATAAATAGAAAGGCGATAGACCCGCTTAGGGCTGTCATTTGTAAAATTATGAAACCCGGATAAAGAGCTCGAATATCCAAACTTTTGGGCTTGATGCTCGCTCATTTATTAAATAAAGTATATCCACGAAATCGCAGTTTACTGGGTTGGCAAGTCCACTCTTTTAGAGGTGATGTGTAGTGGATTCATTATCTTTTAATCGCCTTTTACCACACCTACAGGAAGAGACGAGGTGGTGATACTCTAATACCGACCGACACTAGATGGCTCAATTAAACTTGTTGTTATGTATGAATTTTTATAATAAATTGTAGCAACCTAAGCGCCCGACATCTTCACGTTGTTAGAAGCAAGAGGAAGTGTTGATATAATCTTTACTTGTTACTAATAGTGATCTATTGCACAGATGTCTAAATACACTCCTTTACAGTCTGCTCTTCTGTCACTTTCTTTCTATAAAAAATGTCGTCAATATCGGCGGAATGGCGGATATTGGTACATATGGGCTACCTATTCTGTCTATCTACTTATGATTATGGATGGATAGGTGAAAAAGGGATGGTGGTGAGAGGGATGTAAAAAGCTAAGAAAAGACACGAGTTTAACTAACAATAAACTTGTCAATAATTCAATTGCGGCAAGTGACCTCAATTTTTTTCATCGAAGGCGTACAAAAAGGGTCCTGCCCGCGTCTTGCCCTAATCACAAAAATGTTTTGATGCGACGCTGCTGATTGGTTCACTTCAAAAGAACGTTTTGTTTAGAGCTTGGTGGGTGAAATCTCACAATAACATATATTCAAAATTCTTTATGTGCAACATTTTTTAAATAGTAAGTTGAAACATCAGTAAACATTTTGACACTCACATAAGGTTTTAAACTTTTGTTACCGTGATTTTTAAATAATTAAAAAATCACACGATTTTTTTTGTATAGCCGATATTTCGGTGATATTGTACCGCGGTGGCGGATGAAGGCGTTGCTACTATTGACAGACAAATCTGTCTACCCTTTTTGTTTTTGTGAACGTTTTTGATGATTAAGTTCCTTGCACATTACAAGGATTCTGCAAGGTCGGCACCACAACCGCCAGTGCCTTGGTGCTGCAGGTGTCCACGGGCGGGTGGCCCGCCCGCTCGTCTGCCATCTATTTTATATATATATAAAAAAACTAGTTGTTTGTAGATTCTAAGATTCTAAAGGAGAAAGAATTCCGAGACACGTAAAATTCGCTCCAATTCGCATATGGCCTGCGGTGTGGATTATGACCGGAAACCCTCTTATTATAGCAGGGGAAGGAATCTGATTTGCAGTGGAACGTTATAGGCTACCTGTTACCTTCTAATATTATTTGTTTATGTAAATAAAATATGTGAATGTATATATACAATAAATATTTGTATGTTCTTGCAAGAAGCCTACACCCAGCATTTTTTTTTTATAATAACGCCATACTCAATGGCCCACGCTAGAATTCCCTGTGTCGTGGGTCCAGAGACACATACAAAGACGAACACAACACATGCAGCACCCAGACCCGAACAAACGCCTGTCTTTCAACAAACACAAACAAACCGGGCCACTACCAACTGCGCTAATTGGCGTTAAAATAGTGAAGAGATACAGGCTGATGGTATTCGTATATAAATAACGTAAATATAGTAGAGTGTGTACGAGATACGAGATCATGATATTAAGGGCCTATTTCACGATCTCTGTGTAAAGTTATGAATATAAGTTATGTGTAAGTTATAAAGCTAACCGATAATTAAAGTGACGGGTAATTGTAGCATCACATTTCACCAAGTCCGAGTATCGCCAATCGGTAAAATAGATTAGAGATACTCGGCAGTATTAATTACCGATTAGCGATAATTGTTACTTGTCAAATCGTATCTTTAGTTTGAAGGTCGTGAAATAGGCCCTAACACAAAAGAAAGATAAGACATCTTTTATACATTTAGAGACAAAAATTGTTGAAGGAGAGGAATTTTAATAATAATATTTTCTACGTAAACATAACCGTACCGCAAATTAATCATTGAAAAGGTAAAGCACAAACAACATAAGTCCATTAGCATTTAGTTAGCATAAAACCCTGTGAAAGTAAAATCAAAAAGGGTTTGTCGAAATAAATATTATTCCAGCGAAAGTATGATGAAAGGCACGAACGGTTGTTTAAAAGAAAAAAACGTGAAAGGGGACTGGTTAGGACAGCAAAAAAAAAACATTTGTTTTGAGCCCTATAAAGAAAGAAAGCGACAAAAATATCCAAGGACTTTATTATAATTTACGCTACTCAAATTCCAGTGTAGTGTGGAACACGCTTTGAAAGTGCTGACTTAAGTGAAACAGTTATTGAAAGAGCCGATGAAGTTCAGAGATGAGCCATATCGGTCCGGTATTTCTAAATTAGGACTCGTAAAGTTGTACAAAACGGCTACCATAAATGCTGAGGAACTACACCACCTCTAAAAGTGGTGTAGAGGACTCGCCAACCGCACAAGACAATGTGCTTGAGGAGGCCCATGTCCAGCAGTGGATACTGGAAGGGCTGTTTGCATTGCATTTGCATGAAATAGTTATTTTTCTGAAACTTCTGAAAATATCATACGCACGATTTATTATTTCTTTATTATAACCCATATTATGTTTACCCACCATAACAAAAGTTTAAATTCTGAAAATATCATCTCTGACTGGCAAATTTTCCCTTTAGGAGCATACCCCACCGCCCAGAAAGCAAATAGACTAGCAAGGTAAATCTTCCAAAAAGCAATTCGTTGAAAAAGTCAATCGTACAAAATGCATTTTAGAAAATTTTCATCATATTCAGTGCCAGTATTCACTTTGATGTTACTATGTACTGCTGAGCCGACATTATATTGTGTTGCGTCTTTCTTGTTTCCATAAAATTATACAAGGTCGATATAACTGCTATTAATTTCTTAAAGGAAAATATTATTTTTAAGACCACCTCTATCAATTGATAAAAAAGATATAATAAATAAAATGTCATAGTAACATAGTAAGATTTGATCAAAATTTTCTTAAATGCTTGTTAAATGATCTGCTTTTAGACGATTTTTTTTTCGTAATGGGTAAATTCTTGTGGCCCTAGTGGCCTTTCAAGAGTCACCGGTAGTGTTTAATTTAGGGCGAGCGCAAAAGGCGCTCAGCCAGGAACAAAATGTGTGTTGCAACGAGCCTAAGGGCTCCGGTAAACCGGCGGAAGGAACGGGCCTCGGCTTAGGGCGTTGCATTGGGGGGATACCGCGGGATCACGAGTCGGTGAGAAGTGTCCAGGCACGTGCCGATACCTGGTAAAAGTGTTGCCTGAGGGCCGGTGTGTGTTGACGGTGTAGCGAGGGGGACGTCCACGTCTCCACCGGTGTGGACGGTGTATCTGTGAAGGACGAATTGCTTTTTAGACTATTTCCCATGCTGGACTATTTGCTTATTGGACGATATGCTCCTAAAGGGAATGTTGCATTCCGATTGGCGCATACCGTCGTGACGACCTTCTTTAAAAAAAAACAGGTGGCAGATAAGCAGCGAGTATATATGATGATAGAGCGGTGATAGGTTCAAGAGCTATCTATAGTCTACTCACATTCGCGCGATCGTGAATTCAAATCCTCGGCCCGTACCACTGATTTTCGACTTAAGTACGGATTTTTAAAAAAATGTCGCTAGCTTGACGATGAGGGAAAAAACATCGTGATTAACCAATCCGCACTAGGCCCGCGTGGTGGATAACGGCCCGAAACGCCGCAGTGATTTACTAGGGAAGGCCTGTGCCTTGCAGTCGGCCGTTATAGGCTTATACATGTACACCTAATGATGAGTAGATATGTCGCTATACCAACATTAAAAGTGTTCGGATTAAAATGTAATAAAAAATTCTTGCATTCTACTAATTTACAAATTAAAAAGTAAACAATCACTGAATAAGTGAAATAGTGTGTAAAACACGCTGGAAATTTATCACGCTCGTGTCCTTAGTTACACCTCCCTGTTGGGTGATTCAGGTTACACACTGTGGCAAATCTTCTTACAGCACACCGGTTGCGGAACACTGGTCAAGAACTGGTCTGGTCTAGCAAGCTCCTAGATGCGAAGTTAGGAATGACCTGCCCTCCTAAGGAGTAGATTTAGGAGTCAATAGGGAATAAATATCGGGATGGTTGGGTATAACTGTATGAGAACTTTCCTCATTCTATTACTAACATCATTTCTTATTCTAAAGCTAAGGTACTGATGTACCCTAGACTCGACAAAACTTCGATTTTGCTTGTTACCGTATCAGTGATACGGTATCACCCACATAACAATTTCGTCCTAAATAAAATGAAAACCATAATAAAGAGTTTGTGATAAACACTTCGAAATAAAACCGGTACCGGTACTAAAATGGATTAACAAAGTACAAGCATTAGTGGCGAGGTAAAGTTTCGCAACGGTTCTATAACGACAGTCAGTAGTACCAGAATTTAATAAGGAAAACTTTGGAATTTTCGAAGATTTGACAATGGAAAAGCTTTCAGCTGGAATTTGTAAGCAATTTATTTGTAAGCGACTGAAAGCAATATTGTTAACAAGTCTTTTGGGCCGCGAATTTGTCTGTACAGGATATTTTATTTGAGATAAAATATCCTAGGACACAGATAACCTAGGACATGACTGCTCCTAAGTTCCTTTTACCGTATTAAGATGAAATGTGCCATAAATGTGAATCTGTAAACGATATTTTTTTTGACAAACATTATTGCACTTCATGATATCGAAGCTTAAGGCATCTTTTACCAACTAATCTTTTGGTTAAACAGAGGGATACATTGATTCGATGACATGTATTAAATGTATAATTTAAATGACATCAGCATACATATAATAAAATACATACATTAACCCGTAATCTCATTAAAAATATAATCTCCGCAAGGATGGATAATATCGCAGGAATGGCATGAATAACATAAAGTGTAATTATATGTTTTAAATATAATCGAAACAAAATATGTTCTATATGAAATGATTTAACCGTCCGTTGCGTCACTGTTATTGAAGGTTGTGGAGATCCAATTGGTGACATGGCACAGGGGAATTTCCTCAAACTATGCATATATTCGATTTACTTGGAACATATAACTAAGAGAGATGGACAAGCTAGTCCAACGTTTTTGATGGCAGCTATGAGATTTATATTTACTGAAAAAAAAAAACATAAAAAACCATTTAGATTTAATCGCTTATAATTTACAAATATTTCTTTAGAAAATATTGTAGATGTAAAATTTTGGAAAGATATGTTTATGTAGTTTGTACTCGTTTTTGTGTTATGTTATTGTATCTGTGTATAATTAGTGTGTAGTATATTGTATATTAATGTTTATGTATTTACTTATTTATTTCATTGCGATATCTATTCAAGCTGCTTGCTTCCTTTATTTCTTCAATCAACTCTCCGTCTTATGGTTGCCTGGTAGAGATCGCTTAAGAGCCATTTCACATTTTAAGCGAAAAGTACAAGTTTTTGAGCTCTCCTATAGGTGAAATAAAAGTTGCTTTACATTTCTGAGTAAATATTTTAAATATATCATTTCTTTGTATTGACATATAATAGGATACATTTCGAAATATTTCTTTATTTATCCTGTAGTACTCAACCATGTTTTAGTAAAAACGCGCCTAGTAAGAACTTCAGAGCCGTGCTTCTTCCACTAAAATTCATTAATTCAACAAGATAGGGTACAATTATACGTAGTATATAATTCTATTGACACATAGTACACTAATATTTCCGTAAATTAACACAAATCACGAGAAAAAATAAAATAATGTGCGTCAATTTCGACGTAAAATACCTGGCATTTAACAGCAATTTTTTAACATTTATTAAAGAATTGTTTTAATTATTACTTAGAATAATATCAATTTTGTACCTAATTAAAACGAAAACATAAGTATTTTTATAAATTATGATTTATTATATATATTTTTTAATATCACAAAACTGCTCTAATCGCTTTAGTATATTTGGGGATTTTCGCGTCGGCCATTAGTATTGTCTATAGAAGCACACAGAGAAAAGTTCGGCTTATTCAACGTATAAAAACTTGTTTTCCATAGTTTTGATAGAGACGGCGGCATGAACTATTGCCAGTCGCGTTGCGTTGTAATTACCTAAACTTGCTTTAGTCATTTTTGTGAAATGGCTCTTAAGCGGTAAGGCCGCCCTTTGTGTCTTACGTACGTGTATATATTCTTTTTGTTTGTTGTTTACACAATAGAGTATTATTATTATTCAATACCTAAAGTCTGTTTACGATTAGACATTATTAAAGGGATCATACAGAAATCAAATAATTTTGTTCAAGAGATTTCAGGATTCCTTTAAATGGGCTATCAAAGAAAGTAATTTCGAAATCCATTTTCCTTCGCGGATTCAAGCTCATTTTCAGAACTGTGACTCTTCGGATTAGATTACGATTTCTCGAAGTACATTTCAATTTTCTTTGCAGGGAATTGTTCACTGATGACTAGTGATGACCTAGCTTAAAGTAAAAAATAAAGTTTTATTTATGCTTTATTAATAATTATTGTACACATCTTTATTAATAAATTTGTTTATTTAATAATTTATTTTACACACATTTTTTTATAGAAAAATTGCCTGTCTTATTAGATTTAGGAATGTATTTGGAGAAATGCTTGGGAGAATAGGGAAGGATGGGAAAGGACGGGATGAAAATGAGTACTAGCAATTTATTATATTATTTATTTATTTTCATTTCTGCGTGCCAAGAAATTAAAAAAAATATATAACTATGTTATACGCTGATATCGACGACGATAAGAAAAGAGCCTATTCACTCATTATCAAACTAGAAACTAGAAGTCAGTGCATTCATTAGCTAAGCGTAGGATGAAATGCTACTACGCTTAAGAATCAAATGCACGTATCTCTTTTTTGAGGGGAGTGTTCACGCTGCAATCCAACAGCCGCTGAGTGCGCTCGACTGGCCACGTTATCCCTCTCTCACAGAAGACTGCCTTGAAATGTACTTCATTGCCCACTTTATCGTATTTGCCCAATGTACGTACGTGTTTCGGTAGTGAGTGAGATGTATCCCATACTACCCCTCCCCATTTTTCCAACCCTTTCTCTAAATCCATACCTATATTTCGAAAGGTAGGCAGCGCATCCGGGGGCGTGACAACGTTTGTCATTCTGGACTGATATTGATATGCATCGCTGATGTCCATCGGCGATAGTTTTCACTTACCATCAGGTGGAATATATGCTTGCCCGCTGCCGTTTTTCCATAAAAAAGTGGGAAATGCAGTACATTTGACGGTAGTCTTCCTTTAGCGGTGGGTAACGTGGCCAGTAAAGTGCGCCCAGCGGCTGTGGAGGTGCAGCCTCACAAAATATTGACAATCACTTTATAGACTGTGAACAGGATTCTGTGAACCATAAGTCCATGAGTCCATGGTGTCCATGAGCGGCTGTGACCACTTACCACCATGTGGCCCGCCCGATCTTCTGCCATTTCTTCTATAAAAAAGATATAAAGTAAAATAATAACGGATATACAATTTCTAATAATAATAAAATATAGAATTGGAACAACAGATATTCGAGATTAAATTGAACAAGAAAACAAAACCTTTTCTAATTACGTATTGGATTATCTGCCGTCGGAGAAATATAAAGAAAGCCATCCTCGTCAAAATGAACCTTAATTCTACTGAAATTAGTCCCATGTAAGTAATTTAATACGCTAGAATCTTAGGAATGCGGCCTCGACTTTTATTTGGCGGGGCCCACCCCTCGTTTGTTAATTTTGCACAAATTTTATAGACTACGTCCCGCGCTATTTTGGGTTTTCGTCAAAAGTAAATAAGTCTTTACGTTGATGTATTTTTTTCTTTATTTTAGACCTATTTTTTAGGACGGCTCGACACTCCCGCCATCTAGTAGCAAAGCGAGCTAACGGAACGGACAGCTGTCAATGAGGGAATTGCCGTATTTTTGGTCATGCATGACCTAGGTTTTTCTTTGTTTTAACAAATTCATAATCACGAATAACAGCGTAGTTTAGCCATTAGAATTGCATTACAATTATAGTGAGACTTAGCGGTTGTTGTTACTGTGCGAGTTTCTTCTTTTAATTACTTTGGTCTGGCTACCAACTATGTCTGAGTCGGTGGATGATACGGAGCGTAGCTCTGACCATCAGCCGACATATACATGATCTATTTTCGACTTATTATTACTAACCGTACCTAGTGTTGTTAAAATGAGTGCTCAACTCTTTACGCTCGAGCGCTGAGTGAGCACTACTGAACCTTTAAAATTCAATCGTTCAACTCTCGTAAGCTTTATAGTTCATATTTTAAAGTTCGATGGTCTTAAATCCTTGAGGTTAGGAGCTCGAATGTAAACCGGTTAAGGTTTAGTTTAGTTGGTTTATGAGCGTTGACTTAGTGCTCGAACGCTCGAACAGCGCTCACTTTTACAATACACAGAATTCAAATACTATACGTTTACAATAGTATCCGTACCACAAAATTTCTACTTAAGCAGGTGCCAAGCGAAGTTGTTGATGAATATTTTCTCCAAGACAATTCAACTAAGCTACTTCAGCAACTAGCCCGACAGACGCTTTCAACTCGGCTGGTTAGCATTTGGGAAAACGGTTGAGCCCCATATAGATATATAGAGGATTTTGTCACAAATATTCACCATGCTTTTCACTGTGTAATACTGTCTTTAATTAGCGGTAATCCTTAACGTCTCGCATTCTCGCATGTCTGACTGCCGTGTCTTCGATTTCTTGATTAATACTCCAATTACTTGATGATTTACTCGCACACTAAGTCAAATCCTTGAGACCGTCTAAGCTTTAATCTCGAAAGTAGATCAAAGTTACATAGTAATGGAATAAGCTGAGACTGTGTTATAATAATTAACACTATAATGTTAATACAATTTATGTGTATATATGTGTAGAGATGAAGAAGAAATAAAAGGTACCCATTCGGAAGATTACTTATTCTGAAATTTGGTTATCAAATTCGCTTGTGTAATGTTGACCCAAGATACCTACATCACATGTTCACGGAATATTAGCGGGTCGCATTACTTTCATTCCTGTTGTAATATTCGATACTCATTTGTGAATTTCTTCTTTTTCTTTTAACCTGTAGCCATCTACTACTCAATTCAACTATTCACATTAAGAAAAATGTGACGTCATCCGTCCAATGTAGCGTAACATAGCGTTAGTTGGTCAATGTCGTAATTGGTCAACATTCTTATCACAATACTGTTAAAAACTCATACATTATACGATTTATATTTCAGTTATTCGAAAATAAGTTGATTTGTAGATGACGATTTACTGCCCGTTTAATATTTTTACTGCCCGTTTAATATTTTTACTGCCCGTTTAAACATAAGCTAAAATATAATAGGAACAGTAATAATATTGATTTAGGACAGATTTTCATCATTCACCAAAACGTGACGGTTTATTTTCAACAACCATACTTTATGTTAAATTCAACATAAAATGAAACATTTTTAGTCATTGGCAACATTCCTTTTCTTTTTCTTCATATATGGCAATGTTGCAATTAGCACATTTTGCCAATGTCAACTTTTCTTCGTAATAAACAATTTCAAAGTCTAAAACGTATCCTGGCAATGTCTAGGACCGTCAAAGTAAGCTAGGAGTCGCTCAGTAAAGCGAAAGTATGTTAACTGAGGATAAAAGAGGACTCCTTGGAAGTAGACGGAAAACGCTGTCCCACGATTTTGTTTATCACAAACACCACGCACGTAAAACACTTTGAAGTTTAATAAACTAACAGTTTTAAACCACAAAACGCCTAATACACACTTCCCGAGTTCCCGCCAAAAAGTCCTTGCGAACATTCACGATGAATGTCAACATTCAGACACTGCGGTTATTGTCAATGTCAAATACACCATCAGTACTAAGAGCGGCCGCATACCTAAATACTAGTAAACATCTGTGTCAGCCACAATCCCTAAGCAATTATGTTAGGCTCTGATGCGTGTATGCGTAATAATTACAATGCTTAGTTACCGCAAATGGCGCTACAATCTTCTCCATGACTTTTGTAGGCACGCGCGCCGCTTGGTTTAGGAGAGCTCTGGAAATGCGGAATGCGGAAAAAAGAGATAAAATTAAGGAGTATTGTGATTAATTACCTTTGCTGTATGTACATTACATGCGGTATTTATTATATGTTGTTTTTGCCCGTGGCTTCAACGGCGTGCTCACTATTGAGTAAAGTCGTGATGGCACAGTTTTTCATTCAGTGCTGGACAGTGGACACAAGTTTTCCCATGTACTTTGTCTTGTGCGCGAGGGACGCCACTTAAAACGCCATGTTGACCAAGCGGATTGGCGAGTCCACTCTTTTAATGATGGTGTAGTTCCTCATGACTTTTGGTATCAGGTTTTTTTATCCTTAGGCGAATTTTACGCTACCCACGGGATATTCTAAAACTTACTGGGAATACTGGATTTTGATTTTATGTTAGATATCTGTAATTTCGCACGCTATTATGTGTCGTGTCGTGGCAAATGTGTCGATATGACTATCTATTCACCTTTTGTAACGCACATTGCAAATAAATTAATTGCATTGAATAGATATAAGACAGCCGTCCTGGTTGTCAAGTGTATTATTATATTATGTGCAGTAAAGCTTAAATAATTAAAAACAGAATTTTGCATTATTACTTTTCATGTTCCATCAAAAAATATCCATCAGAAGAGAACGTTGTTGATACTATTATATTAAAATAACCGGCGCCGTTCCAGACGTTTCCTTTTAACACAAACTTCTCTTTAGAGGATTATTTATTTGTATTTTCTGTTTTGATAGCCTGAAGCTTAAAAAAATGTTTGATAGATCAAAAATATTTTATGCAGTTTTGAAGCTGGCATACTAACCATCATTTTGCATTCGTTCGTTTGCGGTGTTTGGTCCGTACACATCGATGTACTGCGTGCCGTCTGTGCTACGTTACTGCCACAATGGAATGCATATTTGAAAATAACGCGAATTTTTAACTTTTCCATCGTCGCAAACACAACGATGTCTAAGCAAAAAGTTGTTTGACGGAAAAACAAATGATTATCTGATTTTGAAAAAGTATGACATAGCCGTAAATTGGAATTAATTTGAATTTGGAATTCCAAGCCAAACGCAAGATGACTAAGTTCAAAGTGGCCACTATGAACAAACAGCAATTTCATAGTAAGACCCTAATAGATACAGGTAGGTAGGTACATAGCCTAGTCCAGAATTAGTCAACACAGGAAATGAGCGTTCGTTTCTGCGAAACTCCGGAATATTTCGTATTTTATTTCTACTAAGTGCTGTTACGTAAAGACAGGCGTGAAATTACATACGTTAGTTGAATCGTAACGCCGTCGAGTGTTATGTGGGACAACTTCTGGGACATATATTTTAGTATGAGTATGAAGTGGATACGCGTTTATGGGAAGTGTTATTAAGGAATCCGAATTATTGGGGAATAATTTGTCTTCACTGTCATTTTTTCTTTATTCATTTTGGTTTTACTCGTATACAGGGTTAAACAAAAAATACATGTCTTAATACTTATCATCATTTCTTATCATCAAAATTAAAATCTTTTTTCTACGACATTTTTCTGAACTTGATATTTGCAACAAAAAAAAATGTTTTTTTAAAGTCAACAAGTTCTTACCCGACTTTTCGGCGGGAACTCAAGAAGTGAAGTTGAATTTTTGTTTGATTCATTATAAAAATTGTGTATTAATTGTGCGTTTTGTGGTTAATCGTAATGTTTGTGATAATCAAAGAAAATCACGAGGCTGTGTTTTTCGTGTGCTTTCAAGGAGTCTTCATCTGTTCTCAGTACATATACCTACTATCACTTTACTGAGCGAGTCCTGAGTTAGGGAATGTACATTGACAGAATACACACTGGCACATTGGAAAATTTGACACTGGCAGAATGTGCTAATTGCACCACTGCCATATGTAAAAAGAAAAATAAAGTCTACACATAATTTACTTACTTTATGTTTAAATAAATAACTAAGTCTTATGATTTATTATATATTTATTACGAATTATTTAGTAATTATCACTAATTATCATTTTATTGAGCGAGTCCTGAGTTACTTCGAAGGGAATGGATATGGACAGAATACACACTGGCACATTGGAAAATTTGACACTGGCAGAATGTGCTAATTGCACCACTGCCATATGTAAAAAGAAAAATAAAGTACTTAGACATAATTTACTTACTCTATGTTTAACTAAATAATTAAGTCTTATGATTTATTATATATTTATTACGAATTATTTAGTAATTATCACTAATTATTGAATATTGCAATTATTAATTGCAGTTAACTTCCACTCGGAGGCCGCTGACAAACAATTTAGTCATTTATTAAATAATAAGCCCTATCACAGACCGTATCTTAATTTGGGCTATGCTGTTGCATTTGCACCGGGTACAGCTTTATACGAGTACTTAGCTTTCATTTAAGGTGTAAGAATAGCTAATAAGTTTAACATATTATGATGATTTAAAAAATAAGGTTTCTTTATTCAGATAACGTCACATACGCCTACTATTCTCTTATTTATTCATTACAGAATTTCATCGCGAAGTATTGTAACAAATGATAAATTACTAAAGTTCCTCGACCTCAGGCCGAAGTAATTCCAAACACGTGTCGTTTAATAAATGATGTAAATTAAAACAACTGCTCGGAAAGAGAAAATATAAATTATAAGTAAGAAAAAATTAAGAAAACGAAAGAATTAAACTTTTGCACGGATACTTTTTTTTAAGAAACTTTTAAAACAAATTTTCGTTTCGAAAACAAATATTTCTTGAAAATTAGACTTCTATACCTATAGCTGTAAACGTAGCTGGCGCATCCGAAGGCGTGTCGATTTCTATCATTCTTGTCCGATGTTGGAATGTATCGTGGATGTCTATGGCATTATCCACTTACCACGAGATAGAGAGAAGAAGAAAGTTTTATTGACATCAATGAAAAGGCGATTAACAATCAAGAAGAAAATTAATTGTTGTGCCCGTCGGCACCAACTCAGCATATGTTGCGGCGTGAACTACGACACTGATTTTTAGTCGGAGTGCTCACGGACTGTCCACACCAAATGAGGTGTCACTTTACATCAAACCTTGACTAAGATTATATGGAATGTAACAGACAAATCTACATAAATATAGGTCGATTAAAGGTATTTTCTTTCTATGTAAAAAATAAATAAAACAAAACACACCTTCTTTCTTTCTTTCTGTTCTCACATATTGCTAAAAGATTCTAGAGCGTTTATCGGCGCGGGTAAATGCTGACCTGTTGTTTTATGGTCCGCACTGTACGTTTTAATGACTATCTGAAAGCAGGTAACCAGCGTTTTTATGCTTTAGTTTTCGCATTAGAAACAGAGACAACGACCGCTGCCACGTAGCGTGTGTTTGCATCTCTCTAACCGTGCTGACAATTAAAATAAAAGCAATAACCCTTTCATACCATCAGATTATATTTCTCCACTATAGGATACAGATTTCTTCCAAGTGTAGCCACCAAACACGTCCTCATCCAGCCTCTGTCGACAAACTATATCAAGTCGTCGGCTCACCTAGACGGATGGCATCTCCTATTACGCTTCCCGCTATTTGGTTTCCATTCAATAACTTGTCTATCTCATTGGTTGGCAATCTTGCAGCAAATATGCTATGATTTCAAGTACCTACGTAACAAAATTATTTAGGTAACACAGATATTAATTTCGCAGATCCCATCTTTCTATATTTTTCTGTAGCCATTATTTCTTTATTGCATCATCTACCTCTATTTCGTTTATAGACTTCAACCTTATCACCCACCAAATGTTGCCAAGAAGAAATCGCTTTAGCGATAAGCCCTCCGGTTGTACTTCTAATTACTAATTGTAGGTACTTTGTATTTCTCTGTATGTATTTGGTGTGGAATAAAGTATATATCCATCTATCTTTCTTTTTACAACATACCAGCCTGCAGCGGTCCACAGCTCCCATTCAATATTTGATGACGATATTTGATGCAACTTCTAGTGTGCAAATAACAAAATATATTAATGCTTTTTCCAAAAATAGCACACACTATGCTTATCTGAAGTGTTGCCATTTACGGTGGCAAAAAATGGATAAGTACTAGTGTAACATAAATGTATTCCATTAAAGTAAGTGGCTGCTTTTAATGTTATCTGCTCTATCAAAAGCAACGAAAATCATTACATACGTGCGGAACTTAGAAAGTTTTGGTTCCAATTTTTTAATCAACTATTTTCAAAGTACTCTCTACTTGCAATGACTTGCATCTATACAAAATTTCATGCTTCTGAACCAATTTTGAAAACATTTTTTCCAGTTTTGCTCATATAACTCTTTCACAGTCTCTTCGAACGTAGCCAGCGCAGCGCATATTCCGGCGACGTAAACTGCTTCTCTTTTACTTGATTCAATTTTGAGAAATAACAAAATGTCACAAGGTCGAGACTGTCTGGATGGCCTACAACTCTAAACGGGGTACTGTCTAAAAAGCTCCTTGTTTTAAGCGCTGAGTAAGCGTGCGTCGTCACGGTGCAGCAATAGTCCGCGAAAACTTGTGCGCTTCTTGTTCTTTTCACTTTGGTAGACGTTGGCTTACTTTGAAACAGCCAAACAGTAGATTGGCGCTTAGTTCCGCTTAGTTACTGGTAGATCCAAGATTCGTCACCTGTTTTGTTTATGTTTTTGAGCCTCGATGAGGTTGTGCGACATCCAACTCGATACTGTCCTCCTGACTCGTAGCTGTCCATGTAATATTTTATACACACTGCTCGATCTATCCTGCAATCTCTCCTGAATCTCCTTATATGTAATTCGCCTGTTTTCACAAATTATTTTTTTCACTGCCGCCACGTATTTTACCGTAACAGCCATTAAAGGGTGACCGCTTCTTTCTTTGTCAGACAAACTTAGCCGACCACGCTTAAATTTATTGTACCAACGAAACACGATTGCCTTTGAAGGACACTTATCTGCAAACGCTATTTGAAGTCCATTAAAAGAATCTTCTGGTATTAAAAAAACATTTAAAATATACAAAATCATAGCGCGGAAATGTTTCCGTCGAATATCCATTTTTTAACGAGACACGATGATACAACTCGTAAAAAATCTAGGAGAGAAATTAGAATTTGGAATATTTTTTTTTGTTATAGATAGTCATAGTTTTAATTGACAGTAAAACCAGCCAGTCTTCCATAGATATAAACTCTTTGTTGCAATGGTATACGCGAACAACAATAGTTCAAAATAGGCAAACAACAAAGGAAAGAAAGCCTTTGTCAAAGTACGTCAATTATCAATACATATATATTATATCTTCTATATATTCTTTTTGCATTAATTTTATCATACATAGGTTTATTACCCACATAAATCGTAAATCATAACATAAAATCGTAAATCGTAATACAGCTGTCTGTTACAATGAATATTTAAAAAAAAAAAGTTAATGCAGAGTGCGAAGTACGGAGTGAAAAGTATGCAGTACCTACTACGGGACGGATTTTTATGAAACTTGGCATAGTTATTACTTATGTGCTGAGTTAACATTTGGGGTGTTTTTATAAAGATGAATTAACTTTTGAATCTTTTTAATTAATCAAGTAAGGACGCTGCTTTGATTCTCAATCCTAGGATGTGTTCCAAAACTTGCGAAAATCTTTCTGTTGTAATATTTCACGCTGCGACATTTTCTATAAGAAGATACACAAAATTTAAAATTGTTAATGAGCGATTTTCACAAGTTTTAAAACTTAGTCCTTCTCAAAAAATAGTATTTCAAAATGCGCAAAGTCAATAGTGTAACTATTAGAAACGAAAAATATTAGAACCAGTATATCATAATGTTAACTACTTTTTACTGCAGACATAATGGATTATTATCAATAATTACATGGATTATGATGACCAAATGCAATTTTTTTTGATAGTTTGTAATATGCACGTTTTCTGCACCGTGTGCCTTTGCACTAACACGATTCATTTCCACGCCATCTAGCTTCAACTGGCGGCAACTACTCCTCATTAACGAACCGAAGGCGCAGCACCAAATCGCGGGCAAGGACACCTGTCATCTATTCTCCAAAACTTTCGCAAATTCCCTGAAGAAGGAGGGCATTAAGTATACACCCTGGGATACCACATCTGATGGTGGACTCAACTACACAGAAAACTTGAAGTTCAATCTCGACTTCAAGTATACAAGTAAGTGAATTTTTTAGTTTAAAGAAAAATGTGTAATTAACTAACAAATTATGATTTATGAATACTTAGCAAGTAAGCATTATATTAAGATACTACCCCAAACGGAAAACCTGTTTTTACTTTATAAATTAGGTTTAAAAAAAATATAGCTATATTACTTCATAAAGTAATCAACAGATGGCGTTAAATAATATTGCTACGAGCCGCTAGATGTAGCAACTTTCTACACTTTCACTAAATTATTGTAAACACTGAGTTTTCCTACCCCACAACAGATGTCGCCAGAAACATCAATTGTACGAATCTAACGAAAGTACTTAGAAAATGACGATTACAATAAGATTAATTTTATAACAATCTTCCTATAAAAATGGTTACCTAACATAGTACTTACTTAGTAATAAAATGAAATGCTCAATCTACTGTAATTTATTGGAAATCACACATGTTTCCAAATAATGCGAAATGTTAGATTAGACGAGTACATTTCATAATACGATTCACACGAAACAGTCTAGCATAAAATGATTCGCTAAAAATTAGCGAAAAATGAAAATGACGAAAGCGAAATCGAATACGAAAGTTAATATTTTGCGAATCTTTCGCATGTCCCTAATTAAGACTACTTTACGTTCAACAGATTCGGTTGGGCCCGCACCATTCTTATATACGACACTCCAGCTTATCTGTCGTACGTGGGCGCAGATGGTGGGTTCTTGCTAGCAAGTACGATACATGAATTCCTGATATATGAAGGCATAAATGTATTTGGGAGGGAACTGCAGCTTCATTTGGATCTAAGAGACATTTTGGAACAGAACGTAGGAAATAACTATGCGAGTGAGTTTGTGTGAAGAGTGAATTTGTATGTGTGGGTTGATTTTTTTTGCGTTGCACACGTTTTTAGATTTTTAACACAAAGTGTATTGGTTTTGGGACCTATGTGTGCAGATTGGTTACATTGGTTTGGGATACACCTACGAGAATATAATCGGCATTCTGTTGCATACAGGTGTATACATATAGAGTGTTTCAGATGTGATGGAAAATTATTTTTCTTTAATCTTCCATGCAAGATTAAATAACAATTAACTCAGAATCATTACTAGAACACCTTGTGTAAATATCAGACGAACTGTCCCGTTTATCCGATGAATTCTTGATATAAAAAAAAAGTGAAATTTCTATTTAAAGTAATTGTTTGTAGCCGGCTTTAGAAATGCCGTTAAAAGCGATAACTGGAAAATTTCCGGAATTTTCGACAAAAATCCCATTAACCCGGTACCAAAGTACACTTTTTGCAAATGCACGGCGCTCGCACGAGTGATTTTAATTTACTTGCACGTTTGTTTTTTGCATTCACATTTTAAATTGACATAAATGGAAATATATGGTTATCGGAAATCGTTTTCAAAGAAATTGTACGTATATTTAGTGAAGAAGAGGTGTTTTTTGAAAATGTAAACGAGTTAAGTATGTAATTTATGTTATAAAAGAAAGTTTAATGAAATTTACAGAAGCATAATATGGTAAGTATGTAAAAAGGTAAGTATTGATTTTATGTTACGACTCTAGGCCTAAGAAAAAGAAAAATTATTAAGAAAAATTTAAAATGTAATTTCTAAGATTAGAATGCTAATTTCTTTACAAATGAAGTTACTATAAATTGTTGTATAAATATGTTACTATATATTTTTTCCACACATACAAATATAATAAAAAAAATGAGTTTACGTAACTGAAAATCGTATTCATTCGATTCATATTCAATTAGGGAGAGAAAAGTCTTCGTAAAAATACATTAATTACGCATACAACAGAAAGATAAATTAGAATTTTATTTATTACTGGACGGTTTATGTTAATGCCAGGTCTTATTAGCTACTTAGCTACTTATCAGGGTAGACCCTAATCAGGTATATAATATACATAGCAAAAAAAATATATGTATAATTTTTTTATATTATATTATTGGAGGCAGACGGGCAAGCGATCCCACGTGATGGTAAGTGTTACCGCCGCCCATGGATACCAGAAACACCAGGGGGTATGCATGTACGCTGCCGGCCTTGCAGAATCCTATTCACAGCTTTCTTGAAGAACCCCATGTCGTAGCATAAGGGGAAGACCTCACGAGACAATTTGTTCCACGGTCTACACACAGTAAAACACACAGAGGGACGCAACGTCTTTGCTGACGCTGAGTGGTTGCAAACCGCCTGGGAAAGTGGCATTGTCGACAATTCGAACAATTTGACAAGCGCGTCGTTGCATGGAGTCAAGTGGGTCCAACTAATACTTCGGTGCTTTCGGGCCGTAAATCACCACGCGGGAACAGTGCGGATTGGTGGATACACATACTCCAGATTTCTTTTTTATTTCTCTAGCATGCGGGTTTCCTCACAATGTTTTCTCGTAACGCCGAACTTGTAACATTTTTAAAAAAATCCGTACTTGAGTAGAAACTTAGTGGTATGGGCCGAGGTTTTGAACTCACGATCAAACGAAAGGAAGTTAAGTATATGTAGATACCATTACGCTATAGCCGCTCGTAAAAAAATACCAGTCTATAAATAAAATGAAATGGAGCATTATTAAACAAAGTTATGAAGAAATGTACTGGTTTTGGACCCAATTATTATATTTCAGTTAAACCTTCAAAGAAAGTAGGCCGTAGGTCGTAGCAATAAATTCAGGAAAAAGTAACGAAGTTAATACTATATTTTTTATAGTATTTATAGTTTTTATTTATAGTTTTTAGTATTTTATTTATAGTTATGACTAGTTTAATGGCTGAAATCGTATACTAATGTTGTATACAAATTATTTATTGAACTATTACTGATTTATAGACTTGTAAATAGATAGGTAAATACACTTTACTGTTACACTGAAACATACAAAAGAGAAACACAAAATACAGCTAATTAGAAGTACAACCGGCGGCCTTATCTATAAAGCGATTTCTTCCAGGCAACTTTTGGGTGGTAAAATAGTCTGTAGACGAATATAGGCAGAAGGTACAATAAAATAAATAATGTCTTTATATACATACATACATAACTTACAGTTCGGCGGCGATAATCCCACAGCCTGGCTTGCCAGAGCGGCTACCACAAGCCGTGGAGTCTGAATAACTCCAAAAAATAATGGACTCGCCAAGTCGCAATGGCCAGCGCCGTGTTTTATGGCCTACAGACCTCCTATGGTACTGTAAATGTAAGTAGATAATACATATCCTTAGGCTAACAGCTCTTCACTTCTAATGTGTTCTTTAATTTGGCAATACTTCAGTAAACAGTTTGATTAATACCGTGAGAGTGGAGCCTGGGCACGAACTTTCAGTGATTTATCAACAAGGATTTACTTATCTTTGTTAATATTAGAACAAATTACGTTTGTGGTTTGTCGTGATAAACAGAAACAGAGACTAATTATCGTTGTTGTCTAACGAAATTGTAATAATTAATTTGGACAAATTAATTATGGAAAATAGACTGCTGCGAGCCTTTCCTTTTGTAACACTGCATAATTTTTCATATATTTATTTGAACTTTATTGCACACACAAAATATACAAAAGGCGGACATAACGCCTTATGGCACTAAGTTTGTTTATAATATATGTATATGACTTATTCGTATGACTGTTTATAGATAGATATACTTTATTGTACACCACAATATTTTTTTTATGGACGAAGGCGGCAGACGAGCATACAGTCCACCTGATGGTAAGTGGATACTGTCGCCCATAGACATCCGCGTTACATGCCAACATTAGTCCAAAATGACAAACGTTCGCACGACCTCGGATACGCTGCCTGCTTTTGGAGATATTGTAATGGATTTGGAAAACATACAGTAGAGAAACACAAAAATACAAGTAATTAGAAGTACGATCGACGGCCTTATCGCTAAAGCGGTTTTTTCGGGCAACTTTTGAGTGGTAAAGAGAAGTCTGTAGACGAATATATCTATATAGATATGTATGTATGTGTTATGTGCCTTTATAATAGATGTTGATGGTGTAATAAAGATATAATGTCTCTATATAAATACATAGATACATACATACCTATGTAGGTATATGCATGAATACATACAAGTACATTTAATATACTTACGTATTATGTTTCATTTTTATAACTGTTAAGTTATAAATCTCATAACATATTACACCGCATAAAATTGTACTTACATGTCCCATTGTGTACACTCGAATCCTAACTGAAGTCCTTTAAATACAATAAAGCCTTCAAGGGGTTGTAAATAATTTTAAGAGAGCAATTCTGCATGATATATTTACAACGAAAATTCCCCCAGAAGCCGCAGTAAATTTTCAAATTCTTATTTTCCCCTTCCGACAACCTATTGTTCAGGTTTCTATTGTGTAGCGCGTGTAGGGTTAACTCAGGTAGACCACTCGAGCTATATGACCTTTCACCTATAATGAAAAAGTTCACAAGGTTCACATCTAGTGGATTTTTCGTATTTAAATAAAAATATACGCAAAAGTATATATCGTATGGTGAAAATAAATTTTGATATCCGTAAGAAGACAACTGTGGTATTAAAGCTATTCAAAGTTTCAAACACAAGACGCAAGACAATACACAAGACACTCCATAGGAAGGCCCATGGCCAGCAGTGGACGACAAAATAGAGCTGGTTACGGTTTTAAAAGTAACAAGTTTATAATTTCTTTAAAGTGTTCAATATCAAGTCTATGGGTAACAATTTTTTTTTCTTGATAATGTACGAAGGCGGCTGATGAGCATACAGTCCACCTGGTAGTAAGTGGTTACTGTCGCCCATGTACATCCGCGATACATGCCAACATCAGTCCAAAATGACAAACGTTAGCACGCCCCCGGAGCGCTGCCTACCTTTGAGGCTATAGGAATGGATTTTCAGAAAGGGTTGGGAAAATGGGGAGGGATAGAGGATGGGAATGGGCTCTGGCACATCTCACTCGTAGCATACTCCCTTGCTGGCTCAGTACTTACCAAAGTACTTGTATTTACCAATTATATTTGCTAATATTTCCAGATCTCAACGCTACGAACGCTGTTTTTTATGTACCTAGTGAAAAATATTAATAACCGATTTTTTTTTTAATGATTTTGGTCTTGAAAACGCCTGAATATTTTAGGTTAGCACAATGTTTTGATGCTCCTTCAAATAAAATCATATCGTATTAGAAAAATTAGAAAAAGAAAAATGTATAAATAAAGATTCCAAGACAGACAGACATAATCGCACTTAAGCCAAGGATTTGTACGAATTGTCAAAAGTTAAAATAACGTTGTATGTTGAAAAGATTCTGGCGATATCCTTTGTCACACGCCACGCTCATTGCCGGCACCTGACGTCCCATTGATAAAGTGGTCTTTTGTATGTTTTGGTATAGCGCGATCACTTCAAAATGGGCACAAGACACATATGGTCTCATGACGAGCATTGTAATAGAGAAGTAATGCACTCGTTAGGGAATTCTATCCTATTCCTCACCGTTCTCCCAACCCTTTCTCTAAATTCATTCTTTTAAATCTTTACCGGTAGGCTGTGCATCTGGGAGCGTACAAACGTTTGTCATTTTGGACAGATGTCCAGATTTCAGATTCTGAACAGGCATGTATCGCGGCGCTGAATTTTTCGTTGACCGAAAACTTTCTACGTTCACACCGCTAGCTCAAATGAAACTTTCAAGGTATCATAAAGGTTTTTAGAATTATCAAAACTAAACCATTTGATTTTACGCTTTATTTTTTTCTGGAAATCTGTGTCCTTAAAAGGGCGTGCCACGACAAGCTTGCCCGGAGCGTCATTAGCGCTAATGCCAGCACTGATACTTTTGTTTGTGTGATGGGAATTAATACAACTATCTTGTTAAATCACGTATGAGTATGATTATGTCTACTCACAAGTGACAGAAGTTGAGTAATCGCCTTAGACATGTTTTTTTTTCATATAAATATGAAGTAAAGTATGTGTATTAGGGTATATTCAGACGCAAGCGGTATTCGCTGTCGCTGTGGCTAGCGCCCAGTAGGTACGCGATAAATTCATTGATATTATGAATCACGATGGTAGGTATACCTATATCTTCGTTATCGTCAGCTTATTAAATTCAGTTATCTTTGCGCAACCAGAGAAGTCGACACTACGGAAAAATTAGCATGCCCGCTAATCAGTACTGTAGATTTTAACGCACTAAAAGTAGTGAAGGAATATATTCATTTACCATACCATACCATCATATATTGCGCGTCTCTACGTTTTCTACCTCTTCTGTATAATAACAAAGTTCTGAAGAACTGTTCAATTCTGATGCCAGCTTCGGATTTTTACCATTGCATCTCCTGTCATCGTCCTACGTTTTATCCGTACTTCTTTGATAAAGTCGCTGCGCGCAGTGCGGTCATCAAGATACTTTATATCACGAACCCGAAAGTTGCGGGATGTACTGTCCGTTGAGGTTTTCCCGCCATGTTACGACATGTGATTCTTCAAGAAAGCTGTGAATAGGGTTTTGCAAGGTTCGTCAAAGCATTCGTATACCTCCCGGTGTTACAGATGTCCATGGGCTGCGGTGATTACATATTATCACGTGGGCTGCTTCCTCCACATTGAATATATGAGCCTGTATCTCTCCACTGTTGGCTATAGGCTTCTCCCAAGATTCACAAGGCCGCCATTGCGCAACCATCTCTCTTCCTTTCCTCTAATACTCTTGGTGCTTTCGTTTGTTTTCAATCGGCGGCATTGGTTCATCTGACCGAAGGGCATCAATTGTTCATCAACTTTTGATATATAGATGCTTTACTTAATTCTCATACAAGACAGAACAACGTCTAAAACCTTAGTCTAAAATGTGATGTAATTATGTACTTAATCTCGTCATAAGCACCGTTACAATAAAGAAAAATAAATAAATTACATTTGAATTTGTAATCTGTCATTCTCACGTTAATTTTTTTTTTTCATTTTGGCAATAATCATTAGTCAATATTGTTCTAATATTAAAATGGAGCAGGGCGATCACGAAACCCCATTGCTGTATATTGTAATACACAAAGTAGGCAGGGAGCCAAATGCCATTTTTAAAACTTTTCATCCGCTTGGTATTAGCCGAATGTTTGTTTAGGTATCGGGCTACTGATATGTACATTAGAACGTCCCATGTTTGTGACAGAAGAAGGTCTTGCTGTCCACACACTATTCGTACTAAACAGACGATTAAAGCTGTGAAGGAGAGAATCCGAAGAAATACCGTCCGGTAGTAAAATATTTTATCCAGGAAGATGAATATAGCACCCAGAACCATGTCACGTATTTTAAAAGATGATTTAGGAGTGCTGCTTACAAAAGACTTACTGGTCATTTCTTACGATCTTAATCCGCTTAATTATAATTTAGAGTGCATGGCATACTCTAAACGTCATGATAATATTGAATCCCTAAAACATCCATAAGGGTGGCAGTGGCCAATGTTCCGTGCCAATGATGCGTGTTTCAATCGAAAACCCGTTTGAAAGATTGTATAAATAAAAGCAAATGGTGACCATTTCGAATAAACGTCATATTTTTAAAATGTATACCTATTTATTTCTAAAATAACTCAAATTCTACTAATAAAATGATAATTTAAAAATAAAAATGTTAATGTTTTATTTCTAATAATATTTATGTCTAGACTTGGTTCACCTGTAATCTACCTGTGATGAAAATATTTATTTCCTCTTATGAATTGTTATGAAAGTTGAAAGTTGTTTGGCAGAGATTGCTGTTAGCGATAACATTTGTGCATTTTTTGTGTTACCATGTCTGTTACTGTCTTGTTTTGTTTTGGCGTGCAATAAAGTGTTTTATCTATCTATCTAAAAAGATGATTCTGCTTAGATATTTCTGCTAGCGTGAGTGGCAGCGAATACCGCTTCTATCTGAATAGGCCTTTATGATGGATGCATATATTATGAGATAATAATAATATTACACACAAAAGAGGATTTAAAAGGTTATTTTGGGAAGGAGCTTAAAGATTTAATTAGAAAATGTATAATTATTATTTTGTTTGGGGGACGTGTATTTTGTTGTTTTCGTTTATGGATATGTGTGTGTGTCACGGATTTGATTTGCATTAGAAAGTGTTTAGGTATTGATAGAAGGTATTATGATGATATTGACTACTACACTAATCATGTGAGTGAGTGTGTGTTTGTTTTTTTTTTTGACTATGGTTAAGCCAAAAAGGTAAGGTTATGAATTTACGTGTATGTATGTATTGATGTTACATCACAGCTAAATTAGTGGGTTGATATTAATAGATGAGGTGTCAATCTGTTCGTCTTAATTACTCGAGTGACATAAGGTGTAATTCTTTTTAATAAATTCCAAATGGCGACATAAATTAAAAAAAAAAGACGCAATTGAAAAAAATTTCTTTTCAAAATATTGCGTGGAGGTACCATATTAAAGGTAATGAGGATTATAATTAAAATGTATATATTTGGAGTTACTGAGAAAGTGGGTTTTACTTTCAGGAATACGTAAAAAAATATAGTGGGAATACGTAAAAAAATGAAATGAAATGGCCGTTTTTATTTGTTTATATATAAGAGGTTAATTCAAAAAGCGTTTCGGTATATTCACCACAGTGGTAAATATGCCACAGAAATAACTATAGTTCACCACAGCCCATCTTTATTTGTTGATTCATCACATGGTATGTCACCAGGCTTGAAAAGTATTGTGCGAAAGAATAATTGAATATTGTTTTAACACCATGTTTCTGCTAATTGAATAAGGTAGATTAGTAGGCATCTAATTACATGCCTATACAATTAATTGTATGAGGTAGATTTGTAGGCATGTAATTACATGCCTACACAATTAATTGTATAAGGTAGATTTGTAGGCAAATAATTACATGCCTACACAATTAATTGTTTAAGTTAGATTTCTAGGTATGTAATTACATGCCTACAAATCTAACTTATACAATTAGGTGTAATTACACGGGTAATTACTCGTGGTATGTGTTGTGGGGAATATACAAAGTATGTATCCACTTTTATAATCGTGGCCAATTTACAATGTGGTAAAAATACAAAACGATTCAAAAACTAATGAACCGATTTTGAAAATTTTTAGACAGCTATATTAAGGATATAAGCTATGTTCGCGTTCCCTAAGGAGTTGTTATACCACCGCAGCGAAGCCAGAGCCGGTCGCCAGTAAGAAATAAATTATGCATACTCAAAGTTTGTAGACAATTTGCTATCTAACTCCTGAGGGTTAATCAGCTTATGTCTAAATTATTAGGCATTCAGGCTTTAAACTTTAATTCGACCTTAGTAATCCATCTTTGGGTCCTTTTGATACTAGTTAAAATTATAATATTATAGTATATGTAATTTTGAGGTACATAACAGGGTACATAACATACGGAATATTAAATAAATTTTCGATTTTGAGTAGAAAGTATGGTGTGGTGTCGCGTGCTATGGTCCGGCTTTAGAATAGCACTATCCCATATCTTGTTGTGGTCGTGGTAAAAGGAGACTACGGGATAACATAGTCACTACTACAAGTACTGAGGAGCTACACAACTTCTAAAAGAGCGGGGCTGCCAACCGTTTAAGGCGTTTTAAGGCTACACCAGTGAGGTCTCACTCCAAACAACATCAAATTTGTGGAAGAAGAAGTTCTGAGCGACCGACGGCTAAAGACGAAAGAAATAGCAGCAAGGACTGGGCTTTCAAAAACTACAGTCATTCGGATTCTTCATGAACATCTTCATATGAATAAAGTTAGTGCGAGGTGGAAGCCAAAACTTCTTTCAAGTGTGCAGCGATGAGAACGAGTAGCGTTCTCTAAGGAACTTTTGGAGGCCTTCAGAGAAACGGAAACAATTCTTTGGAGTCAATTGTTACTGGGGTTGAAACTATGATTCTTTACCATGATCCCTTTTCCAAAAGGGAGTCGATGGAGTGACGTCGTTCTAGTGAAGCACCGCCTAGAAAGGCAAAGATGACTCAGGCCAATAAAAAATTATGGTTTCAATATTCTGGAATTATCAAGGAATATTGCTTATAGAATAGACATAAAAGAACTCCATAAACATAACTACGGTGACTGGAAGTTATTATGCTAATCTTATAGAGCAATTACGAGAAGCAAACAAGCAGAAACGCCGTGGAAACCTAAGAAAGGTGTGCGGCTTCTCCATGACAATGCACCCGTCCACACTGCAGCAGTTGCGAAAGCTGCTGTTTCAAAATGTGACTTCACGGAAATTCGTCACCCACCCACCTCATAATTCTGACCTGGCGCCCAGTGATAACTGCTTGTTCTCAAAACTCAAGGCGGACTTAAGGGAAGATCTTTCTTTGATGATGAAGTCACCGCTGCGGTTTTCGTCCATTTTGTGGACAAAACTTCTGACTATTTTCATACTGGGATAGAAATGCTAATAAAATAATCCGTAAAAGTGGGTTCAAATAGACAGACTATATTGAAAAATAAAAATAGTTTCATGAACTCGAGTGTCCTTTTTCTTTGTCAGGCCGGAAACTATCTCTCACGCATAAGACAATGTAGATGACAAATTCCATGTCCAGCAGTGGAGGAAGATTGTGTTAAAGGTTGATTACGGTGGAGATTGTGTCTGTAACTGAATATAAGTTTAACCAAAAAAAGTTACTACTTTATAACTACCTGATGCTCACGCTATCGTTCGCTGTATTAGAATATTGTACGATTGAAACGAAGAGATTCGGAGAACTAAAATCACTGACAGTGGACCGACTAAAATAGTGGAGAGACAAAGGCTGATGGTTCTGGTACTGGTATTAGATTATACTGTCCCACTGCTTCTGCGCTTCCCTCATTTCCTCCACTCTTCTCGGTTTTGTGCTTTCGACGGTTTGTCCCTATAATAAACGTGTACGCCATAGGTTTATGGTCTGTTTCGATGCCTTTGGTATTTTGTGGAATTTGGACTAGGTAGTTATCGTGCCTACAAAGAAATAATAGAAATTGATAATTAACAGTCATATTTAAACTCCTCACAATTGGCTTAGTTTGCTCATTGGCGTTATAAATGGAAATCCGTAGAATTGTTCCACAAACTAATATCTCTATTTCCTTTGTTGAAGCTTTGACTTAATAAACGAGATGGTGTATGGTGAAACTAGAAAGCGATGGCGATTCCATTAAATTATACTTCGATTTACTTATACCATACGAATAGTAAGTATAAATAAATAACTTGCTTCAGTGGTTGATATAAGAAATGACAATGTGAAAACATCTAAGTAATTTTTCTAAGTAATTTTTAAGCCATTGTTAATTATTATGCGGAATAGTTTAAGCTGCTAGTATTCCATGCCATAGAATTGAAATTAAAAAAAACATTTCGAAAACATTTACTTTTATATAATAACAACAAAATACAAGCGATTTTTTGACGGGAACTCGAGAAGTGAAGTTGAGTTTCTATTTGATTATTGTAAAAAATGTCTATTAGGCGTTTTGTAGTTTAATGATGATAGTTTATTAAACTTGAAAGTGTTTTTCGTGCGTTGTGTTTGTGATATCAAATAAAAGCGCGGGACTGTGTTTCTCGTATGCTTCCAAGGAGACTTCTTCTGTCCTCAGTAAACCTACTATCGCTTTACTGAGCGACCCTTACTTACTTCGACGGGACTGGACATTGACAGGATACGTTTTAGACTTTGAAATTTTTTATTATGAAGAAAACTTGACACTGGCAGAATGTGTTAGTTGCACCATTGTCATATATGAAGAAAAAAAAAATCAAAAGTCAAAGCAAATAAGCGCTCTCGAATGATAAAAGTGGCTTCATATTATTTTTCCCGAAAACCAACAAACCAATAATATTACAAAAGGATAGAAGAAAGGCGAAGCGGAGGAGCGAAATAATGGACGGGGAATTACGGGTAACGAGACAGGAGGTAAACCCACTTAGTGGCGTCACTTTTTGTGAGAACGCTTTTCGGAACTCACCGGTAACCACTACCACTGCCTTTCGATAGATTGTACGTAAGGATGATGCATAAAAAAAAAAATTGATATTGTTGACAAGAGAAACGCCATGTAATTTCCTTGCCTTTCTTCTTATCAACAGATAAAAGCTGACAGATGAGGATTTGCTTATTTTTATTTATTTTATACGTTATAAAAATTATAGAATTTTATTACTATAGTGCAATGCAATGCACATCGTCTTGTGCATGAGGGATGTATGGACCTTAAAACGCCAAGCTGGCCTAGCGGGTTGGCGAGTCCACTCTTTTATAGTTGGCGTAGTTCCTCGGGCCATTTATTGCAATACTGTCTCATACATAACTCAAAAAACCGGATTTTACTGGAGAGCAGTATTAAAATAACACTCGTATTTTTGGCTACAAGCAAATAGTCAGTGAACTTCAATAGGCAGCCTGTAGTGAAGATGCCTTTACGACATTGTTACATTAAAAATATATCAATTAATGTATTAATATATTAATAAACTAGCGACCCGCCCTCACTTCGCTTCGGTTTATTAAATTTAAAACAATCAGAATAACATATTTTCCTGCGGTAAAATGGAGCCTATATTTTAAGTTAGACCACTAGCAATACATCGGTGAAAACTGCATTCAATTCCATGAAGTAGTTTTTGCGTGATGCGTGTACAAACATATAGTCAGACAGACAGACAGAATTTCTAAAAACTGTTGTTTTGGCTTCTGTTGCTCTAATAAAGACCCCTCCATATTAGTTTTTTTTCAATATCTATAATGTATAGACATCGGCCTGTTACAATTTTATTATATGTAATATATAGATGAGAGAAATGTCCTCATTATAGTTTGGGAAAAATGTCAAATAACTGTTTAAAGAAAGGTACATTTTAGTTAATCGATTTAGTTATTAGAGAGAATAGAAGCAATTTTCCAAAACAAAATTCTATGGAAGAAATAAAAATAGGTATAAGAAATGCATAGAAAGAGGTTGCGATATACGTTTTCATCGTAGGTTTATAATCGGAGAAAAAAGCGGTTCTCATGGTAGGGCTTTTAGTATGAAGCCAAAATTATAATGAAACGGGGGTCGAAATTGGAATTTTCTTATTCACAACTTACAAATTCTTATATCCATAAAGAACAGATGCGAGGCTGTTATTAAAATTTCATTTTTTACATAAAAACGCAACATCTGTCACTTTTGATTGAAATGTTGAATACGTAGGTACATATTTTAAGAATTTTTATACGAAGCATTTCATGAAACAATTCATTAAAAATAATTAGAGGCAACACTTTGACATCGATGTTATAGAAATTTTCAAATCAAATCAAATCCCTTTAATTTTGAATGTATTATTATAATTACTTCTGCAGTACGGCGTACAAATATATCACATAATTATTATGTTACAATGTTCGAGTACAGTCATTAAAATAGAACTTGATACAATACAACTAAAATAAATTTATATACATATACATTCACATTTATTAATATATTACAAAAGGATGCCACTAAATACATTTCTTGAATATAATATCCTGTGAAATTTTGAAAATTGTATCATTAATTTATTTACTTTTTCCCGATGTTACAAGAAATAGTTCTTGTGCAAATGAAGTACTTCACAATACATCTTTTGCAGTAAAATCAGAACTTCTCTTATGATTAGGTTTTGTATTTATAAAACATTTTTTTTTTATTGAGAAGAGGGCGGACGAGCAAGCGGTCCCACGTGATGGTAAGTGTTACCGCCGCCCATGGACACCTGAAACACCAGGTGTCCAGCAACGCGGGCGCGCCGCCGACATTGCAAAATCCTATTCACAGCTTTCTTGAAGAACCCCATGTCGTTAGAAGCTTAATGGGAAGACATCTTGAGGCAGTTCGTTCCACAGCCTACGAGTTCGCGACATAAAATAATTACAAATAAATAATATGTATATATATATTTACATTTGACTACCAATTTGGTCAGTTGGTAGTGACCCTACTCCCGATTCCCGTTCGAACTATCACTTGTTTAAAGACAGGTGTTTGTTCGGGTCTGAGTGTTGTGTTTGTCTTTGTGTGTATCTCTGGACCCATGACACAAGGAATCAGTGTTGCCAATGTTCTCTAAACAATGCGCGCTGAGTTGGGGTTAAAAAGGCGATAGATTTGCATATCAAAAGCCACATTTGACGTAGCGTCTCTGTTCCAAGGCACTCCCCTTAAAATTGCTAATATAGGGATCCTAGGTGTTGATATATCGAACAAAGTCGAATTTCGGCACCTCTTGGAGAGTAAGGTTAAACTGACCCCGAGAAAGCTCGGAATTATTAACAGAGCTTCACTTCTGGGCAATAGATACACAGCTCAGGTGAGAACTCACATGGAGTACTGTTCATATCTCTGAGCTGGTGTACCAAGATATCAACTTAATCCTTTCAACTCCGTTCAACACGTGCTGTACAGATAGTCGACGAGCCCAAACTCACAAACCATCTATAAACCCCCTAGCGTCTGGAGATACGTTGCGTCTCTGTGTGTGTTCTATTGGCTTTTATTACAATGGGGAGTGCTATGAGGAGCTGTTTAATATAATACCTACCTCGGGTTTTTATTAGCGCACTGCCCGTTATTGAAATGCGGTAAATCCGCACTTTCTTAATAGGGGGCAGTCGCGTACAATTTGAGCGACTAGACATTTTATACCGCGAACCCGAGGATCGTGGACGACTCACCTCTTGAGGTTTTTCCGCTACGTTACGATGTGGGGTTCTTCAAGAGAGCTGCAGGCGTCCGTAGGCGGCGGTAATATAAGTATATAAAACAAATTTTTTTCGTTAAAACGCGCTAGATCGAAGAAAACATTAAAAAATGAAATAAAAATTAAACAATTATATATTAGCTGATATAAAATTTTAACTGACGTGTCAGAGCGGTACGGTTTTTAGATTTTATATTGTTTTTACGACTGCGGTTTCTTGTCCTTTAGAGCCAGTCTATATTTTAAACAATTACATTTTGTTACACATGGATAGAACTCCCTCATTTCAATAAAGAAGGACATTATTAAAAGAACGCTAGAATGGGCATTAGGCGCCAAGTAAGTTTATGGGCGCTAACAGAGCCACAAAAGCGTCAGATCTAGCGCCGAAAGCGCTAAGTCGGCATCACTGCAGAAAATCCCAGTGTGGGCCATTGAGTGTGAAGTTATTTATTTATTTAATTACTAGCAGTGTGCCCGATGAGATTTCTCATCGGCAACATCTCAGGAACCATCCGACTTTTCTCCCATACTAACTTTCGTCCCTTATTTTACACCCTTAGGGTATGAATTTTCAAAAATCCTTTCTTAGTGCTCACCTACGTTATATAAGGAAATGCAAAATTTCATGCTTCTAGACCCACCGGTTTAGGCTGTACGTTGTCTGTCAGTCAGTCAGTGTTAGATTTTTATTAAGTAGATTAGTAAGTAAGTGTATAAGTATATACATTTCGTTGCACACCAAAAGGATTGGTGTCACTATCATCATAATTATATAATCGTAGAAATGATACAATAGTTTAAATAAATATAATTAATAAATATAAAATATCCAGATTTCTTCCAGACAACAGTAAAGACGGCAGGAGATATATGTGAATGTAAGAATATTTATTAAATATGGTACATATTAGAAAAAAAATGTAATAAGTATATTTAAATATATACTAATATATATACCAATAAACCAAGAGATAAATTAAAAACCATAACAATACTGCTATAGTAAGAAATTACGATTAATTGAATACAAGTTAAGCAAGAATATAAATGAATTAGAATATAATAACAAAAAAAAACCTGTAAGACATTTAACGATGTGATCATAATATCATTTCTACCCATTTAAATGATGTTACACGCATCAACACCTCGCGAGTAATATTTCATACGTTTCATTATTCATATGAAGACGTCACCCTATATCAAACAGACACCCTCGGCCTTTCCATTTTTCAACCTTTCCAAGCATTAATCATAAAGACGCGTTTGTCTCATATTAAGACAATAGATGGCGCTGATTGCGCCAAAGTAGATGAAGATATATGCGGCATTGTGTTAGAAAAGCTTCATTACTTAAGTTTCCAGGTGTTGATAATTTATTGAAATCTTAAATATAATAAAAAAATATTATTTACAAATCAGGGAGTCTACTTCGGAAACAAACGAAGTTTCGGCCGATATTTTGGTAGATTTCTGTCACGAAAACGTTCACTCCGATATATTGGCCGATAATATTACTTCGATTGCACGAGACAATGATCGAAATACATATTTTGACACGGGGTAGTTCAGGATCAAATGTCAAATTCTACAATGACAAGGAAGATATTTGTAGATACTCGGAGATACTCGATATATAGAGCTCCGACCAAAGGAAAGTCAGAGTAGGGTTATAGCAACTCGTTCGTTCGAATTTCGGTCCGGCTCGAAACTTCGGAAACTTCAATGTGGGCTAATCGGTCGTCCTTATTGTAATGATATATTATGTATTGTGCTGGTATAAGTCAGTGTTCGACTTAAGGGCACAGCCATCTTGTTATTCAGTAGGAAGTTGTAGCTATTGGTTATTTCTGATAAAATCTGTGACAAAAGTAACAAAAATTGAGGACGACGTTTCTAAAAAGAGGCCCCATTGAAAGGCTTTAGAATTAAACTTTTTGGGACAAATCGATATAATCTTGCGGAAAGGTTTTACAACATGCAAAGCTTGATTGGAAAAGCTTTTCTTATTGGTGGAGACTACGGAGATTGGTTTCAGACTTGTTTATGATTTGTCGACATGATAAAATTTTCCTTCTTTGAATTTCACTTTTTAACATATGGTACGAGTATGTCTTAGTCTGACCTACTTCTGTTGGTTTGTGTTCTTTCTAATAAATAACGTCCTACTCAGTGGCCCACACTGGTATTGTCTGTGTCGTGGGTCCAAAGACACACAACGAGACCAGCACAACACCACGAGTGCAACACCCAGGCCCGAGCAAATACCTGTCTTTAAGCAAATGATTCTTCGACCGGGAATCGAACCCGCGACCTTCTACACAACAAGTCAAAATACAAAACTTTTCACTTATTATATAACCTTTATTTATAAGATTTTCACACGGCTAGATTTGTTTCTACCAATGTTATGTTTTACTTCTGCTTTTAGCCGAGCTCAATTATCGTAAAATTACAAAAAAACATCCTCTTGTAACTTTTGTACACTTGTATTATGTGACCTTAAACATACTAAACTAACATTGTAACCTTAACATTGCATCATTGTATCAAAGTGGATATCATATTACATGCTAGGAGCAATTTCAGAACGAAAATTAAGTCAAACGTAATTAATGTTTAGGGCCCAGACTTGCCGACCCTTTGTTAATGTACTTTGGCTCTTAGAAGAATGAAATAAGGAGTATTCTAGTCTGAAAAATCTAAGATCTGAACTTCAAGTCTAAAATTTAGGTATAAACTAGTTACAGACCTCGAAAAGTTTCATTCACACTACAGAGTATAATAAGTATTCCATTATTTCATCACATTATTCCTTATTCTTTATTCACCATTTATCTTTATTCACTTTATCCCCTTCCCCTAATGGGAAGTGTAATGGAATCCCGTTGAACTTCCTATTTTCCATCATACGCATTTCTTTTTCTATTCCACTCCTAAATCATCAAAGGCAGGCGCTGCATCCGCGTGCGCGTCCCAGATAGTAAACAAAAACGTTTTGATGGTTATATCGCAGCGTTGTTGCTAAATCTGTCTATTTCCGAAAAGTCCAACTTCCAACTTACCAAGAACTACCAAAGTCGGCGTTAGAATTGCAAAAAAGGATAGACTTTTCGCAAACAGACTGAATTTGTGAAAAGGTTTCGACGTATAGGTACGAATAAACATTATACAACTATTCAAATGTCAGTATAAAACGAGGTGCGTATTTGTGTTGAAAGAAAACTAACCCATTCTCCTAAGGTATTGGTCCCACTGCCAAGAGTCGAGAGCTGGCGATCAACTAGTAACAAATCGGCGAGTAGTGATGAGTGAGTGTGTAATTATGAGAAATTTTATTGTCGTCTCTCTAAGAGTAGAACAACGACTGAGCGATAGTTGTGTTACTAAGTAGAGAAAAAGAGTAATCGTAATCAGCTCATTTATGAATTGCAAAAATTTAACTTTTAACATTGTCCTGTACATGAGGAAAAAACGCCACGCTTTTTATCGGGTTGGCGAGTCCACTTTTTTAGAGGTGGTGTAGTTCCTCAGGGCTTGTGGCAGCGACTTTGTTATCTCATTAGTCGCCTTTTACGATGCCCTCGGGAACGATGGGATGGAGTTATTAGAGCCGGCCGTCACTACACGACCAAATTGAGCTAATAAATTTTAGGATAATAGTTAATCTCCTGTCACCTTTTCGCCTGCAGTAGGACAAGTGCCTTCTCAGAACAGAAAATCGTATACGCCTCACGTTAATGTAAGGTCCAGTTGAAATAGTTTTATTGCTCCTTTTACGACTTTCTCAAGTCGATCACAAACGGTAGACCTGTTAACTCATATGAGATCAAAGGTCTCCAATTTCGCAGTTTTTACGCCAGTAGTGATCCCCCTTTCGTTCTACACGTTGACGATTCATAGGTGTCGTAAAAAAGTAGTCTTAACATTTTCATGACCTTCGAATGTGGGTCTGGATATCCCAAAAACTATTCCGTGATTTTAGGTTGTGTTAGGTATCATTGTTAGGTATTTTAGTTGCTTAATTTTTTATATTGAAATCGTCAGGTACCTTAACAGTATTTTTTTAGAGGATAAAGGCGGCAGACGAGCCTACTAGGTAATCTTCTGTGAGAGAAAGTATTGCACTGTTATTGTGTAGAAAGTATTAACCCATTCCCATCCTATCTCAAAGCGCGCATCCTGGGGCGTGAGAATGTTTGTCACTTTAAACCTAAGTTGTTAGGTACTGCGCCTGTCCATGGGCGACACTCGGCGACAGTATCTACTTACCATCAGGTCGACTGTATGCTTGTCTGTCGTCTTCATTCTATAAAAAAAAGCTTTAACATTGGTGAAAATATTCCTTTTGCAAAGGCATCATTTATGGAAATGTACGAGAGGCTCTCATGATAACTCACCTGAACAGTATGCGTTTCAATATCTATGGACCGTTCAAAACGAACGGCTTCGCTATAAGCGTCATAAATAACGGTTAATGGATATGAATGTATATATTTGGCATAGTTACGTTCTACGTCGTGTTATGTAGTTGTTTGATATGTCCAAAGCAATGAATGGAGTTCGATATCAGCCTATAAGTGCACAGGCCCGCAATCCACCACGCGGGTCCAGTGCGGATTGGTGGATAAACATTCTCTAGTCTAGATCCAAAAACTAATGCATGTATTATGTGTGTACTTTATGTATTTCTATGTTTTGTTTATGTGTATATGTGTTATTGTATATTGTACACATAGAACACATATATATTGTATATGTGTTGTATGTATGTATATATATACGTGTATTATTTTGTATTTAGTCCTATTATTCACTTTACATAGACTTTAGTTGTCATCACCCTATTGCCATTTTCTGTACAAATTTAGCGCAGTGTAGCTTAAATAAATAAATTTTGAAGCTTTAAATAATGATCCTGAAGCAGTCTTTTAAAACATCATTCATTGGTGGACACAAGGATAAATTATATGTCCCACTAAAAAGACTGAGAATGTTCAGCAAAAACTCTTATTGTATGTCAATTAACATCTGTACCAGATAATTTTAAATAAAATAATCTGCACATGTTCAAGATAAAGGTTTTTAAAATATTTAGAGGAGTGTTATTATAACGTTGAAGAATAATTAAATGTCAAAGAATTGTCCAAACTTTATATGTAATATATAACATACATGATATTGTTTTCATTAATGCTGACTTTTTTGTTATTGAAATGTAATTATTGTGTCATATTTGTTGCACATATAGCATTTTAATTTAATTGCACGCCGGTACCGGCAAAATGTGTAGGTCTTATAATATTATATCTTGTATGATTCATACAAAGAAAGAATTTGGATTGAATTTGAATATGTTTTACCATCTAACTATGTAGGGTACATTTTGGAAAATAAATACATAATTTGAATTTGGGTGCGTTCCGAATGTACAATTAATTATTTTTAATTTTCTATACTGGCGCATTGCTGTTTGCATGTTTTGTCCTTCCTATTGTTTTGTTTTGTTCTGTTTGTTCTATTCGTTGTTGAATTATTGATAATAACGCAAAAGAAAATGGAACACAGTACAACGATTATTTCGCCCCACAAATTTAGTCGTAAAAGACAAAATTCAATTTACATGTATGTACTTGTAATGTATTCAAATGAAATGAACTCGTTTCTCGACGGAGGCACGCTTGAACGACGAAAACGAAATTATTATATATCGCTACATAATGCCTTGTCTATCTTCCGTTCGTTTGGGATAATCTTTGGAACTAGGACTCCGATTTAGATGCTGTTTTCACTATTGTATAATGTATTTGTAAAGTCAAGAAAATTAATCCTTCTTTTTGTAAAAAGTTGGAATCAATATTTTTTATAGAAAGAAGCTGTCTGGCGAGCAGACAGCTTTTGTCTATAAAAAATATTTCTATAATATAGACGATAAAGTAGGAAATATAATGAGATGAGTCATTTTCCTTAAATCTTTATGCAGTCCAGTTGGCAAATGAAATAGGATTGGGGGATTCGGTAGGATGGGATAGGAAAGAACCGATTGACATTTGACCCTTGATTTAATTAAATTAATTTGTTTAATTTGCCGCCGCTGCACCGGAGGCGATAGAATGGTACGTTATACGACATTTTTTTCATAATACACACAGAAAATTATGTGAAAAGGTCTAAAAATATGATTTCCTATAAAAAAAAACTAACGGCACTAAAAGCGGGCGAAGCCATTGGCGAACGCTAGTAAAACATACAACGGGTAGATTTGTAACAAAGAAATGAGTGATATCATCCAACAATGAAGAATACCTACGTAATGAATAAAAGTTGACGAAGAAACAATTGCAGAATGAAAGGAATAGTTGGCATCGTTTGGCAAATTGCCAATTCCTTTGTTAGGCCCTTTCACACGAACAAATAAATGTTCAAGGGGCGTTGATGACTCGTTCAATAAAGGGGACTTAAAATTGGTCCCATTTATGGGCGTCGTCATTACCAAGAGTGAGTGCGCGAAAAATTAATGACCTCACCAATATTTTTATAACCAAATTAAGACTTAAATATTTGAAATTACAATAGCACAATGCATTTACAGAAATGGCACAGATTTAACTTTTTAGAAGGTGGTAAGTTAAAATGTTATAATGGAGTTGAAATCCTTTTTAAGGATTACGTTATAGCAGATGGAGTATTTTCATCCGGAGCACATGGGATGTATTTATCGTCTAAGGAAAAAATAAATGTTCCGAAATGTTCCTCGAACGTTGAACAACTTACATTAACCTTTCTTATAGGCCTTTCCCAATGTTCAACCCCACACAAGATCTCCCTCCCTTCTCATTCATCTCATCTCAACCACTACAGAGCAGTGACTCTCTTTGCCAATCGTGGGGTGATTCAAAGTGATTAAAATGTTCGTCGTCAGCCTAAATGGTAGTAGCCATATTAAATATGGCTACCATTTAGGTTACAATACTAGAGAATATGAAAAATCTATCGTGTAATGAGACGAGACATCAGTCTCTTCGTTTATTCACAAACGTATACTAAATGAACGAAAAATCTTAAAAATCCTATATAAATTATTGAATAAATACTTTATGATAATAAAGTTCAGAATTGTTATGTCACGTGTCACTTGTTATCGTTGATTGTGAATAAGACGTTTTTGAAGTTTATAGAACATTATTTGAATCTATATTCTAAATTCAAACTAAACGTGAATTTGGATTGATTTATATAGAGCAATCACGAGTGTGATTTTAATTAACTAAGTGTGACAATGAAATCTAATAAGTACTTAATCGTTAATCGTTTGTAGCATGAATCTCCCTTCTTTATGTGTTCGTCATTTTGTATATATTACGTAATGATGTCAGGTTCACAATAACCTCGTTGGAAAATGACTGTAAAAAGAGATTATTACGTAATGATGTCAGGTTCACAATAACCTCGTTGGAAAATGACTGTAAAAAGAGATTTTTTTAATTTGAAGAAAGGTCTTTCTTGAAGTAAATATTCAATTAAAGGAATTTCTTGCTGAGCTTGTAAGTAAATAATTTTCCCTCTTTTAAAATCAGATGGTGCCCTAATTATTTTTGTAATTTCTACTAATAGGTCTATATAATCTACTCTATATAAATATTCGTAATTGAACGCGACCTAAGTACTCATACTCGTATACTGTGTCAAAGGCAATTAATTACGATTTTTCTAAAAAGGGACCAAGAAACGAAAGAAGACGATGATGTACGATGCCTTTTTCATGTTCTCGAGGACATACGCGGTGGACTACTACGATATCGGCCTCTAACGTCCCCCTGCAGGCCACAGACCTCCCATTAGCGTTCATCAGCATGGGTGATAATGTTGCCTTTGTATCACTTGTAAATTGCTTACTCATGTTTTAAGCCTTTTGTTCAACGGATGAAGACTGAGCTCACGGCAACCCATTGACTTTTACGATTTGTGACTATTTTTATGACATGGCGTCCCTCTTTATGCCTTTATATGCATCTAGACATAATTATATAGAAATGAATAAATATTAATACATGTAAAATTCTTTAACAAATACATCTACGAATACTCAAGTAGTACGTCGAAACGTGTCCGCCAAAGCGAATGCCAGAAGTGTAGAAAATATTTCTTTACTGTTCAAAATAATCTTTCAAGTCCAATGTGTGGACGGAATCTTTCTTCGTGAATACATCACGAAAGATTCCTCCGTTTGTAATTTAGAACGTGACTGATTTGTATATTTGAATGTATTTTATAAAGAGTCGACTGCGGTCGGTCTATAATGTTATTTCAATGAGGTTTTGCTATGAATTCGAAATAGGACATGTTGTAGGAATGTCCCGGAAAAAGTGATTTTATATCTGACAACCCTAGATGGCGGATTGTTTGTGGTACACTGGAACGATATGCTCGTCAATATCAAAAAAACCCTTTTAGGTACTAGTTTTAAGAAAAGCCTTAAAGAATATTTACTGTAAGCGGAAAATATAGGATTATCATATTATTATGTTAATTTAAATAGGTATTTGTGTTTGTATGTTTGTATTGTGTATTTGTGTAATATATCGAAACGTGTATCTATGTATTTATTATGGAATTACGTTTAAATTATATGTTCGCGTCATTTAGGGCCTTTCTCACCACCTCCCGATAAAGTAACTGTTAACAATCTGATAGATAAGTTATCTGCCTATTAAATCGAGCTGATACTGATAGGTAGTATACACTTTATCTAGCAGGTACAGTTATCTGACACTTGTGAAATAGAAGACCCATTATCAGCGCCGGCTCCAGCCCATGTAGCGCCCGGGTGCAATCAATACCCTGGCGCCCTCTAGTAGGCTCTTTGGAGGCTTCGCAAGCAGCGCTCGGCACCCCCTAACACCCTGCGCCCGTGTGCACGTTCTTCTTATCTAGCATAATGTTTTTTTAATTCTTCGAAATAACAATTATTACAGACAAATAAAAATTAATATCACTAAAATAAGAATCAATGAATCTAGTCGAAACATTGTCTATATAGATAAGGGTTGTGAAGGCGTACCGGTAACTTCATGAAATATTGGCTATTTAATATGATACGTTTATTATTTTTTAATTTTATAAATCTTTTCATAATAGTAAACCGTAATTATCTTTTCTAATTAAGTGGATTGAGGTAAATACATCGCTGTTGTTCAATACAGGGGGGTGAGACAGCCGTTATGGGGAAACATAACGCGAAGAAACGCGGCGGGTCTCGTGAGCTGGCAGCGCTGGCAGCGCTGCCAGGAGTGCGCGCTGCACTCCTGTCCGTAACCCACCGTTACGGACAGGAGTGCAGCGCGCACTTCTGTCTGCTATATATGTGAATAATAAGCAACTGACAAAGAACTAGATTGCTTGTAGGCATGCCCGGCGATATGCCCGGCGCAATGAAGTTTTATTTCATTGACGCCGCGCGCCGCGTCCGGTCCAAATAACCGGCGACTGCGAATTACCATAAAATACAACGGAATAATGATTTATTCTCGAAAATCCTGTAAATGTACACAAATTAAACTAAAAACTGTAATTTAACCAATTGACTATTTTTGGTAAATTTCACGAGTTTTACTTCATGTTAAGATTGGACATTTTAAACAGGTATTTCCGACCAGAATTTGAATTCGAAACCTTTTGCGCAGAAGACTTCGGCCAGCTGCGTTGATAATTTTTAATGATTCTCTGGCCTTATTCGAATAAACGAAACTATCATTAGAATCATCACAATTACTACCGGCCTTCAATTATTAATGACTGTTTATTCAACCACTGCTACTTTGTTTTAAATTTAACATATTGTTTTTATTAAAGTGCGCCACGAGCAGGAAGATGTTCGGTCTTTGACATAAGATCAGGCAAGGCTGGACGGAAAAGAGATTTGTATGAAATCGTCGATAAATAATCGATCACTTTGCTAGACTCCTCATATTAAGGTTCAATAATTATGACCGAAATTCTTCCAACTCGTGGCACGCACTTTAATGACAAACATACACTTGATTACATGCTACGTGACTCCTATAGGGTGTAATCGAACCTTTTGAAAAGCCTGAAACCAATGATTTCGTTGATGTTTCTGAGATCACTGACATAAAAAAAAATTACGAATCTATTTCTGCAAAAACCCCACCTAGGTATGGTGTGAGGAGCCACAATAAAAGTACTGTAACTTTCGAATTTAACACGGCGTGACCAATTTTTTTTTGAACCAATCATACACAATTATTAGTATGCTTCAAAAGCATACTAAATTTTCAAACTTATTATCGAATACTTTTCGAGGTATAAGGTAGCTCCTCAATTCAAACGTTTGAGTTGAGGAGCCACGTTTATATACATAACCTTTTTAGTAATTTACCATATATAAATGTAAAGGCCTTTTTTAATCTCAGCAATGGCACCTCAACACAAACACACCAAGTAAATACGTATTATCTGTCAAAGAGTATTATTCATTCATGGTAAATATTATTCATTCGTATCATTCATTCGTATTATTCATGGTTTTAGACTTTACGAAAAGTTCGGTTACTTAGATAGTTATTCTTAGATAGTTACTTTGTGTATGTTTCATTTATAAACATACTGAATTAAACTAAAAATAATCTATGGATTCGTTTAAAATTCGCCAAACATTTCTCAAGTTATATGCGTATACAAACAGACAGAAGTTTCGTTTTATATACGCCATTGTAAAGATGTAGGTTTATACTTATAGCAAATTACAATATTTCTGAGTAAATAAATACATATTAATTAAACCGTTTTGCTACCGATTTTATTAAAAAGCGATTAAATTAAGATCGTAATTTACTCAGCTGATTTTAGATAACGTTAACGAGTTGAAAGTGGGATGTTTTACTGTGAAGTGTGAAATTTGATAAATATCCATAACCATTATCTGTTATTAAAATATTATTTAAGGAAAAGAAAATATCATGGATACTCTAAAACACGTAAGTAAATACATAGGTACTTAAATACGGATTTTTAAAAATGTGAGGTATCTCGGTAAGTTCAAAAATAAAAAAAAAATAATGCACGCGTGATGGCTTATAGCGACTTCCTAATTATTTACTAGGGGAGGCCCGTAGCGTGCAGCGCAACATAATAATTAGTAAACGGGTTACTCACGATTTATTATTTATTTATTATAGCCGAAATTTTGGTCCAGTTACATGAACCGTGGTCGCGGCGTGACAGTGTGCAAGGAACATAATCGAGAGAAACAAGTTCAGTGTGGGCAGGTGAATCAAAAACAAACACGCGGAGGGTAGACAGATTTGTCTGTCAATAGCAACAATACCTTCACCCGCCTCCGCAGTCTCGCCGCGACCACACGGCTCATGTAGCTGGACCCAAATATCAGCTATACTAATTGAATAATAAATCGTGAGTAACCCGTTTACATAACAATTATTATGTTCAACTACGACAACGAATCTTACGTCCAGTGGGACGTTAGAGACTGACATCTGACTTAAAGGCAGTAAGCGATGTTATCGACTTCATATTTTATATAATTAAATATTATTTAGTTTCTTCCCAAACTATGTTCATTTACATGATTTTGTTTCACCACCAACCCTTTGATCACCACCAACACTTTTATTGCCACTGGACCCTTTTATCCCTACCAACCCTTTTATCCCCACCAACCCCTTTATCGCCACTAACCCTTTTATCGCCACCAACCCTTTTATCGTCCACTGCTTTACATAGGTCTTCTCATGCACACACTGTTTTGTGTGTGAGATATGTATGGTGTTAAAACGGCATGCTGGCTAAGCGGATTGGCAGGTCCACTTTTTTCGATGTGGTGTAGTTCCTCAGGGCATGTGGTAACGACTTGTTATCGCTTAATCGCCTTTTACAACATCTAGGGGAAGAGATGAGGTGGCGCTATTCTAGGTGGTGCGTCCCACACCACACGGCTCTAGGATTGTAAAACTGCATAACCATACCATACCATCAGCCTGTGTCTCTCCACTGCTGGATATATACCTCTCCTAAGGAATTGCTGTTGGTTCCCTATAGGCAGAGACATGCAAGCGATTGCCTTTAATTTGATCTATAATATCGAACAGCTACTATATAAGTAAACAATTAATTAAAATCTCGTGTGTAGTGAAGTGTAAAATTTGAGCAAGCCCTTTGATCCCAATCCTCTGTTTACACACGCCACTCCAATATTTGATTCTGTGGAATCGTTTCTTAGAATGTGTTAAGCCTTATATGTATTTTACGAATAAGTAATACTGAATCGTATTATATATATGTATGTGTTTGGGAAAGAGGAGATTATAATCTTAAAATTCTGGAGCCAAACAGGCTATATATGCCGCAGGCGTTAACCGATGGGGGAGACAAGTCCTTGAATGGAGACTACATATCGGAAAACGTAGCGTGAGACGCCCTTCGGCCAGGTGGACTGACGGCTTGAAGAAAGTCGCCAGTAGTGGCTATCCAGCCAAGTGCAGAAGATCATGTGTAGTGGCGAGACTTAGGAGAGACCTATATCCAACAGTGGAGAGACAGGCGAAGGTATGTTATAGAAAATCCTATAGAAAAGAAATTAAGAGTTTAATTTCAAACATAGTATTTTGAGCCCAACATACATTAAATCCATATAAAGTCTGATCTATCACGAGCTACCAGTCCATTTTCCTCTATCATTGTTTCTTACTAACATCATAGCAAATAAAGGTTATAATTATTCTGTTCCTTTTCCATGTAACAGCCCGCGGTGCCCTAATCAGGCCGATACATTTACAAATTTGTCCCGCTGGGACATCGATTTGGCTCGCATCGATAAATTGTGTCCCAGGAACCAATATCGTTAGTATCTATTGTTATTGTGTTATAAAGCGTACGTAACTATCTCATTAGGGAACATTACGCAGCATGCTCTGGTATGGAAGATTTTTATTCGAATACAGCGGTACCCTAAAAGGCCTCGATTATGTCATTGTATAAGTACTTAATATAATTAGAGACGTAATGAATGTATACATATAATAAAACGGTCACAAAGTCATGTCTGTACATGTAATCTTTTTTGAAGTATGTCGGTGCAGTTTACCCAGTACTCAAAATTACATGTTTTGAAAATTTGATGTCTTTAAAGGCGCAGCACAAAAAAACATTAGTTTTTAGTAATTAAAGATTATTCAATTAATAAATTAACTGCTGGATTAACATTTGGAATTCTTTTTAGCCAGATACATTACAAAGTTCCCAGGGGAATCAACACCAAGTTGGCGAGTGCTACATCAGTAGTGACATGATTATTGGATGAAGTTCAATGATATTTAGTAGGTACATTGAAAGTTTGTTCACTGAATCAATGTACTGGTACGCGGAGGCCAATTCAAGTGCCCACGGGAATCACTATAAATTTCACACTTTACTCTAATCCTATTATTTATTTACAGAATACACAAAACAGTTTATACAACCGAAGCGTATATTTAAAATTTAATTTAATATACATCTTACAACGATCCGTTCATTAAAACGAAACTAATTTCTATCATTATGTACATTTTACACTTCATATATGGCCCGTGGTACACTGTAAGTAGGTACTTGTATTATATTATACAATTTTTTTTTATAGAAAATGGCAATAAACGAGCCACCTGATGGTAAATGGATACTGTCGTCCATAGACATCCGTGATACATGCCAACATCAGTCCGGAATGACAATCGTAGGCACGCCCACCGATGCGCTGCCTACCTTTGCAGATTAAGGAATGGATTGGGAAAATGGGGAGGGATAGATGGGACGGGAATGGGCTCTGGCATATCTCACTTACTACCGAAACACGTACGTACATTGGGGAAATACGATAAAGTAGGAAATGCAGTAGGTACATTTGAAGGTTGTTTTCTGTGAGAGAGGGTAACGTGGCCAATCGAATGCGCCCAGCGACTGTGGGAATTCAGCGAGCACTCCCCCAAAAAATCGATTCAATACAGGAATTTGTTTACGAGATAGGACGGCACGGAGCTGAATGGTATGGAATTGAATGAAATGGCTGGGAATGGGCAGGGGTAGGAATACAATGAATCAACCATACTTAATCAAACGAAGTCACGAGAATGCGTAGTTTAAACTTATAGTCGTAATTAGTATGTAATAACACCACACAATGAACCTCATTAAGATTCCCATTGTTCCAGAGATACATACAGATGGATACTAACACTATAAAAATATATATTTTTATACAAATGTATCACGCAAGCCCAATGCGGATTGATATATGTTATGATTAATGTACCTAACATTGTGTATAAAGTGTGGATAAAACTATAATAACATATAAGGGATTTGCATAAACATCAAATACCATTATGAATTATTACAAAAAAAAAAATGTTTCTCTGTAGGAAGGATTTACGCGTTGTATAAAAAAAATACGAAGTCACGATCGCCTTAGATTTTTAACCTATACGAGCCAAATCGTGTTTAAGTAAGAGAGATTTCTGGTTATGAAGATTTTTGTTGAATTTCAGACTTATACAAAGAGTTCTTATCTGGATAACGCTGTCTTTATCCACACACCTAACGAGTATTTTTACGATGGTTTCCTTCACCGTCGAACTAGTGATATTTTAAAAATCTAAGTAGATACTTAGTGGTACGGACCAAGGATTTGAACTCACGACTTCACCAATGAAAGTCGAGAATAGACACCGTTAGGCTAACCTGCTCTCAGCTGAACTTGTCCGTTGATATTGTTAATGTTAATGACAATAATTGATTGATGAAATGCGACAACCACACATAACATATTTGTAACAACATACTCGTATATGTATAAGTAGCGATTTTTAGACATAATTAAATACGAGAATAAACAGCAATGAATAAAGACTAGATTTCTGTGAACATAATCTACCAGTTAGGTTAGACTCATCTGGGTAAGTAACTAAATTTGCGGAGGCATCCGGACGCATATTGTTACAGACTTTCGATATTGAGTCAATAAATAGTGAATTCGATATTAAATCGATATTATTTTAATCTACTGTAGCGCATATTGCCAGTTGGAACGGTCTCTCACAACATAATGACGTAGTATGATAAAATATTGTAAAAAGTACCTATAAAAATATGTATAAGGAAGGTACTTTGTTACATGGACAATAGGTTTTTGTTACAATCAACACTAAAACGAAACAAGAACATTACGCCATTCTAGGAACTGGTCCGTCCAAGATTCAATAATTTAGTTGAATTTATTCAATGATTATAACCTCGAAATAGCACATCTGCATGTAGTAGTGTCCTTAGGTTTATTAAATTTAAAAATATATATTGAAAAGAAATATGAGAAGGAAACAAGATTGATGGCTGCATTACAATATGCTGTGAATTAATAAGACATGATCCAACTAATATAAGTGGTAGCAATACCACCGTTTTATCTTGAAGGCCAGATAAATAAAGAAATATCTAAGAAGAATAGAAAAGATTTTTTTACTGAAATTGACTGTTACACCTATTCAACCATTTAACAAAGTTCATTGAAATTTTTCATAAATCAATGATTTCATTTCAGTCGTTTCATTCTCGAAAGTTAATATCAGAGCGTTGGGTTTAATCAAAACTTGCGATGTCTTCAAGTGAAACATGCTGTTGCATTACTAGTTATACTAAACTTCAACTCAAGACTTGAAGAAGTATCGAGAAGTGTTTATGAAGAGTAAGTTCATATGCTAAACAAAGTTCGAAGAGTTCTTTAGTAGGATTTTGTATATTCACATAATAAACATCTTAGTTCTTTTTGAGTTGTAGCAAGAGAGCGCTCTTTGAGTTGTCTGTATCATAGGGTACATTAAAAAAAAATAACCAACTATTGTAGTTACTGAATATAGTCCGCTAGATTTTAATATAGACGTCACATTTTCAAAATCTGGCAAACTAATTATGAGAAACAATAATTATAAACGTATAAAAAAATTGAATAAAATTTTCCATAAATCTCTCCAAGAAAATAGAGATCCAAATAAGTATATTCGTATATTAAGCGGGTCTTAAATGTTACACGTACCTATTATTTTATTCTACATTTCGACAGTAGTCAGCTCGTGATCACGGTGACCATGGTCACGAGGTAACATGTTAGTGAGTCAAACTCAAGCTCAGTCAATTCCTGAGTCGAGCTGAGTCGGTTGGCAGCTACATTATTGTCTTTACCATCCGTACCGTCAGAGGTCAGTAATCTAATAAATACCACCGACAGAGCTCCCGATAAAGGTCTTAGTGAAATCTCATTATTCTACAAACTTTCAATTTGCGCAGTTCAGTTTAATATTCTTATAACTTAGAGCAAATGTCTAGTACTTCATAATTATTATCTCCTAAAATTTTCGTTTTAATCTCTCCAAAAACTCATTATTGTCGTAACTTATTACGACAGGTAAACTTTTACGAGATAACGAATGTGTCGTGTAGTAAATTTTGAGCAAGGCGCCTGAAAATTTTACAAGTTCCACACAACATTTCTGGGACATTATCACGTACATATATAAAGTTTGTTATCAACATTTTAAACAACAAAATAAACACTGAAAATAACTTCAAGTTTACTCTAAAATAGTCTTATCGTGAAATAAATGATTAGGTCATCTACGTACAATAGTCAGATACTGACTTATTATATTGGGCGTGCGGTTGGAACAATGTTGGAAGCAATGGTAAATCTAATACTTAAATGAACTTCAATATAGGTCTAAATGGTTCCAGGTCATACCTAATGAAGACTCGGGTGACCTAGTTATTATCAAAGATGAAAATACTAAAGCTGCTTTAGGTTTAGTATGGTTTTAGGTAGAGTAATTAAGGGTTATCAAAACGCAACGGATAACATAACCAAACCTTAAAAGGGTTTTACACAAGGACTATTAATAATTTAGTATTTTATCCTAAATTTATTTAAACTACATAGATAACCGTAGACAACAATTATGTACATATCCCGCCCGAAAGTAATACACATCGACTATGCTTGGCACACGACAGAGACGACGCTCTATAAAACCAAAGCTAGCCTATAGTCTCTTTCTAAAGGTCGATGTGTGTTACTTTCGGCCGGGAAGTATACACAAGTTTTTGTTAAATGTTCACGATATGGCATCATGTCACAAACCAGCGCGTAATCACATGCCATCAGAGGGAGATTCCTTGAATCTACCCATTTGCACTAACACCGTAAGCCGCGATGTATATTTTATATGATGCCAATTTGTCTATACTTCATTGATATACCCTATACCTCATTGGTATAACTTAATCATTTATTAATTATTAAAGGTAGGTAGCGCATCCGGGGGCGTGCCAACGTTTGTCATTCTGCACTGATGTTGGCGTGTATCGCGGATGTCCATGGGCCACTGCTTACCAGCTTACCATATTCACTTACCAGCAGGTGGACTGTAAGCTCGTCTGTCACCTTTTTAAGGTTGATGCCAAAATGATGTACAGTATACCTAGATGTTAAAATATAATAAGACCTACATATTTTGCAGTTACCATACCATGCCATCAGCTTATGTCTCTCCATTGCTGGATATAGGCCTCTCGCAAAGCTTGCCGCACTCCCTGCCTCACCGTTACCATAGCCGCTGCCGTAGCTAGGAAGAGTGGGGACTGGGGGCCGGCGTGTGTTTCGCTTTTCCATGGGAGGTTTATGCCCTAATCACGACACTGGGCAGTCGGGTTGGTGATCGCAACGCTGGGCCTCTCGCATCGGTAGTGCTGCTGCCCGTCATTGGTCTCTGGTATTTGAGATCAAATGGAATGGTTATACCGCCATTGATCGACCATTGACTGGTAACATGTTGCCGTTACCGACGTACAAATATTTAAATTAACATGTAACACGAATAGGTGAAACAAATATTAGACTTATAATTTCATTAAAATTACGATTGTGTATTATTATCGTGGATTATTTTCTATTTTTTTCAATGAAAGTATACTTACTAATTTCTCGTTTTGTTACATTTACTACTGCTAGTACAACTGGTTAGTACAAGTAGATCGGAGTAAATATACCTAAATAATATTCCTGGTCTATTAATGTATTAGTTTGATGTTTACCACAGTTTAAAAATAAGCGTAATGAGGAAAATTTTTTTATGTTAAAAATAGACAACGCTGTCAATATATGACTGTACATTATACGGTGATAAAATCAGAACTATACTGTAATATTAGTCACTGCGTTTGCAAACGCAGTTTAGATAATAATTTCCGTTGAGTATCTTTACTTACTGAATAAACGTCTTGATTTGGCTCCAAAATACCAAAACCAAATCTGTAGCTATATATAGACGTAACTGTTTAAATGGCCGATTTTTATGTACGAAATTTAATTAGGTACGGATTTGTTATCAATTAAATTATGTGGTGCCTTACGTGGTTAGTCAAAAAAGGTTTTACGCAAACGATGAGTTCTGAAAAAATTGATTCAACGCCGAGCTAGTACGTAAAGGAGATATATTCTAGATCTATATTAATATTAGACTTTTATGTATCTTGTCCTATGTATACATTTGTGTTGAATTTAAATCAATAATCGTCTTTGCACAAATCGCTTTCTTGTTGTCGGCATGTATTATGTAGATATTTTGTCTTTGTATTTTATTTATGTATTTAGATATATATGTACATTGTACTATATATACATATATTTATCCTGCATATGTATGTACTCAGTATTTATTTGTGTATAATTATTGTGTTCATTAAGCAAGGATTTTGCTTTGCACCACCGTCATGCATTTCTGATCGGCAGAGAATGCCACAAGGCATTAAGTCCACCCTCTGTACAATTTCTATGTGGTAAAGTTTAAATAAATGTATAAGTCACACCGGAATAAGGACTCATTTTGAATACTCCGTCAATAAATGTCACATCATCGTAGTTGATGATATATTTTGTAGGATGGCATCCATACTAAACGATTGTAATGTATATATGTAAGCATTTTGTATGTACAGTATTTATTATTTAGGTATAAGTAAGTGTTTATGTGTATTGTATATAAATATATATTTATATATTTTGTTAATATTATTGTACTAATAAATTATTATACAAATTTTCCGGACGCACTACATCTGCCTTTCTGTCTTGACTTATATTTCACTTTCTCAGGTCTGCTGGAATAAATCTCTTCTTTCTCTTCCTTTTATTTGTTTCATGTTTTGTGCGTACAATAAAATAAAATAAATTGTTAAAATAAAAAATAAAAATAAATGAATGAATGAAGGAAATTAATGAATTTCCCATTTACAAGTTCTTTTGGAATTCCAAATAAAATCGTCATTGCCGTTTTATCGAGTCTCGATCTGAAAGGGTAATGAAAATGACAGGGAAATGGAAAACTGATTTCCTGGAATTGGTAAAGCAATAAATTGCGAGTAAATTACATTCGAAATAGAGCGGAATTTTTAGTTTTTACAGTTTTATTGAATCTAGTGCAATTTTTAATAATCGTATCAATATGTATTGCTTAAATATCATGTTTAGGCCACTTTGAATGCGCCACGTCTACTGTGCGAAAGGTCCCGGGTCCAATTCCCGGTTAGACTTTGATTTGTTTAAAGAATAATCTTTGTTCGTGGCTGGGTAATTTGTGATCTGATCATCAATATAGGTGTCTCCTGATCCACGACATAGGGAATTCTAATGTCAGCCTTTAAGTGTGGCGCTATTATTATTATTTTTATGGACGAAGGTGGCGCACGAGCATACAGTCCACCTGATGGTAAGTGGATACTGTCGTCCATAAATATCCGCGATACATGCCAACATTAGTCCAAAATGACAAACGTTGGCACGACCTCGGGGTCGTGTCATTCCTATAGGTAAAGGTAGGCGGAGCATCCGGATGCGCTGCCTACCTCTGGAGATATAGGAATCGATTTGGAGAAAGGGTTGGGAAAATGGGGAGCGATAGGATAGGATGGGAATGGGCTCTTGCAGATCATACTCACTACCGAAACACGTACGTACATTATGTAAATAAAATAAATTGGAAAATACAATATACTTTAAGGTAATCTCCTGTAAGAGAGGGTAACGTGGCCAGTCGAGCGCGTCCAGCGGCTGTTGACAAATTACCTTATTTAACAGAATGATTGACTATGGTTGAAATCGATATGTCTCATTCTTTATTCAGCAATAACGGATGACGAAGACGAGGACGAAGAAGATGACAACTTTGCTCAGATAACGATACAAATATACAAAGAATATTGAGATTTATCTTGAAGACAATAATAATCAATCCAAGCACTAGAAATGTATGAGAGAGTTAACTCTATAAAATTATTATTGATTATCAAGAAGTATTTATAATTTAAGCTATAATCATGTAATTCAAGACATCACAAGTCATTATACTATACTAATTGTTTGCACTTTTAACCTTACATCTTTATCTATTACAGTCCTCGCAACGGGACATGAGCTTTGCATCTGTGTGCGTCGAATTGTCCAATCCGATTGTCGAAATGGTTACACACTATCGGTGTGCACTCACACAGATGCAAATCTCATGTCTCGTTGATAGAGCTGTAATTAGTTATCTTTATCATTTCTGTAAATTTATCAAGAGCAACGTCTGTTTGTTTGCTCTAGTTTCGGATTGTATGAAACTTCCTCGAGATAAGAATTATCTAGATGTTTTCATCATTGTACATAATAAATTGTAACCAGCCATTTTGTTATATTATTCTGTTGGAAATGGGCCTTCTCATGCACACTGTCATGTGCATGATGGATGTATAGTGTGAAAACGTCACGCTGTCCAAGCGGGTTTGCGAGTTCCTCTTTTAGAGATGGTGTAGTTTCTCAGGGCTTGTTGAGCGGCTTTGGTATCCCTTAGTCGCCTTTTACGACAACCACGGGAAGAGCTGGGCTGGTGCTATTCTATAGCCGGCTTTCCACACCGTCATCATTGTACGTACATACTATATTATTTTATCATATCTGTAAGATACAGTCGCCCTGTTGAATACTGAATCAGAGTACTGAATACGACGTTGTAACCACGAACCTTCAGTTTTTCATTCCTTTTTTTTTTATGAACGAAGGCGGCAGAGGAGCATACAGTCCACCTGATGGTAAGTGGATACTGTCGCTCATAGACAACCGCGATACATGCCAACATTAGTCCAAAATGACAAACGTTGGCGCGCCCCGGATACACTGCATACTTTTGGAGATATAGGAATGGATTTGGAGAAAGGGTTGGGAAAATGGGGAGGGATAGGATGGGAATGGGCTCTGGCACTCACTACCGAAACACGTACGTACATTAGGGAAATAAGATAAAGTGGGAAATGCAGTACATTTCAAGGTAGTCTTCTGTGAGAGAGGGGTAACGTGTCCAGTCGAGCGCGCCCAGCGGCTGTTGGATTGCAGCGTGCACTTTCCCCCTCAAAAAATATGCATATTTACTTTTACTATACCCCTATTTACTTAGATAGTTATGTAAAGTTCTTACTAACATAATTGGATTTAATTTATTTCTTTAAACTTAAATACGCAAATAAAGCAGTGCATCCTATAATCAATAAATGTAATTGTAGCAAATAATTACAAACAATACATACACAATATATTAAACACACACTTACACAATACTTACGTGTAAGACATTGATAAATAGACAATGTAATTTATTTGTTCTTTGTGAAGCGTTCATAATTCGTCATTCATGATTAGTTTAATCACATAACATTTAACGAGTTATGTTTGTGTTTACCTTAAATCAATAAGTCATCTCCGGACATGTCATCGCTAAATACTCTGTCAATCAACGTCTACCACAGTCGATGCATTGTATTCTGACACTAATTGGTATCGACGTTGAGTCGGCGCGCGGCGTTCCGACAAGTAGAATTGAATATTTTCCAGACGATGTTTAAATAGAATTTTCCGATAAATAAGTCTTGTACTTTCTTACCTGTACGGAAAAAACACTGACACCATTCAATTTTAATATTTTATCTTGGAATTATGTTTCAGTTATTTTTCAACTGATAACAGTTACTCAGTTATTACGCTTTGTATGACAACCGAGTTTCTTTCTTAGTTTATACCTATAAGGAGAAGGCCTAGTATCGTATGGATGCCGTCCCAATCTACCAACAACTATTTAATTAATTTCAAAATGTTTTTCATAGCCTACCATTATACACGTATTAAGAACCAATTTCAATATTGTGAATGCGGCAATATTAATTTTATGGAGCTTCAATAAACAATATTTCAATAAAATGGAAGGTAAAATAATTAAGGTAGTTTTGCATTACTTTTTTTTTCTGGAATGGCTAAATTCTTGTGGCCCTTATGGTCTTTCAGGAGTCAACGGACATGTATGGTTTAGGGCGAGCCCAAAAGGCGCTCAGCCAGGATGTTTTGCATCCCACGTGCAGACTTACCTCAAAGAAATAATAAAAACATATTCCAATCATTTCTATAATGTGGTTCATTTTAATCTAATCAATTTAATTGTATTATATTTATATTTTAATGGTAATATATATTTGTATTAAATTGCAGTGCCTTTACAGAGTATCATGCCACATAAATTATTAATAGTTGTGTACATGAAATATATAAATAATATTTAATACAGTATATTGGAGCAACATAATAGATGTGTGATCGGGCATCACATATATTTATCACACATTGGACATATCGGGGCTTGGGGCTACTGGGGCTAGGAGTATACTTCGACTACGTAATTTAATAAGTAACGGAATAGACAACTAAATACGACCGTTTTTTCGTGGTCCCACGATTTTGTCCTATCAATGGAACAATGGAGATCTATTTCTTGTAATCGCATTATTGTTTATCTGCTTCCTGTATTTTCGACCGTTTTCGTATGTTCGACTGTATTTTTGAATAGAGATAGGGATGTGATAACAGTACAAAATCAACACAAAAAAATAAAACGTGGTATGTAAAAAACAATTTTCTAAACCAAAATTTTTAATGGAAATTTTAATAAGCAATGGTATAGACAACTAAATACATGCTCAAATGACGTAAATAGAGTCATATTATCTACATCGCCAAAGCAAGGTGAAGGTTAGAAATCTGAATCAGCCGTTATTTCCCTCCGAGTTGGATTCTCCTTTAATAAAAGCGGTTTATGGTCACGGCTACAAGGTTTTATTATCAAGTTGGTCTAGTTACCAGTTCGTCTTACCCGTTTTACTGTTTATGGTATTAATGTCCGATTACCTACTTCTGAACAACGTGTGTTTACTGCGTTTTTGGTCAAGAGCGTTTTTGAGTTATTAAAAAGTTACGACTTCCGGTATTAATTCTCAGAAAACCCGCGACTTAACGAAACAAAATAGTTTCAATATAATTTTAATTATTCCTAATTCTTATTAATCTAATACAAAGAGCGACAAAGGCCACAGTCTTTAAAAGAATAAGTAGCTGTTTCATGAGAAATATTTCTTTTTTATAGGAAATGGCGGCAGACCTGGTGTTCAGTGGTACTGTCGCCCATAGATATCCGCGATACATGCCAATATTGGTCCAGTCCATGTTGACACGCCCCCAGATGCGCTGCCTACCTTTGCAGATTATGAAATGGATTGGGAGAAAGGGTTGAGAAAATGGGGATGGGGTAGAGCAGGATGGGATGAGTAGCCAAATCCTAAAATATCCAAAAAATACTAAATGAGAACCAAATCGATGGTAGCTAATTTTAAGGTGTATTATATTTAGGTTCTCTGATGACAAGAAAGAAATTTAGTAATTTAAAATTGTTTACATCAATTATTAAAAAATAGGTAGTTTTGCTGATTTTGATTTGTTGCTCATTAACTTATTACTGCTCATTTAAATACTAGCTCTTTTTCATTTATGTTAATATACATTTTGGAAAAATCGTGATATTTTACGACATTTGCAAAGGCTATTACGCTTTACATCGCTTATTCTGTATTTGTATACACAAATGCTATAATACATTCTCTTCGTACTTTTAAAGTAGGACAGTCCTTAGTCAATATGTAAACCCAGCACAATGGTATAACAGTGTTATTCACCAATACAAAGTAAAGAAGAAATTTCACATCCAACTCTGTTCCCAATCGCGAGTTTTTGTTCCACTTGGCAGATGGTTCCTAGACTGGGTCGGCAAATAGAAGACTGGTTTTCTTATTTATCAGATTTGTTCTTCATAAAATTAGACATCAAGGACATTTGATCGTAGCATAAAGAAACGTAGGCGTGTCGCAATATGCTGTAGTTGTAGGTATTTTTTTCCATTTATGACAATTGTGTAATTAGCACATTCTGCCAGTGTCAAGTTCTTTTCGTAGTAAACAATTTCAAAGTCTAAAATGTATCCTGTCAATGTCCAGTCCCGTCGAAGTAAGTCAGGAGTCGCTCGGTAAAGCGATAGTAGGTTTACTGAGGACAGTAGAGGACTCCTTGAATGTAGGTATGGTATATGATAAATTCAGTACCATGCTTTTACTTGATTATCACAAATACCACGCACAAAATCACCTTGAATTTTAATAAACTATCACTGTTAAACCACAAAAAGCACAATACCTACACAATTTTTATAATAATTAAATAAAAACTCAACTTCACTTCCCCGAGTTCTCGCCAAAAAGTACAGTTGTAGGTTTTGGCTTTATTTATCTTGTTAGTTAATTGTTAATGATAATGAAGCTCCTAAATAGTTGTATTTGTAATTCGCTACTCCGTTTTAATACTCCCGTTCTGTAACACCTGTTCTCTTTGGACGTTATTTTACTGTCAAATCTTTGTTCCTCATTTGAATAAATAAGTCAATTACTAAATTAAGTTAGACTTTTATCTATTTGTCTTTCTATTTACAAATGTTGTCTGCAAGAGATTGCTATAAAATGATAAAATCACCAATATTCGATCTACAAACAGATAGAATATTCTAGTTTTCTATGTATCTGAATATTGTATCAAAAGCATTTGTCTTTTGCTCAATTATTCTCTCAATATCAATATAATTGTATACGATATACTTCAATTGTGTAGAATTTAATAAAACAATAACAATATTTAATAGCGCGACAGAGGGGAGAGAGACCTTGAAATGTATTGCATTTCCTACCTTCCTCCTTCGGTTTAATGACACTAGTGTGTTATTGACGCCATCAACACAGTAAAGCGGTCCTTTTCCACCAAGTCTCTAAAGTCCTGTGACGATAATTAGTCATTTATCAAGACGGTATTATTTAAATTTTCGGTTCGGTTTCTAGAACTTCAACTTATTTAATTGTATATTTGTAAAAAAAAGAGTTAAAAATTGCCAGCAACTTCCCAAAATTGTCCATAATTCTCTCCACAAGTTGGTGCAGTGAACGGTCCAGTAGCCTCGCAATCTTGAGGTAACGCCTTCCGCTCCCCATATGGCTTGCTTGACCGCTTAATCAAGTTAATGAGTGAGAACGGTTTATCGATTGGCTAGTTTTAATAATAGCTTAAGTAAGGTACGCGTCATTTTGTGCGGGTATATTCAATACAAACAATTTTATTATAATATAACAACAAGGTCCTAAAGTAGCGGGGAAATGAGATATCCATCTTAAAATATCTCAAAAATGTATAAGGAAGAGACATATGCACCGGCGGAAGCACAGTCGGCCGAGGTACAAGGCCCTAGGTGGGTGCATCCCGTGGAGAGACATGGTTGAGCGGATATCTGTATCCAGTGTGTCTAATTTGGTCTGAGACTATCTGAGCACGCAAAAGGTGTAAATTCGGGCAGGACCCATTTAAGCTTCCATCTTATTAAGGCCCGATTTTTACTGTCAAGTGTTTTATTTACCAAGCATCATTTTTATAGATACCGCATTAATCTGGGAAACAGAATATTTATTTGTGGTAACTGTAGGTAGCATACGAGTACATTACAATCGTGTTGGTGGTCAGGCCAGGTTTTATACAAGTGTCAATCATTCTTTATTAGAGAAATTGTTATTATGTTTAATAAACTGTTAAGATTGGAAACTATAGTTGACTTTAAGAATGTAAATGACAATAATATTAGCGGTAGAAATTATTTTCTTCATTTTAAAAAAATATATTAGAAACTGCATAAAGTATGATTCTGAATAAAATATGTTTCGATAAAGTGTGTTTATGTTTATTTATTTATGATTTATTTGTGAATGTTCATGTATTACATCTATCTAATACATTATTAATAGTGTTAATTAATATAACGTGTGGCTGTTTGTATTCCATGTGCAATAACAATAAAATAAAATAAGAGTGCTCCATTTGACTTATGATGACAAAGGTTTGTGCCTACAACTAACAAAAGTTATAAAATTTACTGGTGATTGTAATGATAAGTAAGTACACTTTATTCTACACCAAAAGAATATAGTGTAAGTGACGCAAAAGGTTAATAAATAGGTATAGAAAAGGTAGGCCTTATCGTTAAAGTGATCTCTCCCAGGCAACCTTTGGGGGGGTATTACTAGAAATAAATATGTTATAAATATAGTTCTAGACCGATAAACCTAGAAATAAGTTCCAAATAATAATAACACTAAATATTATTAAATACCATACACAAAATACCAGGTAATTCCAAACATACAATAAATACAAACCAAATTAAGAGTAAACTGTATTTTTCGATATTGATATCAGACTATGACTCAGTGCAGGGCACAGACCTACCCTCTAAATCATTAGGAAGGATAATTCAGTACCGAAGCTAGGCAGTCTTAAAAATGAAACTGTAATAATAATAATATAACTAAAGCAATTTAAATGTAGCACTCGTAAAATGAGGAGGAATTTAAAAATATTAAATTTCTTTATTATGGCCCGTATCACATTACTTTTACTTTTAAGTGACCGTGTTCCAATAAGATCATGTTAATTAATCTACTACTCCTTTCCTTTAAAAATCCCTTCCCTTCCCTTTCTCCTTACTGAATTGAAAGTAATCCTTTAATGCAACAGGTTGTTCTTGTTTCGACATTGCAATACTGACGCGACATCTCCATTTTTGTAAGTCTTGAAAATATAAAACAAAGCTTTCGTGTAGTCAGTGTTATTTTTGGCCGTTATTATTTTGACGGTTTTTTCGGAACCGGTTACGGTAAGGTACTAAAGATCCCCACGTTCTATAACACGGCGATGGTTTGGACGTCACCTCGCTTCAGTCGCCATATTGCTATCGGTTAGGACATACGCGCCGCGATCACATTTGCGCGGGAAACCGTTCCGTAGTTTTTCGCGTGTTTTTGAAAATTTGGCTGAAAATTATCGTAGAGAAGTGTTTAATAAAATTTCGAATCGAGTTCATTTTCGACTTGTGTTTCAAAGTGATTTTTCATTGACAATCTTTTCGTATAGGAGTGATTTGTGTAGCACAGTGCTCGTTTCAAGTGAGAAATTCTGTGGTTTAGAAATTATGGTTAAGACTTTTTTTTTCTAAATTCGATGACTCGAAAGCGATGATCGTACACACTTTAATTTTAAAGTGTGAATTCAATTTTACATATATGCCGATTTATTGTATTCAGCTGATCAAACGAGCGCAGCTTGCTGTGACGTGGATTATGCAAATTTTATACAAAGTTACATACAAAAGAATTTATATTTCTTCGAGTGACTGGAAAAGATATTCCGTCGCGAATCGCCGACGCGCCATGTATTAATAACATTTTTTTGTCGTTTTAAAACCGAAATTGCCGTATGTTGGCCCGCAAGGTCACTTGATTATGGATATTATTATAGTTGTGATAAAATAAAACGTAAATCAGTTTTACGGTCATAATTTTATTGCTCGAATCGTACGGTCACAAATATTAGTTTGATATAAATACCTATGGAATACAAATGCAAATCGACGAATAATGAAGCAGCGGGGGTTATTTTTAAAAATAAACATTATTTATTCGGCGTTATTTTTTGAGTTTTTACTTTTATATATGGTTTTCCATTCGTGTAGTTGACGGTGATCTAAGTATGCAATTGTTTAATACTTACTTTTGTTCTAGCGATATTGACAGTAACAGATAAATAAATAATTTTAATACCTACGTAATACGTAGTAACATGTGTTATATTATAATTATGACTGTCACATATTTAAAATCAAAATGTTTATTTGTGGATTGCAGGTACAAAGATGTCAGGATAATTACAAAAAATAATAAATCTTTTACATTCCGCCCTTTGGGCATACAAATTGACTAATAAAATTACACAATAAATCACATAATAATATTGTAATAATCTATACTAATATAATAAAGAGAGAGTGCGAATTTTGTGAGTTTGTGTGTATGTGGAGGGTAATCTCCGGAACCACTGCACTTATTTGAAAAAATCTTTCACCACTTGAAAGGTACTTTATTCCAGATGGACATATGCTATATATTATGTATAAATATTTGTGCAAAAAAAATACCGGGCATGCAATCAATAATAAAATCACATAAGAATCACAGAGAACCATTTGTTGGTATGTCAAATGGTTTTGTCACAAAGGAGTTCGTTTATAATGTAATAAATAACATTTGCTAATGATATTTATTACAAAAGTCACGGAATTATTTTTTTAATTACGTTTTTTATTGTTGATGGAAATTAGTTATAAATTTTTGAATTATAATTTCGGAAATTATAATTTTTGTTATAATTTTTCGGGAATTTGTTATAAATACACTTTTATTTTAGTTTTAGAGGATTCTTAGTTTAGTTATAGTTTTAAATATAATGATATCATAATATAACACATAATTAAAAAATAATTAAAACTAAACTAAAAATAATTAAAACAAATAAAGAAATAAAATTAGTCGAACATTACCTAACAATATTAGTGTGAAAATTTCTCCTCCGCTTTCTTGTAACGTTAAATTATACAACTATTACATAGATATTGTAAATATTATATCAATAATCCTACTGACTATTATGTACGTGTACTGTTTTGTAAACACAATCGCTCATAAAAAATACGTACTTACCTAACTAGGTATTTTATCGGCCCGATGTGTGATTCAAATGTTAGAAATAATTTTGCATAGAACCTTTGCATTAACCTCGACAAAAATACACTGAATAATTATAGAAGGCTATTGTATTGTTCTCATATATTTCTTTCATAGAATTGACAAAGATATAGGTACATTTATATGTTTGTACGGTTTTTTTTTTTATAGACTAGTGGGCGGACGAGCAAGCGATCCCACGTGATGGTAAGTGTTACCGCCGCCCATGGACACCTGCAACACCCGGGGGTATGCGGGCGCGCCGCCGACCTTGCAAAATCTCTTGAAGAACCCCATATCGTAGCTTAATGGAAAGACCTCTCGAGGCAGTTCGTTTCACAGCCTACGGGTTCGCGGTATAAAATAATTTTTGGACCGAATAGTGCGCGACACCTCCGTATCGAGGAAATGTGGATGGACCGCACTTCTGTGGCGGGAGATGCGGTTGTAGAAACCCGAGGTGGGAATTATATTAAACAGTTCTTCAGAGCATTCCCCATTGTACAGGCGGTAGAACACACTGAGACACAACGTTTATATATAACTGACAAATGCAGTACCCATGAAAATAATGACGCTAATGAGGACATGTAGGCACTATGTACTGGACTGTTGTTAGACGGTTAAATTTAAAAAGAATATAGCACGTTTTAACTTATATCTTTAGTCTGAATTTGTATTGATATTAAAGTTATACATTTCTATATACTTAACGTTTGTACAAATCAAACCACTCGTACATAAATGTTTGTTCGCCGAATAAGGTAATTTCTATTCTATTTTTCATAAAATTAAATTTTATTTATTAAATATTTACCCTTTATATATCTGATAAATTAATCTTCATTTAAAAAAATAGATGTTAGATTGATTGAAGTAAATTAATATCAAGTATATGAAGGCTACCATAACTCCTGGGGCCTAAATGACCCCAAAAATTGTAGATACTCCAACTCGTAATGACCAAACAGCACGCCTTTTTAAGGCCTTCATGCAAGGGGGTTAAGCTATGAGGCCGTGGCTGCAATGGCAGGCTCGTGCCCTGCAGAGGATCTATCTTTATCGGTTTTAATAGTCCATCTATTATTGTTTACCATATAGACCCAAACTGGTTGTTGGTGTTTTAGCACTATTAAAAAATATATGATAATCTACAAAAATAACTTCTAACTATTGTGTGGATTTATCATGAAGTATAAATGTTTATTTGACTGTTATATGCAACATTTATGAAAACATCAATTATCTTGTTTGAAATGTTAGGAATTTTTAGTTAGAATACTATACTATAATATATTCATATTGTTTCACTTATTGCACAATGTTTTTGAAGGTTGATTTGATGTTCAGATTTCTTTTTGGCGGTCTACTGAAATTTGTTATGGTGCAAGGCGAGATTTAACAATGTTGGATAATGACATTACTGTACAATTTTATTGTGGGTTTAGGGGCTGCCTTAGGCCCTTTATACGTAGGTAGGACCACTCGATAGATGGACATTCAATGAACAACAAACTGAAATAGCTTACATGAGAACTTGCGAGTGTTGTAATGACAGATGACAACCTTGTGGTCCTGAAATCATAGACGAAATTATTTAATTGAAATAAAATAAATAACTTTACTCATAAATAATAAATATAAACATTGTACATAATATATTTTACGAACGATTACATTCTACGACGAAACTTTAATTTTAAAACTTTTTGTTACGTTGGTAGGATTGATTATAAGGTCGACCGTTAATTCAATATATATTAATGTTAGCTGTAATGGGAAGAGTCATAATAACGTTTATAATATGAAAATAGTATTTTATTTCAAGTTGGTCATAGCTAGTTTTGATTGTATAATAGAAACTACTGGCGTAATGGGAAATAGAGCATGCGTAACTTGATATACCAAATTAGCCTTTGTCAGCACGAATAATTCAAATAGTTGGCACTCAGGTATTGGTTGAATACGAAATTGGAGCACATGAAGTGATTAATACCATGAAGTAATTATGCAATATGGTTATAGGTACTATTGGGTAAATTTTAAGAATACTTTTCATACATTTGAAAAAGTTTTAAAACCTAATACCTAAGTTTGAAACTGATATATGGAAAGGAGGTTGGATCCGCCATTAACCGGCCTAAGATTTGTTGTATCAAGCGCATACCGTAATATGTCGATAAAAGTATATAATAGGGTACCAACTTATTTAAAAAAAAATAGAAAATGCCAACATTTAATAGCAAATTGAAAGAATTTTATATATTTTTTTCATTTTACGGATTGACGTTTTTATGGCCTTTTTATATTTAACCCATACATGATGGGAGATTAGACCGCCCCTCCCGTCACGACCTGTTTACCGTGTACCTCCTTCAAAATGATTTTATAGTTTGGAAGAGTTTTTCGAATACCTAGAATGAACAATGTGTTTTTAAACCCCTTTCATATATATGACTCATATTCAGTTCTATTACCAACTAAATTCAGATTATTTAGATAATTCAATATATTTATATATATTTTACAGTGTCCTAACGAGACTCATGTATCGGAACATGATCGGAATACTATTTATGCATCTAACACCATTGTTATTTAATAGTTATCTAACATTTTGTTATCTTCAAAGAGTCGCTGCGTACAGGTGCGTTCACAAAGACACTTTATACCGCGAACCTGAAAGTTATAGAATGAGTTGTATTTCGGTTACGCTACGACATGAGGCTCTTCAAGAGAGCTGTGAACAGGATTCTGCAAGGCCGGCAGCGCACCCGCAGGTCCCCTGGTATTGCAGGTGTCCATGGGCAGCGGTGACCACTTACCATCATGCGCCCCGCCCGCTCGTCTGCCATTCGTCGAACATCCTCTAAACAAAATTTATATTCAACGAGTAAAATATAATAGTTTTATTTTGAAAAATAAAAAATGTCTAATGACAAATTTTAATAATTGAATAGTCTGAAACAATGAACCAACACAATTCAATATTGAATTCAATCGGTAACCGTATCACCACACAATGGGTTGTCTATACATATATCTATTGAAATATGTATAAAAACTTTTATCTAGGTATATTTCAATTGTTTCACGTGTTTGACAGTAAAAATGTTGTTTAACCGAATCCATTCCCCAAACGCTTTCTCAAAATCCATTCCTATATCTCCAAAGGTAGGCAGGCAGCTCATCCGGGCGCGTGCTAATGTTTGTCATTTTGGACTGATGTTGGCATGTATGGTGGATGTACATGGGCGACAGTCTCCACTTACCATCAGGTGGACTGTATGCACGTTTGCAGCCTTCGTTCGTAACAAAAAAAAATATTGAATTATTTATTTTAGAAATCATGTCCTTGTCAGTAGTCATTAATTACAAATTAACATCATTAAGGTTGAGTTTGATTATGACCTGAATAATTATCTTGTTTATGGACATTAAAGTTCATTCAACTTCTCCCAGAGCGCGCCGACTTACTGATTTTCACTCATGAAATGAGTCATGACACGAAGTATGAAATATTACTGGTATACTTAATAATATTTTAAAAAAATGCTTTAAACATCCGAGAACTTTACTTTCAAGTGATTCTAAATTTAAATACTGGTTCCCGTCCGAATGAGATTTTATTTAGTTTTCTTGTACTAGACATGTCGCGTCAAATCATTGATTTTAATTATTCTAGTGTTTATGCTTCCGTTATGACGATTATGAATAAGTATTAAATTAAGATTTTGTATATCAACTTTAGAAATAAATTCATTACAAAGCCTATTACGTTTTTTTTTAAATTAACATAACTATGTAACATTTATGACAAGCTGTTCTCTCCTTAATTCATGTCATGGTGGCCTTCAAGGTATTCAATCACACGTTATGTACAGCTAAATTACCTACTTCCACTGATAAACAAACTACATTAAAAGAACAATGAGGTTATTTTAGTGCTTATAACGTTGGAATATTATTCCTTATTAATATTTCGTTCATTCATTTGACTTTGAAATCGAGTAAAAATTTCGTTCTTAAGTGTAGGTAAGACATGACATATACCAATATTGTGAAATATCGTGTCCTTGGCACAGATCTATGTCTATTTTGTATATGTGTGAATATATGTATATTTATCATAATTTTCTTTTATACTAACTGTTGTCCCCGGCTCCGCTCACATGGAATTAATTGCCTTGACACAATAAAAAATAAAACAGTAAAAACGTGTCTATTTATTCATGTAGTACAGTAAAAGTATTGACTGAATTAAAAAGTATATCACGCCGCCTTAAAATATTTAAGTGATTCCGTTCAAAATTTGAGACTGTATTTTAGCCAACTACACTATTTTGAAAAACTGTGTTTAAAATTATTTGTATTGAACAATATTTATAGCAAGTTTTCAATTAATATGACTATCAAATATTTTTATCCGAACAAACTTTGATACATAGATTTATTCCTTTTGGGGGTTGAATTTCGAGAAATCCCTTGATAGTGTCTTTACGTCATAAAAGGAAGTTACTGACCAGATTTCGTGTTTCTAGCTTCAGCGGTTTCCGTTCGGCGTAGATAACTCAGTCAGCCAGTCAGTCAGGACATTTATCTTTATATGTACATACGAATATACATAGTTTTGAGACCTGTTTAAAGCCGATCTGTTAGAAAAGTATATCATGTGTAGGTGGTACATTGAGAATCAATTTGCCACTCGTCTCCACATGAATATTGGATTTCCTCGTATTTCTTAAATAAATAATTCTCTCTTCACTCACCATCCACCACAACAAATTCCATCACTATGTACCTACATGGAAAGTCAAGGGGGTCCTTGTCTTTCCCTGATAAAAGGGACCTTAGTGTTTTAGTTTCTCAAATAATTATATTTTAATGAAATCTTAAAAACCTATTTTTATTCAGAATTTTTTATTGAATATTTTTAATGTTCACTTTAAGTGAGTCTAAGTTATTTTTAATATGATGTTATTAGTAATTGTTTTCGTGAAATAAATATTATATATATATATATATATATATATATATATATTACATTATCTTAAAAACAAATGTTACAGCAGATTCCTGAAATAACGAAATTTTAGGTCAAAAATATTATTGGGTTTTTAGGGATATGATAATTCGGTTCTAGGATATATTGTATACTTTTTATCAGTTTCGGTTACAGATACGGATATGATATTATTTCGGATACGGATAAGTTTTTAATGATTTTTTTAAAGAAATGTATTACTTACTTAAAAGCAACGAAAAATAAAACCAAATTGGGAATAATTACAATCTTACTCTCATAAAGAAACCATAAACGAAGTCTATCAAATCAAATGCACGGGGAGGGGGAGGAGGGGGAGAGTGCACGCTGCAATCCAACAGCCACTGTGCACGCTCGACAGGCCACGTTACCCCTCTCTCACAGAAGACTACCTTGAAATGTACTGCATTTCCCACTTTATCATATTTCCCTAATGTACGTACGTGTTTCGGTAGTGAGTCCCATCCTATGCCTTCCCATTTTCCCAATCCTTTCTCCAAATCCATTCCTATATCTCCAAAGGTAGGCAGCGCATCCGGGGTCGTGCCAACGTTTGTCATTTTGGACTGATGTTGGCATGTATCGCGGATGTCTATGGGCGACAGTATCCACTTACTATCAGGTAGACCGTATGCTCGTCTGCCGCCTTCGTCCATAAAAAAAAAATAAAAAAATAAATGCACGTGCAAGCGGCACGATCTTGTCAAAACCGATATTTTATTTCTTTTATTAATTTATTAATTTATTAATTTATTTCTTTATTTATTAATTTATTAATTTATTTCTTTATTTATTAATTTATTAATTTATTAATTTATTAATTTATTAATTTATTTCTTTATTTATTAATTTATTTATTTCTTTTATTAATTTTATTTCCTTTAATTGCCGCCCCTAAAAGAATTGAATAAAATTATTTGTAGTAACACCAATCTTTTATTTCGTATTTGGTTTCGAATATTTTTTTAATTCAATTATTCGATAGTTTCGGTTAGTTACGGAGCTCCATGATATCTTTAACATTAACCAAAGCCAATAAGTTACCAGCAATAAATTCCCTGTAATCAGATAACGTTACAATGCGCCCGTTATTCATAGCGAATTCTAGAATTACGAGGTTGTACTTTGATTTTTACTAATTTGCTGTTTTGTGGACTTAACAGTTGACCATACGAGTATGTAAACATTATGCCCTTGAACTTCGTTACCCGTATGACCTCTATCTATAAGGCATAAATAGTTATGTGAATAGTTTGTTGACGCCATTTTGGAGTGTTATTTTATTTAGATTCACATAAATTGATAATAAAATATGCGGGTAAGAATCTTATAGTGAAAGTGTAGGATACATAATATATGAGTATGTGTTGTAATTTTAATTGCAACATCTGATTTATGTTATACAATTAATACAAAATTCCAGGAAAAGGTAGGAGGCCTTAGCTGACATTGAAAATTCGTCGAGTTGTTTTCAAATTTATCGCGAGCAGTACAAACATCATTCGGGACTTTACTCTAAGGTGATTACAGAGTGTAAAAGTTATTAGTGTAAAAAATGACATAGCAAATAGCACATAGGTATGCAATGCAATACACGAGACAAGAAAAGAGCAAATTTAAAAAGAAACGTGCTAGTATCCCTAATTATTACAATCGGGACAAAAAAAATAATAATTTATAGCTTATAAGCCGGTTGCTTTTCTAATTTATTTCTTTTTTTTTTTTTTATAGACTAGAGGGCGGACGAGCAAGCGGTCCCACGTGATGGTAAGTGTTACCGCCGCCCATGGACACCTGCAACACCAGGGGATACGCGGGCGCGCCGCCGACCTTGCAAAATCCTATTCACAGCTCTCTTGAAGAACCCCATATCGTAGCTTAATGGAAAGACATCTCGAGGCAGTTCGTTCCACAGCCTACGGGTTCGTTATTTCTGTTATACTTTTCCGCAGTTTGTTATTTTTAGCTGTAGATTACACCTAATTATTTATTTTCGACATTTATCATGTGATGAAACAAGAAATAATGCAACAAAAGAAACAACAAGCGCAAAGTATCTATCATAGACTACAAATTTAACTTCTTCATAACCTATCGGACATTGGTCCATATCTATGGCCTTAAAACGGCACGCTGGCCAAGCGAGTTGGCGAGTCCACTCTTTAGAGGTAGTGTGGCTTGTGGCAGTGGCTTTGTTATCTCTTAGTCGCCTTTTACGATACCCACGGGAAGAGATGTTGTGGAGCCACTCTAAAGACGTCCGACACCGCACGGCTATTTTAACTACTACTATTTAAAATTATTTTTATTTTGCAACGTTTACAATTATTAGGACATAAATTTCTAAATTAAATTAGGTAGATAAATTTATAAAACAAATTCAAAATCTCAAAACAATCGAGTTATCTAATAAGTTTCTTTGACATTGAGGTTTGAAAACTCTAAATATTTCAAGCTTAATCAACATCGGTCCCATGTCAACAGTTGTCTGTAATAATTTAGGTACCTTGTCAAACTATTATCAAAGTTATTATAAGTTGAACGTGATCCACCGTCGATCCTTTGTTGACTTGGTACTGATAAACGCTCTTCGGAAACCCTTCGGATAATGTATGCTGTTTGTAGAGGTTTTTATCTGTGTAATAATCATTTTTATCGCTTTTATGCAGAACTAACTGTTATCTACGACCTTGTATGCACAGAGTACCGTATGAGTAAAGGTCAAAGTTAAGTGATGAAATGTTGCCTTTTTAATTAACTTAACCTGAGGTAGAGATAACTTGAGGTCAACACTAACATTGAGATAGATTGAGAAACAAGAATTTAAGTTTAGACTTTTCAAAAATCTTTTAACTAATAAACTTTTATTTCAGACCCATATCTTTGTTAGTTCCAAACCTAAAAACTATGTTAGTAAATATGCAGAATGAAAATTAAAACTGTTTAATATCTATTGCATCTGCATTAATTTATCTTATTTTAACCAACGGTCGACTGGTAGAGAAAGTTTTAAGGCATTAAGTCCGTCTCTGTACAATATAGTACAAAAAGAGTGAATAAATAAATAAAGATAATTTATATTTTTTAAAAATAATTTTCATACTATCTTGTGGGTTACGAGTCATGAAACTTTACTCATACAACTTTTATATAACATTGAAACATTTTATATAAGTTGGTAACATAACTATATTTATTACATTTCATATATATTGCACTAAACTTGTTACTGCCTGTCTACTAGGGCGAGAATTACGACCGAAAATCGGAGTTAACGCTCTTAAAGTAGCGGTCACCGACTTCGAATTTCTGTAGTAAATTTTTATAATTTGCAGACGTTGTTCGTTCGTGTACTTTACATGGTAAAGTGAAAATGTTAAGTTTACTGAATAAATTGACAGTGACAGTTCGATGATTAGTGAAAGGGTGCGTTCACAAATTGAATTCAAAGTTGTCAAGTCCCTATTGGAAAACCCTTTATATACGACGGCCACAATGAAATTTCCGAAATTAATAAGAAAAAATTACAATGAATGGCCAAAAATCAATTTATTGTTTCTCAAAATATTCTCCGTGAGCGTCAATACACTTTTTCATATGAATAAACCAATTTTCATAACATTTATTCCACTCCTCCGTGGTGACCTCGGAAACATGTTTTTCATACTCTTCGACAGCCTCTTCTGGCGATTAAAATCGTCGACTGCGTAATTGGTTCTTAATTTTTGGAAACAAGAAGAAGTCACAAGGTGCTAAGTCGGGACTGTATGGAGGATGGCTCATGAGTTCTATGTTTTTCCCCTTCAAAAAGTCGTTTGTCTGTTTGGCTGTGTGAGAGCTGGCATTGTCATAGTTCAAGGTTATGCGGCTTTTATTGTTTTTACGGAGCTCGTCAATAACTTCCTACAAGAAAATGGTCGTGTACCAATCAGCATTCACGGTACGACGATTCTCCAAAGCAACAGTAGCCACGTGTCCAGTTTTTCTTAAAAAAGAAGCGATCATCTGCTTCGCGGCACTTTGCACAGGTACCACTTTGGTGGGGTTCGGCTCAACTTGAAAGATCCAAATAGTCGATTGCTGCTTTGTTTCGGGGTCGTAGCTGTAAATCCATGTTCCGTCACCTGTTACTATGTTCCATACCAAATTTGACGCCCCTTCGTTAAATCTGGTTCGTTGTTCGTTGAATCATGCCATTGCACCAAGTGACGCGTTCCGTTTTTTGAGACTCAGTCCAATCGTGTGGGATCCACCGCGAGCACAGCTTTCGCACAGCCAAATGTTTGTGTAAAACTGATTGTATCTGACTCATGCCTATGCCTAAGGATGCCCGAATCTCATGGTAGGTCACATGCCTGTCTGTATCGTAATGCAGACACGCAATTTTTAAAATTTTACGCCGCAATGAAAAAACATATGACTGTTAAATGAAACAAATTTTATTCAAAGAGTTCCTATTTCAAATATTGTAATTACTTTTTAAATATTGTTTATATAAGTGGCCAGTTCCGGAAATTTTCAGTGTGACCTATGTAGTAAAATCTACCTTTTCAATTGTCATGTGTCTTTTTTATTTTAGTGTTGCAACATTTTCGTTTTTGTTTGCTTTAACAAATACTTCTATATTACTTTTTCCTTGTGGTGTGTGTTCTAAGTGATAATTTTGCTTGTCACGTTGTGATTCCGGTTTTTTATTCAAATCCGCTAATTAAGCCAAACACCAGGATAATAACCCAAAGGGGATTATCCCTTTGAGTTATTGTCCATTTACACTAGCAGAGTTTCTCGAAAGCGAATTTCTCGAACATCGATCAAAAGTCAGTATAAACAACTATTTTGATCAACGTCATTGCTGTTATCATCGAATTTTTATACTCCTATAACAGTTACATTTTCTAAAATTAATGACGTGGTGATTTATAACATAAATTTTTATTTAATAACTTGACCAATACCCGAAAATTAGGCACGATTTACACTTTCAGTTATGTAACTTTATATATACATGTAATAAAATCGTAACACAGCCTTGTTGTCTGTACATTATATATTTTTTTAGAAAAGTCGCTGCAGTGGCGGCGCCATACGGGCCGGGTTAACATTTAGGGTTCTTTTTATCCGGATCAAATATAGAGTTCCCGCGGGGATCAAATTCATCACACATATTCTAACATCTACGCGTACAAAGTCGCGGGCACTAGTCTATTTATATTTTTCCTGCTGAAGCTAATGCATGCTCGTAATTTTACTCTACAATCCATATTATTATTCACTTATGGATTTCGTCGTAATTATACATTTATAGAAAGCCAGCTAAGCGTAGGCATATTATAAATTGTCTATACTACCAACATTCCAAGCGATTTTGAAGAACTAACCTGTAGAAATAGATAGACGGCAAAGTTATCTATGCTAATCACTTTGTAATGGCAACTTTACTTTTTGTTCTTTGGTTATTTCTAAATGATAATCCTGAAAAAAAAACACGTCATAACTTGTTTAAATTAAAAGATCCCCTTGAAACAATTTATTTATTTTGATCCTAACCCAAGTTGCTGTTCAAGTTGCTGACTTTGAGCATAGAGTGATTTTAATAACTTTGATTACAACCAAACATGTTATAATACGTGAATTCAAAGCCTACAAAAGCGTGTGCTATGTGTACCTACACGTAACTAGTAAAATTGCTAATTAGGAGCCCGCGGTACTCGCATTTAGAAACTGTCAAAGTTATGACAAGTTGTCAAAGTTGAGTAAGGACTGAACTGAGACTGACAGGTCACCATTAATGGACGGAAAAAATATACAAAACTATGCCAGCTAATCTTCTTAATACATTTAAAGGGCGGAGCGATCCGTCAGTACCTTGCATAGACGATAAATCTCGAAAAGTAAGTCATGTGTGTAGATTTCACTATGTAGGGAACATTCGAGAAAAATGGAGGAATAGAAGGGAAAGTATTTTTCTTATAGACAAGGGTTAGAATGAGGATGATCACATTCTTGCTTTTACTCTAACGAATGTGTCTGTTCTTACTTAATCGTAATCAGCTATAGTGAATCTAGTTAGACCGCCAGCTGGCTTAGCAACGCAAAGAAAAAGAAATAAAAAAATATTGACTTTGTTTAAACTGATGACCAATACTTTTTACATTTCGCTTAACGGTATCTCTCGAATGAAAAGACATGACTAGCGCACGAGCTACTAGCTTAAGATTAATTATTATTTATTAATCAATAATCATTACAGTAAAATAAAAGTATTATCTAGAAAGACAATAAATTTTATTTTAAGAACATGGAGTATCTAATGAAGAAAAATTATATTACGAATATTCAAACACGAATTAAAAGAAATAAGTAGGACAAGATAAAGAAAAATGGAACAAAGAAGAAGAAATGCGTGACCGGTCACGTCATTATGCAAAATATCAAATCGTGCTATACTAATATGCTAGACCTAAATAAATCTCTCTCTGAATTGGAATTGAATCAAAACATTTATGTTATCATATTTTTCCATGTCTGTTGAGGCAGAATATTATATACTGTATAATATACAGTTTATAATATATATTGTGTATATGTGTAGTGTATAATATATTGTAACACAACATTTGTTATATAAGTTTCTGCTAAATAAATTATTTGAGTTTGAAGTAAATGTGCCTAGAAAAAATGTATTTAGTAATACTAATAAAGCATAAAGCATGCATACGAATCAAAATATTGTAACATACGGCAAAACTTTAAATGCGGCTAATTTGCAGTAAAATCGGTGTCAATAACCTTTCTTACATTTTTTGCTTCTGTCACGGTTCTAGTGGATCTCACGGTTGGCTTACAATAAAAAACATTACAATATAAATTTAATTAAAATTATCTAATTATCATTTAGTTGTTTGAGTAGATACACTGGAATCATCCATATATTTTATGGTACCAAGTCTTTGCTATTATTTATAATCTACTTTATAAATTTAATAATTAATATAAATCTGTTTACAAATCTCCGGTGTGATCCCAGATAGTCACATTTCAGTAATTTTACTTAGTAAATTCTGACCATTATTTTCCTCTATTGTATTTTGTTATACACCAGGTATTCAACGTAAATTTTCCTTTTGTTCACTGGCCACATGCTACTTTAAGTTTATTTTAAGATTTTTTTCCTTAAACTCTAAAAAGATAACCTTTAAAATAAAATGAAATGTGATGTAAAACTTTATTCATCGACTGTCAATGTATTCTCAAAACTACATTTTACATACACAAATCTTATCTCTCTCAACAAAATCCTGCCTGACGCCTGAGTTATTGTCTATTATTTTAATTCTATTAGCATGTACTATTATTTATTAGATCATTATTTGTATTACAAAATGTGTTAAAACCATAAATCTATTTCAATCATCATCTAAGCTGCTTCTACAAACATCACACAAACCACTTTGGACATGATAAAATAAACATAATGGTGGATAGATAAACAACATTAAAACTTCTCTTGGCAACGTTGGAAAACATATCGTATAATTTAGTTGCCTTGATGAGCGTCGTATGGAGTAATAATCTTTAGATTATACCGAAACTTTGGGCTAATCCAATGAGTAACAGGTGAGAATTAGTTTACTTAAAACACGTCTGCTGTTCTAACGGACTTAATATTTTAGTTTACGCTAGATTTCTGAAATATTTAGTTATGAATTATGGACATTCAAACTTGTACGATTATTTAGTAAATAATGGATCCCAATCAAAATCGAACAAACAACCCTCTTGGCAAATAGACATTAGTCCTGCTTATTTATTAGTTTATGGGCTTTGGGTCACGGAGACGCTGAGTGATAACCTGGTCATTGATAGGGAACGTACGATAATAATTGATAGGTTTGTACGTTGTACTAGGAGTGTCAAAGGGACTTATTGTCACTGGTTTTACACGTGCAGTCTATGGACCAACTATACACAGAAGGTTTACAGTGGTCTGTGTGTCCAATACAATAATACGTTCAGTACTGTTGGGGCTGCCGCGCTTCTGCGGCGCATCCCACATGTTTGCTGAGTTGCACATTGTATTTTTTAGTATAATATATTATTATATTGTATCATTGTTATTTGTTCCTAATAAAGAAAATAATAAATACGTGATGGTCATATAATGAAGATAGGTGGATGGGCATACCATAGTATAGTATATGAGGAGTCTTCTAGGTAGTCATCTCTGGTTGACTAACCTTAGTCAGGAAGGAAACTATGTAGATGATTTTGAAATAATGTTCTCATCGACTCGTGATCCCGCGGTACCCTCCCAAAGCCTAAGCCCTAAGCCGAGGTCCGTTACATCCGAGATCTACCGGCGGGGGAGCCCTTAGGCTCGTTGCTGCACACACTTTTTGCTCCTGCCTGAACGCTTTCTGCGCTAGCCCTAAACCATACATGTCCGGTCACTCTTGAAAGGTCATTAGGGCCACATAGTGTTGCCAGGTCCAGTGTGTCAAATATCGGGACGGAAGGTTAAAATAATCGGGAATTTGGTTTTCAAATCGGGACAGCTACAAAAAAAATCTGGTGTTTGTGAATCATCTTTTACTTTTATCGGTCGGTAATTTTTTTTATAATGGTATGTTACCATCGGTTAGTACAACAAACAAAACAAATAAAACCTAAACAAACTAGATAAAATTCTTTAAAATATAACAAAATTCAAACGTAACCGTTTTGACTAATTAAATCGAATCATAATCATCTTTATCTCGCCAACACAATACGCGCGAAGTTTAAAACTTTCATGATGACTTTCATTGCATTATGTAAAACCAATTTACTGTGAAACAAACGTGTAAGTCTTAATAAAATTCGTTGAAATGTGTCTACACTATCAATCGAAACAATACCAAAGTCCCATTTAAGGGCATAAATGTCACGAGGAGTATCAAAGATCTTAAAATGCCGTGGTGGCCATTGCGTGTAGGTGAGTCCATTCTTTTCTGTGGTAATTTGGGCCTCATGGCTTGTGGTAGTCGCCCTGGTAAGGCAGGGGGTCGGGAATAATCCATTGTAAATGACACATTTACTACAAACTGTGGGACATATGAGTATACACGTGTCCCCTGGATGCTATAAGGTAACGGACAGAGAACAAAGCGATCAACATTACAAAGTTAAAATACATACTATGACTCCTGAGAGAACATAATGTGTAGAGCAATTGACACACGAGCCGTTTTATTTGGAATTTAACCAGCAAACAGATTCATTTTCTCGCAAAATTATCGAATTAGAAACTAATTCAATATATAATTTTCCAAACAATAGAAACAACAGCGATTTTCGTTTTCGTGTTAAATATTTGTAATTTTGTTTTGACAATTTAATTGGAGTGTACTGTTTTATCAATTCTGATGAAAAGTAAGACCAAAACACCCCTAAAGTGGAACCTTTAAGATCAGAGGAAACATATTTTAATCTTTTGAGCCTTATCTGTAAGCATAATAAATCTTTCTCGTGAATAAAATTGTGTGGCTGGAGACAACTTATATTTCATAACACGAGAGCATTATGGTAAGTTACGAGTACACTTATTATTATACGAAGCGTTATCGTCAACTCTGAACTGTAACTGACCTATTTTTATAACCAATGTTTATATTAATGAAATCGTGGAGGAATTGTCTCCAAAATTATTGGTAGCCGTTTTTTTGTTCTTCATTTATGGCAATGGTGCAATTAACAGATTCTGCCAGTGTCAAGTTTTCTTCATAATAAACAATTTCAAAGTCTAACGTCCAGTCCCGTCGAAGCAAGTCACGAGTCGCTCAATAAATCAATATTAGGTTTACTGAGGACAAAAGAGGACTCCTCGGAAGTCCCACGCTTTTATTTGATCACAAACCCCACGCACGATAAACATTTAACTGAACTATCACTGTTAAACCACAAAACGCCTAATACACAATTTTCACAATAATCAAACACAAATTTAACTTGTCGAGGTAGACGTTGTCTGATGTCACGCAAAAACTACCGAATGGATTTTGAACAGATTTTTCATTAACGCTAAGTAACCGTATTGTAATCAGCCCTTTTATCGTCCTCTGCTAGACACGGGGCTCCTCATGCAAATTGTCTCGTGCACGAGGCTTGTATAGCCTTAAAACACCACACTGGCTAAAAGGGCTGGCAAGTCCACTCTTTTAAAGGTGATGTGGTTCCTCCGGGCTTGTAGTAGCGGCTTTGTTATCCCCTAGTCGCCACCACACGACATCCACGGGACGAGAGAGCGTGGTGCTATTCTAAAGTCTGCCGACATCATACGGACAAACACCATATTAAATAGCTTATTTATTTTTGAATCATAACAATGTCATTCAGTTACGTTCACATCGGTCCTAGTAAAGATCATTCGAAAAAATATACCTATAGAAAACTAAAAATTTAACCACGTACCTATTTTATACCAGGGTTAGCAAAGCTGGTTCTTTACATGGATACCTACCCGTATCTGGATATATACTATTGGTAGGTAGATTTTTATGTAGACATAATATATATATTGATAACCTTTGCACTTTTACGGAAAGAGTAAAAGTGCAAAACATTTGGTTAAATTAATCATATTAATGTTAATATGTGATTTATTGTTCGTTTATAAGAATTGTTATCTATACAGGATAGTCATATTTTATATAAATTTACTTTTATGTGCACACATACACAGAACCACACACGCACACATACGTGCACTTTCTCGTGCAGTCTCTAATTCTTCTTTTCTTAAGTAACTTGTTTTGAACAGTATAAATAGGTAGGTGCATAGGTAGGTAGGTTTTTCATTATTTAATTACTTTTCTTACCAAATTATATGTGTATGTTCGTAAGAAATTGTAAATGTTTAAATGTTCTAAATTTTTGTTAAACGTTCTAAAGGGGAAGCACTGGCTCTTAGAGTTTTTTAATCTATTTTGAGTGTCAGGGGTTCACTCAAAATCATCGAGAGAAAGAAAGATAAAGTCAAGAGAATTTTATAGTTACAGTCGCTCTGAATGTCTTGTTAATGCTATATAATTTCACAATTGCATACAAAGCATTGAATGTCGCTAGATAGGATACCGATTTACGTCACTGATGTCACGCACGACATCTTGTCATTATAGCACATTGTTATTATTACAGGTTATGTACTATTACAGGTTACCATAGATTTACAATGTTTTGCTACTTGCAAAGATGGCCATACCATACCATTAGCCTCTATCCACTGTTGCATTTAGGCTTCTCCTAAGGACCTACGGAATGATTAGAGAGAGAGAATTCAAACTGTGACGCTGTCAGATTAATTCGGGAGCTGTCAAGTGGTATATGTTTTTAGTAGTCGTGGAGAGTCTTGTCACACATATGTTTAAGAAAGGGATTACAAAGTATCTTAATACGTTTTAGGTTATGTTGCGTACATTGTAATAAATCACGCACATTCGAAGAAACGAAGTGTATCATAACAGAACTATACCGACGACTTTACTGACTGAGTCAGAATCAGTAAGCTGAAGTTGAAATGGGCGGGTCACATTTGTCGCAGGTCCAATAACCGATGTAGACAAGTCCTCGACTGGAGATAGCGTACCGGGAAATTTAAGGGTGGGACGCTCACCGATCAGAACCGATCACCGGTGAATCAATGACTTAAAGAAATCCTCTAGTAGTGGCTGAATGAGAAGAGGGGAGGACCTATTGTGATGACGTGCCTTGAACTATATTCAATCGCCCTTTACTCGTACATCACCCACCGAAAGATTGGGGAAATACTTCCAGTTACTTATAATTAAACATTCCAAGCTTGAAATCGTCTTTTTATGTAGGTTAATATTATTAAATAGTGCATTACTTCTTGATAAGTGGTTACAAGTATGAGCTTTGGTTATGTAGAATTATCTGCTCCTCGCAAAATAGTTGTAAATTAAATTCGATAATTAAAATGTATGCAGATATCACGCCAATTACTGCAATTGTTGCATACGCTATTGGGTTTCCGTTCTGCAAAATATTAACTATGATCTCTTTACACTTCCATATCATTGGACGAGTCAAGTAAAAAGCGTTCCATGAGTAGTTTCTGGGCTATGAAAACCTGCAATAACTGCTTGTTGGTATGTGCGATAAAATTTATGGTTTTTATTTTCATCCAGTAGCTCTAATCATATAGTACTATAATATTATAAAGAGGAAAGACTTGTATTTTTGTATGTTAGTAACGAATAAACTCAAAAACTACTGGACCGATTTCAAAGATTCTTTCACTATTAGAATGCTACATTATCCCTGAGAAACATAGGCATTTTATTTTGAAATTTTGAAAAAAAATCTTATTAACCGAAGCGAAGCGAGGGCGGGTCGCTAGTCTTAAATACATACGGTAGTTCAAATTAAACGTTCTAAGAACTGGCTACTAAGAACAATACGATAGGAAGAAAATAATATACGAACATTGATAACGAAACTATTTGCTTGTGAAATGACATTAAATTTTCAAAGCTGTCATTTGGTTTTTATTACTGGCGGCAATTTGAAAATTAAGTGTTTGCGGGAAAATGAATTTAACAAGAGAATATTTTCGTTCAATGATTTTTTATCTTTCGTTACGGTCTAAACCAGAAACAAAGTTATAAAAGTCTTAAGTTAACATTTAGTCATGTAGTTCCATCCAGTGCCACTGTTTAGAACTGGTTTAGTGAATTTAAACATGGTCGTACCCACCTCAGTGGCGATGTTAGAGAAGGGCGTCCTGCGACGGCGGTGATGGAGGAAAACACTAAAACTGTGCGGCTCATGATTAAAGCAGACTAATGAACAACATATCACCAGATACAGGCATCATTAGGTATTAGTATGAGTCAAGTTTAAATATTTTACACGATCACCTACGGGTAAGGAAGCTTTGTGGTAGATGGATTCCTCGCAATTATAGCGAAGCTCAAAAACACTGCAACGTGGAATGGTGTCTCTAAATGCTTGAAAAATTCGACAATGATCAATCAAATGTTGTTTCTGATATAGTAATAGGTAATAAAAAGTGGATCTACTGCTATGAGCCTGAAACTGATAGGCAATCTGCGCAGTGGGTCTTTCCTTACGACGAGATGCTGTCGAAAGTCAAGACAGGATGGAGTGCTGAAAAGAAGATGATTGCCTCCTTCTTTGGCAGATTGGGCCACTTTGCTCCTATAACTTTAGAAAATAAAACAACAGTAACTGCGGACTGGTATGTGAACAGCTGCTTGCCTTCTGTTTTGGAAAAAATCAAAGAACGATGCCCACGAAGCAGAATGATCCTCCACCACGACACTGCCTCAGCTCACTCCGACATGCAAAGGACATGCGACATGACTCCGACTGAAAGAAATTTTTGAGTACTCTAAATGTTGAGTTAATGGGTCATCCGCCATACAGTCCCGACCTTGAGACCTGTGATTTTGATTTATTCCCTAAATTAAATTAAGGATAAAGAGGAATGCAAAAGAGGCAGTAATGGTCTTCCAAACGGCTGTTGAAGAGGTGCCTAAGAAAAGGTGGCCTGAATGCTTCACATAATGGTTTCATCGAATAAAAAAGTGTATCGATTGTCGCGGAGAATAAATACTATAGAACTTTCAGTGTCACCCACAAATAATTAAATTGTAACAGAGTCGTGTCTCTACACGATTTTTTTTTGGAACAAAGTATTTACAATGTAAAGTACGAATGATAACACACCCATAATATTTTTTTTGGAAATTTCGTCTGTTTATCTGTCTAAACGCGCATCACGTAAAAATTACTGGAGGGATTGTAATGAAATTTGGCACAGTTATAGCTTATGTACCGGGTTCACATTTTTTGGGGTAGGTACTTTTTATTCAGATAGGTACTTTATAGGGTTCCCGTGAGTATCACACAAAAGTTCACGCGAACGAAGTCGCTGGCACCGCTAGTAGATAAATTTTTTTTTTATTATTTTTAGTAAAATGATTTTAAGTCGTTTTACCTAGTACTTGATAAAAAGCTGAGAGTTTTATTTAAGTGTTTATTAAATGTAATTATACTCGTACATTGACTGTTAACTTTTTTAAACTTCTTCTAAATTTGATTTGTTAGGTTTGGTAAAAAGTAATTTGACCCTTGTTTCCTTGCGGAATATTATTGTTTCTTTGGCTCATAAATTCATTTTTCTTCTAACTCAATTTAACGATAACATTTCTGGATTATTTATTGCCTTTTGATTCATTCGTTCATAAGACAGTGAGTTCGTTACCCTTTATTATCGTTGTTTATACATTTTTATATGGTCTTATAATAGAATTCGACATGGGTCATAAATCAGTATTTCTATTGCTGTTTTTGCGCTTTGCATTGACATATAATTTTGACATTGACATTGTATATTGTCATTCACCTGACTTTGTATTAAAAAAGTATTTTAAGTAATCGATGACAATGCAGACTACACCTTTTTTGCTTTTCTTATTCACGGATACCAAGTTGACTCCATCTTTACCGATTACACGAGGCAACACCTTTTAGAAATAAAAAGTCGTATCACAGTTGTAGTTCAGAGATCTGCCATTTCTATTTTCGAAGTAAATAAGGTCTTTGTTATGCAAATATGTTTTCGTAGACGAAAGACTGGCAGTCTCACCTTTGGTCTTAAAATATAGTTGCCTAATATAGTAGTAGTGTTTGCTCGCTAAAATTAATCTGTTTGCTTTCGCTTAGACTGATAAGGATTGAACCGTTTTGTGTACAGATTAGGGTGCTTCTTATTTGGGCAAAAAAAATTTTTTTATATATATATCGCGCGTCACCTTTTTATTTTGATCTAAGATACAAAAAACATTTACATTATTTTTTTTGCATTTTTAAAATAATATTTAGGAGTCGCTACCAACAGATGAAAAAAAAATAATTATATTTTTGAAATATTTTGTATTCATTTACAAAATGGATAATGTTACACAAATCGAACCACTTTTACGAAAAAAGCTAAGTACTTTATGCTAACAATGTAGTTTTCTTAGTATTAGGGTACTTTTGCCTAAAATTTTTCACGACCAAAAGAAGAAATTGCTTTTGCTCTTCGTTTGTAGTAATTAATTTATTGTATTCTTCAATTAATGCTACGCCACGCTCGGCAATGTCATTCACTACTCTCATTGAACGTACAATGTTTCTAGAAACTTTGTAGTCTTCATCTTCGTCCCAAAGATGAGCTTCTTTTTTCAAAAATGCGGACGAAATTCCAAGGATTCTAAAAAATCTTAACGTGTTGCTAGACACAAAATCCTCCAAATTTTTTTCAGCAACGTGACTTACATCCAGGCTAATTCGCTTGGGGCTGTAATCTGAACCTTCCTCATTCAGCGCGGTCACCATTTTTTGTTTGGTTTCAAAAGAAACGTCGTCATCGAAAAAAGCAAGTGCGACAAGTTCTTCGGAAAGATACCACAAATGCCCTAGGAACTTTGTCAGGGCTTTTTTGGACATGGCTTTGTTTATGTTCTCGAAGCTTTTAAGCTTTTTTAAAAGCCATAAGTCGTTTCTTGGAGCTGAACTTGTCGCAGGAGCTTGAAACCAGCATCTAACATAAATGATAACAACGAAAACACAAATTTCGGTAATTGCTTTCAGTTCCCGTTTTGTCAATTTAAACTGGTCCTTAAACATGAAAAGCTTAAAGCAATATATTGCTTTTGCCATCCATCGTGCACGATGAAGGCCTGCTGGAGCTCTGAATGATATCCCTTTGTTCGGCACGCCTCCCAGGAAAATTATTGTAAGCTTCAGCAACTCCTTGTAATCTTCCCGAGGTTGATAATCGTTGAGCTGTTTCTCAGCGAATAAAATTGTGCTCCTTAATTCATTCTTTACGCATTTCAAAGCATCAGGGTTCGAAGAAACTGTGCTGAACTTGTTGTGATCAATATTAGGCCAAGCAGTTTTAAAACGTTTGAAAATCAATATTTCTGGCCCACTTGACGGACCTAGTGCTTCACGTACAACTGCTTCTAGCATTATCTCCATTATGTGGTGACGACAGGCAAACCAAAGCACATCTTTTTCCATCTTCTGCTCTAATAGGATGCAAGCACCACCTCTTAAACCAGTGTTGACCGCAGGGGTGTCGAAGCACAAGCATTTTATGCTGTCGCTCAAGTTCCAGGAAAGAATAGTGTCATAAACAGCTGAAGCACACGCCGCCCCTGTTCCGTGGCTAAGTTTGGGAACTGCCAAAAGTTGTTCCACACCCTGCCCGGGTACTAGAATGGGTAGGCGATCTACTGTTTTGTGCCCTGTTATATTTTCGATCAATTTGCCATCCCAATGAATAGTAAGAGGAATATCTGCCTTAAAATCATTCTTCAATGATTGGGCTACCTTTTGCCTTTGCTTCATACGCTGGCGACGAATTGACGATGAATTGACATTGAACTCTGAGGGATCGGTTCCTGCACCTTTGAGCGTTGATGTCAAAACAACAGTTGCTTTCCTGTCGCTCATTTTAGCAAAGTCGAGGCTTGAAGCTAATCGTTCATCCACGAGGTTCTTCGTGCCGCGTTTCCGTTTAGGTGGGGGTAGATCTGATGTCGAAGGTCGTGCCCTCACTGAAATTTCCGACGCCGAACTTTTTTTTTCGTCATCACTGCTGGTGGTGGACGAAGACAGTACACACCTTTCTCTTAGGGATTCAGTATAGCTTTTTTCTTTATCCAAAAGCCGTTGGAGACGAGCTTGTTTTTCCTCTTTCTTTGACATTTTTTTAAAATTAATTTTGTCCACGCCCCCTATTATACCAGGGCGTCCTTTTTTCCTTTGCGCAATTAAAAATTGTCTGTCTTCGTCAATGGAGATCTTGCTTAAAGCATCAGCGTGAGCTATATCAAACAGGTCTTCCAAGTTATCTTGCCATTTCTTTTCTTTGTTCTGTAGGCCTTCAGAGCGTTTGATTTTGTTTTCTTTATTTTTTTTTAATTTTTGCCATTCAATAAACTTGTTTTCTATCTTCTTTATGACGTCCTTTTTTAACTTAGTCGGAATGCTCGCTCGTTCCCACAATGCCATCACGTCTGAAGCAGTAGAATTCGCCGAACTGCGATTAGTTTGCTTCATTTCGATTTTGAAGTGAAAGAATAAACTCAGCACTTCTTTTGTCGTCGGCAACTTACTTTGAATCAAGCGATCTGATGTTTGTCCTACTAACCAAATATTTCTTTTGTTCCTAGTCGTTAAAAGCGATCTAGAGGAGGATGCCATGTTATCACAAAATGCGATGCGTGGCAAGACGAAAACGCCCATCTACTCCCTATCACAGCGCATCGGTTACTAGCTTGTCAAGACGCGCCAGGCGCGTGCTATAGGTTGAGTGGGAAAAGGAGGAGTGGGGTAAGAGCGTACTGCCTCGGAATCATGCGAGGACGACGGCGACGTGCAGTACCGTTTTTTTACAGTTAAATAATGAATTGACTTGTTTTGCGTACATTAAGTTGTAGATAATTATATTATTATTTTTACAAACTTTGACACGCGGTAGCGACCCCTAAAACGCAATATGAAAAATTAAAAAAAATCACAGGTTCGTTTTTGAGGTGATAGAAGCAAATGGCGGGTTGACACGGTTATATTTCAAAAGTCGAAAAATAAGAAGCACCCTAGTACAGATGTTAAACACTTTTAAAAATAAAGATCTCCTTTTTGATACTAGCAAAAGCATTTTTTGTTACTGTTAACTTAGCTGTTTTTATATGATGAGTATGTAAATTTTATGCAAATTTTTATATTATTAGAATAATGTTTAATCGTTAATACTGATGATTAATTCTTAGATACTTGTTTCATTTTATGAGACGATTTATCTATTTCATTGTGTATCAATACACTTGGAATTTATTAAATTCGATAGCCTTTTTTTAATTCTTTTGTTATATTTTTGTATTGAGAATTTTTATCTATTGTGCTTTGTCATGTGAATTGGTAATTTAAGTGTTACTAATATCTCGTTTATTTTACTGTTTACGAAGCTAATAATACGTAATTCCCACATAATTTCATCATACTAATATTATAAAGAGGAAAGATTTGTATTTTTGTATTATTGTATGTTTGTAACGAATAAACTCAAAAACTACTGGACCGATTTCAAAGATTCTTTCACCATTAGAATGCTACGTTATCCCTGAGTAACATGGGCTATATTTTATTTTGAAATTTTAAAAATAAAATTGAAAAAATAAAAAAAATACTTATAAACCGAAGCGAAGCGAGGGCGGGTCGCTAGTACTTAATAAAGTAACTTATGTCTGGAGATTTTTGCAGTCTAATCTAAATAACAACCATCAGCTTGTGTCTCTCCGTTGCTGTCAGATACAGGTCTTTTCTAAGGTAAGTCCTCCACACACGATCTTTCGGTCTTTTCTTTCAGCCACTATTGGCAATTCTTCTTTAAGTCTTCAGTTCACTTCTCTGGATGTAGTCCTCACATGGAGACCACGTACCGGGAAACAGCGTGGGATCTTGTTTTCTATTTCAAGTAGGTTAGTGACTTAAAATGCTGCATAGCTCGTTCCGTTCTCTGCAGTTATTGACATCGTGCGTTCATGCATATCAAGATTATCAGGATGCGCTCTTGTGTCGGCGTTCGACTGTATTGCACGCAATTGTGCATTTTTGCAATTAAATTATAGAAACTACAGAAATTGCAAAACACAGAAAAAATTTAGCCAAAGGTAGAAACTTATCTATTTAAAAATCTTTATTGCACATGGTAGAATAGGCGAGCTTAATGCCATTAGACATTCTCTTCCAGTTAACCTTTGGGTTGATCAGATCAGCTTAAACGACAAACAGGATAACTAATTTACCTAAAAAAATATACATGATAAATAAATACAATATCAATATTATATAATATGCTTACACACACACATATATACATATCTCATTGTATTTGCTTTACTGTATATTTCTCGAAAAGATAAAGAAATTTTAAAAGTATAGTCTAAAATTTAACACAGTTTTGTTGGAACTAAATTGTGCGTTTTTGAACACAATTGTGAGTACCTACTACAAAAAAGTTATAAGATTGACAAAAAAAGCAGAAGCTTAATCAAAATGTTACAAATTTGGTTTAATAGCAAACTGTTCTCATCGTATTTGCTGCCGTTGACTGCTCAAGTGAAGCAGATAAGTCAATTTATAGTAAACTATTGTATAACAATGGACTTTTTATAGTAGCTCTATATAACTGTTACCGCCGTTTATGGACTCGTTTATGGATTTGGGTATGAGGTTGCGGTTTGGAGTTTGTGGGTGCATTTATTTGAAAAATCCCATATCGTAGTTCAATGGAAATTTGCAACATTATTATTAGAAATATGTTATATCATTATGGAATACGTTTGTATCTTATTTTTGAATCCAGTTCTTTAGATTTACAGGATTTAATAAAATTAAAAAAAAATACTGAGTAGAAACATAGTGGTACGGGCCGAGGATTTGAACCCACAATCACACGAATGTGAGTCTAGTATTAGATACCCCTAGGCTATCACCGCTCTGCAATTCTATTATTCACATAAAACAACGAGAATGTATTACATGTATTAAAAGGTAAGTATATCTTCTTCTCTATATATATAAAATTCTCGTGTCACAATGTTCGTTCCCGTACTCCTCCGAAACGGCTTGACCGATTCTCATGAAATTTTGTGAGCATATTGAGTAGGTCTGAGAATCGGCCAACATCTATTTTTCATACCCCTTAGTGATAAGGGTTCTCCACCCTTAGCGCCATCTGTTGGGCAGCCACAGCAACGCGTGGCCGGGCACAGATAGTATACGTATAATAATCCAATTATCCAGTCGACGGCGTGTGAGCATTGGAGATCTATATTTAGGATCTGAAACAAGGCAAGTGATGCGTAAATGCATATGTTTTACAGATTTACAATGCCACAATGATTCTAAATTTAGAAGGGCATGTTGTGATGTCGCAGACAGGGTGACGACTGCATTCTGTTGTTGGCCGTAAAGATTGGGAAGCGGTTAAATGTTTACACCAATGTCGGGATTTGTAACAAGCGGCGATAGACTGGGGGATATTTGATGCTTGCGTGGTGGATTGTGGCCCGGAACGCATTTGTGAGACCTAGGTGAAGTCTGTGCCCAGTAATGGGAAGTCTAATGAAGCCTAAGCTAAGGACTTGATTTTATTTATTTTATATGTATGCTGTTTTGTATGTACACACATAAATTAAAAGATGTTCAAAAAGTAAGCTCATCTCCTATGGAGATCTCTTCCAGCAGACCCGCAAAATGGAGACATTGGTCGGAATAGAACAGGCGTGCGTAGCGCACACATATAAACAACAATAATACAGATGCTCGTAGCAACATAAATACATAGATAAAGATAAAATATATACAACAAAATTCCAAATAATATAAAAATGAAGATAAAGGAACATTTCACAACAAAGTAATAAAATCTCATTAAAAATGTTTTCATGCCATTGGTGCATGTTTGACAGACAATTTTTAACAGACGCCTTCCAAGTCTGATAAAATTTATTGATTTATTTCATTTATTTAAGACATTTTCTAAAATAATGTTAATTTAATCTAATGTAAAGAATATTAGTTTAAGTTACAATTAGTACTTTAGAGAAAAATACTTACTCCGTAAATTTAATTTCAATTGATATATATATATGTGCGGGCTTATATTACCCGCACTGTGTTGTTGCTGGGATTGTGAAGAAGGAAAACGCGATGAGCTATTCTTGAGGTTTATATCTAGTACAGACTTAACTGTTCGTTAGACATGCGTCTAGTGTGGTGACTACAAGTTGACTGTTGTGGGCTGGGATTCGCCCTTATTTATATTGATACAATGAGGGATGCTGGAGTTGGGCGTTTCTATTGTTACGATGTTTTGGCCACGTGTTCGTTACGGTCCGCATGTGCAAGCCGTTCGTCTGGGAAGCGATTTCTCTTCCTTTGTTTTTAGTGTCAATAGTGAAGGTGTATAAACCGTTAGGTCGGAACGCGCCTTCTTGTCCCTTGTCTGTTAAATGTTTATAGCAGGGTTGCGTAAACCGTTGGTTTTTTACACGCTTTCTCGTCTATTGTTCAACTCCAACATCCCTTTACAATGAGTGACATAACTGTCTTTATGAAACGAACTATTTTAACAAAACGTATCCTATCTTAACCTACTGTTTTGAATCAACTATGTGTATTTGTACTTAACCTATAGTTATACATTATATACTTATAAGCTATGTACAGATTATGAGCCGGTCGTCGCGAACAATATATATGTAGTTATAAATTTGCTACACCCATTAGACAGAGTCTATATATGGTCTCAAATACTTTGTAACATCTAATGTAACACCCATGAATGCAAATAAATAAATTGTATTGAAAACAAGTGTGTTACGTCACGAGCAATCTCCCTTGACTCAGTTCACCACAACGAATTTTACAATTGATTATAGCGCAATTATGCCTAATTGCGCTTCATCTAATCAATTGTTACCGGCAAACTTTTTGACGTCGATCAATCCGTCCACCTAGCCTGTTACCTAGTCCATCTGAATAAATTCCTATATACTCGTACTGCTTATTTCTATGTAATTACTTTGTACTTTAATTGAATAACCGTAAGTACTACTTGTATTTTTGTGTCGAGAGTTTCACGAGAAATGTTATTTTCTTACAGTAAACACGATCTTAACGAAGTGTACACAATTGTTAAGACGCGCATGTTTGTTCTTTTAGACATCGGTGCGTTCCATTCGACAAAAATCCTTTCCTTTAAAACGACTGTAGGTTTAACTACTTACTTTTTGTTAAGTATTACGTTGTTTCACGTATGTGTTTCACATTAATAGTTATATATTTTTTTTAGATTCAGTGTTTTGCGCACTTACGTATATTTAAATAATAATAAATAACTAAATTCAAGGCCACGAATCACGCTTGCATTTGTTTATAGTTTCATCATCTTGGAACCTGATTTACAAATCAGCGTGTCTTTTGATTTTGTTATAAATACATATAATTTGTTCATTATTCGGAAGTAGGTTATAATGCCAATGTTTACTGATACTGCAGAACTTGTATTTTAGACAATGCAGGTTTATTGGTGTAGTGTAGGTATACGCATACTGTCACTATCCGATATGTGGGTAAGCGTACGAGGGCATTCTGTACAAAATTACAAAACATACAAAATTATGTTTGCTTTTGTTTTTAAATTTGGTAATAAAGTTTGTATGTATGATAAGGTCTAAGATATATAATATGTTGAATGTATAAGAGTTTAAAAGTCAAGAAATATCTAAAAAAAATCCTTTCTGTCATGATTTTGAGCCGTATGACTCTCTTTCGAACTTAACTGACATTTTAGCTTCAAATTAATTAGCCAAATTTCATTCCAATCCCTTAAGAAATGCACATTTTGTTTACCTCGCGTTTTGTCTGCCTCGTCTCAACTGGTTTTTATTACTTTACTAGGTTTTTATTTTACGCAGCCAGTTTCTTTTTATTTTCCGTAAAATGAAGTTCCTTGCTTCCTGACTACTACGTCTTGAAGACTTGAAATAAATTAGGTAGGTACTAGTGGAATTTGTGATTATCTTTACTTCGACTTATTTCTTTGATTATAATTGATAGGTTCGCAATATGAATTATATTTGCTTGACCCACTTGGCCTTTGTGAAATTCAGCAGAACCAGCGGAGAAATTTACATAATCCTAAAATCGCGCCATAATAATTATTGTGGGAGTCATTAATTACGTTCTCACTTTATTATTAGTGTTGTCACAAGTTGCGAAAGAGTGAATAACGAGTATTAGGGTCATCGCATTAAAGACCATTCGTTAATCTTCAGAGTTACTGTTTTTTGTTACGAAGTCATTAAAGACAGCGCTTTTTTTACATACTCGTATCAATAGGTACAGTCAGCAACATGCTAATATATCCGAAACGTGGTAAGTAGCCCTTTTACCGTCCACTGCTGGACATAAGGTTCCTCATGCATATTGTCTTGCGCCCTAAAACGCCACGCTGGCCAAGAGGTTTGACGAGTCCACCCTTTTAGAGGCGGTTTAGTTCCTCCGAGCTTGTGGTAGCGGGTTTGTTATCCCTTAGCCAAGGGAAAAAATGGGGGGTGCTATTCTAAAACCGACCGACACCACACCAACGAGTACCTTAGTTATCTAATCTGCTCGTGAGTCCACAAATAACATCAACATTTTCACAGGTGATGATAATTTGAGCATTACAAAGGAGTCGTGTTTTTACATGCTATTTTAAAACTTTAAAACAAAAACTCCAACAGACAGACACTACGTTATTCACAACATCTATTTTTAGAACACGTATCGCCCACACGTGGGCAAGTCTGATCGAAATAGCAAATGAATTTCCGCTTAAGCCTCTAAGATGGCGTCATAGAATATATAAAAACAGCTATTGTTCGTGTGTTCCTAAGGAACAATTGTTTATATTATCTGTGACTATACATTGATTTATTCAAGCACTTGAGTCAATAGTCACTATTACTGAGTTATAATCAAATACATTAGATATTATAAGAGCAAATAAACTCATTTTCCTAACAGTCCTCATACATTTGACGACCGATTAGCTCAGGTGGGAGTGACCCTACTTGCGTTGCCACAAGTTCAAGGTTCGATTCTCGTTCGGACATTCAATTGTTTAGTGATAGAGTCTGACAAATGAAAAATGAGAAAAATAAAATTGGTTATCAATAAAAATAGTTAGAAAAATAATTTTGTTACTTAAATCCTATGCTAGGTTAATTTTATCATTGAATTCAAATAGGTATCAAAATGATTTTTCCATATAAAATTTAAAATTAACAATTAATTTATAAAATTTACTTCTAACTTTATTTAATATATATTATTCCTTTTTATTTCGCTCTAGTCGCAAATGAAAACGGAATCAAGAAAGACCATAAATTATAAAACTACACGACGCATAATGTCGAATTTGACTTGGAACAAATAAATTTACTTGAGTCCCCGTGATTTAACATAATGTGTGATCGATAGTACACTAAGATTACTTTCCAAAACGTAAGAAAATCGCCTTTGGACAATATAATCCATGCCTGCCTCTTTCAGTATTATGTATATAGAAAAAGATACACTGTAATTAGATTGGGTTTTGTTGTTCTTCGTGATTAATAGTAAATCTTTAAGAAAGACACGATCTCATTAGCGCGCTGTGTGAAAAGGCTTTGCAAGTTCCAAAATATTAGGTTGTTTTTAATCAAAAACAAATATTTTGTCAGCGTCTAAACAGAAAAATCCACCCTTTGTTTAAAACATGCTTCAATGAATTCCTAAAAAGTTTAAATTACAGTAAATTTGCACGCAAAATCAAACCTTAACTGTAATTTTCGAGAGTTTCTTTTGCTTTGTTAAGTTAAACATGTGGCCAGTCCTTAAATAATCTTGACGATAATGACATGACGTATTCGATATTGATTTAAAAATAGTATGGCTTATCTCCTCCGCAGGCCACGGTCAATGGTACAGAATATTCCATTGCCGTGCGAGAATATTCGCGGTTTGAAAGCCGAATTCAATTTCTCGCTTGTCGATCAGCAATGGTATTTAGGGGTTAAATTCTAAATTTATAATTTAAATCGTTTACGCGATTGTGTTTTGTGCTTGCCAGTGTTTTGTAACAGTAGATTAATTACAAGAATTTAAAAGTAAAGTACTTGTTGTTAATCGCAGTGCGAATATGTTTAATTAAAATTTTAAAATAGTTTAAGCAAAGGAAAATTTAGGTTATACAAGTATTTGTTATTTTAGAGACGACAGTTGCTTGCAGACGTGTGACTTAGAAGCTGACAAAAAAAATACACATGATCTAAGTGCAAAAACCGGTTAGAAGTAAACAACTCTACATAAATGTTCTACATAAACAATTTAGCACATAATAAAAAAATATCTATTTTCTCTTAGAAAATATTGTGAAAGACGTCACAGTATAATATCGCAGCGAACATAGACGGTGTTTACGGTAGCAAAGGAAAGACCTTTCGGCTTTAGATATATCAATTGTCAGTCGAGTGACGTATAGAGTATCGACATTAAATATTGATAGCGTAGTGTTGGCCGAAATAGTTTGTAGGAGTTAAAATGAGGTAGAACTTATTTGAGGACATGAGTTACGTATAATTTTGTAATTAAATTACTGATTGAGTGATTATGTTAATCAATAAATACTTATCGCTTAATAAAAGTTACTCAGGGACAATTAGTAACCTTTCCGAAAATGGTAGTGGATCGCCAAATAATTTTGGAAATATAATTAATTCTAGTCATATTTTGTCATCAATTAATTATGTCATATTATGTTTCCTAAGTGACAGCTTCCTGCCAATAATAGCGTGTCATTGCAACAATTGTAAAGATCTTAACATTTTTTCACATTGTAATATCCTTATTTATCTAACTAGCGACCCGCCCTCATTTCGCTTCGGTTTATTAAATTTAAAATAATCGGAATAAGATATTTTCCTGCGGTAAAATGGAGCTTATATTTTAAGTTAGACCTCTAGTAATACATCGGTGAAAACTGTATTCAATTCCATGCAGTAGTTTTTGCGTGATGCGTGTACAAACACACAGACAGGCAAAATTTCTGAAAACTGTTGGCTATTTCTAATATAATAAAGTTTTGGCCTCTGTTGCTCTAATAAAGACCCCCCATATTAGTTTTTTTTCAATATCTATAATGTACAGACATCGGCCTGTTACAATTTTATTATATGTATCTATAGATAACAACTAAAGTTTATCTAATAAATTTTTCGGGTTAAGTACACATTTTGAATTGTGTTATATCGGGAAGGAAAGTTTTTATTTGTACGCGTTTAAAAATGCAGTCGTAATTTAATAAAGACTGAGGTCAGACAGAGAACTACTCAAAATAAGGTTCTTTTAATTAGCTCAGGCAGAAAATAAAGAGTCAAGAGCTAATATGTGGCTCACACTATAAAAGGTGATGTCTTTTCCGCTTACGTGGGTACTGTCCATTGAAATCGATTTCTATAAATAGGCCAAAAAACGTTTAATACTGGTTTATAGCTGTCCCTTTCAATTAGACGATGACGTTTATCTCACTCATGAGAACTATTGGGATGAGTACCTATATGTACCTAATTCAACGTTTTTAAGAACAAATTGATATGCTTAATACCAAACCCATGATTTTTGGTATTAAACAATTTATTATTGGTATTATTTTGGTATTAAAAAAATTATATCTTACGCTAGTTTTTAAATGAAAAATTAGATAGGGCGTGTGGTACACATATTAATTTAGGGTTCTTAAGATGTTTTTATACTTCTTAGTCATATAACCCTATCACTCAAAATACACATATATATATATATATATATATATATCTGCTATATTTTCAGTAACCTGAGTTGTTTTAATGAGTACTTCTTTAACAAATAAAACTTTATTTTTCTTACGTTTCTTCCATAAAATATTCCACTGGAAAATAGTTAAAAAATAATCAAAAATTTTTTTCCAGCTATTTTTTCTAATAATCTTTTTTTTTTAATTTGCAGCGAATTTCCAGTCGCAACTTTTATTTGCCACTGCGCTTACAATATGTATTGTTCCTCAATACAAAACATTTTTTAAATAAAGTCATGTCGCAAATATGAAATATGTGTCTGTATGAAATTTTATTAAAAATTAACCAAACGAGTGTAAGATTTAAGAAAATTTTGACCTCGAACGGACTCGAAGAAAATAAAAGGCGTTTAATGTTTCTTCGGTACTCCAAAATATTAGTCATTATGGCGGGAGTTTATTCAAATTCAATTTGTATTAAATGTAAACAAATATGGTAGTCTGAGGTAACTGACACCTGCCTCACCATCACCATACCATACCATCAGCCTATGTCTCTCCACTGCTGCATATAGACCTCTGCCAAGCTTCGCCACCAAACACCATCCTCGGCGAATTTCTGTAAGTCGTCGGTCCACCTGGCGGGAGGGCGTCCCACACTGCGCTTGCGGCCTTAAATTAAACAGTGAGGTGATTTACATATCCATATTTTGTTTCATCGAGACTAAGTTTGCCCTAGATTTAATGTTTAAGATTCATTGTAGATGTAGTCTTAATTTGACATACAAAGTACACGTAGAGAGCAAGAAGATCCGTCTTTGGAGTGTATTTGTTTGGGCATGTCTATTTTAAGCGCGTGATTGATTGCTATATCTGGTCGTTACGCGGAGGTTAATGTTGATTTATTACTAGTTAGTAGCTACTTTAACGCGTAACTACAGTTGTATTATGAAATAATAGAAGTGTCTGTTATATTTATTATAGGAGAAGTTCGCCGTTTTTTTACAGTGAAAATAACAAAGACTTTTTTGTATTAGATACATATTTATTGAACGGAATATTGTCCATTTAATTCGACTATCTTATGCCATTTTTCTGGAAGAGCCATTATCCCTTCGCTATATTTGTTTTGGGGTTTCTGAGCGAAAAACTGATTTGAATGGTTCATACAGGCTTATCTTGAATGTAATTTTACTCTATTTAGAGTATTTTGTAAAGCGCCGGAATAAATGATTATTCGAAGGTGCTATGTCTGGACTGTATGGAGGATGCATTAAAACTTCCCATTTTTGTTTAGTCATCAAACATGTATGCGTTCGAGAATTGTTGTGATGAAAAACTACACCTTTTCTATTCATTAATTCTGGGCGATTTTCTTCAAGTGATTGTTTCAATTTCACTAATTGTTGATAGTAAACATCAGAATTAATCGTTTGTCCATCTGGCAAAAGTTCGTAATTTACAATGTCTTTCCACTCCCACCTTACACATAACTTGACTTTGTTCTGAGTGAGGCCTGGCTTTGGGACTATTTGTGATGGCTCACCTCGCTTAGACCAAGATTGTTTTCGAACATTGTTATCGTAGGTGATCCACTTTTCATCGCCTGTAATCAATCTCTTCACAAATGGATCGATTTCATTTCAATTTATCAACATCTCGCATATGGAAATTCTATTCACCAAGTTTCTGTTATTTAAATCAAGCGACACCCAAACATCTAGCTTTTTTACCAAATCCAGTTTATGCAGGTGATCCAGAACTGTTGAGTGGTGAATGCTAAGCTCTTCCGCAATTTGATGACTGCTTATGTATCGATCTGCTTCAATTCTTTCAATGATAACATCAACATTTACCCAAATGGGACGACCACAGCGAGGAATAGTCCTATTATACTCAAATATAAGGATCCTAATATATTAAAATACTGAACCCTAAAGCTCGTGTGAGATTTTAATAAATAGATCTTTGCTTTAACGCGAGGTACGTAGGGTAAATGTAGTAGATTGAACAGATTTATCCCTATGTTATCATGATTGAACATAATAATTGTAATATCAATGAATTCATGTCTCTCGCATTAGCGGTCCAATTACATGAACAGTAATCATGTTTTGATTTAGTAGCAAAGTGTACCAACAATTCTCAAAATGGCAACAAAACAGCTATTTTTCGATGGGACATGTAGGTATATATTTATATTTGGACCGAAATATCGATTATTTATAATAAAATAAAATCGTTAGTATCATAGTTAATAAAAGTGTGTTAAAAACTATTTACATAATATCGTGGTAATTGCGATTTTTCAAAACTGTGTCGGATATTTCTAAACCACAGTTTGTGCCCCTTTACAGTTGAATATTGGCCTTCCCAAAAATCTGTCACACAAGATTTCTCACTCTTCTCATTTCGCCACTACAGGAAAACTTTATTTCTACGACAAAAACATTTTTTTCTTTTCTAAATCTTTCTGCGAACCTTTTATTTCAGTCTTCGTCCGTTAACTTTTGTCTGAGTTGTCAGCAAAAGCGACATTAACTAATTGACATTTTGTCGGAAAGTTTCCCCGAAGTAATCGAGAGCTTTCAACGTGTTTTGGTGACATTAAAGTTTATATTCTGATGATGTTTTGTATGATGTTCTTTTATGTCTAGTTTTCGATTTCTGAATTTCAGATAATAAAATGTAAGAGACAACCAACTGGGTGACCCATGGTTTATCTCTCTAATTAGGGATTTCTATAGATCAGCTTACAATGCTCTTGAAAACAACTTCTCCAATAAATTATTATAAGTATTTATTTGTATTTAAATTAGTTATCCTGTTTGTCGTTTAAGTTACATATTTATTCACCGTATTAGTTAGTAGTTAGTGGTGAATGCGTAAAGCTCGCCATCTATACCATATTTTATTTTTAAGTTTATTTTTAAATAAATAAATAATTAAGCCTTAAGATAAATACATATTTGTTATGGATAATTAATATTAAACGGCTTCTATTTAAATGAAGAGCAAAAACATTGAATTATTGAAATAAACAATTTTTAATTACTAAGAATGTTAACACAGAGTCACCGGAGAACCCGCCTTTTTGCAATTATAGATTTGCTGCTCATTCAGTATTTTCTGTTGCTCATTTAATTATGGGAAATAATTAAATGGGGATTAAATATTAAAACAGTGTGAAAGGACTCGCTTGCAATTTGCTCCAGGTTTATATTCTACATATAAAGACAAAGTATTGTTTCATTTATTCATTGTTGTTAAGCTTCCTAAATACATCACAATTAAAAAACATTCTCAAAATTCTCGGCCTCCCATTCGTAAGAACACTACAAGTTTTAACTCAATTATTACCATATTATAATGAGGGCAAACAGAATCGAGGGAGTACTCATGTGAATTGTCTCACTTAGCATGAGGTCTCATGCATGTTTCAAGAGTCGACATACACCAACATGTGAATGTGACCCCAGTCTGACGCCGATGAAAGTGGCTTAAAAATATACATTAGTTCGTATGTATGATATGAAATAATTCAGTGTGTTTTTCAGTATTAAAACCTAATATACCTGTAACAGGGTGTAAGCGGTCAATTCCAGAAGCCTGGAAGAACGGATTCTGCTCATGAATTTGAGCAAATTTTTTATTGACGTGACATGATTCGTATTTTTTTTTTTGTAAAAGTATCGTACGAAAGTTGTGTACAATATTCTAGTATGCCATTCAATAGGTATAGTAGTAATATTTAAGATTCAGGAATTGCAACTGACACCGCGGGTGACATAAATATTTCAGACTAGCGACCCGCCGCTTCGCTTCGGTTTATAAGTTTTCTTAAATAAAATAAAATATAGCCTATATTAGACACAGATAATGTAGCTTCCTATTTGTGAAATAATTTTTGAAATCGGTTCCGTAGTTCCGGAGATTACCCCCAACATACCAACAAACACAATTTTACCTCTTTATTATATTATAGTATAGATATGGAAATATAGAAAAATAATAATTGAAAAGAGAATGCTCAAAACAATACAGAAAATGTTGCACACATTGAAGCACACATTGAAAATCTATTTTGCTATTTACTTAAGTTTATTTTTAGTAAAACACATTTTTTTAAACCAATTTAAATTTTCTTGATATCCTCACTACAAAATATAAGACTCGCAATAATGTGTGCATATAAAATGTGTCTATTTTCGATAATCCGATATACACACACACACACTTACATAATAGTATAGACCTATTTACAAGTAGATACAACATCATTAACAACCAGATTCAGAATCCCGGGGTATATCCATATTAATATATACATTTTGTCACAAGTACCAAAATTACACTACCTCACTGCTTATAAGAAAACAGTATAAGAGCTAAAATATGTTACTATTTTCTTCTAAATGCTAGCTAGGATTTGAATGAATGAATGAAACTGTATTTGACATACAACACAAATACAGCAGTATAACATTACACAAAATATGTAAGTAATTTAAAATTTGAATATATACATTAGGGTATTCTTAATTTGGTCCAATTTAACCCAGTAAAACACAACACACATTCATAGCTAAGAAAGTTCCATTTGTCGTGGCACCTCGATTTCAGAACATTCCTCTCAAGATCTTCAAGCTTTTGGGATCCTTTGGTGTTGATATTTCGAGCAAAGTCAAGTTTTGGAGTCATCTGGAGAGCAAGATAAAACTTGCCAGTAAAGAGCCCGGTGTGCTGAACAGGGCGAAGCACTGCTTTACTCCGGGATAACGCTTGTCGCTTTATGAAGCTCAAGATAGACTCCACATGGAGTATTGCTCACACCTCTGGGCCGGTGCCTCGAAAAACCAGCTGGACCCTTCCGTCCAACGATGTGCTGCCCAAATTACACTGCTCGTCATCGTCGTGCGATTTATCCGCACTTTCTTGACATAGAGTCGCTACGTACAGTGCGGTCAAAATGACACTTTATACCCGTGAACCCGAAAGTTGTGGAATGAACTGGCAGCCTTTTTCCATTACACTACGATATGGGGGTCTTCAAGAGAACTGTGAACAGGATTCTGCAAGGTCATCAGCGCACCCGCAAGACCCCTGGTGTTGCAGGTGTCCATGGGCAGCGGTGAACAGTTACCATCATATGACCCGCCCGCTTGTCTGCCATTAATCTATAAAAAAATATTTGGTGTAAAATGAAAGAATCTGTACGGTCGGCAACAGCAAACGTGTTTTATTTATAACTTCTGTGAATGCGGTGACGTCACAGCCGGTGCAATGTTTTATTTATGTCCTACTGCATATTAAAGTGTTCGCATACCAAAGTAAGCGAACTGTTTTCAAAATAAATTAAGGACTGCGAAACGAAAAAAAATTGGCATTTTAAAAATAGACCATGGCAAATTAAGGATAACAAAACCGACTACATCAACTTGTTAACGAGCGTGGTGATAGATAACAATAATTTAAACGAAAAAAATAATCAAGGAAGACTAAATCATTTATTCATAATATAAAAACATATTATTGATAATTATAAAAACAATAAATATAATTATGAATTATAGAAGGTTGGAGGAGGAGTAGAGCAGGGGTAGAGGGAGGGGTAGAAGGAGGGGTAGAGAGGATGGACCCTCTACCCCTAGGGGGTAGAGGGTTTCATCGGTCCAGTTGACATGGTGGGCTTTATAATGCCGCGTACAAACTTATTACCCATTACAATACGATCTTCCGCTCTTCTTTATTGTCGATTACTTTATTGTATTTTTAAAATGTGACTTTTATAAGTTTATATTCGTGACTGTCATTCATGGGGACGTGAGTTCAAATTCTAAGTCCGTACCACTAAGATTCTACTTAATACTGATTTTAATATTTACCATTGACCCGCCTGTTCGAGAATTAAAGACAAAGCAGGAGCTTGTGTATAAACCAATCCGTACTGGACACACATGGTGGGTTACGGCTAGAGCTGCCACATTCACAATACCCTAAACCCGGTTATTAAAAAATGGGACGAATAACGAAACAGGAAATGTAGTAATTAATTTTTAATTTAAGGTTATAGATACTTAAATTTATGGCCTATGACATTAATGAGATGTTATTAAATTACGAATATTAATGAACACAAAATAAATATAATTACTGTCTTTGATACTCACGGCGACCCCTTAAATCCTACCTTTGCATTTGTGATAACAATATTATTTAAAATAATCTATATAATTATTAATGTTTAATAGAGCCGGTATGAAAATCACACCTCATTTTATTTAATTTTTGAATGCTCGACGTCTCATCCACGTCATCCGGAGATTTACGATGTTAAACCGTAGCCCGGACAATCGTCCTTCAACTCCCGGAGACTCCGGGTCATACCCGGGGGGTGACAGCCCTAGCTACGGTCCGAAACCCATAGTGATTTACTAGGAGAGGCTAGTGTTCTGTAGTAGGACGTTACAATCTGATCGTGACAAGTTATTCTACAATATTAAATGTACAAATACGATTGTATTTTTGGTTAATTTTGTATTGAAATTTAAAATAGTAGTTAAATAATATCGTTCTTAGGTTTTATAAATTATTGATAATCAAAAATATAAAAGTATTATTATTAGTTTATTAAATAAAAAAAAATGTATTTCTAAATTGAGGCGGTCAGAGGCAAACAATAATTCAATGGCTTATAAATGAATAATAGCGAGATATTTTTTAATGAAATAGAAGATGGCAGGGAGGTAGGCATATTTGTATTATTAGCATATGTATTAACGTATACACATGTTAATAATATGCTAATGTATACCAATTATATTTAAACATACAGTAATGTAGCAAAAGTTCATCGCTCCCAATTATTTCATCACTGTGCTAGTTTAGAATCGAAACAAATTTTTTATAGTGATCAATTGAACCGTTTCGCTTCATAACTTGTCGGTGAGTCCTCACCACGATCGCAATTATTCACGTTATTATATTGAATAAAACTAAATATAAGCAGATAGACATATCTAATTTCTTATAGGTAAATAATTGTCAAACAAGAAACAATTACATTTACAAAGGATTTGCTAATTTAAAGTAAACGGGAATCAACGAGTAGCGTCAATAGCTTTATCTAATCTATTCTTAAGAGCTTGTTATACTATACTTTATTCTGGTAACCAAATTCACTCAGTCACTGAATTCAGGATAACGTAATAGCAGGAAGGCAGGACGGTTCTGATCTTCTTAACTTAATTGGTCACTGAATTCAGGATGGTGTTATATTAAGCAGTCAGGACATAGTCGACAAGAAAGTGGAGGTGTGTTATTTTTCAAATTTATTTTTATTTTTTTATAGAAATAAGGCTGCAGATGAACATACAGTCCACCTGATGGTAAGTCGTACTGTCGTCCATAGACATTCGCGATACATGCCAGCATCAGTCCAGAATGACAAACGTTGGCACGCCCCCGGATGCGCTGCGTACCTTTGCAGATTAAAGAATGGGAAATGGCAACGGATAGGATAGGATGGGATGGGAATGGGCTCTGGCATATCTCACTCACTACCGGAACACGTACGTATATTGAGGAAATATGATAAAATAGGAAATACAGTACATTTTAAGGTAGTTTTCTGTGAGAGAGGGGTAACGTGGCCAGTCGATGCGCCCAGCGGCTGTGGGAATGCGACATGCACTCTCGCCCTACATAATTACGTAATTGTAAACATAATTACGAAATGGAAATAAAGGAAACGAAATTATGACACTAATTCTTGATTTATTTACAACTACATAGGTATAAATTAGGTAATTATCCGCATATGAGTATTGCGTATGCTGACAATTTTTTTAAGGAGTGAATAATTCTTTAAATTCTGCTGATCCCTATATTAAAATAATTTTTGTAATCTGATGGCTTAAAACATGCTAGATATATTTTGTTTTTCATAGTACAGGCCATAGTAGCAAAAAATAGGGCTTACTCTAGCTTCGAAACTGCTTCGAAATTTTATAAAAAATATTTTTTATAAAATTTCGAATATATTTATTTAACTAATATTTAACAATGTAGTATAGCTTGTCAATTATGAAAGGTTTTAACTATTTTTCAAATGTAAACAAGTTCATCCAGCTCAAAATATATCCATTCGTATTATATCTCATTATATTAAATTTTGTACATACTCTCGTACTGGATCTATCTATTTCTGAATATAGATTTCTAGCATATCCCAAGACTTACTACTATATCTACACTATATCCCGTCCATCTCATAAAGCCCCCAGAGGTGGCTCAAACTGTGTTTTCCCATTGACTTCGCTTTCCGTTACGTGGTCTATTAATTGTAGTAATTATGTGGTACGAAAATAAAAATTAAAAAATAATTTCTCCTTTTTTATATACCTAATGGTTAATGTTGGTAGTCGAAACGTGATGAATGTAAAGTTTATAATATAATAAAGAGGTAAAATTGTGTGTTTGTCTATATCTATATCTATATGTTGAGGGTAATCTCTGGAACCACTGAACCGATTTCAAAAATTCTTTCACAAATAGGAAGCTACATTATCCGTGTCTAATATAGGCTATATCTTATTTTGAAATTGAAAAAAAATATATAAACCGAAGCGAAACGAGGGCGGGTCGCTAGTTCGTTTTAAAACAACACACAAAATAATTAAACAAAATTGGATTTGAAGTAGAGGAAATTCTAACAAAATATAATTCCTAAGTATTTACAGAAAAAACTAGTTAACAAAGTTATAAAAAGTATGTTATTTAATAATTTAACTGCATTTATACTTGCTTTTGACTGCATACATTTTGCATTTTCGCGAATATTTGTGGTAAAATAATATTTATAGAGGAAACTCCATTGTCTAAAAACAATATAGCTAAAGGCGACAATCCATTAACGTGTTGATAGGAAATGTTATTTAAGACAATAACGGGCATACCCTCTCATTAGTCACTTTATTCTTGGAACAGGCAAATGTAGTACAAAATCGAATATTGTCAAGTTATGGTGACTAGCTATGTATAGGCACTAGTCTAGTCGCTATACCATATTTATTATAGCATGAGACAAAAGGTAAACAAAAAACGCAGTAGTTTTAAAACTTAATTCCTATCCCATATTCTTGGGATTAAATATTAGTACCTACATACAACTCTTGAAAGTCATAATGCCTCGTCCACACAAGGGCACATTGTATTGCAACCATGTCGCCGCATATTTTAGTTCAAGTCTGCGTATAAACCGTGTGCCGATGTATAGGCAATTAAGGAAGGATTAATCAAGATAACGAAATTAGTTTAAAAATGGTAAAAACTATGCGTAATTGGTAATTGCAGTCGACGACGTAAACAAAAGCAAGTGGTTTTTAAAAGAACTCAACAATACAACAAGTTTTTTGAAGGGGAGAGTGAGAGGGGAGAGTGAGAGGGGAGAGTGAGAGGGCAGAGTGAGAGGGGAGAGTGAGAGGAGAGAGTGCCTGGCCATGTTACCCCTCTCTCACAGAAGACTATCTTGAAATTTACATACGCATTTCCCACTTTATCTTATTTCTCTAATGTACGTACGTGTTTCGGTAGTGAGTGAGATGTACCAGGGCCCATTCCAATCCTATCCCTCCCCATTTTTCCAACCCTTTCCCCCAATTAATTCCTATATCACTAAAGGTAAGCAGCGCACCCGGGGGCGTACCGACGTTTGTCATTTTGGACTAATGTTGGCATGTATCGCGGATGTCTATAGGCTACAGTGTCCACTTACCATCAGGTTGTCTGTATGCTTGTCTGCCGCCTTCGTCCATAAAAAAAAAGTGAAACGCGCCCCTCCCGCCGCCTCGCGTGGCCTGCGCTTGCTCACTCAGGTGATTTGCGACTATATATCGCGACTTATGCCTGTTTTCTGAACGCGTGTTGTTGATATGATACGTGTATTGCGACCTGTATCGCGCCTTGTGCCATAGTACCATAGTCTATCGTGGACATCTATCGCCTTGAGTCAATAACCAGCGGTTAAGGGTTAACTAAGTCTTTTAACAATTTGATTTACTAGGTTTTATTAAACTAATCATAATGGCGAATGAAGCTAATTTGTAAGGCATCAAAATTAAATAATTTAGTTATATGACATCATGGAAAGCAATGCTTTGTGGAATCACCTTAAAGGCGTTTCAACAAATCTAATCTTATCAAAGGTTAGTGTCTAACTTTCTACTGTTATCGTTCCAGTAAGATATGTGTTCGCGTCTTTTTATTGTATTTCTTTTTTCAATCTCACAAGTTTCCCTCAGAGACTGTCCCAACTAAATGTCAAAGTGTTTAAAGTAAATGGGCTCGTATTTTTGGTTCGGCGTGTGAGAATGCTTTTAGGGTAAATAAGAATGCTGATAAAGGGTTTCGGTTGTACGTATTGGGTGACGTACGACCTGTGAACGAATTCATTGTGACTTTTCGTACCGGTAGACTTGGTTTGTTTTATTACCTAGGGCTCATTTATTTACACAAGAAGTTACTCGAACGGTTCGGGCGAAAATATTGTATACGATTCTCGTATGCGACCAAGCTGCATTACTATTCTCGCCTACAACTGTTCACGTGATGATAAAAACTCAGATGATAATAGGGATAACAGTGATCAGATGATAATAACAGTTGTTTATACTGGCTTTTGACCGATGTTCGAGAAAGTCGCATTCGAGAAACTCTCCTTGTGTAAATGAGCCATTATTTTGTATGGGGAATTGAAAGATTTCCTCTATTTACAATGTAAATTTCAACCAATATTGTTAAATTATCGATTTTAAACGATCCTTTAAAAGTACGTTCGCCAATTTACGGACGCCCTATGTACAAATATAGTTCTTCCCTTTTGGCTGCGAAGTTAAAAGGCCATTCCTGAAAACTAAAAGGGATGATTCGTTAGATACCATACACGATATTGGGGCACTCAAGGAAAAGGGTTATTGGTCCAATTACCTCCTACTGTGAAGACAAATTTGATGAAGGCTTTCATCTTCGTTATCCTGCAATAGCAACCGTACTGTCGTTACTTAGATGATAATAAAGCTATAGACGGATATAAAATAATTGAGGAAAATGTGATGTTATTATATTTTTAGATCTTGTGCTACCGCAGCTTTTTTAGGACACAAATACGTAAAGAAAAATAAAACTGCCCGTGTGGCGGACGTCGGCTGACTTTAGAATTGTATCACCCTTCCCGGAATTGGGATTAAGGAAAATAATATTATTAAGAGATTAATTGATTAAGGAATGAATAGGGAGAAAAGGTTGGGAAAATGAGGAGGTATAGTATAGGATGGGATGGCAATGGGCTCTGGCATATCTCACTTACTACTGAAACACGTACGTACATTGGGGAAATACGATAAAGTAGGAAATGCAGTACCTACATTTCAAGATAGTCTTCTGTGCGACTTTAAGCCACAAGCCCACAGGAACTACACCACCTATAAAATAGTGGACTCGCCAACCGGCTTGGCCAGTATGCCATTTTAAGGCTATATATGTATACATCTCTCATGAACAAGACAATGTCCATGAAAGACACTGTCTTGTGGACACAGTCCACAGGGGCATACAAACAATAAAATATGTCGTTGGATAGAACTCATAAAGCTCTATCTACAACGTATGCATAAACATTTTTTTTCCAAACACGGATAATAACGAAATCAACCTTTAACTGGCACCTATTATTAGTATATTTTTAATTTCTTGAACATTTAGTGAATTTCTTATGGATCCAGTTCACTCACACATTACTGAACTTCACGTAGTTTAAAGACAAAGGCTTGTACGAAGGTTGATTAATTATAGAATAACCTCTTGTAAGAGGAAATCGCCGCATGACCTCGCATAATGAATAAATTTTTTTATGAAACTGATTTTATTAAAATTGTGATACGTTTATGGTACCATAAACCATATGGTACCATAAACCATGGTACCATATGGGGGAGAGTGCACGCTGCAATCCAACAGCCGCTGGGCGCGCTCGACTGGCCACGTTACCCCTCTCTCACAGAAGACTACCTTGAAATGTACTGCATTTTCCACTTTATCGTATTTCCCCAATGTATGTACGTGTTTCGGTAGTGAGTGAGATGTGCCAGAGCCCATTCCCATCCTATCCTATCCCTACCCATTTTCCCAACCCTTTCTCCAAATCCATTCCTATATCTCCAAAAGTAGGCAGCGCATCCGGGAGCGTGCCAGCATTTATCATTTTGGACTAATGTTGGCATGTATCGCGGATGTCTATGGGCGACAGTATCCTCTTACCACCAGGTGGACTGTATGCTCGTTTGCCGCATTCGTACATAAAAAAAAAAAAAAAACATTTCGACGTAATAGGTATCCGGCATTCACTATGGTAAATCCCTTAAAAACAATAGCTGTAAAACTGGTAAACTTACAGAGATTTTTTTCATAAGACCTTGAAAATTATTGTCCAACAATTAAAATTTCCATAAGCGACATGTCAAATGTATGACAGAATCACAGAACTGGGATTTCCTTGTAATTCATATTATTCTGTGGACAAACCAGATCGCGCCACGATATAATAATGTCTTGATATTTATTAAAAATAAAATTATTATACAAAAATTTTAGAAAACGATTATTCTTCGCCAGCCCCATTTTTAGCTCGAAAACTAGTTATCAGATGGTTATCTTTTCTTGTTACTTATGCGTTATACTTACAAGGTGGATTCTTGACATCATTCGGATAATCTAAATGCTAATTATATGTATGCAATTTAAAATATATAATGAATTTTGACAGAACCAATTAATTTTGTATGGAGTTGAATTTTTTGGCAGAATGACTTGTTTTTGATCAATATCACACAAGTGAGCTTCATGTTACAATCCAGCACGCAGAACCACTGCGTTACTCGTCGATAATTTAGTTATCATAGATTTTGTAATACATATATACGACTACATCGCTTATTACCGTTCTCAGCTTAAATGGCTACCTATCCGACAGAGCAGAGATGTAAGAATGCTCTGCACCCTACGATACGAATTTATACGATAATTATAATTTTATACGATCTACATAAATTGCCCAGAGTATTGGAAATGTAAATATCAGATTCTGGGTGACATCCATGACCATCATCTTCGTTCCGCTACCAACTCCTTACTCCAAGTCTCTTCTTGGCGTACTGGCTTTATGACCAAATCTCTCACTGCGCAGGCAGCTAGATTGTCGAACACCATCTCTACTGACATCTGGAAAGCTCCTAACAAAATCTCTTTTAAAAAGAAGCTTCAGGAACATTATCTCTCCATTTCTCATCGCTAGTGGCTCAATCAGCTGCTTTTGCTTTATTTTTTCTGTCATTTTTATTTTACTCTTGTCAGTAACATGTTTTTTTAAATTATTTCTTTTAATATAACTTATTTAGATATTTTATTTATATAATGTATTCATTGATTATGTATATACCTTGTATGTATTATATGTATTCGTGTATATATATGTATGTGTGTAAGTTTACAATTAATTATGTTTTCTAAAAAAATAATAGGACTGCGACGATTAGGAGTAAGAAGGAGGTAGTCAAACTACTATCTGAGCCAAATATTATTGGCGAAATAAAATCAGTCCGAAATCACTGGCTTGCACACGTACAAAGAATGGGGGAGGATCGTACAGTGAAACCTGTGTACGAAAAGCGACAAGTGTGTCTCCCTAGGTACTGCTAGAAAGATGAGACTTAAAGTACCTGTGCAAACTCAGATCACCTGGATAGATGGACTTTATGCACGACATAAAGCTGGTGCGTCTTTCGGTAGCGAAGAACAAGTTTCATTTTAAATCGCTGATCTAGCGGAGTAAGTACTCGTTAGTAGGTAAAAATCAACAGATACCACAAATAAGTTCAGTAAACAATATTTGTTCAATATTTAATTTTAGATTTCTAAAATGGTTAAAGTATATTTTGGCATTATTTATTTACCTGTATTACTTTACAACGGCAAAAACCAAGCAACCTTTCCACTTCACATTTAGATTGCAATTAAGATAGGATAATAGCGACTCTATGGACGTTGACATATCGCATAATATACCTGGATGTAATGACACGTGTCTTATATTGTATTCTCAAAATATCGACTAGTAATTTAGACCGTGACTTCGCACGGATGAAATCCAATTTTGGACGACAATTAGATTTGGTCACTATGTTTTAGAACCCGTTGTATTTTCCAAACCTTTAAACTAACTTTAATAAAGAACAAACCTCCTCTGGCACGCGGCAATCGGAAGGGAGATTTGTAGTACCGTAGTTTTCGAGCTTTACGAGTCCTATCCAATGTTCCAATCCAAAATTCATATCGTTGTTGGATATGTTGTGCATGGGTTCAGCAGTGGATATTGAATGGGGCGATTGCATTGCATTATAGATGATGTTAATTAGCGGTAATGTCACTGTAGAACATCTTTAGAACGGGTTCAATAAAAAAATATTTTAAACAAGAATATTATTTTTTGTTAAAAGGAATAAGTATGTTTATAAATAAAACTAAAAGTTAACAATAAGATGCTTACCTATACGGTTTACTATTTTATTTATGCTTCGAATTGTAGAGAGGAGCAATCGGATTAACAAAATGAATAACGATTCCTCGTGGTCAGATCTGACCACGGAGGAACAACATATAAAAAGGTTATATGACCTCAAACATACCTCCGCTAAAATATATCAAGCGTAAAATGAATACCTACATTATGTGTATAATACAAACATACTAGACTATTTCGAGTAATCCTATTAATGTCATATTGATGTCATATTTTTTGGAGATTTTCCGCTTTGTATGAGGAAACGCGCAATTTTTAACAATACACACGTAATACGGTTACGGTAATTCTGACACATTTACAAATGCGTCAAAGTATTTTTATGTAAACAATTGTCAGTTGTTTATAAATGTTGACCAGTTTAACTCAGTACAACAGGACCACTAACACCTAAGGGAACAATTAAAGATCAAACGTCATGCAGATTGATAGATAATATCTTTAATCTCTTTGAAATGTAATTATTTGACCGACCGATTGGCGCAGTTGGTAGTGACCCTGCTTGCCGTGCAAAAGCTCCCGGGTTCGATCCCCGGTCGGACATACATTTGTCTAAAAAAAGAAAAGACAAATGTATGTTCGGGTCTGGGTATGCGTCTGTTTGTCTTTGTATGTGTCTCTGGACCCACGACACAGGGGATCCTAATGTGGGCCATTGAGTGTGGCGTTATTTATTTATTTATTTAATCATCTATTAATATTTTCTTTAAGTACCTATTAATTATTTAATTTCCTATTTCTTAATTTATGTCAACAAAGTATTTAATTTCAAATTACTCGGCTGTGTGGCGTCGGCCGGCTATATCTATAGTAGCATCATTCTACCTGTTCCCGTTGGTGTGAAAGGCGTTGTCGTAAAAGGAGATTTAGGGATAACAAAGCTGCTGCTACAAGAATATTTAGACAAATATTCGACAAATAGTCGATAAATTTCGACAAATATATTCGACAAACCGACGTTTGTCTGTATGTCTGTTAGTTTGAGCATCATGTAAAAACTATTCATCGGATTTTGATCGAGTTTTCACTAATATATAGCTATATATCGAGAAAGAAAACACAAGGAAGTTGAATTATAGAAGGAAATAAAAATATGACTTAATAGAATTACTCAAAACTACTGGATGGATTTTCATCCGTGAAATCCATCATGTCGATGGTTTTATAGGTGTTAAAAATATGCTTAATCCACACGAGTGCAGCCGCGGGTAGAAGCTAGTTTACATATAAAAATATTTCGTTTGCTGTAGGTTGAAACGGTAAGCAGTATTCGCAGTACTTGTCCTCATCATTTCGACCTATAGCGGTCCCTTTACTTTTATATTAAAAGCTTATTCCACCTTTTTATTATTATACAGTTTTTGTATTGTACTGTGCCGTGACATCCTGTAACTAAAGCAACATTTAGTCAATAGCATTGTATGTAATTAACTTAGTATTCATTTTTTTTTATAGAAAATAGGCGGCAGATGAGCATACAGTCCACCTGATGGTAAGTGGATACTGTCGTCCATAGACATCCGCGATACGTGCCAACAAACGTTGGCACTCCCCCGGATGTGCTGTCTACCTTTGCAGATTAAGGAATGAATTGGGAGAAAGGTTTGGAAAAATGGGGACGTATACGTATGGGGATGGGAATGGGCTCTGGCATATCTCACTCACTATCGAAGTACGTACGTAACATTGGGGAAATATGATAAAGTAGGAAATGCAATACATTTCAAGGTACTCTTCAATGAGAGAGGGGTCACGTGGCCAGGCGAGTGCGCCCAGCGGCCGTGCGATTGCAGCATGCACTCTCCCTCTACTCTTGTTATTCTTGTTTCATTGTATTACTTATTTATTTACTCTTGCCCTGTTGACTCTTGTTTCATTGTATGTCGTGTTGGTTGTTCTACAAAATAAATACACAATAAACTAAATTCGTAATAATAATAATAATGTAATAGAAAAAAAATAAGAATTATTACAAACCTCGGCGGTATAGAAAAATATAGTTAAAAAAATTCTGGGCCCGAGTAAGTATTTAAAAAAAATCGGTAATTTTTACATGTTAACACCCACAATTCGCATTGGGCCCGCGTCATGAATTTTATGACTCTTAACTCCCTCGATATTAAGGTTTAAAGAATGTTTACGTCTGAAGATTTTAGAGGCCGATACTGTTTTTTTTAAAAATACCACATCTGTGGTAATTTTTAAATGTGTAACTACTAATGCGCACTGAACCACAACGAGAGACTTGCGTCCTGCAGTGGGACATTGTAGGCTTTAAATTGATATTATTAGTTCCTGTACTCTGGCTTCGATCGCGTCAACTCAGCTCTTGTTGACATAGCGAAATACTGGTAATTTATTTTGTGAATTTGCCAAAGCTAAACTTAAGTTGTCACGAAGTGGATAAAGTTACGAAAACATACTATATATCTTCCTTTTCAATTAATGCTCAAGTATATTTAGTTACGGAACTAGATTTTGGCAAATCGCCAACGGTCGTTGAACTTCGAAATATATCAAAAATAAATGGCACTCCATTTGTTTGTGCATGCCATTGACTTCTGTAAAATATTTGGAATTCATTAAATCTTTACATATAATATAAAGTCTGTCTGTTTGTATGTTTGTCTGATTACGGTACGAGAATCGCTAGTTCAATTTCATTGCGGTTCACTATTTTTTTTTTAGTTTCTTGATGGTGGTGTGAAAAAAGTAAATGAATCTGAAAAAAGTAAATGAATCACGACAATTACCGAGTTAATAAGCATTACTCTTATTAATAAAATAAATATTGTTATATTGTTACTCTTTATTAATATATCGGTAATCTCCCTTAAAAATAAAATAAATAATGACATTATAGAGAGAGGTTTTGTTACATGAGATAATTAAAAAATATGTGCAAGCAGGCGAAACCGCAGCAAAAGTTAGTAGTATATATTGCTTTGCCAACGATTATTTGGATTTAATGGATTTCAATATTTAAATTGATTGGATTATTTCGAGTTTAACATTGAATTGATATTGGATCGGGGAATTAATTTGAGTCGGTCTATTCATATTACAAATTTTCGTATTCCTTAATAGAATTGAGCTGCAAATTTGTAGAAACTTTCTTGGGGACCACAAAAAGGATATCGACTACAAAAATAGGGTTCCTGTGGGATAGCATAGCCAAAAGCTAGTATTAAACTAGTATACTCTATGAATAAATGAATGAATGAAAATGTGTTGGAACTAATTAACTACATTATACAAAAGCAATAGGCGGCCTTATCACTAAAAGCTATAAAATATGATATAGGCATACTATATACTATACTAAACCAAACTTTTAGTATAAGTATATTACAATTTTCAAATAACAATCAAATATTTTTTTAAGTAAACCAGGTTTTAGTGTCTATAAAAGTACCGCCTTGTTATTTATGGAATTATTAAAATCAAAATAAAGAAAAAGGATTGGAAATGAGAATGGTGGGGTGAGGAAAGTTGGATGGGATGAGGGATTTTTGCTGACATTTGTTTACTTGCGCTTCTAAAATTCCAATTTTAGACAATTTTATCACAGACGATTTATATTTTTATATTTCGAAATTACTCATACGCTTTTTTGTTACATGCTGTACATAGTTTGTGCTTGTGGTTTTACTCATTTAGAATTGTATTTATTCCGAGAGATCCACTTAGAATTTGTTTGGTATCTATGCGGAGCGCGTAGGAAGTGATAATTAATTATTTTTTTGAACTTATAGAACGAGCTAATTAAAATTGTTAAAAATAAACATCTGGAGATATATCGCGGACAAACAAATCGTATTGTATTGTATGTCTTCGTATTGCAGAGATACAAATTCTTTAAATATTAGTCTAAAACGTATATGAAAATAATGATTTGTGTACGAGTGTTATATTTTAAGCGCCGGTTTCCTTGAATCGTCTGGCCAGAAAATGACAAATTATGACAACATCGTGGTTTCCTTAAATTAACAAGATGATATTAATATTATTTATTTATATTCTTATCAATTTATGTTTTGATTAACGTTTCATTATCTTTCATTTAATTTTTCAAACATAACTAAACGTGGTATATTTATTTTTTTGTGAAAATGTATATTTTGATATGTACATTAAACCAAACGTACCTGAATGTAGGTTTTGGTTGTATAAACCGTTCATTTAATTTATATTTAATTTATTTGAATTACATACAAAGTAGAAAACAATACAAAGATGTTATACAAAGTGCCATATAAACCATAGATATTTGTCTTTGCACTGCATATTCGCATAACTAAATATGCGCTCTCATGCACAGATAGCTTTTAACGATAAGACCGCCTTTTGTGTATTGTGTGTTTACAATCTCTGTTATTATTTTGATTTGTTTTTAGTGTGCAATAAAGAGGTTCTATCTATCTATCTATATGTGGGTATTCTACAAAAAAATAACAGATATCTATTTATATTATTACCCTTGCTGATTTACGTATAAACAAATACATAATAATTCGCGGCCACATGTTATGTTATTCTTTATACATAACTGTTATACATATTCAGTCGTGAATATTTATCAATAAAACAAACTTACTTTCGGTTTATATACCTTAAGATTTTTGACTATGACCACGGTTCATGTAACTGGACCCGTATACATAACAATTTTTTGCTTTACCTTACTTATCTATATTTTTAAATGCAAGTACCTACGTCATCCATTTTAATTCATGGTATACCCTTTTTCAATATTGTTTTTATATGTTATTATTGTCTTATTTAATTATTTACTGTCGACTGTTGGTTAAATGTTAAAAAATTGCAGTAGATATAAAACACAGCATAAAAATAATAATAATCTACTTATACAACAAAATATATAATTATACATATGAATTAAATAATGTCCCCTGTTATTATTTTCGATAATTTAATCAACTCCAAGTTAAAGAGGCCAAGTTGTGACCATTTCCTGCGACAGCTGGACCAGAAGTTAGTAAACTTCGGTATCACAATCTCCGAAATATTCCTAAGTGGGCTAAATTACTTCAGCAAAGATACTAAAACTTTCTTGTTTACCAAATTGTTTGTCTGTAATGATAGTGTACTGATAGAATTAAGTGAACGTTGCTGGTCTGGTTTTTTTTTTTTTGTTTCTGCCTGGCTTGTTTTGCGGTTTATTTGGGTAAGATTAAGTGGGTAAGGTAACTTATCAATTCAAGGAGCGGTGATAGCCTAGGTGATACTCTGATTCATTAAGCGGTGAGTTCAAATCCTCGACTCGTACAACGGAATTTATACTTTGGTAAGATTTAAAAAAAAAGAAACTATCATTAGTTCATAAATTTAAAATCTGGTTCATGGGACATAGTTTTTTTTATAGACGAAGGCGGCAGACGAACATACAGTCCATCTCACGATAAATTGATACTGTCGCCAATAGACATCCGCAATACATGCCAACATTAGTCCAAAATGACAAACGTGGGCACGCCACCGGATGCGCTGCCTATCTTTGGAGATATAGGACTTGATTTGGAGAAAGGGTTGGGAAAATGGGGAGGGATAGGATGGGAATGAGCTCTGCCACATCTCACTCACTACCGAAACACGTACGTACATTAAAGAAATAAGATAAAGTGTTAAATTCAGAACATTTCAAGGTAGTCTTCTGTGAGAGAGGGGTAACGTGGCTAGTAGAGCGCGCCCAGCGGCTGTTGGATTGTAGAGTGCGCTTTCCCTCTTAAAACATCATAGTATCAATATAACCAATTCACCGTGTGCCCGCGTGGTCCACGCTGGCGCTGTTATAGCCCAAAATCCCCTAGTGAATTTACTAGGGGAGGTCTGGATTTGTATGGTGTTATATAGTGTTTTCAAGGGTGTTGTTTGATTTTGTATGTAGATTGTCTGTATAACGAACTGTCGAACACCCACACTTCAGTTCAACGTTATCTCGTTCTACTGTCATGTCGGTCAAACATTCAGTCGGATAAACATTCTTCGTACCAACCTTATGTCGTTCTAACGTTTTGTCGATCTAACATACTTCTGCTCAACGTGATTTCAAATAATCATCGTATCGGTTATGTTAAGTCGTTATTACATCGTGTCGATCAAACAGCCTTCATACAACTTTGTGTCAGACTTCCTAAGTGCAATCACAGTGCAGCGGCAGAAGTGACGAGTATATGAATAGGTAAGTTTAGGGGCAAAACTGTTAAAACAATGAGTGAGTACTCGCACGAAAGTTTCAATTGTATACCTAAATTAGCCAATTAAACCAGTGGTAGAGCCTCTGCTTGCTGTGCAAACAACACCCAGTTTTGATTCCCGGTCGGATAATTGTTTAAACAGGTGTTCGTTCGAGTTTGGGTGTTGAATGTGTTGTGTTCGTCTTTATATGTGTGTCTAGACCCACAACGCAGGGAATCCTTGTGTGGGCCATTGAATGTGTCTTAAATTAACAAATCTAATGTGATATTAACTGTCTTGTGGCTAATTAACTTCATTTCGTATGCATGCGTGCGTGTGTGCACACACGTATTCATACGTAACTCGAAAACTCGTACTGTGTGTGTAACTTAAAAAGTAATGAAACTTTGCAAAGTGATATTGTTGAACTTATTGTCTAAATTATTCCAATGTACGACAAGGTATAATGAGTTCTGTTTTCAACTTATATTTTTTTATCAGGGAAAGTACTTTAGACACGCAAATACGTATTTTGAAATCTCTGAATTGAGATTTTTCTTCTCTTTGTTTCTTAATTTCCTGTTGATTTTCCTGATTATTCCTTCTGAGGTTCACTTTCTCTTTTGTATAAAACTTATATAAATTTTGTATTTTTATTTTTCTATAAAACAGTAGGTACGCATAGGAACTTTATCATTTTCTAATGATGAGCTGAAAAATATAGTGGTACACAGGGGAACAATTATGTAGGAATAGATAATCAGAAGTAATATACTCGTTCAACAGTTAGGAGTGTATTGACACAGTATATAAAGCAACCAGTTAAGAATGTTGTTTAATGTGGAAAATTGCACATATACTGTATACTGTGTATACACTCGTTACAAATACATGTTACAAATATTGCTTGAAATGTTGTAGTAGTTATGTGCAGAGAAAATTAAAACGCCTTGGCTGAGCAAATTACACACAGCAAATCACAGTTAAATTAAAGTAAATCACAAAGCCTAAAGGATTACTTTTTTTTTATAGAATAAATGACAGATGAGCGGGCGGGTCACAGGATGGTTAGTGGTCACCGCCGCCCGTGAACACCCGCAGCACCAAGGAAGGGGCTTGCGGCTGCGCTGCCGACCTTGCAGAATCCTGTTCACCACAATGTGATATAATAATAAGATTTACGATTTAATAATGATAAATGTTTGTCTGGGTGGTCTAGAACCCCTCAGCGTTCGGAGAGACGTTGCGTCTCTGCGTGTTCTACCGCCTGTTCAAAGGGGAATGCTCTGAAGAATTGTTGAAGATAATTCCCACCTCGGGTTTCTACAGTCACAGAAGTGCGATCCATCCGCATTTCCTACATACGGAGGTGTCGCATACTGTTCGATTCAAAAAACGTGCCACGTGCATGGTCGTCGGTAACACTTACAATCACGTGGGACTACCGCTTGCTCGTCCGCCTTTTTTTTATAAAAAAGGTGCCATACGAGCATACAGTCCACCTGATGGTAAGTGGATACTGTAGTCCATGGACATCCGAGATACATACCAACTACAGTCCAGAATGACAACGTTGGCACGCCCCGGGATGCTCTGCCTACTTTTCCTATTAAGGAATGGATTGGGAGAAAGGGTTGTGAAAATGGAGAGGGATAGGATAGGATGGGATGGGAATGGGCTCTGGCATATCTCACTCGCCACGAAACATGTACATACATTGGGGAAATACAATAAAGTAGGAAATGCAGTACATTTTAAGGTAGTCTTCTGTGAGAGAGGGATCACGTCCTATAAAAAAATGTAGTATAGTTATTTGGTGAACAAAAAGAGAATATTTGAGCTTATATATATCGAATAATAAGTTAATAAATAATAGGCATGCATCGGAATCACTTAACGATTACGGAAACGGACACGTGTTCCATAGTTATCTTGTTTAATTTGTACACATTCGTACAGATAATGAAGTGTTGAAACGAACGCCTCTTTAGTAGCGCTCACCGTGTTGGTGCGTAATATGTCCGCGGACACAGATTATATAATCCTAACCGCTGATATAGCATGAAACTGTGGTCATGAGAATTGCATTTGTGTGTGTGCAACTCATTTTAGGCGTTAGCGTGAAGATTTCTGACCGAGATTTCTTTCTCGCTGTGGTATTTATGTAGGTGACGTGACATCTGTGTCGGAATTGCCTTCGCAATGTCGTGATGAAGTTTCTTACTTTACTTTTTCTCGCGGCATATTAGATTTTGATGTTGCATTGTTTATTTTGTCCGTAGGTATACTTTTCCAAACTTATTTTATTTGCTTGAAATTTATCTCTATACAATTTAATATTAATAAAGGTAACAATCTAGGTCGCCTATTCTCAACATGTCCTATACCGATGTTTGAATTATTTTTTTATACAAATTGATTTATTAGTATTGAAAATATAAAGGACTTTTCTTCAAAAATATTCAAAATAACCATTAAATTCTATTAAATCGAATCTATTAAATTCGGATCCCAACCGGGTGAAACCACGGGAAAAAGTAGTATTTTTATCAGACATCATAATCATCAGCAGACATATAATTGAATAAAAAAAACCAGACGTTCCAAAATACAGTCAAGCAAAAAACTGCATGTAATAATCCTAAAAGGTAGGTAGTCATGTGATACAAAAAAAACTTGTTACCGAAATATCTGCGATTCAAAGTCGCGAGCTAAATTTAGAAACGCAGTGTATGGAGTCATGGTCAAAACACCCGAGTCACTGGCACATTTCATACCACGTTGATTAAATCGAAACCATTCTATTCTGATCTTTATTATAGGTTTGCTAAGGTACTCGCGGGTTTGATCGACGTGTAGCCGACTAAATGTCTTGATTGAGATAAAAACAGTATTTTTTTATTCAATAGTGTATACCAGGGATGGTCAAACGGTCGATCGCGGCAGCTTTTACGGTCGATCATGGTAACAGTACTACATTTCTTACATTCACTAAAAAAAAAATTACCGCCCTCTTTTTCTAGGTGTCGCACGATACCGCGAACGCCACCGATAATTATAATTTACCCACCTGCCTATTTCACACCATTACTGAATTATTACTATTTCATCGGGTAGGTGGTTTTAGTACCAAGGGACAATTATGAAAGTTGTTTTTTTGTCTAGCCCTAATTGATCGCTTGCCGCCAAAAAATTTTTGGCTTGTAGATCGCTGATAGTATAAGTTTGAGCATCCCTGGTGAACCTATATTGATGTGACTTACAAAATGATGAGGATAGAAAATATCGCGTGAGGCATTTTATAATTACAATCTTAATATAAACAGTTCAATCAATATTGGTCTATAAAGTTCCACACATGGGGCTCTACTCCGAAAACACGAAAACCGTAGTTTCGGCCGATATTTCCGAACATTTCTACACGAATATACCAACGATATATCGGTCCGAACGAAGATTCTTTTAACGTTTAATCGGAGTACGATCGCACGAGACAACGATCGAATAATAGGTTTTCACTAGGGATATCTGGGCATCAAAGGTCAAATTTCAAGATAACAATATCTCACCTTATAAATAATCGGAGATACTCGATATATAGAGCTCCGAAAGAAAGAAAATCAGAGTAGGGTTTATAGCACTTTGTTCGTTTGAATCTTCTTAATAAGACCCGAATCTTCGGAAGCATAAAATCAGAGTCGACCCCCTGGTTACAGACCCTCTGTTGCAGATACAATGAGTTGGCGAGTTCACTCTTTTATGGGATTATTAATGACTATCTTAAAAAAAATATATAGAAAAGGGGTTCCAGTATTGCAGATGTTGCGACTTTAGTAGAATCTTAAAACAAATTGCTTAGAGCAAAACAAAACAAAACAAAACAGATCTTAGAGCATATTTCTATTTAACAGAGCTTGAAACAACGAAATTTTAAGTTAAAAAATCTTAAGTAGAATAAATAAGTCTGTCAGTAATGTCCCTTTGATTCGCTCCAGGAATTTATTAGTGATAAACTTAAGTAAAATAATAAAAACCTTATAATTTTTTTATATTTATAGTTGTATAGAACTAGTTCAGTCCCTTGCGTAAACAAATGGTTCTCTAGTTGGAGATATACACGATATTTATTAGCGGAATATTTATAAATTTAACTAGTGTTGAGACTGAAGGCTGTAATAGAGTGAAATAAGCAGTTAAACACGTCCTTCGGGATGAAACGAAAGGTAGCAAATGAGTCAAAGTGTAGGTATTTGACGTTTGGAATGATTTTGAAATTTAGAAAAGAAAATATTAGAAGGAATGAAATAACAGAATTCTTTTTCGTGGCTTGCATTAAGAAGTCCGGTAAAAGACAATACTCTAAAGACTATTGACAATAAAATCGAAAGACCATTGTTAAATGAAATTACTATTGACTTCAACAATAAAATTCCAAACAATTTTTACGCACATATTAACAATAGATAAATATTAATTGAATCTTCCGGGCCACTTGGCCGAGGTCTTCTGGAATCTCTTCTCTTTCTTCCAAACGTTTCGTCAACAACTGCGGTTGACATCTTCAGTGGCGGCTGCGTTCACTTTCCAGAAGAGATTCCAGAAGACCTCGGCCAAGTAGCCCGGAAGATTCAATTAATATGGACACCGGCCTAGAAAGCCTACACTCCACTAATAGATAAATACTTTCTTTAACTTTTCCATACTGATAGTAATAAAGTATGGAAATTACCTATAAAATAGCATATTGTAGGTCTACTTTACGAGTAATAATATGTACCTACATTATATTTGTATCTCTCATTTGTATGGTCGGCTACGTACCCGCATACCTCTTGGTGTTGCAAGTGTCCATGGGCGGCGGTAACACTTACCATCACGTGGGACCGCTTGCTCGTCCGCTTAATTCCCTATAAATAAAAACATTAACCGGTGTTAGCTTTCATAAAATTAAAAAAAAAGAATTTGATGTCTATACACACAAACTATATGTCGTTGGATTGGGATCGAAATTCAAATTCAAATCCATGCAAATACATGGGAATCAAATCCATGTATTATTTGAATATGCATATATAATATTTAATTTAATTTTGTAAATATGTAGGTATATATATATATGTATATGTATGTATGTATGTATATATATATATATATATATATACATAGACATTGTTTTGTTAAAACAATAAAGTGAAATAAATAAATAAATCTAATCGATGACGGTCCGTAAGGAAATCCGCTTTTCCAAAAATGAATATAAATAGGTGTCAGGAGCAACATCCATCAATTTGTATTTGGTCCGGCTGGTCGTACGATAATAATTAATAATACGCTGGATTCGGACCACAAAACCCCTTGTTGATTGCAAGGGCAGGTTGCCAGGTGTCTCGCTTTCGTCGGGATATTTCGAGGGTACTATTTCAAGGTTTTAAAATAGTGTTTTGATATATCGGCTTGGTTATTAGTAACCGGTCCTGTTTAACACCCGAACGGGTACACCAAAGACCAGATTTTCGGGACACGACTGTTAGGTATAATAAAATACATGCGTAATAACAACAGTGTTGAACTTAAACTATTAATAAACTTAAACTGCCTTAAAAGGTATTGTGCACGTATTTTGAGAATGAGCGAGATATGTTAAGATTATATGCTTACGTCTCGACAGCGGATGGTATTTTTGGCATTAAAAGTGTAAATTCTTGCGTTATTACGACTTTATTTCCATAGGTGATATAAAATTTAAAAAGCAGACGGCCTTGCGGCTATTTTAAGACTTGTCCGTGGTCACTTTTATGCTGATGCAATTTTTACCATGTAATATTTTCGTTTATTTTGTAGAATGTGGAAGTGTGAATTTTAAATATCCAAGTAACGTGAAATTCGTCAAACGAAAGTTTTATTTGGATATTGCATAATTTTATAATTTTCAAATTAATTTCATACGAATAGGTACCTATTTAAAAACATTTACAATAATTATTGTCATATAATGGACATATAAAACGTAATTAATAAAAACAATTGCATTTTTAATAAAGTCCACATTAAGACATGATTACTTTTTTTTTTTATGTACGAAGGTGGCAGACGAGCATACAGTCCACCTGATGGTAAGTGGATACAGTCGCCCATAGACACCCGCGATACATGGCAACATTAGTACAAAATGACAAATGTTGGCACGCCCCCGGATGCGCCGCCTACCTTTGGATATAGGAATGGATATGGAGAAAGGGTTAGGAAAATGGGGAGGGATAGGATGGGATGGGAATGGTCTCTGGCACATCTCACTCACTACCGAAACACGTACGTACATTGTGGAAATACGATAAAGTGGGAAATGCAGTACATTTCAAGGTAGTCTTCTGTGAGAGAGGGGTAACGTGCCCAGTCGAGCGCGCCCAGCGGCTGTTGGATTGCAGCGTGCACTCTCCCCCTCAAATGGTTAAATCCCCCTACTTATTAATACATGGTTAAATTCTTATTATATTTGTTAAACACCGAGGGGATTGTAATTCCGTTCTCTCTGTACTCGTAATGTCTATAAACCACGTACTAAGTGAATTCTTTTTAAATATCCGTTGAGTTTTTACAGAAAAGTTTCTTTTTTTCTTCATACTCGTATATAGCAATAGCGCACTTAGCACATTCTGCCAGTGTATAATTTTCTTCGTAACTTATCCTGTCAATGTCCAGTCCCGTCAAAGTAAGCCAGGAGTCGCTCAGTAAAGTGATAGTGGGTTTACTGAGGACAGAACAGGACTCCTTGGAAGCACACGAAAGACTCAGTCGCACGCTTTTTTATTTGATTATCACAAACACCACTCGCGAAACACTCTTTGAAATTTAATAAACTATCACTATTTCACCAAAAAACGCCTAATACACACAATTTTTAGAATAATCAAACAAAACTCAACTTCGCTTTTTGAGTTCCCGCCAAAAAGTCCAAACGTCTCTTTAGAGAGGTAAGTAGGTAAGTAGAGGTAGTATTGTAAAAATTAGCGCTCAGCGCTCCAGTTCAAGTTAGCGCTAATAAGCATTAAAAACCTTAACCTTAACCGTTTTAGACCCGAGTTGTTAACATCAAACCATAAATCTATATAAGGGTGCCAGTTGCCAATTTTCCCATGGAACGGTGCGTGTTTCAATCGAAACACGATTCGCCAGTGTTTACATGATTGTATAAATGCAAATGGTAAAAATTTTGAGTAAACGTTATATTTCTAAATTGCTTACCTACTTATTTCTAAACTAGCAAAAATTATTTTATGTAAAAATTCAACGCTTGCTTTGTAAAAATATTTATGGCTGGATTAGGTTGTATATTAACTTTTGCTAACCTTTATTAACGTTGAATTTGTTGTACAGTTGTTAAGTAACAAACAAACCAACTTTTGCATTTGTAACATTAGCTAGGACGCATTTATAATATTAGGATCATAATGCCAATACAAACTTTATTATTATTATTTTTTTGCGTTTTATTTTTGTGCTGATTTTGTATATAAAAAAGATGTCGAGGTAGAATAAGTATTATTATTGAGGACAGGAATTCAACGGCAAAGGGGATACGGTATGTTTTCAAAAAATTTCGGAAATTCCTGAGAGAATTTCCCCGTTACTATGCAAAATATTTAACTGATGCCGACTTTTTAGTGTGAACCGAATATTTTCTAAAAATTATGAAGTAAAAATCAATTACCTACTATTTACGATAGAATCCTTGCTCTTGGTAATCCTATACTAAGTCGGTTAGAACTCTATAGTTAATACATCTTAGGTGCAAACGACAAAATAGAAAAGTTTGCATGTAACAGATTTTGTTACCAGACTGGAGCTCAATTAACTGAGCTACAGAAGCTATGAGAGCCGTCAGTACAATTATTATGTTATACGTTCAGTGAACAACGCCGTATCTATCAATCTGTGCGTGTGTTGTTGTACGTAGTGAGCAACACCAGTTGCCTGCAAACTTATCTATTTTACCGTCTGTACCATCTGTCTATCTCAGACTTTCTGTGTAATCACGGGTAGGGTTCGGGGCACAATTTATCACGCTATCCTAGCCCAGTTGTGCGTAGGTGGATAGTGGGTACAACGACTATATGTCAAGAGACAATACAATCCGCTTTCTTTCAGCAACATTGGGCTGGCGACTTAAGCCTTTTAACGTGAGATGGGCTTGCTAGCGGGTTATCTAGCACCGATGGGTTAAGCGCACATGTTGTTAAAAATAATGTTTTTTTCACAATGGAGGTGACGTCGAATGTCTTTAAACTGTTCAGATTGCTACGATATATGGGCAAATATCGCAGCGATAATCGTAACCGATATTTGGGTACAGATATGAATTAATGAATGAATGAACCATTTCTTAGTTTAATAACAACTTCAACACTCTTATACTTACATTAGAAATTAATACGGATATTATAAGCAGTTGCTAGCATATGCTCTGTTTTCTAACTGCGGCAGCATCGATGACCCACAGACACTCCGCCCGAGGCCACAGTATGTCCTCCTGCCACCTCAACACATTACATAATGTCCCACTACAGGGAATAGGCCTCTTCTAGTGAATGACTAGTTTTTCATTACCGCCGAGCTAGTGATAAAATTTAAAAAGTACTTGAATACTGATTTAAATTTTATAAAAACAATATTCTCCTAGCGCCTCTAAATAGATAGTCTGCCAAAACTTGAATTTACTTTGGGTTATAGCAAAACTTTTACCATTAACTCACCTATACAAATTATAAGTGCAGTTTCAGAGAGTCCACTTCTGAATGCATATCGGCACTTTTATTTAGCTATTTGAAATATTATGATGAAAGTTCATGTTATAATAAAATTTATTATTGACGAGTATTTATTTGAAGTTATATTATAGCGTGCTTGATTGTTCCTGAAACTGATATTTTTCATCGCTTATTCGGTAACTAAAGAAGAAAATATACACGTTAAATACAGTTTTCGAGAATTTTGAATGGGCGACTCGCTTACGGCCAAAATACGGAACACGGTGCTGTTCGATATAGTGCGTATTGTCCGCTGGTTTCTGTTTTTCTGAGTCCTTGGAAGCCGGTGGACTTTTACTATTATTTCGACTTAACTATCAGTCTTCCCTATTTTGGCTCACTGAGAGAGAGAGGGAGAGAGAGGGGGGTGAGAGAGAGGGAGAGAGAGGGGGAGAGAGAGGGGAGAGAGAGAGGGAGACGAAGAGTTCTTGATAATTAACAAGCTCCCGAGGGTGTAAACTGCCGAATGCCCTAATAAAACACCGTTCGCCGTCGCGTCGTTGATTGATTTTCTTTACTTTAATAAACACCTTAGTATACTCAAAGTAATCATAATAGCTCATTGTAGTAACGGTATAACGACATTTGTCGGCAGTTTAAGAAACTTGAAACTTGAAGTTTGAAACTAAGCCTTACTTACAATCCTAAAACTTTTTTAATCAAATATTTTGATAAATTAATCAAATATTTAATCATAAATTGCCAAATATCTATTTAGTATAAATAAATAACAGAATTTTATATAGATTTTGGAGATTCAGTACAAAGAAAGCCCTCAGTATCAAGATTACATCGGTTTATCTATATTGGCATGCATTTTTTAGTTGATGATGCAACAACTATCCAACATGAGGGGGAGAGTGCACGCTGCAACCCAACAGCTGCTGGGCGCGCTCGACTGGAGGTTACCCTTCTCTCACAGAATACTACCTTGAAATGTACTGTATTTCCCATTTTATCTTATTTCCCTAATGTAGGGGAGAGTGGGGCATAGTGGGGTATCTAAGATGTTACGGATAATTTCTCAGCTAATATTGGCGTTAGGTTGACTATCAAGGTTTTTTTTTGATTGTACAGCATGTCTATCATTATTTGGCACGCCATTTTCTAATTTAGTAGTAACAGTTTAGCTCACGGAACGAAATACATTCAAAGTGAAGTTTACCCCACTTTGCCCCGTACAGCGGGGTAAAGTGGGGGTACCAGATGGGACATTGTGGGGCATTTGTATAGAAATTCTGCCAACAGTTTTTTGTAATCAAAATATAAACTTTTAATTGTTATAAGTTTCTTAAAACAAAATTAAACATTTTTAGTTAAAATTTCAAACCTAAAATGAATTAACATTAAAAACCCTTGATCATTAATCAACAACGCATATGGCACATACATGTGTGGTTTCGTCATCCTCATCATCTTCTCCTGCGCAAGAGCAGTGTGCCCAACGATATAAATAACCACAATAAATGCATTCAGCATCTTCATCATCTACGGTTTCCTTTGTCTTTATCTTTTTTTGTTTTTTGACTATTTTGTTACTTTTTTTATTTTGTTTATTAGCCCTTAAATCGTTAGTTTTGGTGACCTTTCTTTTCATTTCTTTGCTCTCTTTCAGTGCAACAAGCTCATTTTTATAGGTGATTCTGTAAGGATTGCTGTTTTCCCTCTTCGTCTTACAACCCTCTGTGTCGTACGGTTTTCCTTCGGCAAAGGCATAATTTGATCAGGGGACGTCAAAAAAGAACCTTTTTGTGGATTATTCATCCAAGAACATCCAGGCTGTGGAGAGCCTTGCCTGGATTCCGGAGATCTTTGTTCTCGAGTCGAGAGATTTATAGTTGACCCTGTCGGCAGTGGTGTCTCGTTGACAGCAAGTGGAACGTGAGAGGCATTTTGTGGATCATAAGATGCTTCCGGATATTGCGCATTATTTGTTGTTAGCTGAAACAAACAATTGTTTGTATAAATAAACTTGATAATTATGAATTAATACGAGGCAAAGTGACACTAAACTCCTTAACGATTGACTACCCCACTATGCCCCATCTAGAATACCTCACTTTGCCCCTACCCGCATTGCAAGATAAAATATTAACAACTACATCTTACCTTTGATTTTAATCCAATTTGTTATTTCGTATTCGTATCCGGTATAGTTTACAGCAAAATGTAGCACACAATCACAAACAAGACATTACTAGAACATACATTAATTATCACACGAATAACAACAATTTTTTTTCACAAATACGTAATATTATCACTTTTGCTGCGAGCGCTGCAACCGTCGTCGCGACTGCATGTAACGTTAGCGAAGCTCATACGACGACTAAACATCAATCACAGCGCGTCATTTGAATCGTCGTACAACTGTTTCTTTACAGTGTTTTGTTACTACCCCGCCATGCCCCGCTACCCCACTATGCCCCCCTCTCCCCTACGTACGTGTTTCGGTAGTGAGATGTGCCAGAGCCCATTCCCATCCTATCCCTCCTCATTTTCCCAACCCTTTCTCCAAATCCATTCCTATATCTCCAAAGGTAGGCAGCGCATCCGATTTGTCATTTTGGACTAATGTTGGCATGTATCGCGGATGTCTATGGGCGACAGTATCCACTTACCATCAGGTGGACTGTATGCTCGTCTGCCGCCTTCGTCCACAAAAAAAAACTAATTTAAATTTTCTAAAACTTTGTCTGCTAATAGGAAGACTATATAAAAATAGGATCAAGAAAATAAGTGGAAACTAACTTAATCAAAAATCAGAGTAACGGAAAGCAAAAGATAAACAATGGAAAGAAATTCTATTGTACGGAAAGAAACCCGTCATTTATTTCCTTCCTCGCTCCCTATCACACACGTTTTCGCGTGACTTCTCAGAAGAAATCCGAAGACAATACAATACAAATCGTCCGGGAATGGAGCTGGAGATAGTTTGATGTATCTTTTCGTTTTTCTACAAATGCCGCATTTTGTACGAAGGTTTTCCTTTGCTACTCCCCAGTTCTCGAGTCTACTTTTTATAGGTACCTATTCACTTCTCATATCCTCGATAACAAGGAGCAGTAAAAGATACGACATTAATTGCTTAAGTCGTATGCATTAGAACAATATATTGGATCAGTATCAGTAGTCTACACTTTTAGAGGTGGTGTAGTTAGTTCCTCAGGACTTCTGGTACCTACTTTTTATCCCTTGTTTTGTTATCTATAACATATTTTATGCTAATAATTATAATATGTGCACCATCTACTCGACATTCTTGTGCTCGCATACAACCCCCCCCCCCCCCCCCACACATAGCATGGAAGAGATCCCTTTAGCGATAAGGTCCGCCTGTATTATTTGATGTGCAATAAATTGTACGTACTTATTTTGTACTTTTGTGTACCAACTTACAATTTAAAATGGCTCGAGCTTAACATTAAAATGTACATAATTTATTTACCATCGATGGTAATTACTTGTAAATATTAATGTATTCAAAGTGATTAGATATATTATACTCGTATTGATGATGGCGATTATTGGTAGCAATGATTGTCTACAATATATCTATTTGTGCTTATAATAAAATCGTTAGAGGTCAAATTCTGTACGTTCCAGATGTTCGGTGAGTCATTAATTTGTTTAAAGACAAATATGTCTGTTCGGATTTGGGTGGTGTGTTTGTTATTGTATGTGTCTAGGAATCGTATTGTGGGTCATTGAGTGTAGCGTTATTTATTTATCAATTCAAAAATCATGGAAAACAGTTAAGTAATGGATACTGCATTGTCTAACAAAATAATCTGTCATTTATTACGGGGGTGGCGGAATTTAGTGTAAAAAACGTTGTACAAAATCCAAAGTAATATTTTTATTTATTTAAACATCATTGAACAAGTAATTGATTTAATGTCATAATATGGCATTCTCTACGAGTCAACCCACAGATGAAATAGAAATAGTAAGGCCATTTGGTTTAAGTATACATGATTTAAATAATTGTATTATTATTACACATACACATGTACATTTATATACATATTTGCATACATAATATTATAATACATAAGTAATACACAAAAGAACAAATTACTTAATGGAGCGGTGAATTTTTTTGGTGATCACTAGTGATCAGTTTTTCCGAAGATTTTTTCTTTCTTTTCATGTATGGCAATGGTGCAATTAACACATTCTGCCGGTGTCAAATTTTTCTTCATAATAAACAATTTCAAAGTTGTTTGTTACATAAAAATGCAAGTTGTTGTTACAAAACCCAAAAGTGTCTAATTGCATTATAATCAATTGTAGAAATTCATAGAAATGGTGAACCGAGTCAAGGAAGATGTTTCGTTTCATTGGTAAGTTGTCTCCTGTAGTGGTGTAAGGGTCCAAGTTAAACAAGGTGTACATGATGACTGGTTTATTAAATCTAGATCCCTTCTTCATTATTCATTTAGATACCCTCAACCCACACTATATATTTTAAAACCTACCCTCAACATCTCCTATCATTAAAATTGACTCACTTAAGTGACACGCCTGGTTTCCATACAATTTCATGAACTTGCGTTGTCTGGGTCTACGGTTACACGTTTGCAAGTCTTTGCCCTCACTCGACCACTCTGTACACACCATTATCTCATGTTTTTGTGAGGACAGAAATTAAATCCACAAACCGAAGCGATCTCCATTACATAGCACAAACAACATTACACATTACTGACAGAATTTTACGATCCATTAAAATCTAAAAATACCATGGAAATGTTTACTGTTTCGTACATTTTTATGTACAGTTTTTTGTCGTTTACATTATTTTGGTTTACAACGCAATAAATATTAAATTTTACACAGTGATAATGATCTGATCTTTTGATAGCGGAGTCAGTCATAAAGGTGGTATCAGCCTCGATTGACAATAAATAAACCTCTGTGTCATTTACTAACTCCAATAACTATAACATTTAAAGATTGGTCTGTCGGGACTTTTTGGCGTAAACTCGAGAAGTAAAGTTGAGTTTTCGTTTGAATATTATAAAAAATGTGTATTGTACGTTTTGTGGTTTAATAGTGATAGTTTATTTAACTCCAAAATGTTTGTGTGCGTAATGTTTGTGATAATCAAATAAAAGCGTGGGACTGCGTTTTTCACGTGCTTCCAAGGAGTCCTTTACTGTCCTCAGTAAACCTACTATCACCATACTGAGCGACTCCTGACTATCTTCGACGGGAATGGACATTGACAGGATACGTGTTAGAAATTTAAAAAAAATATATTACTAAGAACATTTAATACTGGTGGAATATGCTAATTGCACCATGCCTAATGCCATAGCAAAAACAGCAATGCCATAGTAAAGATTCTCTCATCTGCAGATATAACAAATGCTAGGATTTTGTAAGGTCGGCGGCGCGCCCGCATTCCCCCTGGTGTTGCAGGTGTACATGGGCGGCGGTAAAACTTACCTTCACGCGGGACCGCTTGATCGTCCGCCCTCTTATCTATAAAAAAATTAACCCATATCTAAATAAACATCAAATTATAATAAAAGTAACAACTTGTTTTGAATAACTGTAATTAATAATTTTAAATTACTAAGAATGTCATCACCAAATCACCAGAGAACTAAAACCCAACCCACCTTTAAATTTGCTGCCATCGATGTGCTGCCCGTTTAATATAATTTAATTGTTTCTGGAATTAAAATATTTCCGTATGTTTGTCTCTGTCTTAATAACATCTTGGTATAAGTGCATTTATAACATTTTATGTATTTAATTATATATTTATATATGTATTACATATTACAGTCGTATTGGTCGCTATGTGGTTGACTACGCGCGGGATGTAATGTTCCCTTACTACAAAAAATAGACACATTTTAAACAGTGTTTAAGGAGGGTCCAACAGCTGCCAAATCTAATTGGTTGCGAAACTGAAGGGTCTAACGATCTTCTTGCTTAAATTTTTTTGCGCATATATAACTATACTCAGTCTGTCATTCAAATATCAACCTTTTTTGTGTCTTAGTGGAAAACACCCTAGGAACTAGGAAATAGTTTTATCTTCATCTCTTTTGTGCAACTTTCATTCTATATTTCTGTCTAAACTTAGTTTCAGCAATTTTCCTTCAATCTATACATCTATTATCTATTCTATACGTACATATTATAAAATAGCAATAAAGCCGTGTCTGTAAAATTAATTTGTAAAGTACCAGTGATTAAAAGTCCAAAAAAATCATTTTTTTGAATTTTTGTCCGTCTGTCTGTTTGAACACGCATCACGCAAATACCATCGGACAGATTTTAATGAAACTTGGCACAGTTATAAGTTATGCACGGAGTTAACATTTAGGGTATAAATACTTTTTATAGAGTTACCATGGGAATAATTATTAAAGCCGCATGTACAATGTCAGAGATCACTTAAAAACACTGGATTGATTTTCATTAAACTTCGTACAATGTGACAACATATTATATAAGATGCTTTTAATACCAAACAATGATAAGTTCTCGCGGGAAATAACCACACGTAACCACACGTAACCACACGTAACCACACGTAACCACACGTAACCACACGTAACCACACGTATTCTAAAGCCCACCCGAACTGCTAATAGATATTTTTTTATTTATTTATACATCCTAACATTAGTCCACAATGACAAACTTTGGCACGCCCCCGGATGCGCTGCTTACCTTTGTTGATGAAAGAATGGAATTGGTTTAAGGGTTGGGGACGTGGGAAGGGATAGGATGGGAATGGGCTCTGGCACATCTCACTCACTACCGAAACACGTGCGTGAATTAGGGAAATAAGATAAAGTGGGAAATGCAGTACATTTCAAGGTAGCCAGTCGAGCGCGCCGAGCGGCTGTTGGATTGCAGCGTGCACTCGCCCCCTCAAAAAAAATATATTATGATGTATTATTTTTCAATGTTGAATAAAAACGTTATTCGTTTTGTAGATATTGAATTGTATCTTGCTTAAGTGATAATATTTAGATACGATTTCTTTTATTACACAAAAACTAAATAGCATACTTCGTAAATGTTTTGGTGATGTCAAAATAACAAAAAAATAACTGACTTAAAAAAAACTTAAAAATCGTTAATTCCTATAGTATTATCTGCATAATCCTACATTGTATTAAAAAAATATTTAGATATATTGAAATTACGTAAATAGTGCTGCGTATTATGAAAATTTTAACATTACGAAATTTTCGAAATGGGGCCTGAGCTCTATACTTTAATGCATTCTTCTTTAGTAGTATTTAATCACGTGACGCCTATGATGTGATTAAATCCCGGGACAAAATCGCCAATTCGTTAACACACTTAAAAGCTTTTACACCTTCGCTACCCTTCTTTGTTTAGGACTGTATATTTCATTTCTCCATTAATATGATTATACAAAATTATAGCCCGACATTGCCAAACACCAAGAACCCTTTTCAAAATGACTTCATGAATCAGCGGCGTTTAATTCTACGGTGAGAAGGGGTCTTTAATGTACACGTAATTTTATGTGGAATTCCTTCCTTTAGTCGACTATTATTAAACTATTATTATTTAGACTGACGTGTATCCGGGAGTTAAAAAAATGTATTTTGTTTATATACGCAACAGTTATTGAATGGCATAATACGAGTAAAATAGACGGTTATTTAAATGGTCTGAAGTATTTTTCAACTAATGTATACTAACTATAATTCTAGTATACATTGGTGAACAATTTTGATATTTGAATAAGAAAATGTTTAAAAAATGAG